>OY757021.1:64210642-65410642 GCA_963580285.1 Lucinisca nassula | reverse complement strand
CTAGAACTTCAGTTAAATAAAGCAAATTCTTCTGATACCGAGGCCCCGTTTTTGGATTTACATCTGTCTATTGTAGATGGATTTGTTTCGTGCAAAATTTATGATAAACGCGATGACTTTGATTTTGAGATTGTAAATTTTCCTTTTTTGGATGGTGATGTTCCTCGTGCGCCAACCTATGGCGTTTATATTTCGCAATTAATTCGTTTTGCTAGAGTGTGTAGTCATGTAACTGACTTCAACACTTGTAATAAATTATTAACGGCTAAACTCCTTAATCAGGGTTATCGGTACCATAAACTACGCAAAGCCTTTTCAAAATTTTATAGACGCCATTCTGATTTAATTTCAAAATTCAATATTGGACTTAAATCTCTTCTGCAACAAGGTCTATCGGAACCCGAATTTTATGGTGACTTGGCATATAAATTTAGAAAAATATATAACCACAATGACTTCAGCACCCAATTTCGTAAAATCATTCTTCGATATAAAAAGATTGGGTACAACATGGATATTATACGACAGACTGCATGCATGGTAGTTAACCCAATCACGGTTGGCAACTTTGCTTCCCTCTTTAATTGCACACCGGTGGGTCAGGCCTCAGATTCTATGACGGCTCCAACGTAAAGGCTTATTGAAAATTAGAGAGATAATGTCGGTTGGTGCCTGATGCTCTGTCTCTGGTCGGGCTCATCGGAGTCTAACTGTTGGTTTTCTTTTGCTCCAGCATTTCAGTGGTTTCTTGCTGTCGAGTCCTCACCGTTGTCTCACCTCTGTGGTTCTTTGATTTTTGTGTTCACGGAGATGTTGCACTGATGAGTTAGGAGACCTTCATGCGGACTGAACAAATTCTTTGTCTAAATCGCGACGGAAGTAAGGGCGGGGATTGTGGCCACGTAAAATCGATTTAAGCCCCCCAGTGGAAATCTTCCACTGACCGTTCCAAGGCGGCTCTTCTGTGGCGATTTATTTATGTTGTTGTTTGTTACTTACTGTGTGTATCACTTGTGTCTTTTGGTTTTGGATGGCCATATGGCCATTTTGTGGGAAAGTAACTGTCCTTATGGCCTTCCTTTGTTTAGGTTTCCATTATGGTCTGGTCGCTTAATGTTCGTATTTCTTTCCCTTTGGTGTCTTTTATTGGTGGAGTAAGTTAATTGTATCAATTCCTGATCTTTGTTTTACTTCTACTTTTCATACCAAATATCGAAGACCTGGGCCTTGTAGTTTCAGAGAAGAAGATTTTTAAAGATGTTTCCTATATAAGCCTATGTAAAACCAAAGGGCCCCGGGGTGGGGGCATTTTTGGCCCCAGCACTATAATTTGAACAATCTTGGTAGGGGTCCACTAGATGAAGCTTCATACCAAGTATCAAAGACCTGGGCCTTGCGGTTTCAGAGAAGAAGATTTTTAAAGATTCTCCCTATATAAGCCCATGTAAAACCAAAGGGCCCCGGGGCGGGGGCATTTTTGGCCCAAGCACTATTATTTGAACAATCTTGGTAGGAGTCCACTAGATGAAGCTTCATACTAAATATCAAAGACCTGGGCCTTGCGGTAGCAGAGAAGAAGATTTTTTTTAAGATTTTCCCTATTTAAGCCCATATAAAACCAAAGGGCCCCGGGGCGGGGGCATTTTTTGCCCCAGCACTATAATTTGAACAATCTTGGTAAGGGTCCACTAGATGAAGATTCATACCAAATATCAAAGACCTGGGCCTTGCGGTTTCAGAGAAGAAGATTTTTAAAGATTCTCCCTATATAAGCCCATGTAAAACCAAAGGGCCCCGGTGCGGGGGCATTTTTGGCCCCAGCACTATAATTTGAATAATCTTTGTAGGGGTCTACTAGATGAAGCTTCATACCAAATATCAAAGTCCTGGGCCTTGCGGTTTCAGAGAAGAAGATTTTTTAAGTTTTCGGTGAAAAAAATCTATTTTTGGCTCCTGTGACCTATATAAGCAACGGACCGGAACCATTTGAACATCTTTGAAAAGGGACCACCAAAGGATCATTCCTGTGAAGTTTGGTCAAAATCAGATCAGTGGTTTAGGAGGAGATGTCGTTTGAAGAAATTGTTTACGCACGGACGCACGCACGCACGGACGCACGACGGACAAAAAGTGATCCCAAAAGCTCACCTCGTCACAACGTGACAGGTGAGCTAAAAATGGTTGGTAGAAGCGTCGACAAGAAAGGTGAAATACGGGCTTACATCAACGCTCACTCAAAACTTGGTTGTTCTTTGAAGCAGCTGATGACTGAAATTTCTACTACTTACGGACCTTCTGGTGTGTCTTATGACACAGTTGGCGGCCCCTGAGAGCGAAATTTGCTTGACAGGGGACATAGGATAACATTTCCTGCCTACCAAGCAGTTAATCGATTTCAAGAGGGAAATGTACTCCAATGTTCACTGTCAAGAATTGAAATAACAAATGTATTATATTGCAAAGCTTTATTTGCGACATGTTATGCATTGTTGCAATGTTTAAAGTTTTCAAAAGAATTCTTTTGTAGCGGACGTCATGAGAAGTACATGTTTACATGCGCACTTCTGCATGCACTACGTTGATCATAGTTCTCAGTGGGTAACCGTTTATGCCATGTTAGAATGCGAGTTTCATAACGGAAAACAATGAAATAAAGTACTGAATGAATTAAATCAATCAAAACCGTATCAAAACTGTTTTATTTATTTATTATCTAAGAATTATCGTTGTTCATGAAATTATTTTGCTTCATTTTCATCAACTGTGCAGTAAAGCCAAGATGGTGGACATCCCTATTCCCCATCCGGGCTTGGAGAAATAGATTGGGCTGCATGAGGCTTTCCACGCAGAGCTGAAACCCACCATACACAAGTACTGGTAAACCGCTTAGAAGGCCTAAGCCTGCCTTGGGAAAGTGGTGCAAGTCGGCCCGCCCATGCATATAAATCCTTTTGGTTTCATTGGGCAGCAGGGATTGAGATGTCATTTCATCTCAATGTCGGGTAAAAGTCCTACAAAATTGGAAGCAACGTCTCCAAAATGACCTAAATAGTGTTGACATGGACTTTTAACCTCAAATAAAACAAACAAACCCTTGGTAACCCTATTTTTGCAATATAATATGGGGTTGACAAGCGTGCTCGCTGCATGGACTTCTCAATTAAATGCAACAAGCGCAAACACAATATATGCCTTTTGGTTGGCCATGACATCATTTCACTGCTCTCCCACAGCCGATAACAAACTTCATCATAAATTCTAAACTCAACAAAACCATTTCAAGACAAATGATAATACATGTAATTTTATTCTTCGTGGGAACGTGGGATCACATTTCCCAAATGAGAACGATATTTGCTTGGATAACATTCCCTGTGACAGTGTCTACCAAGCAGTTAATCGATTTTAGGTGAGAAATGTAATCAAATGTTCATTGTCAAGAATTGAAATAACAAATGTGTTATATTGCAAAGCTTTTTTGCGACATGTTATGCATTGTTGCAATGTTTAAAGTTTTCAAAAGAATTCTTTTGAAGCGGACGTCATGAGAAGTACATGTTTACATGCGCACTTCTGCATGCACTACTTTGATCATAGTTCTCAGTGGGTAACCGTTTATGCCATGTTAGAATGCGAGTTTCATAACGGAAAAACAATGAAATAAAGTACTGAATGAATTAAAATCAATCAAAACTGTATCAAAACTGTTATATTTATTAATTATCTAAAAATTATCGTTGTGCATGAATTTATTTTGCTTCATATTCATCAACTGTGCAGTAAATCCAAGACGGCGGACATTCCTATTCAGCAAAAGCGAGCAAGAGAGGACAATATTTATTTGCTCACAGTGTGTATGGAAAATAATGGCCCTTGTGCTGTCAAATCTAAAGCCTACAGCTTTTGTAGTATAACAATTTTGTATATGGCCAAGATGTTAATTCCTTCGCAGGTGGTTCGGTCCCCTGTGTGCAACAGGCAACATTTTTTGGTGTATGAGAAAGATCTATTTCCCTTCTCTCCCTTCCACTGATTCATGAAATGACCAAGACTATTGTCATTTACTGGCAAGAGAATATGCAATGCACTGGTTACACAAAATAAGAAGTCTGTGAAAAACTGTGTCGTTCAAGCTGCTTTATATCTAAGTTCAGTAAACTGTGAAATATGTGTCAAGGCCTGCCATAGTCCACTGCATTCAGTTGGCAATCCCAGGCCCTACAGTATATGTATATGTAAGCATACAGCTATAGTTTATGAGATATACAGCTATATGCTTATCTTGATGATTTGTTTGTTTGATTTGAGGTTTAACGTCCCCGTCAACACTGTAAAGGTCATTTTAGAGACGCTGCTTCCAATTTTGTGGGAATTTTACCCGACATTGAGATGAAATGACATTTCAAGCCCTGTCGCACAATGAAACCAATAGGGTTTATTAGCATGGATGGTCCGCCTCCCACCACGGTTCCTGGACAGGCTTAGATATCTTGATGAATGAGAAAGCAGACAGATAATTAAACTACTAAATCTGATTTCACCAGGTATGATGAAAATAACCGTAATTAAGGTCCCACTTCTTTTATCATCAATGCAGTTTTGTTTATCGTGTAACAATATAAATAATTTCTGTGAAAGTGGTACTGGTTTGGTTTAGTAAGAGTTATACAGCATAGTCAACACTATTTTTGTCGAAATAAAAACCTGTAAGGCGAATATGCTGTATTATTACATTATAATTTACAAAAAATAAATATTCTATGTCTATTATGCGATGTATGGCCAGTCAGTTTAAATAACCACACTTTCGCTAGGGAGGCCTAATCTTAGAGCTAAATAAGTGTATATTCTTTTGTCAGAATTTTTGACTCAGCAGAGGGAAGAAAATTACAGTAGAAAATATTTCAAGATGAATCATGCCGCCAGACCTTGCAGGGATCGAGCCTGCGATCTCATGATTATCAGTCATTTACTTATTGGACTGAGACGCAAAGACTGGCTCTGTGAAAGCGGTAACCCTTTCAAGAAAGAAAACTACAGAACATTGCCTGAATAATGCTATTGCTGAGAGTCACCCAAATACCATGTTTTAATAATGAAATCAAAAATGAGTTCCTTTAAGAGCAATGAAAACATTCATAAGAAAGAAGATGGGTCATACTACGTAGTTTCGGCTAATAAAGCCTCATCAGTGACCCTGTAATGATCCGGCAAAGAAAGCCAGAGGAAACATACTGCAATTTTGCGAATTTCGAATAGGCAGTCGATTCAAATACGTTCTATAAAAGGGTTATCCTTTGGAAGCAAGGAATACACCACAGAACTGAAATATATGGAGTGCACATGTTTTCTGGGCCAGACTAGCTAGTTTCGGCCAATTAGGCCTCATCAGTGACCCTCAGATATTTTCAAAATTCCACTGATTTAAATCAAAATGGGGTCCAAATAATTAAAAACCTGTCTAGAATATGTGTCTAAATCGTTAATTTATTTCTGAATTCTCAGAATATTCACGCTGATCTCAAAGGACCAAAAGTAAAATATAAACTGCACTATGGTTGATGTATGGGGAGACGTTTTACAGCCGCCTCGAAGGTATTCACCTTAAAGGGTGGTTCAACCGCTACCCTCTTATGTTATCTCAAAGAGACGAGGGCGCTAGGGGGCAAAATTTCCCATGAGAATTAGGATTTTCAGTGTTACTTTCCCCCATTCCAAAAAACTGTTTTATCAACTAGAGAATACATATGGGAGGCATTACATACTAGTGTTATATCAAAAACAGTGCTCTAACGAGTGCATTGCAACGATTCTTCAGTCATGATTCCTGTTTGCTTTCCTTTGGAAAATGATTCCAGTTTGCTTTCCTTGGGGAAAAAGGTCTTCTCTACAATGAAACAATGAAAGAGTTTGTTCTTCGGGGGCAAATTCTTCCCTTCCTGAGTAAGCTCACATTGATAAGGAAGAAAATTTCTGAGATTTGCCGCCTCGAAGGTATTCACCTTAAAGGGTGGTTCAACCGCTACCCTCTTATGTTATCTCAAAGAGACGAGGGCGCTGGGGGGCAAAATTTCCCATGAGAATTAGGATTTTCAGTGTTTTTTTCCCCCATTCCAAAGTGGTTCTTCTGTTGTGGTTTATTATTTTTATAGTTCGTCTTTGCATATATAAATATTGCTAAATATATTTTTATCTTTGATAGCCGTTTGGCCATTTTGTGAGATAGTAACTGTCCATTTGGCTTTCCCCTAGTGACGTTTTCATTATGGTGAATTTATTTATGTTTGTGTATCTTTCCCTTCGGTGTCTTGGATGGGAGGTGTGAGGTAAGTGTATCAATTCCTGATCACTGCCTTCACTTAAATTTCAATTCCCCAGCCCGGAATCAACTGGGCCCAGTTGTTCAAAGGCACGCGTTTGTGGCCAAACTGTCAACCATTCCTGCAAGTTCATTATCAAATACTCATGTATTTTTGCTAGAAAGATGTGTGTAGCTTTTGCAAAAGTTACACATATTTTTTTTCTGCAAAACAATTAGCATAGTTGTCATATTAAATGATCAATGTTATAACAATATGTTGCCTAACATCATTCGTTTGAAACTTCTTATTAACACTATTGTTAGGCTCTGCAGCAAATGTTGTATAAATAGGCAATCCTTTGGAACTCAAAGCAGTGAAGAGCATATGTTTTCTCTGGGCATGACTTAATTAGTAACGGCCAGTGAGCCTCAAATATTTTCTCTGGGCATGCCTCGCTACTACCGGCCAATAAGGCCTCATCAGTGACCCTCAAATATTTTTAAAATTCTGCAGTGGAATCCATGATTCCGAAGGACTAGAACATAAACCCCATACTATGGTGAAGGAAGCTGCCACACTTTTCCTTAACACCTGCTGTGGTGAAGTTCAATGTTCTATAAAAAGGTTGTCCTTCGGAAGCAAGGACTACAACAGAGAACTGAAAACTGTTGAGCTAAACAACCATGTTAAATCTTAACAACTGTGAAACACGAACATGTCCCCGGGCCAAGGTCATTTTTTTCATTAAAATAGGTCATAGGTTGAAATTTTTGTATGAGTGGGAAGCCCTTGTTACAAGGACCCTACATACCAAATATGAAGGCCCTGTTTGAAACAATTCAAGCATAATGACCAAAGTTAAAGTCGTTCAACCAACAAACAAACAGACATGGCAAAAACAATATTTCCAAGCTATCGTTACCGTGGTCATAAAATGTAAAGATTTCATAAGAAAAATCATTTTTATATCATCTATTTTGGGGATGCAAAATTTACTTGTATTAAATCAAAATCTGTGTCATATTGATTGATTGTGTTGAGGTTTATATTTAAACAACACGTTAATCCTTGTGGGTCATTTTGTGCCATCTCCCAGGAAGTGAAAAAAGATATAAAGTAGATGACAGAGAGGGAAAGGGAAGAAACAGAAGAAATTACAACATGCCCTTCTACCCTTACCTACTGCAAGGATACTAGACCTTGCCCAACTGTAAGTCAGTATCAGTTGGACACCCCAGTGCGGTAAGATACATGACATCTTAGCCTCACCAAGTTGCCCCAAAAAGAACTGTAAAGGTGAATGGATCGTTTGGCGCATTCCCCATTAGTAAACAGGAGAAAACTTCTCACGTTTTAGGACTTCCTGTTTGTATTAATATAAACCAAGCTCCTTTGGAAAAAGTTAGTTCAATTAACAAAATGAACTATGTACGAAATCATCTTAATTCTATTTTCAAATATCTTTGAACTTCCAATCTGATTAAGCTTTGTAGTTTCCAAGATGTATCATAACACAAGGCTTTATCTGGAGACTGAAATGTCATTCTGTAACAACGACTATGTCTCAATGTAGCAGGGTCTCTATAGCTGTCTATCAACTCAACTTGAACAACAGTATCATCGGCTATATCCCTTATCACATTGCAGAACTGGGTTTCATCAAAATCAATTTCCTCATTTTCCCAAAAACTCATATCATGAACAAATGTCATTGGATACAGACTTGCCATTCTGATTTTTGTATCATTTTTACATTCAATTATACTTGGTAACTGAATCATCTGACTTATAACTCTCTTTTCTGAAGAATACAGAAGTCTTTTATCCCTGATATCAAATTTTATAGAAGCGATGTCATCAAGAAATAACAGCAAAGCTAAATAATTTGGAGTTGCATCTCGATTTTCAAAACTAGCTTCAGACAATTCACCAAGAGTGATTAGTCTCTCTCCATATTCAGCATCTAGCACTATCACAAAATATCCCAAACTTTTAAAACCATGTTTTATATTCTTTTCAATGGACAGGACCTCACTTCTGACTGAATTCTTCCACTGTCTACGGAACTGTATGTTATAGTCTCCACCTACAAGACTCTTTAGAATTTGTATTATTTTCTCAATTTTACTTGCAACAGAGGGTGGATTCTCTTGCATATGTCCAGTTTGAAGCTGGCATTCATTTACTTCATAACATTTCAATTTTGTATCTGTATCTTCTGTATCTGTTGTTTCTTTCATTTTCTTCGCAATCCCATTTTCTACATCCACTGGGTTAGTTTCTGTCCATGAATATGGCCACACTATTAGTTTCTGATACTGTACAGGAAGCTGATCAGTCTTAATAAGACACTTCCTGAATACAGGACCTCTTTCTGAATGAAACCATTTCTCAGACAGAGGTTCTTGGAACTTGATACTCTCTAAAAGTGAAGTTCTAAGATAGATATTGTCAAACTTGTCTTTAGCATCACATATAAACTTTGAGTTTTTGAAAATGAAGGTATCAGATGGAACTTTAAAATTACCGTCTGCTCTATCAGTTTCAGATTTCTTCTTCAGTATATAATGGTGTTTCGATGATATCAAACATTTACATTCACATGAATTATACGGTGAGTTCTCATGACCCTTTTGGTGGATGTAAGTACCAGTCAATAATTTGGGGTCAGGGTGTACTTCATCATTACCAGATATGCCGGGAGTACTATTTACAGCTATTTTCAAGAAACTCTCCTCTGCTGTGAGCAATTTGGTCAGCTGCTGAATGATGATGTTGAAAGGGTGGCTTGCCATGACTTCTATTTTCCTGCAAAAGAATGACATCAACATTAGTAGAAGACAGCTATAGCTAGCCTTTCTTTTTAAGGCAACTAGAAACAAATGAATTAATTTACAATTATAGTTTATAATTTACAATTTGACATTCTAGATGAACTACACGTATTTCTGACCAACTGCATTTTTGCAATCCATCAAGTGAGTCACAGAGCATAAGGAACTGTGAGTGGTGGATAGAAAAAATCAGAGAATTCATGTATGAAGTGTGTTACCCTTTTTATGTTCCCGGTAGCGATAGTGGAAATATAATGATTTTGCCCTGTCTGTTTGTTGGTTAGTTGGTTGGACAACTTTAACATTGGTCACAACTTTTAAATCATTTCAGACAGAGCCTTCATATTTGGCAGGAAGGTTCCTTGTAACAAGGGTTTCCGACTAATACAAAATATTTTGATCTGTAACCTTGACACGGGACCTATTTTAAACAATCAAGAATTCCGCCGAAGGCTATGTCGCACCTGTGGGGGCGCAAAGTCACCGAACCGTAACATCTAGGCAAGGTCAAACATAGATGCTTGCATAAAAGTTGCCATTATTAAATGCAAGCTTGTACTAAGAATCATTAATGAAGCTCTAATATTTCTTGAGAAATGAACTTAACCATCAGGGTGAACGCTAGGGTTGTTGCAATATTTTACAAAGTCAGTGAACCATAAAATGTAGGTCAAGGTCAAATATGGATACTTGCATTTAAGTTTCCATCTCCAGATACAAGTTTGTACAAAGTATCATTACTGAAGCTCTAATAGTTCTTGAGAAATTAACTTGACTATTTCGGTGAACGCTAGGGTGGTCGCAATATTTTACTAAGTCAGTGAACCATAAAATGTGGGTCAAGTCAAATATGGATGCTTGCATTTAACTTGCCAGCCTCAGATACAAGTTTGTACCAAGTATTATTAATGAAGCTCTTATATTTTTGAGAAATTAACATGACCATTTGGTAGAACGCTAGGGTCGTCACAATATTTTACAAAGTCAGTGAACCATAAAATGTAGGTCAAGGTCAAATATGGATGCTTGCATTTAAGTTGCCATCCCAAGATACAAGTTTGTACCAAGTATCATTAATGAAGCTCTTATAGTTCTTGAGACATAAACTTGACCATTTGGGTGAACGCTAGGGTGGTCACAGTATTTTACTAAGTCAGTGAACCATAAAATGTAGATTAAGGTTAAATATTGATGCTTGCATTTAAGTTGCCATCCCCAGATACAAGTTTGTACCAAGTATCATTAATGAAGCTCTTATAGTTCTTGAGAAATAGACTTGACCATTAGGGCGAATGCTAGGGTGGTCGCAAGGACGGATGAATGAACAAACAGATGAACAGACAGAAAACCTGATGCCTATATAATAGCAGGCACGAAAAAATTGATTTTGGCCCAGGGACATGTTCATGTTTCACAAACACTATAATATGTACAGTGAAAAACATATGACTTATAATGTGTAATAACTCTAGATTACAGGCATATTACATCATAATCAAGGCCGTGGCAATACCATATTTATACTGAAGTTCTTTTGAACTTTTTCACCAACAAGATCAAATTTGATACTAGATCACGCAGTCAATGGTATACCATCGCAAATACACGATTTTTCTATCGGTGCCATCTACATCCCATTAACTATCCACATGCAAGGTTTCAAAAGTGTAACTTTACTGGTTCCATTTACAAGAAAAGTGACGAACACACATGGACTTACGACCACTCGGATCTGTATGAAGACAATATACCAGAAACAAGAGGGCCCAGAGGGCCCAGAATTGCTCACCTGAGAATTAGTGTCTCCAGAACATTCTAGGCCCAAGGGGTATAATTTGAACAAACTTGGTAATGGTCCACCAGATGAAGCTTCATTCCAAATATCAAAGACCTGGGCCTTCTGGTTTCAGACAAGAAAATTTTTAAAGGTTTTCCCTATATAAGCCTATGAAAACCAAAGGGTCCAAAAATGCCCCCAGGGCTATAATTTGAACAATCTTGAAAGAGGTCCACTAGATGAAGCTTCACACCAAATACCAAAGATCTGGGCCTTGCGGATTCAGAGAAGAAGATTTTGAAGATTTTCCATGTATAAGCCTACGTAAAACCAAAGGCCCCAGGGGCGGGGAGTATTTTTGGCCCCAGGGCTATAATTTTAACAATCTTGGTAGAGGTCCATTAGATTAAGCTTCACAGCAAAATAGAAATGACCTGGGCCTTGCGGTTTCAGAGAAGAAAAGTTTTAAAGATTTCCCCTACATAAGCTTAGGTAAAACCGAAGGCCCCCTGGGCTGGGGCATTTTTGGCCCCAGGGCTATAATTTGAACAATCTTGGTAGAGGTCCACTAGGTGAAGCTTCATACCAAATATCAAAGACCTGGGCCTTGTGGTTTCAGAGAAGAAGATTTTTAAAGGTTTCCCTATATAAGGCTATGAAAAACCAAAGGATCCAAGGGTGGGGCCATTTTCGGCCCCAGGGCTATAATTTGCACAATCTTGAAAGAGGACCACTAGATGTAGCTTCACACCAATTATCAAAGATCTGGGCCTTGTGGTTTCAGAGAAGAAGATTTTTAAAGATTTTCCCTATATAAGCCTATGTAAAACCATTGGCCCCCGGGGCGGGGGCATTTTGGCCCCCAGGGCTATAATTTGAACAATCTTGGTAGAGGTCCACTAGATAAAGCTTCACATTAAATATCAAAGATCTGGGCCTTTCAGTTTCAGAGAAGAAGATTTTTAAAGATTTTCCCTGTATAAGCCTATGTAATAACAAAGGCCCCTTGGGCAGGGGCATTTTTTGCCACCCAGGGCTATAATTTAAACAATCTTGGTAGACGTCCACTAGATGAAGCTTCACACCAAATATCAAAGATCTGGGCCTTGTGGTTTCAGAGAAGAAGATTTTTTAATGATTTTCCCTTCATAAGCCTATGTAAAACCATAGGCCCCCGGGGCGGGGGCATTTTGGCCCCCAGGGCTATAATTTGAACAATCTTGGTAGAGGTCCACAAGATGAAGCTTCACACCAAATATCAAAGATTTGGGCCTTGCTGTTTCAGAGAAGAAGATTTTTTAATGATTTTCCCTATATAAGCCTATGTAAAACCATTGGCCCCCGGGGCGGGGGCATTTTGGCCCCCAGGGCTATAATTTGAACAATCTTGGTAGAGGTCCACTAGATAAAGCTTCACATCAAATATCAAAGATCTGGGCCTTTCAGCTTCAGAGAAGAAGATTTTTAAAGATTTTCCCTGTATAAGCCTATGTAATAACAAAGGCCCCTGGGGCAGGGGCATTTTGGCCACCCAGGGCTATAATTTAAACGATCTTGGTAGAGGTCCACTGGATGAAGCTTCACACCAAATATCAAAGATCTGGGCCTTGCGGTTTCAGAGAAGAAGATTTTTTAATGATTTTCCCTTTATAAGCCTATGTTAAACCATAGGTCCCTGGGGCAGGGGCATTTTGGTCCCCAGGGCTATAATTTGAACAATCTTGGTAGAGGTCCACAAGATGAAGCTTCACACCAAATATCAAAGATTTGGGCCTTGCTGTTTCAGAGAAGAAGATTTTTTAATGATTTTCCCTATATAAGCCTATGTAAAACCATAGGCCCCCGGGGCGGGGGCATTTTGGCCCCCAGGGCTATAATTTGAACAATCTTAGTAAAGGTCCACTAGATGAAGCTTCACACCAAATATCAAAGATCTGGGCCTTTTGGTTTCAGAGAAGAAGATTTTTTAATGATTTTCCCTTCATAAGCCTATGTAAAACCATAGGCCCCCGGGGCGGGGGCATTTTGGCCCCCAGGGCTATAATTTGAACAATCTTGGTGGAGGTCCACCAGATGAAGCTTCACACCAAATATCAAAGATCTGGGCCTTGCGGTTTCAGAGAAGAAGATTTTTAAAGATTTTCCCTGTATAACCTATGTAAAACCAAAGGCCTTCCAGGGCGGAGGCATTTTTGGCCCCAAGGCTATAATTTGAACAATCTTAGTAGAGGTCCACCAGGTAAAGCTTCACACCAAATATTAAAGACCTGGGCCTTGTGGTTTCAGAGAAGAAGATTTTTTAATGATTTTCCCTATATAAGCCTACGTAAAACCAAAGGCCCCCGGGGCGGGGGCATTTTGGCCCCCAGGGCTATAATTTGAACAATCTTGGTAGAGGTCCACTAGATGAAGCTTCATACCAAATATCAAAGACCTGGGCCTTGTGGTTTCAGAGAAGAAGATTTTTAAAGTTTTCGATTAAAAAATCTATTTTTAGCTACTGTGACCCAGATGTGCAATGGACCAAAACCATTTGAACAATTTTGAAAGGGGACCACTTAAGGATCATTGCTGTGAAGTTTGGTCAAAATCCGATAAGTGGTTTAGGAGGAGATGTCATTTGAAGAAAAAGTTTACGCACACACACACACACACACGCACGCACGCACTGACGACGGACGAAAAGTGATCACAAAAGCTCACCTTGTCACTACGTGACAGGTGAGCTAAAAATGGGAATAATCATATGATAAACAGATCCTTATAACTGTGGTAATTTCATTTGAAATCAATTAGTCTTGCCAGAGTCTTGTTTCATAAATTACATATGAAATGATCACTCATGTAAGATTCTCTATATATGCTGCCACACTTTGTGACAGAGGCAATCAGACCTTCAGACATATATTCAAAAGACTCAAATTAGCATCCACGTCCAAGCAGTCAGACTTGTTCAGTCTTCATAGCACACAGCAATGGTTCATATATCATGGCTGCATTGAATTCATTTCATTTGTTAGTCCTAAATAAATTCTCAAGAAAACAAAATTTTAAGATAATTTAGGAGATGTTTTCTTTTACCATGAAAAATTACAATGTGTGTGTTTTGATACTCACCAGAATTGCCTTTTAATGAGTACAGACAAACATCCCGTTCTCAATACAAGAACAGAAAGTTTCCCTGGAATATTTGCATTTTATCAGTCACCCCCTATATAAATTGCATTGTAGCACATTGACCTGATAAACATATGCTATCTCAGGACAAGAGAGCTTTATCAGGTCAACGTGACATTGCACTTCTAAGAACTGGACTGCTGGGAAAATTGGCAAAAATGTAAGAGTGTACAATGGTAGTAACTGATAAATAGAATACCAGATTCGTGTCATTTGATATCAAGTTTAT
Organism: Lucinisca nassula; assembly: GCA_963580285.1. Taxonomy (NCBI): domain Eukaryota; kingdom Metazoa; phylum Mollusca; class Bivalvia; order Lucinida; family Lucinidae; genus Lucinisca; species Lucinisca nassula. The sequence goes on along the minus strand of OY757021.1, from coordinate 65,396,323 downwards.
CAGGCTCGGCTTTGAGAACGCATGTAGAATCGCTCGGCAAGCCTCGCGATTCTACAAGCGTTCTCAAAGCCTTGCCTGATAAACTTGATATCCAAAGACACTCACCTGGTATTCTCTATATTCCTCCTGACCTGTCCTTATGAGTAATCCCTAGCAGCTGGATCTACCATGATTAAAAACGAATTTACATGGTCCAAAAGGTGTTTGAGCCATTGAAGTGTGACGATAGAGAGGATCTTACATGAGTATTCATGTATTATTGAATTTATTAAACGAGTTGAGGAAAAGCTAAAATGCGAGGCTTTGCCAAGCATTTTTTTCCCTTTTCCTCAACGAGTTTAATAAATTTAATTATGCACGTGCACAAATGCAAGATTCTATTTATCAAATGACATTTAAAAAGCATTTTGTTCAGGATTATTTTACAAAAATTTCAATATTCTGCCAGAAGTAAATGCGAGGTCGTTAAGGACGTTGTACATGCAACGTTACAAGACGTATCTAACTTATTTGCATATTTAGTCCACTAGTGGATTATCAAATTTTATTACATGACATTATTACATTCTCTGACGCAAGTTCATATGATAAATATAGATAATCATGATGATTATGATGTTTTCGAGTTTAACCATACGCCAACAAATATAGATAATCATGAGCCAAATCTTCAAGTGGTGGAGAAAGATAGATATTTACCCACTGAACTGTTATTAAGGCCTATTTGAGTCTTCAGGCCCTGAAGTTATAAAAAATTTTCATGCTCATCTCAGCTGAGCATGAAATAAATTAATATTGCTAATAAATATTAAAATACAAATGAAAGAGGCAGTTTAACTGCTCAGATCAGCACAATGTTATCTGTCCTGCTCATAAATTTTGAAGTGCCAGCGATTGATGGCATTTTAAAATTTATGAGCAAGTGGAATGTCATGCTCAAGTGAATTGAGCATGAAAAAAGTTTTATAACCCCAGACATGTAAATACATATGTCTCCAGGCACATTTTCACTACAACAAGGGCATGTCAAATCCTTCAAACAGAACTGTCTGACCAGCAAATACTCAAGATTAGCCTGCACATCCATGCAGTCTGATGAGTCTTCTCTGATGAGTCTCTGGCCTATTCTAAGAAAGATAAGAATCTTGCCAGACTGCGTGGATGTAAGGCTTATCTGAATCTTTGCATCTGACTAATGTTTTCTTTTAAGTTTTGCCAGGCCCAGGCTAATTTGTCCCTGTACTGTACAGAAACCCCAACCCCCAGTAACAGTCACCTTTGTTTAGCAGCCACCTCTCTAAAGTTGTAACTTAAATCTCTCCCAAAAGATTTTGTTATATATTTACCCTCCCTCTCTTCAGCAGCCACATTATTTTATTTAAATTCCCTCTATTACACAGCCAGAGGTAAGTGCCAAAAATGGGAGTAAATATAGGGAAAATTTCTATTCTGGTGTAATATTTTCCTTGAAATTTCCATTCTGATATCATTATAAACAAGAGCTGTCACATGACAGCATAGCTCACCTGTTTCTCACCTTCAAAATATAAGGTAAAATTACTGAACCATGAAATATAGGTCACACTCAGCTAGATATATTCTGATCAATAATCAGGTCACATGATACATATATTCCAGATAACATTTCAGAATCAAATTGTGTCTGAATTATAAGGCAAAATCATTGAACCATGAAAATAGGTCACAATGACCTAGATATATTTCTATGTCAATCATCGGGTCACATGGAACTAATAATCCAGGTGAGACATTTCTCCATCAAATAGTATTCAATATAATTGGTTAAAAACACTGAACCATGAAAAGGTAACACTGACCTAGATATAATTCAAGCTCGATCATGGGGTCACATTGAATAAATAATCCAGGTATGACATTTCCCTATCAAATAGTATCCAAAATAATAGGCAAAATCACTGAACCATGAAATATAGGTCACACTGATTTGGATATATTTTGTGGTCAATTATGGGGTCACATGGAACTTATAATCCAGGCATGACATTTCTTCATCAAATAGAATTCAACATAATAGGCAAAATCACTGACCCATGAAATATAGGTCACACTGACCTAGATATATTTTGAGGTCAATAATAATGGGGTCACATGGAACTAACAACCCAGTTATGACATTTTTCCATCAAATAAAGATAATAGGCAAAATCACGGGACCATGAAATGTAGGTCACCATGACCTATATATGTTTTGCGGTCAATTATCGGGTCACACAGAACTAATAATCCAGCTATGACATTTCTCCATCAAATAGTATTCGAGATAAAAGGCAAAATCGCTGAACCATGAGATATAGGTCACAGTGACCTAGATATATTTTGAGGTCAATCATGGTTTTGTTTGTTTGTTTTGGAGTAAGGGCCCAGTCAACACTATTTTAGGTCATTTTTGAGCCGGCCAGTTTACCTATCCACACTTTTCCTGGGTAGGCTTATACGTAAACGTTAACCAGTACAGTGCACATTCTTTTGCCAGAAACTGACAACTGCCCTTCTTGAATCAGCGGAAGGGAGAGAATGACCTTAGAAAAGATTTCATGATCAATCTCCACGAAAGAATGTTGCCGACCCCGGCGGGAATCAAACCCGCGTCCTCCTGATCACCAGTCAGATGCGCATCCGATTGAGCCACCGAGGCTGACAAGAGGTCAATCATGGAGTCACATGGAACTAATATCCCAGGTATGACATTTCTCCAACAAATAGTCTTCAAGATATAAGGCAAAATCACTGGACCATGAAATGTTGGTCACCGTGACCGTCACCCTTTTACACTTGAACCAATGTCACTTAATTGGCTGATGTATAACTGATTGTGTCTATAACTTGCTAGCATAATGGAAAGGTATACAGCAAATTACAAAGGTGTCTTAGATTTAGACCCCTAGCCCCACCCCATCCCCACTCCCAGGCATGAACCCAGGGGTATGTTGTCTTGGAATCTCAGAAGACACTCACAGGTATCCAATTTGTAAATATGAATGCTTTGTGATGAGTGACTGATGAGATATTAGCCTTTCAAAAACTTTAACACAGAATTACATATGTGTTCTAGCTTTTGGCTCCTAGCTCCACGTCGGGCCAAGAACCCAGGGGCATGTTCTCTTTGAACATCAGAAGACTCTCCCAGGTACTTAAGTTCCAAACATGAGTGATGTGTGACGAGTGACTGTTGAGATATAAGCATTTGAAAAACTTTAACGCAATGTGATGGGAACGCAAACGCACACGCAAACAGCACACAGACGACCGAGGTGACAACAATAGCTCTCCACGTACTTCCTACAGGCGAGCTAATATGTAATTAAATGAAAAGAAAATATACCTGATGGAGAGGTGTCAGCCGACACATCTTCATCATTTATATTTCTTTTCATTCATCCATTCTGAGCTGTCTTCAGTAAGCACTCATTTTGTCTGTCTATATCAGGCCATGTAGCATCTAAATGGTTTCCCTCTGCTGAACAACCACCTCCGTGAAGCAACTAGTTTAAGACTTTTCCCTGGTTGACTGCTTAACAGAGGTTACAGTAAAAATCCTAAAAACACCTTGAGGACTTGCTGTAATTCACCTAAAATTTAAAAAAATTGTTCCATGATCCAGTAAGGAGTCCTAAAGTTGAAGATGCAATGGCATACAGTGTAGATTCTGATCAGGAGCAGTCTGATCTGGGTCTGCACTGATTGCTTAGCCCTTTTTGTCCCAATAATTAGGAGTTCTTGTTAACTCCAAATTTGGAGTAATTTACTCCAACTTTTTCATTTCTGACTCCAACATTTTGGGAAATCTTAAAAGATAAGTATGGTAAAACTCCAACTTTTTCTGGAGGACAGAATTTTTACTCCAATTTTCAAAATCCTAGTGAGAACCATTATGCTACACTGTATTTACCCGATGTCCTGTAGTTTATGGTAGATATATCTTGAGCACCGGTATATTTTATCCTCAACCATAACCTCACAATCTTCAGTACAGTGTGGGACTTCTACTGGCTCAGCCTTCTCAAACACATGGGTGATTGCATTGTCAGTGTGGAAGCTTTTATCCAAACTCCTAATAAAATACAAAGCAAGTTAGCCAACACACAAGAAAACATCACTAAACATTCCCTGCTTTATCCGTGTTTGCAAGTCTGCGAAATGAATGCCCCTATAAACCCCAATTTATATAGATAAAAGTGGAGCACATAGGGGTATACATTATTCTTTTTTTTTCACTCCAAAACATAGATTTTGGGCACTTGTTAGAAATGCCTCATTTTTTTAGCTCACCTGCCACGTAGTGACAAGGTGAGCTTTTGTGATCACATTTTGTCCGTCGTCTGTCGTGCGTGCATACGTCTCTGTGTGCGTCCATAAACATTTTCAAATAAGTATATCTCTAATACCCCATGTCCAATCTTGATCAAATTTCATGAGAAGCATCATCAGGTGGGGGGAAAGGCTCCATAAGGTTTTTGGGCTGATCGGATTGGAATTCTTGTTGCCATGGAAACAAAAAGGTTCCATAGACTTATAATGGGGAAAACGACGTCTCTACTTTTTCTCAGCCATTTCTGATCCGATCTTCATCAAACTTGCAGATAACCATGAGGGGCTTACAGTCTACGTCGAGTTTGAATTTGGGCTGCACGGGACAAACAGGTATGGAGTTACCTTCCCTTGAGCATAAATATAAGTGAAAAAAATGGTGCCTCCAGCTTTTCTCAGCCGTTTATAATCTGATCTTTTTGTAACTTCATAAACGAGGACAAGCATAAAATCTCGGACGAGTTCGAATTTGGTTTGAATCTGACAAGCGGTTTTTCAGTTACAGCGCCTTGAGCGTGAAAAATTTTCCCATAGACTAATAATGGGGAAAAGGACGTCTCCACTTTTTCTCAGCCATTTCTGATCCGATCTTCATCAAACTTGCAGATAACCAGGAGGGGCTTACAGTCTACGTTGCGTTCTAATTTGGGCTGCACAGGACAAACAGCTTTGGATTTACCTGCCCTTGAGCATAAATATAAGTGAAAAATGGTGTCACCAGCTTTTCTCAGCCGTTTATGATCTGACCTTTTTATAACTTTTCATAAACGAAGACAAGCATAAAATCTCGGACGAGTTGGAATTTGGTTTGAATCTGACCAGCAGTTTTCCAGTTACATCCCCTTGAGCATGAAAAATTTCCCATAGACTTATAATTGGGAAAACGTCGTCTCCACTTTTTCTCGCCATTTCTGATCCGATCTTCATCAAACTTGCAGATAACCAGGAGAGGCTTACAGTCTATGTTGAGTTTGAATTTGGGCTACACGGAACAAACAGCTTTGGAGTTACCTGCCCTTGAGCATAAATATAAGTGAAAAATGGTGTCTCCAGCTTTTCTCAGCCGTTTATGATCTGATCTTTTTAGCTCACTTGAGCCTAAGGCTCACAAGGTGAGATTATGGTATAGGTAGGCATCCGGCGTCAGTCTGTCGTCTATCGTCCGTCTGTCGTCCACACCTTTGAACTTGAATATCTAAGTGACTAGCTGGCCAATCCCAATCAAATTTTATGTGCAGCATCACTGTGTGGGGGATTGACTGCATTAGGTTTTGGACCACGTTTTGTCAGCACTGTGGTTGCCATGGAAACAAAAAGGTTCCATAGACTTACAATGGGGAAAACGACGTCTCCACTTTTTCTCGGCCATTTCTGATCCGATTTTCATCAAACTTGCATATAACCAGAGCGGGGTTTACAGACTACGTCGAGTTCGAATTTCGGCGGCACGGGACAAACAGCTTTGGAGTTTCTGCCCTTGAGCATAAATATAAGTGAAAAATGGTGTCTCCAGCTTTTCTCAGCCGTTTTTGATTTGATCTTTCTGTAACTTTTCATAAACGAGGACAAGCACAAATTTACGGACAAGTTCGAATTTTGTTTGAATCTGACCAGCGGTTTTCCAGTTTCATCCCGTTGAGCGTGAAAAATTTTCCCATAGACTTATAATGGGGAAAAGGACGTCTCCACTTTTTCTCAGCCATTTCTGATCCGATCTTCATCAAACTTGCAGATAACCAGGAGGGGCTTACAGTCTATGTCAAGTTCATATTTGGGATGGATGGGACAAACAGCTTTGGAGTCAAATGCCCTTGAGCATAAATATGAGTGAAAAATGGTGTCTCCAGCTTTTCTCAGCCGTTTACGATATGATCTTTTTGTAACTTTTCATAAACGAGAATAAGCATAAACTCTTGGACAAGTTTGAATTTGGCTTGAATCTGACGAGCGTTTTTTTTTCAGTTACATCCCCTTGAGCGTGAAAAAAATTGTCCCATAGTCTTATAATGGGGAAAACAACGTCTCCACTTTTTCTCTGCCATTTCTGATGCGATCTTCATCAAACTTGCAGATAACCAGGAGGGGCTTACAGTCTATGTTGACGTCAAATTTGGACTGCATTGGACAAACAGCTTCTGCATTACCTGCCCTTGAGCATAAATGTAAGTAAAAAATGGTGTCTCTAGCTTTTCTCAGCCGTTTTTGATTGGATCATTTTGTAACTTTTGGTAAAGAGGACATGCATAAAATCTTGAGTAAGTTCTAAGTTGACTTGAATCTGACCAGTGGTTTTCCAGTTACATCTCCTTGAGTGTGAAAGATTTTCCCATAGAATTACAATGGGAAAACGAAGTCTCAAGCTTTTCTCGACCATTTCAAATCAGATCTTCATCAAACTTGCAGATAACCAGGAGGGGCATATAGTCTATGACGAGTTTGAATTTGGGCCACACAGGTCAAATGACTTCTGAGTTATCTGCCCTTGAGCATAAATATTAGCGAAAAATGGTGTATCCAGTTTTCCGCAACTGTTTTTGATCTGATCTTTTTGTTACTTTTAGTAAATGAGGATAAGCATAAAATCTATAATGAGTTCGATTTTGGCTTGAATCTGACCACGGGATTTCCAGTTACATCCCCTTGAGGGTGAAAAATTTTCCCATAGACTTACAATGGGATAACAATGTCTCCAACTTTGCTTGGCTATTTCTAACCTGACCTTCATCAAACTTCCAGATAACCAGAAGGGCTTACAGTCTATGTTTAGTTCGAATTTGGTCCGCATGAGACAAAAGGCTTTCAAATTACCTGCCTTGAGCATAAATACTAGTGAAAAATAGTGTTTCCACCTTTTCTTAGCCGTTTCTAATCTGATCGTTTTGAAACTTTCAGTAAACGAGAACAAGCATAAAACCTCGCTCTGTTGTCCACACCTTTGAACTTATATATCTAAGTGACTACTTCGCCAATCCCAATCAAATTTTTGTGCAGTATCACTGGGTTGGGGGATTGACTGCATTTGGTTTTGGACCAGTTTTGATCAAAACTGTGGTTGCCATGGAAACAAAAAGGTTCCATAGACTAATAATGGGGAAAACGACGTCTCCACTTTTTCTCCGCAATTTCTGATCTGATCTTCATCAAACTTGCAGATAACCAGGAGGGACATACAGTCTACATAGAGTTCAAATTTCGGCTGCATGAGACAAACAACTTTGGAGTTACCTGCCCTTGTTTATTGATTTGAGTTTTAACATCCCTGTCAGCACAGTGTAGGTCATTTTGGAGACATTGCTTCTAGTTTTGTGGGATTTTTGCCCAACATCGAGATGAAATTATATCTTAAGCCCTTTCCACCCAATGAAACCAATAGGGTCATTATGCATGGATGGTCCAACTGGCACCACTTTTCCTGGGTCGGCTTAGAACCTGTTTACCAGTACTCATGTGTGGTGGGTTCCAGCTCTGCATAGAAGCACCATGTAGCCCAGTCTATTTCTTCAAGCCCCGATGGGCATTCTTAAAACATCATTAATGATTTTCTGGTACACAGGTGAGCGATATAGGGCCATTTGGCCATCTTGTTTGTAAAAGCTAGGAGCCTCAAACTTGGTATGCAATGCAATGAACTTGACATATATGTTGTAAGAGGCAATGGGCTTCCTTTGACGATTTGTATATTCAATAATTATGATTATATCATGTTAGAGACAATGAGCTTTCTTGGCTAATTTGTTTGTTTTTCCTTTCATTCTTCTTTCTCTCCATATACATTTTTCTTCAGTTCTCAGGATCTAAAAAAAGCCTTAAAATTTGTATTCTGTGCAATGATGATGAGTTATATCATAAAAGAGACAATTGACTGTATCAGCTATTTGTTCATCTTTTCTTTCATTCTTTCCAGCAATACAGACCATTGTCAGTTGTTGTTTTTTTTTGTTTTTTTTTTTTTTCATAATTTTGTCAGGAACTATAAAAGTTAGAAGCCTCAAACTTGATATACTATGCTGTGATGATGATTTAAATCATGTAGAGACAGTAGGCTTTCTAACTTAAGATCAGGCTATGCATTTCATCCCCCTTTTCAGTACAAGATGACCCTGTATAGCTCACCTGTGTACCAGAAAATCATTAGCGATGTTTAGAAAAAGAGAAACTGTGAAGAAAGGCAAGACATGTTTGTTTACCAGACTGACATAAATATCTTCATAGATCCAAGGTTATCAATATAGTTTGACCTCAGTTGAACCAGTTTAATACATTCTGATATCTCCCAAAACCTGTACCAATCAAGTGTGCCACAGAGCGGGGCCATTTATTGCCCTATGGCTACAATATGAACAATCTTGGTAGAGGTCCACCAGATGAAGCTTCATACTAAATATCAAAAGCCTGGGCCTGTGGTTTCAGAGAAGATTTTTAAAGGTTTTCCCTTTATGAATCTATGTAAAATATCCAGGCCTCAGAGCGGGGCCATTTTTTGCCCCAAGGTTATAATTTGAACAATCTTAGTAGCAGAAGTACACAAGATGAAGCTTCGAACCAAATATCAAAGACCTGATTCTTCTGGCTTCAGACAAGAAGATTTTTTAATGTTTTCCCTATATAAGTGTAATTAAAACACGTGGGCCAAGGGAGGGGCAAAGTTTGCCCCAAGGCTATACTTTGTATAAGCTTGGTAGAGATCCACAAGATGAAGCTTCATAACAAATATCAAAGAACTGGGCCTTTTGTATACAAGATGATTTTTAAAGGTTTTCCCTCTGTAAAATAGAAGTGAAGGCAATGATCAGGAATCTATACAATTAACCCACAGCTCCCATCAGAGAAACCAAAGGGAAAGAAATACAAACATGAAATAACTATACCCTAATGGAAACATCAGTAGCGGAAAGCCAAAAGGACAGTTACTTTCCCACAAAATGGCGAATTGGCAATCGAAAACAAAAAATATAAGCTATACACATACTCAAAGACGAAGCATAACAAAAATAAACCGTGGCAGAAGAACCCCCTTGGAACACTCACTGAAACGAATTTCACTGGGGGGCTTAAATCGATTTTACGTGGCCGCAATCCTCGCCCTTACTCAGTCGCAATTTAGACAAATAATTTGTTCAGTCCACATGAAGGTCTCTTAACTCATCCGTGCATTATCTCTGAGAACACAAAAATCAAACAGCCACAGAAATGAAACAAAGGTGAGGACTCGACAGCAAGAAACACTGAAATGCTGGAGCAAAAGAAAAACCAACAGTAAGACTCTGACGGGCCCGACCAGAGACAGAGCATCAGGTACCAACATAAAATTAAACCAGTGCTTCAGCTGAGGTGCACGACCCGCTGGATGCTTTTAGCTTTATGAGTGTTACCATATATGGGTATGGCGGCCATTTTGGTCATGTGACCTGGACCTAAAACGGTTCCCCCAATAAATGCGCCTTATCGTAAGGAGCAAAACTATATCTTATACTTTAGTACTGTATTCTGAAGCGTTTGCAGGATAAAATGCATTCTCACATTTTCCAATACAAAAGCATATGCGTCAAAGTTTGACCTAGGCACAAAGAAGGTCAAGGTCAACCCAGGGTCACCATTTTAGCAATTTATGATGGGCCTACGTCCCAGATGCCATTTATCAAGTTTCGTGGAAATCTGCCCAGTGTTTCTGGAGAAGACTATTTTTGAAGGGTTTTTACCATATATGGCTTTGGGGCCATTTTGGTGATGCGACTTGGACCCCATGAGCAAATTTTGGTTTCCCCCATCCCATAGAGGCTCAATATTAAATTTGCCTTCAATCGGCCCAATGGTTTCCGAGGAGAAGCAGTTCGAAAATTTTCACATTTTTCGCCTCTGCGAGGCTATACTAAATGAAATGTAATATTTCGCAAATTCATTGGTTAGATCTCATTGATATCTATCAGTATGCCAAAAATTGTTTAAATATTCCAAGCGGTTAAGTCACTATCACCAATTTTCACAAACAGGTTAAGGACGGACAGACAGACAGACCATATATGGCTGGGAGGCCATTTTGGTCATGTGAGCTGGACCCCAAGAGCAAATTTTGGTTAGCCCCATCCCATAGAGGCTCTATATGAAATTTGACTTCAATTGGCCCAACGGTTTACGAGGAGAAGCAGTTCGAAAATTTTCACATTTTTCGCCTCGGCGAGGCTGTACTAAATGGAATGTAATATTTCGCAAGTTCATTGGTTAGATCTCATTGTTAGATCTCATTAATATCTATCAGTATGCCAAAAATTGTTTAAATATTCCAAGCGGTTAAGTCACTATCACCAATTTTCACAAACGGGTTACGGATTTTTCGCTTCGGCGAGGCTATACTAAATGGAATGTAATATTTCGCAAGTTCATTGGTTAGATCTCATTGATATCTATCAGTATGCCAAAAGTTGTTTAAATATTCCAAGCGGTTAAGTCACTATCACCAATTTTCACAAACGGGATACGGACGAACAGACAGACAGACCATATATGGCTTGGCGGCCATTCTGGTCATGTGACCTGGACCCCATGAGCAAAGTCTGGTTTCCCCTTTCCCATAGAGGCTCCATATGAAATTTGACTTCAATCGGCCCAACGTTTTCCGAAAAGAAGCAGTTCGAAAATTTTCACATTTTTCGCCTCGGCGAGGCTGTACTAAATGGAATGTAATATTTCGCAAGTTCATTGGTTAGATCTCATTGTTAGATCTCATTAATATCTATCAGTATGCCAAAAATTGTTTAAATATTCCAAGCGGTTAAGTCACTATCACCAATTTTCAAAAATGGGTTACGGATGGACATGACAGACAGACCATATATGGCTTGGCGGCCATTTTGGTCATGTGACCTGGACCTCATGAGCAAATTTTGGTTTCCCCCATCCCATAGAGGCTCCATATGAAATTTGACTACAATCTGCCCAACGGTTTCCGAGGAGAAGCAGTTCGAAAATTTTCACATTTTTTGCCTCGGCGAGGCTATACTAAACGGAATGTAATATTTTGCAAGTGCATTGGTTAGATCTCATTGATATCTATCAGTATGCCAAAAATTGTTTAAATATTCCAAGCGGTTAAGTCACTATCACCAATTTTCACAAACGGGTTACGGACGGACATACAGACTGACCGAATGACCTAATGACAGAATGACAAGGTGATTTTAGGGCACTCTTAGAAAATCAACCGACTTCAGTCGGTCGCTTTTTCTGAGGGTCGTGCAATTTTAATTCTCAGTAAGCCTTTACGCAGGAACCGTCGTAGAATCTGAGGCCTGACCCATGGGTGTGCAATTAAAGAGTGAAGTGAAGTTGTCGACCAGGATTGGGTTAACTACCATGCATGCAGTCTGTCGTATAACATTTATATTGTACCCAATTTTTTTGATCTTACAAAATTGGGAGCTGAAGTCATTGCAACTTTTGAAAGTATATATTTTTCTGAATTTATATACTAATTCACAATAAAATTTGGGTTCTGACAGACCTTGTTGCAGAAGAGATTTAAGTCCAACATTGAAATTTGAATTTTAACTGGAATGACGTCTATAAAATTTTAAAAGGCTTTGCATAGTTTATGATACTGATAACCCTAATTAAGAAGTTTAGCAGTTAACAATTAATTACAAGTGTTGAAGTCAGTAACTTGACTAGACACTGGCTAATTGACTAAATTGTGAAATATAAATGCGAAAGGATGCCACACTAGGAACATTACTATCCAAGAAAGAATAATTTACAATTTCAAAATCAAAATCATCGCATTTATAATAAATTTTGGAGGAAACAAACCCATCTACAATAGATAGATATAAATCTAAAAACAAGGCCTAAAAGAAAATTTTTCTTTATTTAACTGAAGTTCCGGGGGTTGGAGGGGGGGGGGGGGGTTAAATCTGAGTGATCAAATCATTGAAAGAGGTATTGTCAATATTTAATAAATCATCCAAATATGCATAAGTCCAGCTAAAGGCTTCAATGATTTCAGATTGATTTTCAACAGAAAGGGACATCATGAAGTCTCTTTTATAACAAAACAAGAACAGAACAGCCACAAGGGGTGCGCAATTTGTACCCATTGGAATACCCACAATTTGTCTAAAAAACTTAGTACCAAATCTTATGTAAGTCTTTACGAAACTAGTGGGGCATGGGGTCGGGCCATTTATTGCCCAAGGGTTATAATATGAACAATCTTGGTAGCTGTCCACTAGATGAAGCTTCAAAGACCTGGGCCTTCTGCTTTCAAAAAAGGAGATTTGTAAAGTTTATAAATATAATAGTCTATGTTAAAAGATGATAGATGGACAGATAGGCAGACAGGTGGACAGACTATAAAGTAGAGTTTTTATATATCTTTACCTAAAACCAGTGGAAGTATATGCTTCGTAATCCTCAACTTGAAATGGTACGGCTTCCACCAAGATCAACCCAGAGTTTGCTGCCATAGAAACGACTTGCCAGCTGTCATGCCATGCCCTCATTGGTCGATCTGCTGGGGTTCCACCTTGACCTTTACACAAGGTCACAAGAATCTGACCTTCATCCTCAAGCACCTGAACAGCACTGTAAAATATAGAGGTAGTTAGGGCACTGGGTGTGATTGCCTTTTTTCTTATTCAGATACAGACAGACATAAGACTAGTTGACTGATAAAAGAATGAGAAAAAATTCTATAAACCCTTATCACCCCTTCCTCAAAATCAATGCCATATTTTGTATTTTCAGATAAAGCCATGTAATTTTGTGTACTTTAACTTCTGAGTCAAAAGTAACACTGCAGTTTTTGAAGTTAAATTTTCAATAATAATGGCTGTACAAATCCAAATTTTAAACCAGGCAACACAGCTACACTAAAATGTCTTTATTAAGACCCCCTTTGGGACTTTCAAAGGTGGTCTTAAAGAACATTTTTGAACAGTCCCAAAGGTGGTCTACCACTTTTGAACAACTCCAAAGGTGGTCTTACTACAGCAAATATGGTGTTGAGTACAGTAAAATTCCACTATTAAGACCACCTAAAATTATGACCAATTCTGCTTTAAAAAGCTTATTTTGAAGGGTGCACTTAATCGTTCTTTGTATTTTCTGCCCAAAGTATCCTCTGGTCAAAGACCACCTTTGGGACTGTTCAAAAGTGGTCTTCAAGACCACTTTTGAACAATAGACCACCTTTGGGACTGTTCAAAAGTGGTCTTCAAGGTGGTCTTAATATAGGAATTCTACTGTATATAAAGAAAGAGCAGCTGAAACCATTTAAGCATACTTTTAACAGCAGAATAAGCCTTGATTTTAGCTGGTCTTAAGGGGAATGGGAACACCCGGCAGATTTTTCCGCCATTTTTCAAAGGGAGACAACTTTTGGGACTTCCTGTTCACTTTTCAATAGGCTCAGTCCCACGGAAAAGGGGTCAATTTTTTTAAAGGAAAGAATTTGCTCCTTAGGAGCAAATTCTTTCCATAAAGAGTTGACCCCTGTAGACAGGGGAGACAAAAATACTTTTGCAGGAGTTGCCTCCCCTGAAGCTGTTCCCATTCCCCTTAATAGTAGAAGTTTACTGCACATGTATTTTATCTACTGACTAAAATCAAAATCTTCTGATGATTTTGTTTGTTTGATTTAAGGTTTAACATCCTCGTCAACAATGAATAGGTCATTTTGGAGACTTTGCTTCCAGTTTTGTGGGACTTTTACCCGACATTGAGAGTGGGACTTTTACCCAACACTGAAATGAAATGACATGTCAAGCCCTGTTGCTCAATGAAACCAATAGGGTTCATAAGCATGGACAGTCCGATTCACACCGCTTTGCCTGAGCAGGCTTAGATCGTCTAAGCGGTTTACCAGTACACTCATGTGCGGTCAGTTTCAGCTCTGTGTGGAAGCATCATGCAGCCCATCTATTTCTTCAAGCCCCAAGAGATGGGGGCAAAAATCATCAGAAGAATACCTGTATATTTATGCATAACTACCTTCATGAACAAAATGCTTAATTTGCATGGGTGCTTACACGTACAGATAGATAAATTCAAATAAACACCTATGTAACTACACCACAACCTCTTTAATACACTATAAATGGGGTCCAAAACAGAAACCGTATTAGTTAAACAACCGTGTTATATCCAAACAAAAATGTATAGATTATATAGAAAAATGACCATTAAAAAAATTGACCCCTTTTCCGTGGGACTGAGCCTATTGAAAAGTGAACAGGAATCTATGCATTTTTGAGATCCATCTTGAGACCGTGTTATATCCAAAACCGTGTTATAATGAACCGTGTTATAACGAGGTCGTGGTGTACCATGCACACATTCTTGGACATTAGACAAACAAATTCTTGCCATATTTTTTTTAGGAAACACAATGGGAATTTTTTTTTCCAAACCGAAACAAAGGTCATAGGCCTTTTACATACATTTAGGCCATTCATTCATTGCATGTCAGTATTTATACAAGAATGTGATTTATTTTGTTGTGTAGGTCGACATGAAAAACCACAAGGGTCCAATGCAGACACTGTGTTAGTCACACACCTGTATCATATCCAAAATAAATGTATAGATTTTATAGATATATGACCAGTTTTATTCATTTCTTATAGTTTGTTTGATTTGAGGTTTAACATCCCTGTCAACACTGTATATGTCATTTTGGAGATGTTGCTTCCAATTTTGTGGGACTTTTATCTGACACTGAGATGAAATGACATCTCAAACCCTGGTGCCCAGTGAAACAAATAGGGTTTATAAGCATGGAGAGTCCAACTCGCACTGCTTTACCTGGGCAGGCTAAGATCCTCTAAGCCATTTACCAGTACTCATGTGCGGTCTGTTTCAGCTCTGCATGGAAGCATCATGCAGCCCATCATTTTCTTCAAGCTCCAATGAACGTGGGTGAATTCTAATAATTATCCATCTTTAACCCTTTTTGTACCAATAGAATCTTCCTCCTTATATATAGCAGGAGTCCATTTCAAAATTTAGGTGTGATGGGTTGTCTTTTCTTCAAAATTTATTTAGAAAAAGGCTGAACTTTTTGCAAACAGTGTAGGCCCTGGTCAGATGCCATGTTTGATCTGGGCCTGCACTGTTTGCCAATTACCCCTTTTGGGGTTTCCGGTACAGAATGAGTCATCTATAAAATATAATGAACAGTGTTATAAAGAGATTGTAGTGTAATAAACGTTCACCTACAGGGCCGATTAGAGCTGTCCCAATGACAAAATTGCCTTTTAACAACTAAAACATAGGGCAGCCAATGCACGAGTACTTGTTGCATGAAGCCAACTCAAGGTCTTTTCCACATGTCTGCTAGCAGCTTAGGCTCAGGCCAGACTGCCTCTACCAGCTGCCTCACCTCAGCCTTTGTGTGTGTGTGTGTGTGTTTGAGTTTCATGTCCTGTCAACAGCTAAGGTCATATGGAGACAGAACAGGCACCTCGGTTTAACCCATCTGTACCGGAAACCCCAAATCGGGTACCCAGGCAAACAGTGCAGGCCCATCTCAGACCAGGGCCTACACTTTTTGCAAAAAGTTCACCCATTTTCCGAATAAATTGTGAAAAAAAGACAACCTGTCACCCCTAAATTTTGAAATGAACTCCTGCTATTTACATTGTTTATAAGGTGGAAGATTCCTTTTGGTACAAAAAGGGTTTAAGCCTCATCCGAAAGGCTGAAGAAGACCAGGATTGAACCCACCACCCCTGTCCTCTGCCTTTGCTGGTATCTTATGTGATAAGTAGTTATTTCTCATGAGCTGGCTATTTACCTTGCAAAGAAATCATCGAGAAGTTTTCTGTTTCTTTTGTGGTTTGACTTTCCTCCAGCATGTGGGAAATTGAAGAGTATTCGGGCAAATTTCTCATCTTTTAAAATGTCATGTTCATTTAATTTTGTTGCATCAACTTCAAGATATATTCTGACACCTGAAAAGAAGTTCATTCAGAATTACTGTATTGATCCTAAGTATTGGGACAGACAGGCTTAAGAAACAGTGCAGACCCAGATCAGACTGCTCCTGAAGGAGCAGTCTGATCAGGGTCTACACTGTTTGCCATTCCATCTGCAGTCTTGGGACTCCTTGGTGTGTCGTGAAACAAATTTACTGAAATTTTAGAAGAATTACACCAAGTCCTCAAGGTGTCCAAATATTTAGTATTTTTGCGGTACGACTTTTACCTGAGAGTCCTAAGCATAGTAACCCTGGAACTTCAATGACTTGAACACCATGTATGGAAATTTGTTTGACAAGGTTGGTTCCAGCCACTGAAGATTGATCACAGCACCAGGGGAATATGAATATGAAACTTTATTTGCAAATCACATGTGTATATAACATACATGAAATGAGCCCATAAAAGGCAGACAAAAATAAAATAAAATTAAACAATAATAATAATAATAATAAAAATGGTGAAAATGCATAATGTACAATTTCCTTGATAGTTTAGGGCTATCTATTTGATATATACATGTATAAAAACAGGTAGTTTAACATTTTACATAACTATTACTTAGAATTCCCTCAATATATTAACCCACTTTATACCGGAAACGCCAAAACCGATAACTGGCAAACAGTGCAGGCCCAGATCAGATGCCACACAATACGGCATCTGTTCAGGGTCTACACTGTTTGCAAAGAGTTCAACTATTTTCCAAAGAAATTTTGAAGAAAACCCAACCAGACACCCCTAATTTTGAAATGGACTCCTGCTACATATAAGAAGGAAGATCCCATTTGGCACAAAGTGGGTTAAAATGCAAACATGTTCCAATTAATCCATTTACTCGATGATAACTAAATAGTCAAACTTCAATGGTTTGAACACCTTTGGGACCACAAAAATCTGCTCGAGATGGGTAGTTCGAGCCAGTGAGAGTTACTGCCAGTCGGCATTACGGGGTTAATTTTGGGACATCTTTTTGGTGGTCTATAATAATAATGTATGTTGTGAGTACTCATATGAATCACCTCGTCGAGGCGATTCTAATGAGTACACACAGCATTCCTACACATAATCCTCATGAGGGTTGTTGTAGTACAGCTAGATAGATAGATACATTTGCAAGATAAAAGTCGAAAATCTCCATAATTATCAAACACTACTTCTTATTTTCTTATTTAAAGGGTTTCCCTAGAGACTAAAAAAAGGGTTTGACTCAGCCATGATAAACGAGCCATTGGTGTTGGAGCCATCAAAGTTCTACTGTATATTATATATGCTTGTCTTAAAGTTGCTATACCTAGATGCAAGTCTGTACCAAGTATCATTAACCCTTTTTGTACCAAATGGAATCTTCCTCCTTATGTATAGCAGGAGTCCATTTCAAAATTTAGGGGTGTCAGGTTGTGGTTTCTTCAAAATTTGTTTGGAAAGTGGTTTAACTTTTTGCAAACAGTGGAGGCCCTGATCAGACGCCGTGTTCTGCGGTGTCTGATCTGGGCCTGCACTGTTTGCCAGGGTACCCGTTTTGGAGTTTCCGGTACAAAATGGGTTAATGAAGCTCTTATAGTTCTTGAGAAATGGACTAGAACATTAGGGAGAATGCTAGGGTGCCTGCAAATCTTGACGGCTTGATGGATAAAAGGATAAACAGATGGAAATCTCGAGGTATATATCGCACCGTGGTTAAAGCAGGCGCGACAAAAATATGAGCTGAAGCCAACCACTAAGTAAAGCCCTTACCTTTTTCCTTCAGCAATTCTATGTTCTCAGTAGCATTTTTATGTTTTTTAATAGTTTCTTGTGTTTCAATGCTTGTTGATATGATCTGGTTCTCTGATGTAAGCGGAAATCTTGTTACCATAGCAACCGTGAATGAGAAATCCCCCTCACCAACAAGGAGGGTCGTCCCTTTGACTGGCTTGTCCATACTGCATAGACTTGACCAAAATCTAAAATAAATGAGCCAGCGCATGACAAAATCTGCAAGAAGGCTTGAGCGACCAGCGAAGACTCAGATCAGCCTCAGATCAGATAATTCAAAAAAGAAAACAAGCAGAATTGTCATTCTTGCATGCAACATACCGCATTGAACAGTTCTATAATCCTACCAAGTATCATTAAAATGTTTCAAACGGGTGCATAGTTATGCTTTGCAAATGAAATGTTGAATAATATTGATCATAGGAGATAATTAGAAAAGGAAGACAAGCAGAGTTGTCATTCTTGCACACAACATTCTGCACTGACCTGTTCTATAATCCTACCAAGTAGATTAAAATATTTCAAACGGTTGCGGAGTTATGCTCCGGAAACGAAAATGAAGTAAAAATATGGATCAGGGGAGATAATGGGGAAAAGGAAGACAAGCAAGGTTGTCATTCTTGCACATGACACTCCGCACTGACCTGTTCTATGGACCTATAGAGTATCTTTAAAATATTTCAAATGGTTGCAGAGTTATGCTCCGAAAACAAAAATGAAGTAAAAATATGGATAGGGCAGATAATTGGAAAAGGAAGGCACGCAGAGTGGTCATTCTTGCGTGCAACACTCCGCACTCAATAATTCTACCAAGTATCATTAAAATATTTCAAACTGTTGCATAGTTATGCTAGGGAAACGAAATGTTGAATAATATAGATCAGGGGAGATAATTCGAAAAAGAAGACAAGCAGAGTTGTCATTCTTGCAGGTAAAAATCTGTACCAACCCGTTCTATAGTCCTACCAATTATCATTAAAATATTTCAAATTGTTGCAGATTATTGACACAAACCCTTCCGCCCACCCACCCACCCTTTAAATCCTATTTGTTTCATTGGGCGGCAGGGATTGAGATGTCATTTCATCTCAATGTCAGGTAAAAGTCCCTAAAAATTGGAAGCAATGTCTCCAAAATGACCTTTACAGTGCTGACAGGGACTTTAAACCTCAAATCAAACAAACAAAAACCACCCACCCACCGACGTACATCATTTTAATAACCAGAGTTTTCCATTGGAAAACCTGATTAAAACGTAGGGTTTACAAGGGTACACCATATATTTTTCTTACATCACAAAAACATGCTTATATATTTTTGACCCCTTGAACCACACTTTTATATAGTAAGTACAGTGGTAAAACTTATTTTTCTTATTTCTGCTCTAAAATAGAGAATGTGGGTACATGTTAGAACTGTCTCATCGAGGCGGTTCTAACAAGAACCCATATTCTATATTTTGAGCACAAATAATAAAAATATCACATTTTTTTTTATCTCAAAAATTTCATTTTTTTGGCGGTAAAGTTTACAATGAATTTATATAGGTATGTTTTCGTGATGAATTGCTCAAAAACACACGATTTGAAAAATCGCCTATATAATTTTGACCCTCTTAAACCTCACTTTTATATAGTAGCACTGCCTGGGGTTCACAGGGGTGTACATAATTTTTTTTATTTCTGCTCAAAACCATACAATTGAGAATCTGAGTGCTCATTAGACAGTAAGAACTGCCTTGTTGGGATGATTTTGTTTGTTTGATTTGAGATTTAACGTCCCCGTCAACACTGTTTGGTCATTTTGGAGACATTGCTTCCAATTTTGCTGGACTTTTACCTGACACTGAGAGCTTGGAAAAACAGATACATTTTGTAGGGCTGCTTGATGCTTCCAGGCAGAGCTGAAACCGACCGCACATGAGTACTGGTAAACCGCTTAGAGGATCTAAGCCTGCCCAGGCAAAGCGGTCCGAGTCAGACCATCCATGCTTATATACCCTATTGGTTTCATTGGGCGACAGGGCTTGAGATGTAATTTCATCTCAATGTCGGGTAAAAGTCCCACAAAATTGAAAGCAAAATGTCTTCAAAATGACCTATACAGAGTTGACAAGGATGTTAAACCTAAAATCAAACAAACAAAAATCTGCAGATAGTTTTGATTTCAGTCAGTAGATAAAATACATGTGCAGTAAACTTCCTCTATTAACCCTTTTTGTACCAAAAGGAATCTTCCTCCTTATATATAGCAGGAGTCCATTTCAAAATTTAGGGGTGTCAGGTTGTGTTTTCATCAAAATTTATTTGGAAAATGACTTAACTTTTCGCAAACAGTGGAGGCCCTGATCAGACGCCGAAAAAAATGCGGCGTCTGATCTGGGCCTGCACTGTTTGCCAGGGTACCCGTTTTGGGGTTTCCGGTACCAAATGGGTTAACCAATTGTATACTAGTGGACTCTTCCATTGCTATATGTTGGACAAGTTCATTTGTCATGTAAGGGGTATCATGTCTATTTTTTCATTCTTACCGGTATTCCATTTTGACAGAAAATTCTGTTAGCAAACAGTGCAGGCCCTGATCAGACGCCGCATTCTGCGGTGTCTGATCTGGGTCTGTGCTGTTTGCCAAGGTACCCATTTATGGGTTTCCCACATTCAATGGGTTAAGACCAGCTAAAATCAAGACTAATTATGCTTTTAAAAGCGTGGTTACAAGGTTTCAGGGGTTCTTTCAAACAAACAAATTAAACAATCAATACAAATGTACATTATACCCGATTGCAGTAAAATTCCTATATTAAGACCGCCTTTGGAAGTGTCCAAAATTTGCATATAAGACCACTTTTGAACAGTTCCAAAGATGGTCTCTTATTAGTAGACACTGGTTGTAGAAAAAACTAAGAAATACTAGAGAAAGCGACCAGTGGGTCACGTATACCCCCGGCCAGCGCCACCCTCTAATATATCTTTAGAGCTTAATTGTATGTAATATGAAAGCTATAAGAATCTATAAATGTGCTTGTGAAAGCTAAACCAAAGATAAAATCTCTATATGGACCAAGGGATTGAGGGCATCAAAGTTACTGAAGGGGTGGGGGCATCAATCTTACTGAAGCAGCAGGGTTGGATATACATCAATGAAATATTTGGACTGGTATGCAAGATCGATGCAAGTATCAATTATTGGATATGTGTTTGAGTTTAGGACATACAGGGATCTATAAACTTTGTCACAAAAATTCAACCAAATGTAAAATTTCTAAGTCTGTGACCTTGACCTGAAGGTCACTGTGGGGGGTGGGACATGCATCAATGAAATCTTTAGACCAGTATGTAACTTCAGTGTAAGTATCAACTAAATCTATCAAAGGGTTCAGAAGATACAATCTCTTAGAAACTTTGACGTAAAACTTTAACCAAACATAAAATTTCTAAGTCTGTGGCCTTGACCCCAAGGTCACTGTGGGGGGTGGAACATGCATCAATGAAATTTTTGGACCAGTATGTAACTTCAGTGTAAGTATGAACTAAATCTATCAAAGGGTTCAGAAGATACAATCTCTTAGAAACTTTGACGTAAAACTTTAACCAAAATGTTAACGGACGGACAGACGGACGGACAGACGGAAGGACGAACGGACGAACGGCAAGACGAAAACTATATACCCCCATAGCATACTTCGTATGCCGGGGGTATAACTAGGGCGTGCAGTCAAATGCATGCCATTGCAAATCCCCATGCTTCTGGCAGAGCCATGAACTATAATGCTGATCTAGCACGCCCTGGTTGGTGTCATTGAATGCATCTTATCAAAAGGAACAAGAATTATATGGATAAGTGTTGGGGATCTGAACATTTTCTGAGATATAAGGCCTTTAATGAAATGGAGGGGGTGGGGCATGGCCTTGGCGCACCCCGGGAGACCTCCAAGTTGGTGCTACTGAAAGCGTCTTATATATGGTTTAGGGGTAAGGATCTGAATGGTTTCTGAAATATATGTCCTTTCATGAAGAGAGGTGGGGCATGGCCCCAGCGCAACCCAGGGGTCATCCTAGTTGGCGTCTCTAAATGTGTCTTATCATAAAGAACAAGAATACATATGGTTTTACCGTTTAGGGGTGGGATATGAACCATTTCTGAGATATTATAAGGCATTTAATAAATGGATGTGGCTGAGCATTGCCCCAGCGCACCCCCCGCAGACCTCCAGGTAAGTGTCACTGAAAGCGTCTTATCTGGAATCTGGATTCTGTCTAAAAACATAGAAGTAAATGTCAGAATAAAAATGAAAAAGAGAATATATGAGTCCAAGAGCTCTATTGAATAGGGCTAAAAGTGCTCCATCTTTTGGATCAAGACGTTAACTGGCTGCCCACTGTGCAGGAAGAGCAATCCCCTCTGCAGGTTAAAGAACCCCTTGACGGGTAATCAGGTGTAAGAAAGTTGTTTTATTTAAAGACTGTCTTTAAATTTAAAGACTTTTTAGTCTGTAAATTTAAAGACTGACACAAATAAAGTCATGAAAATGGTGTAAAACGGAAAAATCACACTTTGCTGTTTAAAGTAATTTGGGCGTTGTCTATGGAATATTCAATTATGTGCAACTGCAAATTATATAGTTGTCTCTATTTAATTAAATTCCTTCCACCATAATTGAAGAGTTCTCAGAAAAACAGTTTTGTAATATTAAAGATTCATTTGTAAAATGAGCTCAGGAATGAATGTGTATAACGATTTTTATGAATATCATTTTGTCAATATACGGACCACTCGCTTCGACAGACAGATTTTCTGACAACTAAAATTGATGAAAGTTTCAGATGGACTACAACAGTAAAATGTCCGAAAACGAAATGACGTCAGAACGAAACTCATCTTATGTTCGACCTTTGACAGATATTTCCTCCCTTACTGCGGAGTTTCATGGCATTTGTGGTCTAAGGGAAAGAACTGTGTTGTTTTATTTCTTAATTATTTCTATCATTAAACGATATTAGAAGACAACTAGAAATGCGTCCATAGGACACGGATGCCCGGCCTGAAAATGTGTCTATGTTCGTATTCATCCATGGAAAGATATTGACCGTGTTTAAGTTTTGGACCCTTTTTTTCACATATGATCTCTAAGTATGACCTTGACCTTGGAGGTAAGGACCTTGGATTGTGTGAGGCAGATTGTCTCATGATGGCCAACATTTCTGCCAAGTAATTTCAAAATCCACACAGTTATTGACTGTGTTTAAGTTCGGACCATTTTTTTTCCTTTGACCTCTAAGTATGACCTTGACCTTGGAGGTACGGATCTGGGTTTGCACGTGACACATCGTCTCATGATGGTTAACATTTCTTCAATGTAATTTCAAAATCCATCCAGAAATGTTATTGACTGTGTAGTTTTGGACCCTTTTTTGACCTTTGACCTCTAAGTATGACCTTGACCAGACCTTGGAGATACATGTATGGACCTGGGTTTTGCATGTGACACGTTGTCTCATGATGGTTAACATTTCTACAATTCATTTCAAAATCAATCCATAAATAATAAAGTTATTGACTGCGTTTAAGTTTCGGATCCTTTTTTTTACCTTTGACCTCTAAGTATGACCTTGACCTTGGAGGTACGAACCTGGGTTTTGCACGTGACACGTCGTCTCATGATGGTTAACATTTCTGCAAAGTAATTTTAATCCATCAAGAAATAAGGAAGTTATTGACGGTGTTTAAGTTTCAGATGCACGGACGGACGGATGAACAGGGGCAACGCTATATGCCCTTTCCACCATTCTTCGAATGGCGGGGGCATAATAAAATACATGCAGTTTTTAGCAGCGCACGTTTTATTAATGAGATGAATACTGAGGCTGCGTATGAGAATGTGATTTTTTCGTGTTACATCATTTTCATGATTTTCCATTGTGTTACTCAGTGCTAGTCTTTAAATCTACAGACTAAAAAGTCTTTAAATTTACAGACAGTCTTTAAATTTAAAGACAGCAGGGCTTTAGATAATTTTATTTTTCAAAGACAACGGTACTCGTCATTTTTTTTAAAAAAAGGAGTAACAAGAAATTTTAAAGAGTACTAACAAAAAAAAAAAAAAAAAAAACTTTATTTTGCAACCTCAACACAGTGTTTTATGGACTGATTTTTGGTCAGGTTTGCTGTTTTTCTTATAGATACACATATTCAATATGTGTTTCTATCACAAAACAAGCAGTAAGCCTGGTGGCGTGGCCACAAATCAGTCAAATACAACCATGACATATCCAGATCTCTTCTCAGCAGTTTGTTTACAGAAAGATCTAGCATTTGGATCTTTTAGCTACCAGGCCCGATAGCTCAGTGGTAGAGTGTCTGCTTCGGGAATGGAAGGTCGCGGGTTTGATCCCCGGCCGCGCCATACCAAACGCGTTAAAAATGGTACAAGGAGCTCCCTTGGCTGACGCTCGCATTATCAGGGGTAGTCCTAGGAAGGTAAATGAAGGCAGGTACTTGTAAGTATTTGTTAAAGGATACTTTGTTTGTCACAATAAAAGCTCTACAGAGCTTATGTTATTTGTTTTGGATATGGGAGGTTAAATAAAGCTTCTTTATCTTTATCTTTTTTTTTGGAGTTCAATTCTCTTGGAGGGTAGCAGGACTTTAATGTCTGATATTGCAGCCTAAGAGTTTTGGGAGTTAAATAAAATAATATGTGCTTCACTTCATTCGGATATACTCTACCGTTTGGGAGTTAAATAAAATAATATGTGCTTCAATTCATTCGGATATACTCTACCGTTTTCTTTACTCTTGAAAACAACGAGATGAAAAAACAAAATACGCTCTCGAAAAATATTTAAAACGTAATGCTTATTTGATTTTCCTACCTGATATGCATCAGATTTGAAAAAAAAGAGTATCCTCCCTAATATTTTCGTAATTTACGCGGTACACGGTCTTATCTAAAGCCCTGAGACAAAATTACGCGGTACACAGCCTTATCTAAAGCCCTGAGACAGTCTTTAAATAAAACAACTTTCTTATACCTGGTAATTACACGATTATTGTGTAGGCTTTCATCTTGCAAAACTTATCCCGTATACTGGGTTATTTTTGGCTAATTGGCCTTTTTAGCCAAAAATAACCCTGTACATGCCGGCCCCCTATGGTCCTCATTTTGACAGGTTACCAATACCTGTTACAATTCTGATTAGCTGCCGGGGATCCAACCAGGAGCCTTGAGCATCCGACCCAAGTGCGCTAACCATTGAGCCATCATGCACCGCTCATAATAAGGTCTGTAATCTGGTCATTTCATTTCTAATCACCTGTCTGCATGTCACCTGTTATTTTACATTTTGCAAGCTTCCCATGTATTCAGATTTGTCATCATCGTTTGAACGCTTTCATATCAAAATCAATCTTAATATGCGTTTTGATAACACTGATCGGGGGTGGAAACTGCTAAGAACGGTGTGATATTTTCCCTCAATTTTCTTTGAAATAAGAAAAAATTGTGGTTTAACAACCCACGGGTATGTCAACTTTTGATTGACAACTTAAAGGGAGTTCTGTATTTGGCAAAAATGTTATTTCCAAAGGAGAAATACCGATTTGTGTTTTAACTTCAATCTTTATCACCAAGCGCTCATCAAATTGTGAGCAAACCCTGACTAATCACCGGAATAACTGGTCCAACAAATCACCGGAATGAATCAAGTTACAGCTAAGAGTCTTGAGTGTTGAGTTTTTGGAGTTTTACGCCTCTCCAAAAGCTAGGGTCATAGGGAGTCTGGTTAAGGACTCGCCCGGAAGCCTAGGGTAGCCCAGGATCAATTCTGCGACCCCTGGCTTACAAGGCGAGTAGCATAAACCACTACACCATGGAGGCTTCTAGTTACAGCTGAGAACTGTGATATTACAATACAATGTGTTCTTGGTGCTGAAGGTTCAACATGCTATTTCGAAAGGAGAAAATCTGAATTGTATCTTAACTTCAATCTTTATCAGTTCACAGGACATTGATATTTCACCATTAAACATAAAACAAGCCTTAATTCTTTTATTTTCTTATTAAGCACTGAAGCTTGCTTACAAGAGTATAAGTGGATTTAGGTCACTGTGAGGGCTCTTTTAAGTTTTCTTGTGAAACGTCAATGTCCTATGATCAGTTCAATATCAAGCACGGCCCCCGCCCGTCCGGGCTTGAATAAATAGACGGGCTGCCTGTTGCTTCCACACAGAGCTGAATCCGACCCGCACACGAGTACTGGTAAACCGCTTACAGGATCTAAGCCTGCCCAGGCAAAGCGGTGCGAGTGTGGAACCGTCCATGCTTATAAACCTAATTGGTTTTATTGGGTGACAGGGCATGGAGTGTATGTAATATACACCTGCGGTAATGGTCAAATATGACCGAGGCAGTATCAGAAGATAGATAGATATATCATTTCATCTCAATGTCGGATAAAAGTCATTTTGGAGACGTTGCTTCCAATTTTGTGGGACTTTTACCCGACATTGAGATGAAATGACATCTCAAAATAGAAGTGGAGGCAATGATCAGGAATCAATACAATCAACCCACAGCTCCCATCAGAGACACCAAAGGGAAAGACACACAAACATGAAACAACAGACCCTAATGGAAACACCAACAACAGAAAGCCAAAAGGACAGTTACTTTCCCACAAAATGGCCAATAGGCTATCCTAAATAAAATAACCTAAGCGACACAAACACCCAAAGACAAACCATAACTAAAAAAAACCGCGACAGAAGAACCGCCTTGGAACGGTCAGCAGAAACGAATTCCACCGGGGGGCTTAGATCAATTTTACGTGGCCACAATCCTCACCCTTACTTCCGTCGCGATTTAGACAAATAATTTGTTCAGTCAGCATGAAGGGCTCCTAACTCATCAGTGCACCATCTTCGTGAACACAAATAATCAAACAACCACAGAGGTGAGACAACCGTGAGGGCTCCACAGCAAGAAACCACTGAAATGCTTGAGCAAAAGAAAACCAACAGTTAGACTCTGATGGGCTGTAGACTCCGATGTTACACTCCGATGTTAGACTCCGATCAAGCCTGTATAGTAACTGCATACAAGATGTACAGGGAGGGGCAGCTCAGGTGTTGTCAGTATGTGTCAAACTCGCTGAGAGCACAAGAAGGTTTGGTATTGGGGCTTTTTTTGCAAGTGGCCATATATACCATAGCTTTGTGTTACACTTGTATTCACATGATTGGTTGACTTGGTTAACTTTGTTGATAACAGAACATGCCAAAGGCAGGTGCAAAGGATAGCTCTGGCCTGCCAAACTATACACTGCCACTCTGCATCAACAACCTTAAATCACACTAAGCTAACTTAATCAAAAGCACCAAGATAACATGCAGATTCAGAATTGCTAAAGGCAATGTGATTGGGTAGACAAAATGGCCAACCAGGCACAATGTAATATATGATCAGCCTCATCCAGGTGGGCAATTCTGGCCCACTTGGGCCTCTAGTATGAAATGATTCTGTGGCTAGTTTTGCATAAGAAATGACAACAAGTGTTTGATTCTGAATAACATGTAATGTGAATAACATGTAATGTTATGGATTTTTTGCCAAAGAAGTGCAAAAAGAGTCAGTACATCCAGGAGAAGCACTATGCAGGGTTAGAGGAGAACTGGAACATTGACATAAATTGTATCAAAGTCACTGGAGTGCAAAAATACAATGTAAGGTCAAGGTCACCAGGTCAAGGAGTCTGCCTTGTAAGGAGGTCAGGAAGATGTTTCATGAAAGGTTTGATGGTTGTTTAGTCTTGTAGTCAAATGCAATACTAACTTCGATATAAATGTTCTGTTCTTGTCCACACGAATTCTCAGCAACTTCTGGTCGAATTTCAATGAAACTTCATGAGAACTTTTAGTATCAAAGGTAAATATGCATATTACCTGCATGTTTTGGTCTGATGATTTTTCCACAGTTATGGGCCTTTAATGAATACTACCCCTACTTATAGCACAAACTTTGTATCCACATGAATTCTCTGCAACTACTGGTTGGATTTCAACGAAACTTCATGGGAACATTGAGTATCAAGGGTAGTCATGCATATTACCTGCATGTTTTGTTTGAGTGGCTTTTCAAATAGTTATGGCCCTTTGATGAATTCCACATTATATAGCGCATTCTTCCTGTTTATATACTCAGTATACCTTTTTTTCCAATGGGAATATTTTTATGAAACTGAATAATAATGTGTATCTCACTGTGGCAACTGTCGCAAATAAGGGCAACAACTTTGGATTACCTACAATTTCTTAGGCTGTTTTTGTGTATACTAATTTTGTGCTTGCCAAATCTTGGTAACCATTTGGAATATATTGATGACTTTTTATAGCAATGTGCATGACTTCAAGACAGAGTGCAGCATATAAAAACAGTAATAATAATAATAATCGACCTTATTTATAGAGGGTAGCACATTTAGTACTAGTACTAATCTTCCATGTGGCCCTCTTTTCCTGGGTAGGAACCAGTACTAAGCAATGTGGATGGTTGTTCCCAGTAGAGTAAAGGCCTTTGAACTTATACCATTTCTAGCTCAAAAACTTGTTTCACATCTGGCACTTACATGTAGTTCATTGATTAATTTCAACACATAGATTGGATGGATGCTTTTACATTTTACACCCCTTTCAGCAGTATTTCAGTCATATTAAAATCATTTGAAGTGGAGCTCCAGATTCCATACTTCAAAGTGTATTGGATGACAATATTTTACTCTTCATTAACATAACTCTCCTACTACTGCACATCTTTGGGAAGCATCCTTCAGTTTCACGGATTCTCTTCTCATGACATGACATTATTCTCAAAATAACAGCAACATTAAGGGGAATGGAGCACCTTCAGGGGAGGCAACTCCTGCAAAAGTATTTTTGTCTCCCATGTCAATAGGGGTCAACTCCTAAAAGAAAGAATTTACTCCTGAGTAGCAAATTCTTTCCTTAAAGAGTAGACCCCTATTTTTAGTGGGACAGGGCTTACAGAAAAGCGAACAGGAAGTCCCGAAAGTTGTCTACCTTTAAAAAATGCCCAAAAAAATCTGCCGGGTGTGTTCTCCTTAAATGATTAATAAATTTATATACTCTATGTTCTGCTTACAGATTAATTCAAAAGTAAAGATTTAACCTGGTTAATAAATCGAGTTTATAATGGCCACTCAGGACTTGGACCCGCTGTTTGTAAAGGCTCTGCGACTGATGCATTCTAAAAGCAAAGAAGCAGGGGACCAGCTTAGACAGATGTTGGACGATCTCATTGCTCAGAGAAAGGGGCAGATGCAGAATAAGGTAATTGAGTCCACTGCTATCAATCATGAAACTGTTTCAATCAGTTTCTGAGAATCCTAGATTTGTTGTTAGGCTACTCTTCCTCTAAACTAGTTGGCAAGTCAGGGGAGAATCTGGGTCAGCCAGGTACAGCTACAACTGATATCATTATCCATGAGTTGAAATGGAAGTACTATGCCTGACTTGCCCGGCTTGTTCAATTTTACTCAGGACTAGGGCTGGCTAATCAGAGCTGAAATTATAATCGATTATCAGTCATGTCATTGCGATCGATAAGCGATTAGTAATCGCTAAGGTTTTTGTCATAATTTTACCTATCTGGCTTTCTGTCTGAGCATGACTCTTACCATATGTTGCCCATTACCATATGTATATTTGAACAGACAGGCCTGAGCAAACAGTGTAGACCCTGTCACCCAGATGAGACGCCGCAGAATGCGGCGTCTCATCAGGGTCTGCACTGTTTGCCACTCATCCCGCTATTTTAGGCATAACTTTGGGTAGTAAATTGTACCTATCAAGTAATCGATTAAAAGCAAATCAGAAATGATAATCATTTTTGTGGAATTTATCGACCGATTAATCAATTATACTCAGGACAGGGAAAATTTCAGCTTACTTGTCCTGGTACAAGTTACGTGTTCCATAAAATTCCTAAAAAATCAGACAGCTTAGGAACTTGCTGTAATTGTCCTAAAATTTTACAAATTTGTTTCACGATTATCATCATCTTTTCCGGAATCCTAAATCAGACTAAGCTATTCAGAATTAAGACACCTTAGGAACTTGCTGTAATTCTCCTAAAAATTTTACAAATTTGTTTCACAATCCAGCAAGGTGTCCAAAAAGTGCATACAGAATTGCAAACAATGCAGACCCTGATCAGACTGCTCCTTCAGGAGCAGTCGGATCTGGGTCTGCACTGTTTGCTTAGCCATGTCTGTCCCAATACCCAATAAAAATTTTACAAATTTGTTTCACAATCCAGCAAGGTGTCCAAAAAGTGCATACAGAATCACAAACAATGCAGACCCTGATCAGACTGCTCCTTCAGGAGCAGTCTGATCTGGGTCTTCACTGTTTGCTTTGCCATGTCTGTCCCAGTACTTAGGATCATTATGGTACATGTATATACAACGTTTATGGTCAGATTTGCATGGCCTCATGTCTTCCTAAGTTGAATGGATACTTATACTCATGCAAAAAATTATAGGCTTCCATCTTACACAGTGGCTACTCTTAAAAGAAAGCATTTGTTCCCAGCAAATGCTTTCCATTATAAAGAGTAAGCTCCATTTTGAAAGGAGTTTTAATACCATAGAAGCCCTTTAAGAAATAGCTCATATTTCTTTTCTTAATATTTTTTCTCAGAATAACGCTTCAGATCTCCTCAGTTAACCTATAAAATGCCAATCACGACAATTGTCGTCTGCTTTGCTGTCTGCCAGTTACCTTAAAAGTAATTTTTTTTGCAAACAGTGTGGACCCAGATCAGACTGCTACTGATTTAACTTCTAGCTAACTAAGCTGAATACACATGTCTGAAATTAGCACACATGTCCTGAGATACATTACAGTTTTCATTCTATTTTACGTACAGTCTGGTAGCAGTGATGTTGATAAGGTGGAAAAGAGTTCAGAGAAATCCTCATCAAAACATTCTAGTTCCTCAAAGAAAGATGAAGAACCAACAAAGAAGAGAGAAGCTGAGAAAAGACACATTGACAAGGTACACAACCTCATTATACAGTAGATCTTCGATGGCTTGAACACCCATGGCTTGTTTACCGTGGCTGTGTCGAACCCATTCTTGAGTCCCTAGGGGATTTCTCTACATAAGAAATAGTAAGGGAAAGCTTAGGATATTTTCGTCTTTTTTCTTGCAAATGTATGCTGTATGTACTAATTAGAATCACCTCAATGAGACGATTCTAATGAGTATACACAGCATACATTTATGTTGCAGAATACCAAAAAGAAGTCCAAAAATGATTTCCATTATACCTCCTGGCAATAACCATTCAGGAGCTCGAACTACCCCTGTCTCGAACAGATTTTCGTGGTCCCAAAGGTGTTTGAGCCATTGTAGTTTGACTGTATTACTGTTCCTAACAGCACAAGTTTGGAAAAGATAAGGTAAAATATTAAAGATCCCAGCAGATGATCAGTCAATACCAAACCATACAGCATATTGAATTCTCTCCCTTCTGCTGATTCAAGAAGGGCAGTTGTCAGTTTCTGGCAAAAGAATGTGTTCTTTACTGGTTAACCACTTAAGTATAAGCCTGCCCAGGAAAAATATGGATAGGTAAACTGACCAGCTCAAAAATGACGTAAATTGTGTTGGCTGAAGTGTAGAATCCAATACAAACAAACAAAACAACATATTGAACTTTGATGGCTCATGTACCATGGCTGAGTTGAACCCATTTTCGAGTCCCTGGGGATTTCCTCAAGCTAAAAAATACAGTCGAACTTCAATGGTTCAAACCTCTTTGGGACCATGAAAGGGGGGGGGGGGTGCCCATAAGGCCCTTTTCCTGCCCTGGAACAAAAGTCTTCTTTTTCTCGTGATATATTGCCTATAGTGTCCCATTTACTAAAATAGTATTGGTTTTGTAACGTAAGCCCTAGTTATTGAGAAACATGATAATGAAAGTGGGTAGGGTAATTCAGCATTAATCTGAGGTATCATGTTTTATGCACGGTTTCTTTTTTTAAATATATCACACCCACTCATTATTTCCTCTGTTTGTTAGACAAATGTATTGGGTAAATTCCTACTTAAATTTTCTTCCTCTAAAGTAAAATACTGCATCTGCAGCAACTATTTTATGAACTCCATCAATTTTTGTTAATTTTGCATGTTCAAATTCAATAAATCCTAGCCTATCTCCGAAACTGAATGGCAAATTATTTTCAAACTTACTTGAATTTAACACTGGAAGAGTACAAAGTGTTGATTAGGTTTTGGTGACCTTGACCTAATATTCAAGGTCACTTGGGCTGGTCAAATGTCAAAATTAGGGGTGACCATTTTGGTCATTTTTCTGTTCCTGAACAAATAGCTTCAAATTCTCCTAATACATTGCCTATAGAATTCCTTTTACTAAGACAGTCTAGATTTTGCAAAGTAAGTCCTAGTTATGGAGTTAAAAGATCATGAAACTGGGTGGGGTAATTCGATACGATGCCGAGGTATTTTGTTTTGTGCAGCACATCTCTTTTAAAATATAGCAAACACAGTCATAACTTTCTCTGTTTGTTTGTTTGCCTTAGGTAACATCCTACCTAGTTTTCTTCCTCTAAAGTAAAGTATGCCATCTGCAGCAACTCTTTTATGAAAACCTTCTATTTTTGATAATTTTGCATCTTGGCATTCAATAAAACATATTTATTTTTCTGGAATTAAATGAAAAATTCCATTGAAATAAATCTGAAGACAGTATTTGGAGAAAACAAAATGTTGCCCAGGTTATGGTGACCTTGACCTTATCATCATGGTTACATGGTCCTTGAAATTATCAGACAGGACCAATAAGGTCATATTCTGCCGACCCCATCCATCGCTGTCCCTGCCCCGCTCTCCCAATCACAACAGATCTTCATGTACTCAAGAGCATAGTCCTGTCTTACTATTTTTCCCTTCTGAGGAAAATATAAGGACTGCAGCTTTATTACATGACAATGTGCATTTTGCTTATTTTAAGTCTTGGATTTTGCAGAATCTTTGTTTTTTCTCTCAAATCTGTGTTTGATTTTGTTTGTTTGTTTTGAGGTTTAACGTCCCCGTCAACACTGTAAAGGTCATTTTGGAGACGTTGCTTCCAATTTTGTGGGACTTTTACCCGACATTGAGATGAAATGACATCTCAAGCCCTGACGCCCAATGAACCCAATAAAGTTTATTAGAATGGACGGTCCACCTCACACCGGGGTTCCTGGACAGGCTTAGATCCTCTAAGCGGTTTTACAGTACTAGTGTGCGGGCCGGATTCAG
The DNA here is from genome assembly GCA_963580285.1 of Lucinisca nassula. NCBI lineage: Eukaryota > Metazoa > Mollusca > Bivalvia > Lucinida > Lucinidae > Lucinisca > Lucinisca nassula. The sequence continues at coordinate 65,362,900 of OY757021.1, read as the reverse complement.
CTCTGTGTGGAAGCATCATGCAGCCCATATATTTCTTCAAGCCCCTATAGGCGGGGGCTGCCAAATCTGTGTTTGAATCTTTTTGAAACGTGTAAGTAGATATTATTGTGAGTGCACACAGATGATTAGGTTTTGGTTATCTTGACCTTATTTTAAGGTCAGACTGAAATTGGGCATTGTTAATTGTGTTGTGACCTTGAAAACAAGGTCATCAAAGCCTAATAAGCCTAATATTGTTTGTTTATCATTAGTTATTCAGCCCCTTGTTCTGTCCTGGTGACTATGCCAGTTAAACTAGCATCCATTCCACTCAATTGATCCCACAAACTGTGCAAACAAGCTTAAGTTTACTAAACTTCAATCTACTTTGACCATTGATGACCTTGAAATGAGGTTAATGTTAACCAACTTGAAATCATGGCCCAATAATTCATCTAAGCCAGTTTCTAAGAATCAAGTCAGGAGTTTCAAAGAAACTATACTCGAAGCTTAAAAATTTTGACCAATTTTGTTCTGTGGTGACCTTGAAAACTAGGCCTTTGAAAATATGGCCAAGTTCACTGAACATCTAACCAACTCAGAGACATGTCAAGATGCTTCATCCAGCCAAGTCAGGTGTAATGCTGCATAATTTAAGCGACAGCTCGACTAAAGAGTAATATGAGTTCAATTGTAGATATCAAGCCTGTCCTGACCTTGAAAATGAGGTCAAGGTCACCAAAATCTAAGCTCAAAGGCAAGTTCCGATGATATAGATATCTGGGAAAGTCAAAGAAATGTCACAGGATTTGAATTTAATAATTCCCAAATAAAGACAAACATTCTTTTCAATTTTGAAAATCTTACAGGCCATGTGACCTTCTAAATAAGGTCAATGTCACACAAACCTAGTTATCCCTTTAGATTCTCAAAATCTTATGATATATTCAGATTAATTTCAAAAGAATCCCTTGTGTAATTTAAAAGAAAAAATATGATTTATTGAATTCCAAGATGCAAAATTCTCAGAAATAGAAGGTTTTCATAGAAGAGTTGCTGCAGATGGCATACTTTACTTTAGAGGAAGAAAACTAGGTAGGGTGTTACCTAAGGCAAACAAACAAACAGAGGAAGTTTTACTGCGTTTGCTATTTTTAAAAGAGATGTGGTGCATAAAACAAAACACCTCAGCATTGTATCGAATTACCCCAACCAGCTTCAGGATCATTTAACTCCATAACTAGGGCTTACTTTGCAAAACCTAGACTGTCTTAGTAAAAGGAATTCTATAGGCAATGTAGTAGGAGAATTTGAAGCTTTTTGTTCAGGAACAGAAAAATGGTCAAAATGGTCACCCCTAATTTTGACATTTGACCAGGCCAAGTGACCTTGAATATTAGGTCAAAGTCACCAAAACCTAATCAACACTTTGTACTCTTCCAATGTTAAGTTCAAGTAAGTTTGAAAATAATTTGCCATTCAGTTTCGGAGATAGGCTAGGATTTATTGAATTTGAACATGCAAAATTATAAAAAATTGACGAAGTTCATAAAATAGTTGCTGCAGATGCAGTATTTTACTTTAGAGGAAGAAAATTTAAGTAGGAATTTACCCAATACATTTGTCTAACAAACATTGGAAATAATGAGTGGGTGTGATATATTTTAAAAAAAGAAACCGTGCATAAAACATGATACCTCAGATTAATGCCGAATTACCCCACCCACTTTCATTATCATGTTTCTTAATAACTAGGGCTTATGTTACAAAACCAATACTATTTTAGTAAATGGGACACTATAGGCAATATATCAGGAGAAAATGAAGACATTTGTTCCAGGGCAGGAAAAGGGCCTTATGGGCAACCCCCCCCCCCCTCCCCCCCCCCCCCCCCCCCCCTTTGCTCCAGACAGTGGTAGTTCGAGCCACAGAGGGTAACTACTAGTGCCATACCAGGAGGCTTATTGGAGATAATTGTCAGATATCTTTTCGGTGTTCAATATTATAAATGTTTGTTGTGAGTACTCATTAGAATTGCCTCATTGATGCGATTCTAATGAGTGCACACAACATACATTTACAAGATAAAAACGAAAAATCTCCCTACATTATCCCTATATCGTCTTTGGAGGAATTACCTGTGGACCCAAGAACGGGTTTGACTCATCCATGGTAAACGAGTCATCGGGGTTCAAGCCATTGAAGTTCTACTGTAGTGAAGGATAATTTGGGATATTTTTTTCAGTCTTACAAATGTATGCTATGTGTACTCGTTAGAACCACCTTGTTGAGGTGATTCTATTGAGTACACATAACATACTTGTATATTTATATAAAGAACACGGGAAAGATATCCTAAAATTATAACTGGTGTCACCGTGGTGTGCTTACTGGCATTGCATTATTAGTAACCCATAGTGTCTCGATATATTCCTGTCTTGAACAAATTTTCATTGTTCAGATGGTGTCCCAGTCATTGAAATTCAAATATACTGTTAACCCTAAGATACCAATCACAACAATTGTCATCTGCTTCATCTTCTACTAATTACTTTTAAAAGTCATTGTTGCAAACAGTGTGGACCCAGATTAGACTGCTCCTTCTGTTTGCCTGTATGCAAAAATATGTTTGAAACATTTGCCAGAAGATACAGCAGACAGCATATACAGACAAGATATTCAGATGCAGTTTTTCTTGGCATCTTGAAGGTTAATATTTCAGTTTCCATGGTAGTTTATTTCTCCATTTAGCAATTCATAGATATACAGCACATTTATTACGTCAAATTCATCAATTGGAGAAGTGTTTGTTTAAAATCTGAAACCAAAAGGCAGCAGCTATTTTTGGAAATGGATAATCTTCTATATTGTCCACTATTTTAACCCATTTTGTACCAGAAACCCCAAAATAGGTACCTTGGCAAACAGTTCAGGCCCAGATCAGAAACTGCAGAATGCGGCATCTGATGAAGGCCTGCACTGTTTGCTAAAAGTACAGTCATTGTCCAAATAAATTTTGAAGAAATCACAACCTGATACCCTTCTGTCTTGAAATGGACTCCTGCTATTTATAAAGTGGAAGATTCGATTTGGTAAAAAAAGGGTTAAGGGAGATAACTTTTTTGACTTCCAGTTTGTGCTGCAATAAATTGCGCTTTGTTGGAAGAGAGCCTACCCTTCGAGCAAAGAGTTTGCTTCTCAGGAGCAAATAACTGTTAATACTGGAGCATATTTGTGTCAATAAAAAGAATTCGCTTTCCAGAATAACAAAGATTATTAAAGTTTTTTGTTAGAAACTTACATTGTGAGTGCTTGTTTAAAATCACCTCAATTAAGCATAGCTCCAGATAAGGTGCTTTTTTCATCTGAAAATTACTGACATTCTTCTTATTTCTGCATGGCCAGTTTTAAGATGTCCACTACGAGGACAAATTAAGTGACCATGACGTGATAGCAGCAACATTGAAGATCTTCCTGCCCCCACAAGAGAAACCTAGGAGGAAGGTGTATTTGTATCAGAAAGGTGATTTTGAATCTGTGAGGAAGGATGCACCAAACTTTACAAAAGAAAAATTATTTCAACGGTCATTCTAGTTCTCGGTCGGTACAAGAAAATTTCAACCTTATTACTTCTTTTATACTGGAGTCAGCGGTATCCGGACAAAACACCCCCCGGACATAACACCCCCTGCTCATTTTGGCATAGGTGGACGAAACCCCCCTCAAGTTTTTTACAGGGTGGACATAACACCCCCTGCAACTTTTGACAGGGTGGACAAAACCCCCCTCGTAAAATTTGCAAGGTGGACAAAATCCCCCCTATCATGTGGACAAAACCCCCCCTCGGACAAAATCCCCCTGATGCTAGATTGGGCACCTCACCAGTAGTTGAAGGGCATTCCTGTTCCACACATAAACCCCTTCATCAATGCATCTACATGTATAAGTTTCTTTATATTCTATGCTGGTATTTCTTCAAAAACCAGTACTTTTTGTCCTATTTCATAACTTGGGTTCAATGAAACGATGAATATTTTCTATATTTTATTTAGCAATGAACAAATGTACATCAATAAGAAAGCCTACATGTAAAAGATCAAGCCTATGGTAATAATCCTAAGTGCAGACCCAGAAACTTTGCTGTTTTTGGATTCTGTATTGCGATGTAAAATTAATTCTGAAATAATCACAGCAATTTTTTAAGCTTCTGAAATGTTAGAGTGGCTGAAGTTTTAGTATCTTTACACCCAATTCTGATATTTACTGCCAAATGAAATTTTGCAGTTTGTATGATGGTACATATAATTAACAGTTATTGACAGTAATTAGCATATTGATCTATTTGAAAAGCAGAAAAGGGTTATTTAAACTCATTATCATTTGAGGTGTCATTAAACAGTTTGTGGGTGATCAAACATAATTAAGTGCAGCCCTTAATTTGAAAATTAAGTGAGTATTAAAGCATTTAATTCAATTAAATATGATCAAAGAGAATAATAGGGTAAATTATGAAACAGGAATGCAAACATTGCAAACAGTTGATTAATTTTGTCTACTGTACCATTGCAAGCAGATTATTACTCAAGGGGCCAGAATTCTATAGCCAATAATAAACACAGAGGATTCTGTCTGAGGGGGGTTTTGTCCACATGATAGGGGGGATTTTGTCCACCTTGCAAAACTTACGAGGGGGGTTTTGTCCACCCTTTCATAAGTTGCAGGGGGTGTTATGTCCACCCTGTAAAAAACATGAGGGGTGTTTTGTCCACCTATGCCAAAATGAGCAGGGGGTGTTTTGTCCTACATTCGGAGTCAGCAGATAAACACATCCCCTCAAAATTGAGCAAATCAAAATCTTCTGTCCCTTGGATCACATCTGAGATCAGGCGAAAAATTTGCAGAAAAACTAAGACTCACACAAAGGCTAAAAAGACTGGCAGTAAGAAAATTTGGTCAAAGTTCCTGGATCTGAGAAGGGAAATAAAGGCTGATATTAACTCTTATCTTGCTGTTCACGACAACCCCTATCTTTGGAAACAGTGTAGATCCAGATCAGACAGCTTCTGAAGAAGCCATCTGATCAGGATATACACTGTTTGACATTCAATTAATGATTTTGTAGGAATAAATTACATAAAATGATCTGATTGGTTCAAAATAAGAAATGGGTGTGGCTAAACTAAATATTCAGCAAGAGAAGGGTTAAGGCTCAGCCTGATTCGTATGTGAATAACTTGGTTGGTGACATCAAACCCAATCCTAGAGATTTTTATTGGTACATTAATGGTCAAAAGAAGGACACCCAAGGTATCCCCCCATTGAAAAAAAGAAATGGAACAGGCATCATTGAAACTGAGGCAGAGCAAACAGAGAAATTAAACGGTCAGTTCATGGATGTGTTCAACAAAAAAGAGCACAATCCCTTGCTTGAAAGGACGGCCCCGTTCATGGAGAACATTGTTGTAGCTAAAGAAGGTGTAATTCAACTTCTGAAAGGCCTGAACCCTTCTAAAGTATTAGGACCTGATGAGTTGCATCCCAGAGTCCTAAAGGAACTTGCAGCTGAATTAGGTCCGGTTTTCGCAAAACTTTTTTCAATAGTCACTTGATTCGGGTGAAATTCCCAAGGAATGGTCTTTAGCAAATATATGTCCATTGTACAAGAAAGATGATCAAACTTGTGCTGGAAATTATCGCCCGGTATCGCTCACATGTGTACCTTACAAACTTTTGGAGCACATTGTTTGTTCAAATGTACTGGCCCACCTTGACCAACATAAACTGTTATCTGATAGACAGCATGCTTTCAGAAAGCACCATAGCTGTGAAACACAACTGGTAACAGTGATAGATGATTGGGCTAAAATCTTGGATTATGGTGGACAAATTGACACATTCATCTTGGATTTTGAGAAAGCTTTTGATACACCTCCTCATGAGCTTCTGAAAAGCAAACTTAATGGATATGGCATTGGTGACAAAACTTTAAAATGGATTGACGCTTTTCTATGCCATAGAGAGCAACGGGTGGTTGTTAATGGGGGTAAATCTGATTGGGCCCCTGCCCTGTCTGTGGTCCCACAGGGGGCGGTTCTTGGTCCACGTCTTTTCTCCCGTTACATAAATGACATCTCACAGGAAATTGATACGAGATAAGGCTCTTCACTGATGACTGTGTTTGCTACCGAGAAATAAAAACTTTGGAAGATACAGTGAAACTTCAGTATGATATCGACAAATTGGGTAGCTGGGCTAGGAAGTGGGGAATGCGGTTCCAACCAAGTAAATGTAACATGATGCAACTTACAAGAAAGTGGATCAAAAAGATCAATGCTACCTATGAATTGGAAGGAACTCTCCTTGAAAATGTAGAAAGCATTAAATGCCTTGGTGTGACAATAACAAATGATTTAAGATGGAACACTCACATTAGTAATGTTTGTACTAAGGCAAATAGGACCCTTGGCTTCTTGAGACAGAATCTGTCAGCGTGCCCACAAGACGTAAACGAAATGGCATACAAGGGACTGGTTCGTCCAGACCTGGAATATGCAAGTACGTTCTGGGATCCACCTACTGTTACCCTCCAGGAGGAACTGGAGAAAGTCCAAAAACATGCAGCCAGTTTTGTAACTGGGAATTACTCGTTTGAAACTGGGAATATGACTGGCATTCTGGAACAGTTAAAGTGGGAATCTCTTAAAGAGCAGAGAAAACAAAGTAGGCTGATACTTTTATATAAAGGTCTAAAGGGAGAGCCAGTATACCCATGGGTGACCTTGTTCCCCCGTCAAAGAAAACACTTCTGGAAAAACATTCATTAGCCTCCAAAAAATCGGCACTAGGACTGACATCTACAAATTTAGCTTCATCCCTAGGACAATCTCAGATTGGAATGAGCTCCCCTCTTCTCTCTTGATGTCTGCAGAAGGTGCAGATGACTCCATCTCTAGATTCACCACCCTAGTGAGGTCTAGGGACTAGTTCTGTTGGTCGAAGGTCCTGGTGAAGGATTGCTTAAGGACGTGTCACCAGTAAACAATTCTGATTCTGATGAAAATATATGTTGTGGGTACTCATTAGAAGCCCCTCGGCAAGGCGCTTCAAATGCATACCAACAACATTGTTTTCATGCAGAAATAAAAGAAAAATATGTGGATACTCCGTCTTATCGGGGGCTATGATTAGGGGATTTTAACAAATATTCATACGGAGAAACAGGAGAAATTATCATCTCTCCTCCTTGTCTGGTGCTATGTACATGCTCATGTTATTCTAAGAAAATGTGCCTTTCTCTTTAACCAGACAAAAACAGACAACACTGAATCATCCCCTGAAGTTGTTCCTGCCAAAAAGTCTAAGACTGAGGCATCAGCTGATATACATGTAAAAGATAAAGAGACTTCAAGTGATAAAGACAAACATAAAGATAAGAATAGAGATAAAGATAAAGACAAATCTAAGAAAGACAGAGAGAAGGACAAGGAAAGAAGAGAAAGGAAAGAACATGAAAGAGAAAAAGAAAAAGAAAGGGAAAAAGAAAAGGAGAGAGCAAAGGAAAAGGAAAGAGAGAAAGAAAAACAGAGACAGAAGGAGAAAGAAAAAGCCAAGGAGAAAGAGAAGAAAGCTAAAGCAGAAGAAGAATCTAGTGAAGATGAAGATATGAGTAAAAGCATGGATGCTGATGATTTTGCGATTGGTTTAGGAATTTCCTGTGTTGTCTGCAAGTAAGTACTATATCCATAGCAGATGATAGCCGCTGATAGCCTTATATCTATAGCCAATGATAGCTCTATATCCATAGCTGATGATAGCTCTATATCCATAGCTGATGATAGCTCTATATCCATAGCTGATGATAGCTCTATATCCATAGCTAATGATAGCTCTTATTATCCATAGCCGATGATAGCTCTATATCCATAGCCAATGATAGCTCTATATCCATAGCCGATGATAGTTCTATATCCATAGCTGATGGTAGCTCCAGATAAGGTGGTGTAACAAAGACAATTCTAAAGAGATATTTTTCCTGCATTAGTTGTCAGAAGTGTATGTTGTGGGTACTTGTTAGAATGGCCTCAATGAGGCAATTCTAATAAATACCCACAACATACGTTTTACTACATATTGATTCAAAGTATTGGGACAGGTAGGCCTAAGCAAACAGTTTAGAGCCTGATCAGACGCCTCCTGAAGGAGAGTCTGATCAGGGTCTACACTGTTTGCCATTCTATCTGCACCTTTTCAAGTTTTGGACACCAAAGTTTGCTAGATCGTGAAACAAATTTGTGAAAATTTTAGGAAAATTACAGCAAGTTTTCAAGGTGTCCAAACTTTAAGGACTTCTACAGTATGTAGAAATATGAAAAAATATCCCTTAATATCCTTGTTATGCCTTCATTTTTGGAGCTATGCTGTATACTATCAGTTGAGCTGTTTCAAGCAAAAACTTCTTTGAACACATCACAATAGCAATTCCATATGATTAATATCATTGTAAACCCCACTTTTGTCATAGCAACAGATAAGGTGGATATTTCTTGATATAATTGGAACAAATTGACCTGAGACTGGTGAACTCTATTAACATAATTTCACACCCGACTGAATGCATGTATTTATCTTCGCCGTCTCCCGAAAATGGCGATATTGTTATTCAATACATAGCGGCCGGTAAATGGGCCGCAATTCACGGGATGCCGAAACTTCACGAGAAGTTTACAAAAGCCGATGTATTAGGCGATAACATTGACTAATTTATTCCTTGCATAAGGGTCATTCTCATGTCAAATTGTTCGAACTATAATTAGGGCCCCACACTGAAAGTGTGGGTGCCCTATAGTAATCACTCTGTCCGTCCGTCTGTCCGTCCACAAATTTCTGATAGCGCTGCCGGGGCCCTAGTCAGTTTTACTGACAGCTCTAGTTATGGTAGGGCCCCGCACTGAAAGTGTGGGTGCCCTATAGTAATCACTCTGTCCATCCGTCTGTCTGTCTGTCTGTCCGTCTACAAATTTCTGATAGCGCTGCTGGGGCCCTAGTCAGTTTCACTGACAGCTCTAGTTATGGATACACATTCAGGGAAGGCAACTCCTGCAAAAGTATATTTGTCTCCCATGTCAATAGGGGTCAACTCTTAAAGGAAAGAATTTGCTCCTAAGGAGCAAATTCTTTTCTTTCAGAGTTGACATTCTTTCCTTTTAGAGTTGACCCCTTTTCTGTGGGACAGAGCTTATAGAAAAGCAAACAGGAAGCTCTGAAAGTTGTCTCCCTTTGAAAAATGGCAGAAAAATTTGCCAGGTTTTCCCGTTCCCCTTAAAGTCTAATTTTTGTCAATTCTCCATAAAAACCTATGTTAGGGGTATTCATTAGAACCGCCTTGCCGAAGTGGGTCTAATGATTACTCACAACATAGGCTTATATGGAGAAATAAGGAAAACTGTCCTTCAGTTATTACCAAATACCCTCCTTGTCTGTTGAGCTATGTTTGTATAGAAAAATTAGGGTTTACCAGGACATGCATTATTTTTTATTTCTATTCAGAAAAAGAGATTGTGAATACTTGTTGGAATCACCTAAATGAGGCAATTCTAATGAGCACTCTCAATCTATGTTTAGAATACAAAAAGAAGAAAATAACAAAGCTTTGTCTGAAAAGGCAAAAGATTGTTCAAAGACATAAAACAAAGCATTACCTCACATTGCCATGTTTTCCTAATGATGTGTCCATAGCAAAAGCTTAAATCATCAAGCATTTTCATTTAAGCATAAAAAGAAAAGCAAGAAAAACTAGTACTAGTTGTGACAAAACCCTCTTGCAGTGGCCAACTAGGGCACATCTGGGCAGTCCTCCAACATCTGCTAACTGTCTGTTTATTGTGACCAAGCAACACAGCATGATTCAAGATGCAAGGTGTTTTCATGGTTTGTCATTCTGTCAACAGAAATTTTCAATAATATGCCACCAGCTAACAGTGTAATCCTGTCTGTTTAAATTGTAGGATCATTGTATCAGTTGGTTGGTTGATTTGAGGTTTAACGTCCCCGTCAACACTGTAAAGGTCATTTTGGAGACATTGCTTCCAATTTTGTGGGACTTTTACCCAACATTGAGATGAAATGACATCTCAAGCCCTGTCGCCCAATGAAACCAATAGGGTTTATTAGCATGGACCGTCCGCCTCGCACCGCAGTTCCTGGACAGACTTAGATCCTCTAAGCGGTTTACCAGTACTAGTGTGTGGGCCGGATTCAGCTCTGCGTGGAAGCATCATGCAGCCCATATATTTCTTCAAGCCCCTATGGGCGGGGGCCACATTGTATCAGTAGGTGTATGAATTAAGAAAAAAAAAATAGACCTGTTCACGACAGTGTTTTATGTTAAAATACAATCATGAATTATGATTTTGAATTTGACATGATTTAAACATAGCGGTAGAGCCTAAAAATGTTGTTTTCAAACAAATTGTTTATATATTACAGAAAAATGACCAGTGGGTAGTTTTCGCCCCCTTCTTTTTGAATAAACGTGAGGGGATATAGTTAGTGTTCAGCTTTCAGTAATTCCGTGATTCCATAATTCAGCTTTTGATAGTACTGGTATGTACCTTGGGCATGCAACTCCTCCTAAACTCATTTGCCCAGTTAACATCTGTTGGCCGTCTATTTTAGTTATGTACAGTGTCTGTCTCTAAAATGAGTAAAGCAGTTTCTGTGTACGCCAGCTTCTCATACTTTCCTGTTTTATTTTTTCAGGCAGTTTGATGTGACTTCAGGAAACCAGCTGGTGGAGTGCCAAGAATGCCATAGCTTATATCATCAGGTACATACACCTCTTTTTCTAGCTTCAGATAATTAACCTTTTTTGTACCAAATGGAATCTTCCTCCTTATATAAAGTAAGAGTTCATTTCAAAATTTAGGGGTGTCAGGTTGTGTTTTCTTCAAAATTTATGTGGAAAATGACTGAACTTTTAGCAAACAGTGGAGGCCCTGATCAGACGCCGCATTCTGCGGCATCTGATCTGGGCCTGCACTGTTTGCCAGGGTACCCGTTTAGGGGTTTCTGGTACTAAATGGGTTAAGGAGAAGTACTGGGGATTGTTTGAAGGATAACATTTCTTATTTCCCCATTAAAGCATATGCTGTGGGTACTCATTGAGGCTGGCCCCCGCCAATCGGGGCTTGAAGAAATAGATGGGCTGCATGATGTTTCCATACAGAGCTGAAACCGACCTGCACACGAGTATTGGTAAACGGCTTAGAGGATCTAAGCCTGCCCAGGCAAAGTGCTGTGAGTCGACCAGTCCATGCTTATAAACCCTATTGGTTTCATTGGGCGGCAGGGCTTGAGATGTCATTTCATCTCCATGTCGTGTAAAAGTCGCACAAAATTGGAAGCAACATCTCCAAAATGACCTACAGTGTGGACGGGGACATTAAACCTCAAATCAAACAAAAATACTCGTTGAGGTGATTCTAACAAGTACCGACAACATGTTTCTAACAAGAAATGAGGAACATTATATCTAATTATCTTTGTTACACCTCCTCACATGGAACTTTCCTTGCAAGGATTTCTATAAAATTGTTTTTTAACCCATAACATGCCATTCAAGACAATTGTCGTCTGCTTTGTCGTCTGCCGGACCCCGGTTACTTTAAAAATCATTTTTGCAAACAGTATGGACCCAGATCAGACTGCTCCAGGAGCAGTATGATCAGGGTCCATACTGTTTGCCTGTGTGCAAATTTTTTTTTTACAAATTTTTTCAAAAAAACTCAGCAGATGACTTAAGCAGACAACATTTTCAGATGTACCATAGTTTTTCTCCTCGTCTTATGGGTTAAACCATTGATTTGGACTAGGATATAAGGCTAGCTGTGCAAGGCAAATGTGCACACTGGCTATGCATATTTTGAGGCTTTTTTTGGCAAGGGAGACAACTTTTGTAACCATGTTTTAATTATTCTATAACTTGGACCCCTCTGTAAAACAGTCAAGAAAGCATGTGCTCCACTCTTTCCTTTAAGAGCAGTCCCCTATTTAGAAGGGAGTCAAAAATAGTTTTTGACAATGTTACCTCACTTGAATGTGTGTCTATTTCAGTTAACCTTTTTGCACTCTCTAGGCTAATTCAGCAGACAAAATATTGTTGATATTTTTCCGGGAAAATTAGGAAAGTATTTCAAAATGTCGTCTGCTGCAAGCAGCAGAGTGTTTAGGTAGAAAATGTAAATGTTAACCCTTATCTTGCTGTTTACGACAACCCCTATCTTTGCAAACAGTGTAAATCCAGATTAGATGGCTTCTGAAGAAGCCATCTAATCAGGATCTACACTGTTTGGCATTCAGTTTATGAATTTGTAGCAATGAATTACATCAAGTAATTTGATTGGTTGATAGACAGAAATGGGTGTGGCTTAAATGAATATTCAGCAAGATAAGGGTTAAATTATGAAGACAGATCATTATTGTGCCAGCTCATGAGGAAAGGGTATGAGCCAGTAAAGGCTCAGTCAACCCTGTGCATAAGTGCAGTTGCATCATAGTTGCTCTTAGATATGTAGAAAAGAATTTGGGGTACGGTAGCTTAATGCAAGAAGTTATGCATTTCATCTTTGTTGGCTGCACACACAGAAACAATTGAAGAAGACCATCATTCACACAGTACTACTGCCATCACTGTTATAGGAGATGATTTATATAAGCTCAGAGCTTTTTATCAAATCCTGTACCATTTAATATTGGGCGGCCTCGGTAGTTCCGTCAGATGCGCGTCTGACTGGTGATCAGGAGGACGTGGGTTCGATACCTGCCGAGGTCAGCAACATTCTTTTGTGGAGTTTGATCATGAAATCTTTACTATGGTCATTCTCTCACTTCTGCTGTTTCAAGAAGGGCAGTTGTCAGTTTCTGGCAAAAGAGTGTGCACCATACTGGTTAACAGCTTACGTATAAGCCTGCCAAGGAAAAGAGTGGATAGGTTAACTGACCGGCTCAAAAAATTACCTAAAATAGTCTTGACTGGGCCGTAAAACACCAAAACAAACAAAACCATTTAATATTGTGTTCTGTATATGTGAATAGTTTAAAAAAAAAATGCAGTTCAAACCAAGCTCAATAAGAGAATGATAAGGACCTTCTTCCCTGGTGACATCACAGTTTATGTTATATCTCATGTTGCAGCTGTTTATATTCATATTGTTCTTGTTTAGGAATGTCATCGGCCACCAGTGGTTGAGCAGGATGTGAATGACCCTCGATTTGTCTGGTACTGCTCAAGGTGTGAGAAAAGCTTAAAGAAAATGGTATGTATATGTGACAGGCCACTTAGTCCTGGCTTTGGAAACTTGGGAGTGATATCATGGCAGAGCATATGTAAGAATGTTACAAGGACCACTCGTACCATGGCTTTAAGACCTTTGAGACCATAAAATCTGTTCATGATAGAGGTAGTTCGAGCCACTGAGGGTTTATCATAGCTCCAGGCCATGAGACATAATCGGGATGACTTAAAATAATTTTTGACTTGTAAAATACACCACAACCTCATTACAAAATGGGTCAATATAGCATGGTTTTGGATATAACGTTTTTTCAAGATGGATCCCAAAAATGTATAGATTGTATAGAAAAAAAATGACCATAAATGGTCATTTTTCTATATACATGTAATCTATTTTTTTTTTTTTTTTTTTGCATATAGCATAGTTGCTTAAGTAACATGGTTTCTGCTTTGGAGTTTGGACCTTATTAATAGTGTTATAAAGATGTTGTGGTGTATATCTTTTGAATCATGTTGTGTGTACTCATTAGAAGGTGTACTTCAAAATAAAATTAGAAAACCCTCCCAAAATTACCCTTAATGTATCGCTATCTGGAGCGATGTGAATAAATCTGTGGGGGGTCAAGAGCAAGTTTGAATTAACCATCGGGGCTTGGAGAAATAGATTTGGCTGCATGGTGCTTCACGCAGAGCTGAAACTGACCACACGTACGTACTGGTAAACCAAGCAAAGTAGAGTGAGTGAGACCGTCCAATGCATATCAGCCTTTCGGTTTCATTGGGCGGCAAGGCTTGAAATGTCATTTCATCCGAATGTCGGGTAAAAGACCCACAACATTGGAAACAATGTCTCCAAAATGACCTAAATAGTGTTGATGGGGACGTTAAACCTCAAATCAACCAAACAAAACAAGCCATCTGTGTTGGAATTATTATCCCCTCGCACAACATAGTTGTGAGGGGGGATATAGCATTTGTCCCGTACATACTTTTGTCATCACTCTAGCGCCTACATTTCTTGACCAATTTTAATATAACTTCACATGAACGCTCCTTATGACAATATCTCGAGCAAGTTCGACTTTCAAGGTCATGACCTCAAGGTCAAGGTCACTGTGGCTATTTTTAGAAAAACTTTGTCATCACTCTAGCACGTACATTTCTCCACCTATTTCAATATAACATCACACAAATGATCCTTATAAAAATATCTCGAGCGAGTTCGACTTTCAAGGTCATGACCTCAAGGTCAAGGTCACTGTGGCTATTTTTAGAAAAACTTTGTCATCGCTCTAGCGCCTACATTTCTTCACCAGTTTCAATATAACTTCACACAAATGATCCTTATAAAAATATCTTGAGCGAATTCGACTTTCAAGGTCATGACCTCAAGGTCAAGGTCACTGTGGCTATTTTTAAAAAAACTTTGTCATCGCTCTAGCGCCTTCATTTCTTAAGCCAATTTCAATATAACTTCACACAAATGTTCCTTATGACAATATCTTGAGCGAGTTTGACTTTCAAGGTCATGACCTCAAGGTCAAGGTCACTGTGGCTATTTTTAGAGAAACATTGTCAGCACTCTAGAATGTACATTTATTGATGGACTTTGTTATCCCTCTAGCGCTTACATTACTTCACCGATTTCAATATAACTTCACACAAATGTCCCTTATAAAAATATCTTGAGTGATTTCGACTTTCAAGGTCAAGGTCACTGTGGCTATTTTTAGAAAAAGTTTGTCATCGCTCTAGCGACTACATTTCTTCACTGATTTCAATATAACTTCACACAAATGTTCCTTATGACAATATCTCGAGCGAGTTCGACTTTCAAGGTCATGACCTCAAGGTCAAGGTCACTGTGGCTATTTTTAGAAAAACTTTGTCATCGTTCTAGCGCCTACATTTCTTCACCAATTTCAGTAAAACTTCACACAAATGTTCCTCATAAAAATATCTCGAGCGAGTTCGACTTTCAAGGTCAAGGTCACTGTGGCTATTTTTAGAAAAACTTTGTCATCGCTCAAGCGCCTATATTTCTTCACTGATTTCAATATAACTTCACACAAATGTTCCTTAGGACAATACCTCGAGCAAGTTCGACTTTCAAGGTCATGACCTCAAGGTCAAGGTCACTGTGGCTATTTTTAGAAAAACTTTGTCATCGCCTTAGCGCCTACATTTCTTCACCAGTTTCAATATAACTTCACACAAATGTTCCTTATAAAAATATCTGGAGCATGTTCGACTTTCAAGTTCAAGGCCCAAAGGTCAAGGTCACTGTGGCTATTTTTAGAAAAACTTTGTCATCGCTCTAGCGCCTACATTTCTTCACCAATTTCAGTAAAACTTCACACAAATGTTCCTTATAAAAATATCTCGAGCGAGTTCGACTTTCAAGGTCATGGCCTCAAGGTCAAGGTCACTGTGGCTATTTTTAGAAAAACTTTGTCATCGCTCTAGCGCCTATATTTCTTCACTGATTTCAATATAACTTCACACAAATGTTCCTTAGGACAATATCTCGAGCAAGTTCGACTTTCAAGGTCATGACCTCAAGGTCAAGGTCACTGTGGCTATTTTTAGAAAAACTTTGTCATCGCCTTAGTGCCTACATTTCTTCACCAATTTCAATATAACTTCACACAAATGCTCCTTATAAAAATATCTGGAGCATGTTCGACTTTCAAGTTCAAGGCCCAAAGGTCAAGGTCACTGTGGCTATTTTTAGAAAAAGTTTGTCATCGCTCTAGCGACTACATTTCTTCACTGATTTCAATATAACTTCACACAAATGTTCCTTATGACAATACCTCGAGCGAGTTTGACTTTCAAGGTCAAGGTCACTGTGGCTATTTTTAGAAAAAACTTTGTCATTGCTCTAGCGCTTACATTTTTTCACCAATTTCAATATAACTTCACACAAATGTTCCTTATGACAATATCTCGCGCTATTTCGACTTTCAAGGTCAAGGTCACTGTGGCTATTTTTGGAAAAACTTTGTCATCGCTCTAGCGCCTACATTTATTGATGGATTTTAATAGAACTTCACACAAATGTTTCTTATGATAATATCTCGAGTTGCTTTGACTTTCAAGGTCATGACCTCAAGGTCGAGGTCACTGTGGCTATTTTTAGAAAAACTTTTTCATCACTTTACCGCCTACATTTATTAACAGATTTTAATATAACTTCACACAAAAGATGCTTATGATAATATCTTGAGCAAGATCTACTTTCGTGGTCATGGCCTCAAGTCAAGGTCACTATGGCTATTTTTAGAGAAACATTGTCAGCACTCTAGAATGTACATTTATTGATGGATTTTTAAACAAACTTTACACAAATGTTGCATATGATAATATCTCAAGCGAGTTGGACTTTTGCCATTTCAGTGTTTTCCACACATGAAGTGGTCTAGTGCGAGGGGATTTGTATCGCATGCGATGCCTTGTTGAAGTTTCACAGTACCATAAAAATCTAAAATTTCGGACACCTTGAGGACTTGCTGTAATCCTCCTTAAATTAAAAAAAAATGTTTCAGTATCCAGCAAGGAGTCCAAAAAGTGCAGATGGAATGGCAAACAGTGTAGGCACTGATCAGACTGCTCTTTCCAGAGCAGTCTGACTTGACCGGAAAGAGCAGTCTGATCTTGGTCTGCACTGTTTGCTGAGGCCTCTCTGTCCCAATACTTATGATCATTACAGTATATCAGTATGTTATAGGGATCTCTCACATGGTTTTACATTTTCCAGGTCCTTATGAAGTTTTTATCGCACCTGCTTTAGCAGTAAAGACACAGGCATGCAAGTTTCCATCCATCTGTCCGTCCGTCTGGTTGTCCGTTCATGCCTCAGATACATAATGGGGTTTATGTTCTGTACTTTTCATACTTAATGAGGTTTATTCCGTAAATTTTCAACCCCACCACACCAAACATGCCTGTTTGTGGGGTTAGTGGCTGTACAATGCTACATTATGGGGTTAAAGTCTCCATAGAGTTAACATTGGGAACCCCAGAATGTACGTCTCGTAAGAACGTCCATCCGTCTGTCTGGTTGTCTGTCCATCTTTCCGTCAACATTTTACACTCGGTGTCTTGTCATCACAACTCCTCCTACAGTTTCATACCAATTATTTTGAAACTTTGTGTTTTTGTCATGGTATGAGGATGAGCATGTGGTTTGGACTTTATCTTCGAATAAATTTTTGTCACTTTTTCCACATTGTGAACTTAGTCATTTTTAACCATCGATTGTTGTCGCACCTACTTTAGCAGGAAGACATAGGCGTGCAAGTTTCCGTCCGGATGTCAGTCTGTCTGTCCGTCTTTCCATCAACATTTTACACAGGGTGTCTTGTCATCACAACTCCTCCTACAGTTTCATACCAATTATTTTGAAACTTTGTTTGTGGATTTGCCATGGTATGAGGATGTGCATGTGGTTTGGACTTTATCTGCGGATCAATTTTTGTCACTTTTTCTACGTTGTGAAATTAGTCATCTTTATGCCCCCGCATCGGCATGATGCCGGGGGCATATAGTTTTTCGGTTTTCCGTACATATGTGCATGTGTACGTTCGTCTGGTTCATCTTTAGTATGATGATAGATATAGGTCCAAAGTTTTATTAAGCAATACCCCCACCCATGCCTGTGACCTCAAGGTAAAGGTCACAGACTTAGAAACTTGCAATGTTAAAGACTCGGGTTAAGGTTTTTGTAACAGGTAGACTTGAACATTTTAGAACTCATATTTTCCAAACCATTTGGTGGAATTGGTTCATATTTGGTATGATTATAGCTATAGGTCCAAAGTTTTATTCAGCGATACCCCCAACCCATGCCCATGGCCTCAAGATCAAGGTCATGGACTTTGAAATTTTCCATGTTAAAGACTCCAGTTAAGGTATTTGTACCTGGTAGAACCTGAACTTTTATGATGGCTTTGGTTCATATGATGATAGATATAGGTACAATGTTTTATTCAGCAATACCCCCACCCATGCCTATGACCTCAAGGTCAAGGTCACAGACTTAGACAATTTTAATGTTAAAGATTTTAAAGAGCTCAAATTTTCCAAACCCAAACCATATGATGGATTTGGCTTATGTATGCTATGATGATAGATACAGGTCTAAATGTTTATTTGGCAATACCCCTACTCATGCCTATGGCTTCAAGGTCAAGGTCACAGAATTAGAAATTTTTATTGTTTGTTTGATTTGAGGTTTAACGTCCCGTCAACACTGTAAAGGTCATTTTGGAGACTTTGCTTCCAATTTTGTGGGACTTTTACCCGACATTGAGATGAAATGACATCTCAAGCCCTGTCGTCCAATGAAACCATTAGGGTTTATTAGCATGGACGTTCCGCCTCGCACTGCGGTTCCTGGACAGGCTTAGATCCTCTAAGCGGTTTACCAGTACTATTGTGCGGGCCCTTAGAAATTTTTTATTTAGATATTTTAAGGGTTGATATTTTCCAGATTCTGCAATGGATTGAGTTGATATTTGGTATGATGTTAGATACCTGTCCATTTTATTCAGCGATACCCCCACCCATGCCCATGAGCTCAAGGTCAAGGTCTAAGACTTAAATATTTTTAATTATCCCCTCGCACAACATGGCTCTAGTGCCTATATTTCTTCACCGATTTCAATATAACTTCACAGAAATGTTCCTTATGACAATATCTCGAGTGAGTTCGACTTTCAAGGTCATGACCTCAAGGTCAAGGTCACTGTGGCTATTTTTAGAAAAACTTTGTCATCGCTCTAGCACCTACATTTCTTCACTGATTTCAATATAACTTCACACAAATGTTCCTAATGACAATATCTCTAGCATGTTCCACTTTCAAGGTCAAGGTCACTGTGGCTATTTTTAGAAAAACTTTGTCATCGCATTAGCGACTACATTTCTTCACTGATTTCACTTCACAAAAATGTTCCTTATGACAATACCACGAGCGAGTTCGACTTTCAAGGTCAAGGTCACTGTGGCTATTTTTAGAAAAACTTTGTCATTGCTCTAGCACTTACATTTTTTCACCAATTTCAATATAACTTCTCACAAATGTTCCTGATGACAATATCTCAAGCTATTTCGACTTTCAAGGTCAAGGTCACTGTGGCTATTTTTAGAAAAACTTTGTCATCGCTATAGCACCTACATTTATTGATGGATTTTAATAGAACTTCACACAAATGTTTCTTATGATAACATCTCGAGTTGCTTTGACTTTCAAGGTCATGACCTTAAGGTCAAGGTCACTATGGCTATTTTTAGAAAAACTTTATCATCGCTCTACTGCCTTCATTTATTAACAGATTTTAATATGACTTCACACAAAAGATGCTTATGATAATATCTTGAGCAAGTTCTACTTTCGTGGTCATGGCCTCAAGTCAAGGTCACTATAGCTATTTTTAGAGAAACATTGTCATCACTCTAGAACCTACATTTATTGATGAATTTTTAAACAAACGTTACACAAATGTTGCATATGATAATATCTCAAGCAAGTTGGACTTTTGCCATTTCAGTGTTTTCCACACACGAAGTTGTCTTGTGGGAGGGGATTTGTATCGCATGCGATGCCTTTTAGATATTTTAAGAGTTTATATTTTCCAAATCGTACGATGAATTAAGTTTATACTTGGTATGATGATTGATACTGGTCCAATACCCCAACCCATGCACTTGCCCTAAAGGTCAAGGTCACAAACAAAGAAATTTTTTATCTAAAGTTTATTAAGAGCTCATACTCACCAAACCATATAGATTTGCTTCATATTTGGTATGATGATAGTTACAGGTCCAAAGTTGTATATACCCCCACCCCTGACCTTAAGGTCAAGGTCCCAGACTTAGTCTTATTATGCTTTTAAAGTTTTATGGCTCATATTTATAGATTGGCTTCATATTTGGAATGATGATAGATACAGGTCCCAAGTCTCATTCACCCATACCAACGACCCTGCCCATGACCTCAAGGTCAAGGTCACACACTTAGAAAATGTTGTTGCAACATGGATTTTTGGGGTGAGGCGGGGCCCTTGGCAGGGGCATCTGTGTCATCTGGACACATTTCTAGTTAACCTTCAATTGATATATGATAGTTACCTCTTGTCATCACAACTCCTTTTGCAGTGTTATACCAATCATTTTGAAACTTTGCATGTGTTTTCTCCATGATATGAGGATGTTCATGTGCTTTGGATATAATTCTTGGATCATTTTTAATGACAGATTCTTTCTGTCATTCTTCGTCGTGCTGCATGTTTACAATTTTAACGTCCGAACTTCCGGCTTCCACTACTTTTGAAATATGACTCCGCGCATATAGTCCGTTGTTTGTTGACTTTTCATGCTCGCTATCTCAAAACTAATTTCTCATGGCATTATTTCCGCATTTTGATTACATGTTTTGTTTCATTTGTAATCAAAATACAAAAATGATCTTTCTTAAATTACAAACAAAACGGGAAAAGTTAATTGAATATGCATAAGGAAAGTTCCCATTTTATACAGACGACCGCATAATGGGTCATTGGCGAATCTTGGAGGCGGCGTCTAACCACGGCCTTCACTGCGGGCTTCACTGTTGTCGAAAGTTAGCCCATTTTTTCCTAAATTAATTCCTATATTTCTAGCTGACGCCCCTTAATTTTGAACCGGGATTTCGAAATAAAATCTTCGTCAGATAAGTGATAATATTACATTCAGTACAAAATGGGTTATGTTTAATTATATTTGTATCAATACGCCATTAAAGTACCTTTGTATATTTTTAGAAAAGAAGAAAAAAACAAAAAAAAAAAACAATATGTATAGAGCTACAATCAGTGCACACCATTTAAGTAACTAGATAAACTTTGAAAAATAAAGAAAATAGACTGTATTTAACTTTTGATTATCGGCCAAGCCGCTTTGTCTGGTCCTGACCCGCACACAACAGTTACAGGCCAGGTTAAGATTTTACCCCTTCAACCCTCGAGTTTCTCCAGTTCACTTTTCAGTCACTGAATTTGTACGCGTCCATTCTACACATGTAAATTGGGTGTCTAGTCAATAGTCGTCAATAGCATGTCAAACCATGTAGAACCGAATGCGGTGTATCATTATGAGCAATCTCACCAGGTTCTACACTGTTTGCATCTGTAGGTATCTGTACTTGGCTATAAAGGGCTGAAAGGGTACAGACTCATAACACTTACATGACCTAATTAAATGCGAAGTACGTGACGCTAGAAACTTCACCGTACGGTATCAAGCCAGCAATAATAAACTCCTAACAGTTATCACTGTCCAATTCTGTTATATAGGTCTAAATAACTGAATATGTAAGCACAATGTTGTGATAAATAATTAGTCACATGCCGCAAAACTTCAAACATCGCACAAAAAGTGTTTTCCTTTATTGTAGCGCACGACATAAGGCAGGTTCTTGACTAAGCCGCGAAACACATCTCAGTCAACAAGTGTAAGCTTTTACAAGAAAGTTGCGGCTATGTGTTGTCATAAAACTGGCAACTATCTCAGCAGGCACATGACGTAATTGTGACGTCACATCAACGTCGGTGAAACGTCATGACGTTGCATCGACGTTGATTTGACGTTGCCC
Organism: Lucinisca nassula; assembly: GCA_963580285.1. Classification (NCBI taxonomy): domain Eukaryota; kingdom Metazoa; phylum Mollusca; class Bivalvia; order Lucinida; family Lucinidae; genus Lucinisca; species Lucinisca nassula. Next base: position 65,340,995 of record OY757021.1, on the reverse strand, counting down.
TAGCGACGTGTGCCTGCTGGGTAGTCATTTGCATGTTGTTTTATTTATAATGTCCAAGTAAAATGAAGATGAAAGTGTTTAACAGCCGATTCACCTCAGTTTTGTGAACCAAACTAAAAATCAGCACTCCAGCGCCATTGTCCTTATCACTTAAGAAAGTAAATCTGAATTGCACGACCCGCAGAAAAGCGACCGACTGAAGTCGGTTGATTTTCTAAGAGTGCCCTAAAATCACCGTGTCATTCTGTCAGTCTGTCTGTCCGTCCGTAACCCGTTTGTGAAAATTGGTGATAGTGACTTAACCGCTTGGAATATTTAAACAATTTTTGGCATACTGAAAGATATCAATGAGATCTAACCAATGAACTTGCGAAATATTACATTCCATTTAGTATAGCCTCGCCGAGGCGAAAAATGTGAAAATTTTCGAACTGCTTCTCCTCGGAAACCGTTGGGCCGATTGAAGTCGAAATTTCATATGAAGCCTCTTTGGGATGGGGGAAACCAAAATTTGCTCATGGGGTCCAGGTCACATGACCAAAATGGCCGCCAAGCCATATATGGTAAAAACCCTTCAAAAATAGTCTTCTCCAGAACCACTGGGCAGATTTCCACGAAACTTGATAAATAGCATCTGGGACGTAGGCCCATCATAAATTGCTAAAATGGTGACCCTGGGTTGACCTTGACCTTCTTTGTGCCTAGGTCAAACTTTGACACATATGCTTTTGTATTGGAAAAGTGAGAATGCATTTTATCCTGCAAACCATTCAGAATACAGTACTAAAGTATAAGATATATGATAAGGCGCATTTATTGGGGGAGCCGTTTTAGGTCCAGGTCACATGACCAAAATGGCCGCCATACCCATATATGGTTACACTTATAAAGCTAAAAGCATCCGGCGGGTCGTGCACTTCAGCTGAAGCACTGGTTTTTCACAGAATCTGTCATTTCAGTGCCTTTTGGCGCTTTGATATTACATTGTGAACTTAGTCAATTTTTTACCTCACATATATAAGCTATGGATTCTTCTCAAAGCCCTATATTCATTTCTTCTGCCTTAAATAAACTTTTATTTTTTTGTGTGTGACATCAACTTTCTGGTTTTAAAGGCTCAGTTTAGGGCCTTGTGTTCAAACATCTTCTGAGGGACCTGCAAATGTTAACCCTCATAGTATGCTGAGAGCTACACTCCTCCATTTTTAGCCATTTGTGTTGCTTCATATTTTATTATTGGTTTAGAAGCAAAATGCAAAGCAGGATAGATATGGTGGTTGGGTGAGGCAAAGGTGACGTGTATCTTGCATCACTGGGGCGTCCAACTGATATTGCATTACAGTTGGGCAAGGCCTGCTGCCCTTTCATCAAATAAGGGTAGAAGGGGTGAGTATTGTTATTCTGTTTCTACACTTCCATTCATTTTCCTCTTTCTCCTCTGTCCATCAAGATGGCAGCAGATCAGAATTTTGTAATCATGTACAGTAGAACTTCAATGGCTCGAACACCAATGGCTCGTTTACCATGGATGCGTCGAACCCATTCTTGGGCCCCTAGTGAAATCCTCTACATAAGAAATAGTGGGGCATAATTAAGGAGATTTTAGTCTTTTATCTTGCAAATGTATGCTGTGTGTAATCATTAGAATCGCCTCCATGAGGCGATTCTAATGAGCACACACAGCATACATTTTCATTATAAAACACCGAAAAGATGTCTAAAAGTATCTCATTATGCCTCCTGGCAGTAACCTCAGTGGCTTGAACTACCCCTGTCTCAAACAGATTTTCACGGTCCCAAACGTGTTCGAGCCATTGAAGTTCGACTGTATAAGGATGTAAATGACATGACCTCAGACTGACATTGATATCATCAGAAATTTTGTAGAAATATGATTAACCCAGTTGGTACCAGAAACTCTAAAATGGGTACCCAGGCAAACAGTGCAGGCCCAGATCAGACGCTGCAGAACGCATCATCTGGTTGATGATGCGTAATGAAGCTTCTGGGTTGACTTTTCATTAAACAACAGCATGATCAGTTACAGTGAAATTCTGCTATTAAGACCACGTAAAATTAAGACTTATTAGGGCCCCGCACTGAAAGTGTGGGTGCCCTATAGTAATCACTCTGTCCGTCCGTCTGTCTGTCTGTCCGTCTGTCCGTCCACAAATTTTCCTACTCCTCTGATAGCGCTGCCGGGGCCCTAGTCAGTTTCACTAACAGCTCTAGTTTCGTTTTAAAAAGCTTCTTTGGTAGGTTGCAGTTATTCTTTCTTTGTGTTACTGCATACAATGTCCCCTGGTCAGAGACCACCTTCGGACCTATTCAAAAGCAGTCTTAAAAGACCACTTTTGAACCGTCCCAAAAGTGGTCTAATACAGGAATTGTATTGTAGTTTTGTTACTCATACAGGTTGGCAACTCACAGAAGTCTAAGTCTAGCCCTGCCCCAGTTGCAGAGAAGCTGACCCCTCTACCAAGACCTGTGAAGAGTGAGGCACCAGGATTGTTTGCCGCATTTAGGAGGGATTCTGTCAAGGTACTATTTTGTTTGAAGTCGATGTTGTCAATACTTTTCCGTGGAGATTGATCATGATTTTTTATGCTTCCCGAAGAGGGTGCCATATAGTCGCCGCTTTGTCTATTCGTCCGACCGTCCGTCCATCCATCTGTCCGGGCGAACATCCAGAGTTTAGGGGCTAGTGTCCAGATTGATAACAATAGAAAATGATTGGAAAATGATTGGTAAACAATAGATTTATTGCGTAAATAAAAGGTTTAGGAGGTTAGCCCCTAACCCAAACAAAAGAAAAGAACAAAAGAAATAGCCCTTCAACCCAAAATGTTGGAACGTCCGTCTGTCCATCCGTCCGTCACACTCTTTATCTCTAAAAGTATTAAAGGTATTTGATATACTGATAGAGGGCAATGAGGGGAATCGTATAATACAAGAACCATAACCCTGTCACCAATATTTATTGAGTTACTTCCCTTCTTAACTATTTCAATGAAAAGATTGTCCGGAGCATATCTCTGAAAGTATAAAAGGGATTTAAGTGAAACTTGATACATTGATAGATGGCCATCAGAGAAAGTGCAGAGTGCAAGAACTGTAACTCTATCACAAGTAATTACAGAGTTATTTCCCTTTTTAGTTTTTGCTGTATTAAGCTTGTCTGGAGCATATCTCTAAAAGTTTTAAAGGTAATTTAGTGAAACTTGATACACTGATAGGGGGCTATGAGAGAAATCGCAGAATGCAATAAACATAACCCTGCCAACAGTATTTACGGAGTTACTTCCCTTCTTAGGGCCCCACACAGTATTTTGGGTGCCCTATAGTAATCTCCTTTACAGTCAGTTTCAAATCTAAACAGAAACATTTAACCGGTTATAACTTCAAAAGTATTATCCCTACTCCCATGAAACTTCACACTCATACTAACAATCACAAGACCTACATTCTGACAAACCATATTGCTTTTGTCCATGTGTTTTTCACGCCTTAACCAAAAACCTTAACCTCAGTCATAACTTCAAAAGTATTTGCCCTACTCTCATGAAACTGCACACACTTACTTACTATCACAAGACCTACATTCTGAAAAAGGGCCATAACTATATAGCTTTTCAGTGTGTGTTTGTCAGGCCATAACCAAACAACTGAAACTCGGTCAAAATTTTAAAAGTGTTATCCTACTCTCATGAAACTTCACACACATACTTACCATCACAAAACCTACATTTGACAAAGGGCCATAATTATGTTGCTTATTTTCACTGAATTATCTCCCCTTTTTCAAAAAAATATCTCCTGTTGTTTCATAACCATGGGTAATAGGGCTTTCATATTTCACATGTGTATTCCTTGTGACATTCTTCATTGAAATACGGCCCGCACACTAGTACTGGTAAACCGCTTAGAGGATCTAAGCCTGTCCAGGAACCGCGGTGTGAGGCGGACCGTCCATGCTAATAAACCCTATTGGTTTCATTGGGCGACAGGGCTTGAGATGTCATTTCATCTCAATGTCGGGTAAAAGTCCCACAAAATTAGAAGCAACGTCTCCAAAATGACCTTTATAGTGTTGACGGGGACGTTAAACCTCAAATCAAACAAAAAAAAATCTTCATTGAAATCACTTACTAGGGAACACAAAACTGAGTTTCTTTGTCTTATGGTTTAAGATTTACATGCCCTTGCACGGAAGGGGCCTTACATTTCTCCTTATTTTTGCAGTCTTTGTTGAAAATCACTAACTAGGGAATTCTTAGACTTTTGGTTAAACCCATTTGGTACCGGAAACCCCAAAAGGGGTAAGTGGTAAACAGTGCAGGCCCAGATCAGATGCCACGGAACGCATGTTTGTCACGCCTTACCCAAAAAACTTGACCTTGGTCATAACTTCAAAAGAATTGGCTGTACTCTTATGAAACTTCACACACATAATTACCATCACAAGACCTACATCCTGACAAATTGCTTTTGGGTGTGTGTTTGTCAGGCTATACCCATACAACTTAAACTCCGTTCAAAATTTTAAAAGTATAAATTTTGTCCTACTCTCATGAAACTTCACACACATACTTACATCACAAATGCAACATTCTGACAAAGGACCATAACTATATTGCTTGTTTTCACTTATTATCTCCCCTTTTTCAAAAAAATATCTCCTGTTATTTAAGTGAAACTTGATATACTGATAGAGGACGATGAGGGGAATCGTAGAATACAAGAACCATAACCCTGTCACCAAGATTTATGGAGTTACTTCCCTTCTTAACTATTTCTATGAAAAGATTCTCCGGAGCATATCTCTGAAAGTATAGAAGGGATTTAAGTGAAACTTGATACATTGATAGATGGCCATCAGAGGAAGTGCAGAGTGCAAGAAGTGTAACTCTATCACAAGTAATAGGGCTTTCATGTTTCACATGTGTATTCCTTGTGACATTTTCCATTGAAAATCACTTACTAGGGAATACAAAACTGAGTTTCTTAGCCTTATGGTTTAAGATTTACAGGTCCTTGCAGGGAAGGGGCCTTACATTTCTCCTTTTTTTTAGCTCACCTGTCACATAGTGACGAGGTGAGCTTTTGGGATCCCTTTTCGTCTGTCGTCCACCGTGCGTCCGTCGGTGCATGCATAAACAATTTCTTCAAACAAAATCTCCTCTAAACCACTGATTGGATTTTGATCAAACTTCACAGGCATGATCCTTGGGTGGTCCCCTGTCTAAGTTGTTCAAATGGTTCCGGTCCATTGCACATCAAAGTCAAGGGAGCCAAAAATAGATTTTTTTCAATGAAAATAAAAAAAATCTTCTCCTCTGAAACCGCAAGGCCCAGGTCTTTGATATATGGTGTGTAGCTTCAGCTAGTGGACCTCTACCAAGATTGTTCAAATTATAGCCCTGGGGCAAAAAATGTCCCCACCCCAGGCCCTTTGGTTTTACATAGACTTACATAGGGAAACCTTTAAAAATCTTCTTGTCTGAAAGCAGAAGGCTCAGGTGTTTGATATTTGGTATGAAGCTTTGTCATGATGACCTTTATCAAGATTGTTCAAATTATAACCCTGGGGCCCAAAATGCCCCCGCCCCAGGGCCCTTTGGTTTTACATGTGCTCATATAGGGAAAATCTTGAAAAATCTTATTCTCTGAAAGCGCAAGGTCAAGGTCTTTGATATTTAGTATGAAGCTTCATCTAGTGGACCCCTACCAAGATTGTTCAAATTATAGTGCTGGGGCCAAAAATGCCCCCGCCCCGGGGCCCTTTTGTTTTACATGGGCTTAGGGAAAATCTTTAAAAATCTTCTTCTCTGAAAATTTTAAGGTGTTCAAAAATCTGTAGTGTGTCAGAATGGGCGGGTTGTCGCTATGTGCATGGCTTTTGTTTTATTTTATTTTGTTTATTTTCTGCCTGCGGTGCTTTTCAGTTGCTTATTCAGTTTTTGTTGCTTCACAGCCAGGCTTCATTTGCTCCAGATATAATTTATTGCTTGCTGATGCTTATACTGTGCTATTTACCAGCTTTTCTGTGATTATGCTACAATTTGTGATATTAATTTTAGTGTGTCTTATAATACTTATTTGACAAATTCATATATTAATAACAAGAAATCTCTCAACAGTCTATCGGTGAATTTTGCCTTCTTCTTTTTCGTTTCTCTACAAGGACCTTTGCCTGAACTTTCGGTCAGAGTTCCTTGTGACTTATTTTCGATTTTCGCTTTTTCGGTTTAAGGCTCCCTCACATTGATGGACTGTTGCAGTAACAATCAAGAACCATACTGGTTGCGTACATGCGGCAAATGAGCATGATGTACGCAGTCAAAAAAAAAAAAAAAAATAATGCCTCTTATCACTAAACTTTTAAAACAGGTTTTATTTGGTAACTATAACTGTATGATACTGTATATTTATCTGTGATAACTTGATGTTTCTTACTGTGATGTTATTACTTTATCAATGTTAATACTTGTATAGTTCTATACTTTGTTTGTCGGTAAAATAGCCCTGGTGGCTAGTGTTATATGTGTTTTAAATATGAATACCGACTCTAAATAAAGTTTCTTGTATCTTGTATCTTCTTGTAAACCGCAAGGCCCAGGTCTTTGCTATTTGGTATGAAGCTTCATCTAGTGGACCCCTACCAAGATTGTTCAAATTATAGCCCTAGCGCCAAAAATACCCCCGCACCGAAGCCCACTATTTTTACATGGGCTTATATAGGGAAAACCTTTAAAAATCTTCTTATCTGAAACCAGAAAGTCCAAGTCTTTGATATTTGGTATGAAGCTTCATCTAATGGACCTATACCAAGATTGTTCAAATTAAAGCCCTGGGGCCAATTATCCCCCGTGCCGGGGCCCACTGTTTTTATATTGGCTGATATAGGGAAAACATATAAAAAATCTTCTTGTCTGAAACCAGAAGGGCCAGGTCTTTGATATTTGGTATAAAGCTTTATCTAATGGACCTATACCAAGATTGTTCCAATTAAAGCCCTGGGGCCAATTATGCCCCCATGCCGGGGCCCACTGGTTTTACATAGGCTTATATAGGGAAAACCTTTAAAAATTTTCTTGTCTGAAACCAGAAGGCCCGTGTCTTTGATATTTGATATGAAGCTTCATCTAGTGGACTTCTACCAAGATTGTTCAACTTATAGCCCTGGGGCCAAAAACACCTCCGTGCCGGGGCCCACTGCTTTTGCATAGGCAAATATTGGGAAAACCTTTAAAAATCTTCTTCTCCGAAACCAGAAGGCCCAGGTCTTTGATATTTGGTATGCAGCTTCATCTAGTGGACCTCTACCAGGATTGTTCAAATTATAGCCCTGGGGCTAAAAATGCCCCCACGCCGGGACCCACTGGTTTTACATTGGCTTATATTTGGAAAACCTTTAAAAACCTTCTTGTCTGAAACCAGAAAGCTCAGGTCTTTGATATTTGGTATGAAGCTTCATTTAGTGGACCTCTGCCAAGATTGTTCAAATTATAGGCCTAGGGCCAAAAATGCTCCTGCGCAGGGGCCCACTGGTTTTACATAGGCTTATAGAGGGAAAACCTTAAAAAATCTTCTTGTCTGAAACCAGAAGGCCCAGGTCTAGTGGACCTCTACCAAGGTTGTTCAAATTATAGCCCTGGGGCCAAAAACGGTTTTATATAGACTTATATAGGGAAAACATATAAAAATCTTCTTGTCTGAAACCAGAAGGCCCAGGTCTTTAGCTTCAACAAGTGGACCTCTACCATGATCGTTCAAATCATAGTATGGGGGCCAAAAATGGCACTGCCCTTGGGCCCACTGGTTTTACATAGACTTATATAGAGAAAACTTTTAAAAATCTTCTTTTCTGAAACCATAAGGCCCGTGCCTTTGATATTCGATGTTAGCTTCATTCAGTGGACCTCTGCTTAGATTGTTCAAATTATAGACCTGGGTCCAAAAATTGCACTGCCCTGGGACCTACATGTTAATCTCTTAGCTCAGGTGGGCGATATAGGACTATTATGGTCCTCTTGTTTTGCATTCTTTGTTGAAAATCACTAACTAGTTTCTTCATTTGTACTCAAAACATTGGCTGAGGGTACTTATTAGCACCTCCTCATTCACACGGTTCTAACGAGTACCTATAACCTTTGTCTTCAAACAAATCTTATCAAACTTCAAAGTGTATAGGATCATTTTACTAAAATAATCCTCCTACTACTGCGCATCTTCGGGGAACATCCCTCGGTTTCACCGATGCTCTTGTTTTCTATGTTCATTCTCTCCCTACTGCTGGATCAAGAAGGGCAGTTATCAGTTTCTGGCAAAAGAATGCACACTTTACTGATTAACCACTTATGTATAAGCCTGCCCAGGCAAGTTTGGTTTGGTAAACTGACTGGCTATATATGACCTAAATAGTGTTGACTGGGCTGTTAAAAACGTTTTTTGAATGCTAGGCAAAGTGTTAAAAAACCTACAATACTGTGAACCTCATCAAGGAAAAAATACCATTGGACATGACTTGTGTGTTAGTTAAAGACCAAAATCAATCTGCTAAAACTAGTCTTTGTGGGCTCAGTTATTCAACGCATCGTTATCTAAATGAGCTTGTTAGCGGTCAAAATGTTGACTGTCCTAGCAAGTACAATACATGTACCTAATAAAGTGGTATTTTTGCTGAAAGAAATGTGACTAGCTTTTGCATTAGCATTAGCAAAAGCTACTCACATCTTTTCAGCAAAAATATTAACATATTTGCCATATTAAATGATCAAATACATGTAACTAACAACATCATTAATTTTGAACAGCTAGGCCCTGGTCTATATGCAGCAGCTTTTGATCTATGGATATTCATATAGTGCACAACCAACAGTCCCTTCATGGCTGAATGGTTATTAATGCTGCAGTGGGTCTGAAACTTGCTTGGGTTTGTTTGGAGCATACAGCCCTGCCAACACTTATTTAGGTCATATGGAGCATTTATTATGTCATTTTGAATCTTAACCCTCACAATGCCAAATATTACTGTAATAATAATAATAAAAGCCTTTATTTACAGAGGGTAACACATTTAGCAACAAACAGCTAATCTTCCATGAGGCCCTCTCTAGTATTTACACTTATTACAAAATGAGCATAATGAGCAAAAACAATTAATTAACAGCGAAATTACAAAGTGATCACCTTAGATCCACAACATAAACACATATACACACACTCACAAATATATATATATACATATAGAACACAGCATAGAAGTAATGAGTACAAGCATATTTTGCATTCAATTTATATTTTACAGAATTTATGAGTTATATGATAGGCTAGATTTCATCCATTTAATGGAGTGGTTATGAAAGGAATCCACTGTTTCTAAATCTTTTAGCTGACTGGGCAAATTGTTCCAAATGACTGGGCCCGAATAAATTAAACTCTGCTTATAAATTTCTTTGTGTGGTTTTGGTGTTTCAAAGTCAAATGTACTAGTTGACCTAAGAGATTGGAGAGTTTCATTCATTAGTCGAATATTGAACATTTCATTTATATAAGAAGGTGTGAATGATTTATAAATTTTAAACATAAACTTTGCCTTTCTAAGAAATATGCGTTCATATATATTCAGTATCTTAAGATCATTCATGCTGCTGGCGATGTTTTCATATTGGTAATCTAAAATTATTTTTACAGCTCTTTTCTGCAACCTGTATAACCTGGTTAGATGGTTTTGGGACATCCCTCCCCAATATGCTACACTCCGCCCCTATTTTCAGCCATTTGTGTTGCATGATTTCAATTTTTACCATGGATTCAGAAAGGGGAATGGTAAACCGTATAGATTCTGATTAACTGGCTTCCGAATAGCCAGCTGATCTGGATCTATACTGTTTTCAAAAAAGGATATATCCAGGTTCAGCACGGAGACGGATAATTTCTCTCTTGTAACTGCAAATTCATTACCTCCTTTTCAACCTTAAAGATTCTATCAAAACCAACCAATGACATTTGTTTTTCAGAGACAGTCGGGCTTGACATTTCATGTGGATTGTCTAGGCAGATGATTCAATGAAATGAAAAGTCTGATATTTGCTGAAAGCTGAAAAAAAAAATAGAATGACATCTGCAGTGCACTTTTACTTGGTGGTTTTCAGGTTCTTTACATGAGCAAGTCCATGAAATGAACACCTTTGTAAACCCAACTTTATATAGAGAAAAGTGGGGTTTAAAAGGGAATGCATTATTTTGTTTTGGCTCATAAACATAGATTGTGGGTACTTATTTATCTCTCCTTGAATAACCTGCAGGCTGTTTAGAACAAGCCCATCAGTTCTTACAACAAGTAATGGTAGAGGGGGGGGGGGGGGGTGTTGCCACTTTCATTTCTGACCTTCAATTCTCCCCTATCCCTAAATTTTATCTCCTCTACTGCAGTAAAAGTCCTAAAAATCTGACCACTTGAGGACTTGCTGTAATTCTCCTAAAATTTTAACGGGTTTGTTTCGTGATCTAGTAAGGAGTCCAAAAAGTGGAAAAGGAATGGCAAACAGTGTAGACCCTGATCAGACTGCTCCTTCAGGAGCAGTCTGATCTGGGTCTACACTGTTTGCTTTGGCCTTTCTGTCCCAATACTTAGGATCATTGAAATTTTTCTTCCTTCATCTTCAACATGATGCTTAATAAATCAAGGATTGACGTTTTGTAAGACGGAATACAGCATACAACAACAGTCATGGCCCCTGTCCATTGGGGCTAGAAGAAATAGATGGGCTGCATGATGCTTCCACGCAGAGCTGAAACCGACCTGAACACGAGTACTGGTAAACCATTTAGAGGATCTAAACTTGCCCAGGAAAAGCCGTGAGAGTCGGCCCATGCTTATAAACCCTATTGGTTTCATTGGGCAGCAGGGCTTGAGATATCATTTCATCTCAATGTTGGGTAAAAGTCCCACAAAATTGGAAGCAACGTCTCCAAAATGACCTTTACAGTGTTGACGGGGATGTTAAACCTCAAATCAAACAAAACAACAACAGTCAACAGTATAACACTTGTTATGAATAGTTTTATGGAGAGTTCTGTATTTACTTCTCTTTTTTTCAGTCCACCTCATCATTGAAAGAGTCTTCGTCTCAAAGTGGAGCCAAGCCTCTAAGTGGACTAGCCAGTCTTGCAGCAAATCTGTCCGGCCAATCAAAATCCAGCTCAACTAAGGCTGACCTGTCAAAATCCAGCTCATCTAAGGCCGACCAATCAAAATCAAGCTCTAAGTCATCTTCAGATCTGACAAAGTTAGCATCATCTGGATCATCGAAATCAGATTTAATCAAACTTGGCTCATCAAAGTCAGATCACTCAAAATCTGGAAGTTCTGGTAAACCTGACCAATCAGAAAAGAGTTCAAAAGAAAAGGCAAAATCTAGTTCAGAAATGAAACCATTTCAGCGAATACCTGCAGATTTGAGCAAATCTAGTTCAAAATCAAGCCCAGATGTGAGCAAAGTTTCCTCTAAAACTAGCGACTCTCTGAAATCATCAAAGTCATCAGCATCATCCTCTTCATCATCAACTACAGCATCATCATCATCATCATCATCCTCGTCATCATCAGGAAACTCGAAATCCAGTCAAGGAGGAACTAGCTCCGTAGTTAATGCCGATAAGAGATTGCAAATGATGAAGAAGAAAGCGGCTGCAAAGTTGCAAGAAAAAAGGTCTTCAACAAAATGATTCATTAATTGAAATTAATAATTATTAACCCTTAAGAAGTGGAGAGAAACTACATCTGAAAATGTTGTCTGCTTATGTCGTCTTCTGATAGTGTTTAGCAAACTTTTTAAAAATATTTTTTTGCATACAGGCAAACAGTGTGGGTCCAGATCAGACTGCTCCTACAGGAGCAGTCTGATCTGGGGCCTGCTCCTACAGGAGCAGTCTGATCTGGGCCCCACTGTTTGGAAGAAATTAATTTCAAGGTAACTGGCAGACGTCAAAGCAGACGACGATTCTCGTGATTGGCATATTATGGGTTACTGCAATTTGAAATAGAAAAGTGCTTGACAGTGATATTGGTAACACTGGGATTTGGCTTCTGCTAATATATGAGCCTGAGCTCAGACAAATGTGCAGGTTGGCATTTAAGACCAGCAAAAACACAGATCAACCTGTGCATGCTTTCCGATCAGAGTCCTGCAAGTAGCAAGAGTAATAAAGTTTAAAGTTTATTTCACAAATGGGCCCCCCTATAGGGGCATACAGACAACAGAACTAAGCATGCTTATGAAAACAACAAAATAACAAATATGAATGAAAGCAGTAAACTATAGTACCGTAATGATCCTAAGTATTGGGACAGGAAAGCCTAAGCAAACAGTGCAGACCAAGACCCAGGAAGGCCTAAGCAAACAGTGCTACTCACAATATAGTACCATAATGATCCTAAGTATTGGGACAGGAAGGCCTAAGCAAACAGTATAGACCCAGATCAGACTGCTCCTGAAGGAGCAGTCTGATCAGGGTCTACACTGTTTGCCCATCCGTGTGCACCTTTTGGACTCCTTGCTGGATCATAAAAGTAATTTCTTAATATTTTAGGAGAGTTACAGGAAGTCCTTAAGGTGTCTGAAATTTTAGGATCATTACGGTACATTGACAGAACAATGAATAGTCAAAAGGACTATGCACAGTTTGAATCAACAGTTCATATGAAGTGTTGTTAGTTATTATTAATGGCCAAATTACTTCTTTTTTTTTTTGTGCGACTAAACAACATGAAATGAAGCGTGAAAGTTTCATCAGAATCAAATCGAATCTTCACAAATCATTAAATAAATCAGTTTTATTTTCTGAAGTTTCATTTGGGTAACATGTGAGACACCAAGTTCTGCAAAGGAAGGTCAGGTGTTTTTTCTCCGAGGACTCCGGGTTTTCACCCACCTCTAATTAACGATTGGCTTGTAATAAGTGAATAATCTTGAATGGGCCATGAAACCAAAAAAAAAAAAAAAAAAAATCTTCTTAAACTAAAGTCTTTAAAGTTAGGCACATGTTTGTGTATATCGTTCTTGAACTCACTTCTTTAATTGTTTTGTTTGTTTGATATAAGGTTTAACATCCCCGTCAACACTGTATAGGTCATTTTGGAGACGTTGCTTCCAATTTTGTGGGACTTTTACCCGACAGTGAGATGAATTGACATCTTATGCCCTGTCGCCCAATGAAACCAAAAGGGTTTATAAGCATGGATGGACCGACTCACACCGCTTTGCTTGGGCAGGCTTAGATCCTCTAAGCGGTTTACCAGTACTCGTGTGCGGTCGGTTTCAGCTCTGCATAGAAGTATCATGCAGCCCATCTATTTCTTCAAGCCCCAATGGGCAAGCTTCTTTAATTGTGATATGCAGATCTCATAGACTGGATTGATCACTTCATCCTTATCTAGCCATGTGTTGTTTGAAGTGTCCAAATAGTAAAGGCCCACTTATTTATAGCATTGTTAGCTTTACAAGCTCCTTAGTGACGAAATGTTAAATTATCTAGCAAATTCATTATTCAATACACAGATACATGTATTTGAACTGAAAATGCAAGAAGCTTTTGCAACTGCAAAAGGTACTCAATTTTTTTCAGTAAAAATTGTATATTTTCTATGTTAAATAAACCCAGTGTTAACTTAACAAGCTTGTGTTAAATGTTGAATTGTCTAGCAATTAAAATTTAATGCACAAGTTTTTACTGAAAAAATGTGAGTAGTTAAGCTACTCAGATGTTTTCAGCAAAATATAAGTATATTTTCCATATTAGATAATCAGCTTTCAATGATATCTCAACTCTTGTCCTGCTGAGCCCGGATATGCCTTACCTTTCAAACAATGTAGATCCAGATCAGATGGCTTCTGAAGAAGCCATCTGATCAGGATCTTCATTGTTTGTCATTCAGATTAAAAATTTGTTGCAATAATTTCGTCAAGTAATCTGATTGGTTGATAAGGAGTAATGGGTGTGGCATATTTAAATATTCAGCAGAACAAGGGTTAACCAACAGCATTGTTAGTTTTGAACAAACAGGCCCTGATACTGATTTGGGTTCATGAATGTGCTGAAAGTTTCAGTCTTCGTGTTGTTTTGTTTAAACACATCACGTGAACAAGTCTTTGAAATGAACACCCTCATAAACCCAAGTTTATATAGAGAAACCTGGGGTTTACGGGGGTATATATTATTTTTCTTATTTCTGCTCCAAGACATAGTTTGTGGGTACTCAATGAGGCGGTTCCACAACCTATGATAGCAGTAAAAAGAAGAAAAATATCACGAATTTTCATCAGAAAAGTAGCCATTTTGGAGATGTGAAAAAATGCACTATATCGCACGGGTGTTATCATAATGAAGATCATATGAATTTTAGCCCCATCACAAGAAAACCTGTCTTTATAGTTTTTATGCCCCCGCATCGTATGATGCCGGGGGCATATAGTTTTTAGGTTTTCCGTACGTGCGTCCGTGGGTACGTACGTACGTGCGTCCGAATGTACGTCCTTCTGTACGAAAGTGTGTACGTACGTACGTAATCCTGTTAGACTCAGGTTAAGGTTTTCGGTCAGGGTAGAACTTGAGCTCATATTTTTCAAACCATTCAATGGATGTGGTTTATATTTAGTATGATGATAGACATGGGTCCAAAGTTTTATCCAGCAATACCCCCATGCCTACCCATGGTCTCAAGGTCAAGGTCATGGACTTGGAAATTTTTAATGTTTAACACTCAGGTTAAGGTTTTCGGTCAGGGTAGAACTTGAGCTCATAATTTTCAAACCATGCAATGGATGTGGTTTATATTTAGTATGATGATAGATATGGGTCCAAAGTTTTATCCAGCAATACCCCCACACCTACCCATGGTCTCAAGGTCAAGGTCACGGACTTAAATTTTTAATGTTTAACACTCAGGTTAAGGTTTTCGGTCAGGGTAGAACCTGAGCTCATATTTTTCAAACCATGCAATGGATGTGATTTATATTTAGTATGATGATAGATATGGGTCCAAAGTTTTATCCAGCAATACCCCCACACCTACCCATCGTCTCAAGGTCAAGGTCACGGACTTAAATTTTTAATGTTTAACACTCAGGTTAAGGTATTTGTACCACGTTGGACTTTTAATTTTTATGATTCATTTGGTTCATATTTGGTTTAATGATAGATGCAGGTCCAAAGATTTATTCAGTAATACCCCCACCCATGCCTATGACTTCAAGGGCAAGGTCACAGATATAGAAATTTTCAAAATTAAGTATGTTAATAGCTTATATTTTCCAAACTCTATAATGGATTTGCTTCATATTTGGTATGACAATAGTTGCAGGTCCAAAGTTACATTGAGCCATACCCCCACCCCTTAACTGAAGGTCAAGGTCACAGACATAGAAATTTTTTATATTATATTTTTGAGAGCTCATTTCTTTAACCATGTGATGGATTTGCTACATATTTGGAAGGATGATAGATACATGTCAAAAGTTTCATTCAGACATAACCTCGCCCCTGCCCCATGACCTTAAGGTGATGGGGGGGGGGGAGGTAGGTCCCTGGGTGGGGGCATTTGTGTTGTATTGACACATTTCTAGTTTACCAGATAATACACTAAGAGGCCTGCTTAGCTACTCATACATCAAGTCTTGAAATTTTAGATATTGAAACTACAGGTATCGGTTCTATGCTGGCCTTGGTAGCTCAGTCAGATGTGTGTCTGACTGGTAATTGGGAGGATGTGGGTTCGATACCTGCTGGGTTGGTAACATTCTTTCGTGGCGATTGTTCATGAAATCTTTTCTACTTTCTGCTGATTCAAGAAGGGCAGTTGTCGGTTTCTGACGAAAGAATGTGCACTGTACTTGTTAACTGCTTACGTATAAGCCTGCCCAGGAAAAACTGTGAACAGGTTAAACTGACCAGCTCAATATGACCTAAATAGTGATGCCTGGGTCATTATACTTCAGAAAAAACAAACCATTGTTGTTTCCAAACAGACAATACAAAGGTGCTTATCAGACTGCAAGGAGTCTCAGACTACTGGAATTTGCAACTTTGTTGGTCCCATATGCCATAAAACAGCTTTTTTCTTATGATGGGGCCCCATAGATCTGTCAATGCTGTGGGTTCAAGCACCCTACAGGGTTAAATGCCAGCAAGTGTTGACATGTCATTAAGTTCAACACAACTAAATTTCATTTATCACAGATTCATTAATTCTTCAGAGTAGACCTACGGCTATTGCTTTTGAAAGAATATACAGTGAAATTCTGCTATTAAGATAAGCGTAAATTAAAACTCTTTCTTCTTTTACAACATATTTAGAAGT
Organism: Lucinisca nassula; assembly: GCA_963580285.1. Lineage (NCBI taxonomy): Eukaryota > Metazoa > Mollusca > Bivalvia > Lucinida > Lucinidae > Lucinisca > Lucinisca nassula. Next base: position 65,324,632 of record OY757021.1, on the reverse strand, counting down.
TTCAGTTTTTCTTTCTTTGTGTTTTTAACACCCAGTGTCCTAGACTAATAATAGACCACCTTTGAGACTGTTCAAAAGTGGTCTTTAGACCGCTTTTGAACAGTCCCAAAGGTGGTCTTGATATAGGAATTTCAATGTACATGTATTTTGATAATGGTAGAGCCTGAAGGCCCTGCTCAGATGTCATGTTCTTTGGGTGTCTGATCGGGACACCCATTGTTTGCATGTGTCCGCCTACCGGTATTCTGGGATTGAAGGATAAGAATTTCAAAGATTTTTCATTGTTTTATTATAACATGCAAGTACAAAAATTAAACATGATTACAAATATTATTATGACTAACAGTCTAACAAAATCTTCAAAAACTGTATGGCCTATATTAAATATCAAATCTTATTTACATGATTAACCCATTTAGTACCAGATACCCCAATTGGGCCCCCGCCCATCGGGGCTTGAAGAAATAGATAGGCTGCATGATGTTTCCATGCAGAGCTGAAACTGACCCGCACATGAGTACTGGTGAACCGCTTAGAGTATCTAAGCCTGCCCGGGCAAAGCGGTGTGAGTCGGACCGTCAATGCTTATAAACCCTATTGGTTAACCAGTACAGTGTACATTCTTTCGCCAGAAACTGACAACTGCCCTGAATCAGCAGAAGGGAGAGAATGACCAGAGAAAAGATTTCATGATCAATCTCCATTAAAGAATGTTGCCGACCCCGGCAACATCAAACCGCAGGACCAAGCTACAACGGTAGAACTGTCTTGGTTCGGAGTTTTATTGCCCAGTCAATGCTGTTGTGGTCATGTCAAGATGTTTAACTTTCAAAACCATACTTTCCTGGGCTGGCCTATACACTAGTAGTTAACCAGTGCAGTGCATTCTTTTTGCCAGAATTGACAACTGCCTTTCTTGAATCAACCAAAGGCAGAGAATGATAGATACCATAATGATCCTAAGTATTGGGATAGACAGGCCAAAGCAAACAGTGTAGACCCAGATCAGACTGCTCCTGAAGGAGCAGCCTGATCAGGGTCTACACCGTTTGCCATTCCATCTGCACTTTTTGGACTCCTTGCTGGATCATGAACAAATTTGTTAAGATTTTAGGAAAATTACAGCAAGTCCATAAGATGTTCGAATTTTTAGGATCATGATAAATCTCCAGACAACAATTGTTGTTATCGGCAACTTAAGTGTTAGAGCAGATTTAATCGTCTGGATTTACACAGTTTGCATAGGTATCTGTGCTAGTCTATGGGGTTGAAAGGGTTAAGAAATGGAGTACAGATTGTCTAAATTCACTATATAACCAATGTCTAATATCACTATCACAACCTTTTTGCATTTAATGATAAAATTTCTTTCACATTATTATTTTGCCCTATTAAAGGCAATTATGAACCTTTAACTCCTATCCTGCTGTTCACAACAACCCTTTTCAAAGAAAAGAGTGTAGATCCAGATCAGCTGGCCAGAAGCGATCTGATCAAGATCTACACAGTTTGACATTCAATACAGTCATCCCCATTCTAATGCACTTATTCAGTTGTTTTCTTAAAAAGTGTGCTAATTTGCTCAAATGCAGTAATGGTCAAATGTGACCGACGCAGTATCAGAAGATAGATAGATAGATAGGAATAAATTACATCAAGTAATCTGATTGGTTCAATGTCAGAAATTCGTTTCTAAACTGAATATGCAGCAAGAGAAGGGTTAAAACAGAAATTTACAACCATTCTGTACCAAATGGAATTTTCCTCCTTATATACAGCAGGAGTCCATTTCAAAATTCTGTGGTGTTGGGTTGTGCTTTCTTCAAAATGTATTTGAAAAACGACTGAACTTTTTGCAAACAGTGTAGACCGCATTCTGCAGAGTCTGATCAGGGCCAACACTGTTTACCAATTACCTGTTTTGGGGTTTCCGGTACAAAATGGGTGAATTATCTGTTTAAGGTTGAAAATCCAGATGCTGAACAAAATGTTCAGTGAAATATAGCATTATAAAAGTACTTTGGCTGAACATTTAGATATGTAAGCTCCAGAGCAGATGAAAATCTAATATTTCTCATTTTTAGAGATGTGCCCAGCATTCACATAAAATGTTGTTGTTTTTACAACAACAGATACTTTGAAAATTTCATCTGCAAGTTGTGGTTAGCTCTTGAATGGTTAAACAATGCCTGTTTGCAGACAGGAGAGGTCTCCTGTTAGAGCCTTGCATTTTATGCACACAATTTTTAAGCCTCTGATGCAGATCTCATCTAAAGTTCTTGACCAGTATTAACCCATTCAGTACCAGAAACCCCTAAAAGGGTACTATCAGTATCAGGGTCTGGCTGCTCAAAACTAACAATGTCGTTGGTTAATCCATTCAGTACCAGAAACCCCTAAAGGGGTACCCTGGCAAACAGTGCAGGCCCAGATCAGGGCCTCCACTGTTTGCTAAAAGTTCAGTCATTTTCCAAATAGATTTTGATGAAACCAACCTGACACCCCTAAATTTTGAAATGGACTCCTGTATATAAGGTAGAAGATTCCATTTGGTACAAAAAGGGTTAATCATGTAAACAAGTATAAAGTTTAATTAGTCTTATGGTATCAGTTGTTCAAAGCTATCGTTGTCAATTTAATTGGCAGAAAACTGTATACTAAATTGTCAATTGGGGATCAACGGCGCCAAAAACAGAATTTGCGACCATAAAAACGACAGGTTATCTCCCCAAATGTTACTTTTCAATACAGTCATCCCCATTCTAATGCACTTTTTCAGTTGTTTTCTTAAAAAGTGTGCTAATTTGCTCAAAGCCACAAGCGCTGTGAGATGCTTAAAACCAAATGCCAGCCAACGAAAAGAGATGTTACGTGATGACATCCGGTTTCCCACAGAATATCGCAGAATATACTGTCACAAATTTTTGATGTTATCAAATTAGACGTCATGTTTCATATGCAAGCAAGTGCATTAAAATGTATTGTTAAAACTGTTTGACCCTTTTTGTACCAAATGGTTTTCTCCTTATCATGATTTGGCAGGAGTCCATTTCAAAATTTAGGGGTGTCAGGTTGTGTTTTCTTCAAAATGTATTCGGGAAATGGCTGAACATTTTGCAAACAGTGTAGGCCCTGATCAGATTCCGCATTCTGCGGCATATGATCTTGGCCTGCACTGTTTGGCTGGGTACCAGTTTTGGGGTTTCCAGTACAAAATGGGTTAATAGATTAATGTGTGTACACTAAAATATTTGCCAAAGAAAATGTGGATACTGATTCACATTTTTCAGCAAAAATACCATTGTATTTTACTTGCTAGAATAGTTATGGCTTTGACCACTGAAGAGCTTGTTAAGCTAACCATGCTTTGAACAACTGGGCCATGAAATGAAAAAAAAAAGGAAAGAAAAGCAAGTTCTTAAAAAATGTGAAAGTTAAAAATTATGTGGAGACATATACCGATGGCAGTGCAAAAGCTTTCATACAGGAAGCTAATATGACTTCATACCAGAACGTTTGCCAAAAGAGAGTTCAAGTATTTTTTTTTTTTTTTTCAGATTTTTAGAGTTAATCCTCAACATGCCAATCAATCTGACTTTGACAACACTTTGAAACATTTTTTTGGCAAAATAAAGTTGACATTTCATGTGAATCTTATGCTGGCAGACGATTCATATGAAGTGGCATGACTTAATTTTCCAAGAAAAACAAAGAAAAAAATTGAATGTTGTCTGCTATGCAATTTTTCTAGGAGTGAAATGTTCCTTTTAAGGATGCCCCACCCCAAAGTTTTAACAGGCTTCAAGTACTAGGAAAGCAATTTGGGTAAGTATAAAACCCGGGAGTAACGGCCGGGAGCCGGGAGTAAAATCCGGGAGTAAATTTTGACAATCGAATAATGGTACTAAACATTCACATATCTTGATGAAATTTGAATCAAAAGTGGAATATAGACGTTTCTTTAAATGCACATAAGTGTTAACATTATTATCATGTACTTTTCAAGATATGAACCGAAATATACGACCATGTCGCAAAATTTTCGCCCGGGAGTAACTTTTGCGGTATTGCCGATGTCAAGCATTTTGCAAAATATGTTCAGTCTGGGGTTTCTACAAGAATTACTTTATGTGTTATCAATTAAAAACATGTCAGAGATTAGAAAAATGCAAAATTAAAGTTATTTCATAGCTCCGCCTAGTAAATAATTGACCCGGGAGTGGGCCGGGAGTAATTTCTGGGTTGAAATCGGCGTTTATTTGCCTTATTCTCGGCCTTATTGCTTCTATCACATACATTGCATTTCTTTAACGTTTGTCAGAAGAAAAGCTGAGATTCAGCATGGAGTACATGAATTTATTTACTTGTCATATCGGGACTCGACACACATCCAACCCCCCAACCCAACTCACGCCCTGCTCCTGCGCTTATGATTTTATGTGACCCGGAACATTTATATTTTGCGCTATTTGTTTTATGGCCGTATAATGTAGAATCGATGACACAATTACCTCCGCAGTCTGATCAGTGCCTTTGCTAATAGCTGTCAGTGTAGCTGTCAGTGTAGTAAGACTACGTTTAATAAATACAATGTATGTGACATAGGCAATAAGCCAATAAACGCCGATTTCAACCCAGAAATTACTCCCGGCCTACTCCCGGGTCAATTACTTACTTCACGGAGCGATGGAATAACTTTATTTTTGTATTTTTCTAATCTTTGATATGTTTTAATTGATAATACACAAACTTATTCTTGTAGCAATCCCAGACTGAACATATTTTGCAAAATGCTTGACATCGTCAATACCGCAAAAAGCTACTCCCGGGCGAAATTTTTGCGACATGGACATATATTTCGGTTCATATCTTGAAAAGTACTCAATAATAAATATGAAACTTATATGCATTTTAAAGAGGAGTCTATACTCTACTTTTGATCCAAATTTCATCCAGATATGTTAATGTTTAATACCTTTATTCGATTGCCAAAATTTACTCCCGGCTCCCGGCTGTTACACCCGGGTTTTATACTTTCCCAAGCAATTTTTCTCTGCATCAGTTGCTTCTCTTTGTTAAATGTCACCAAAACCTGTTGTTTGTTCATTCAAAATCTATATTTAAACAATGGAATGTTGATTACTGTATCAGCACCATGAATGAATTGTTCTTGCAAATATCCACAATTTATACAAAATACCTGTCAGACTAATATTTAGGTATTGTTTATATTTCAACCCTTAAGATGCCATGAAAAACTGTGTCTGAAAATGTCGTCTGCTGAATATTCTTGCAAATTTCTTAAAGATTATTTTTGCATTCAGGCAAACAGTCTGGACCCAGATCAGACTGCTCCAAGAGGAGCAGTCTGATCTGGGTTCACACTGTTTGCAAAAATGACCTTTAAAGTAACTGCCAGACGACAAAGCAGACAACAATTGTTGTGATCGGCATTTCAAGGGTTAATAGGGATTAGATACATCTTCGGAGAAGTGAACTTGATGGAAAATATTTTTGTCTCCTGTGTCAGTAGAAATCTACTTTCAACCCTTCTCTTGCTGAATATTCATTTTAGCCACACCCATTTCTGACTTTGAACCAATCAAATTACTTGATGTAATTTATTCCTAGAAATTCATAACTTGAATGTCAAACAGTGTAGATCCTGATCAGATGGCTTCTGATCTGGATCTACACTGTTTCCAAAGATAGGGGTTGTCATGAACAGCAGGATAAGGGTTAAAAGAGAGACTTTTTTTACAGGAGCGCGTACGTAACTGTAATCCCTTTGAATACTACAGTTCCCAAGAGTCTGAAAATAAAACTGAACAGTCCTGTCCCGTCTTCAACGTTTAAAGCAAGATGCTAATGATACATGTATTAATGTCAGTGACAACAGTCACTTAAGTACACCACCACCTCTTTGTAACACTACTGTTGGAATCCAATGCAGTAACCATGTAAGGTTTGCCATAGCAACAGATAAGGTTCGTATTTTGTGAGAACTGAAGGATAATTTTTGTCAATTCTCCATAAAAACCTATGTTGTGAGTATTCATTAGAACTGCCTTGCTGAGGCAGTTCTAATGAATACCCACAACATAGGTTTATTTATTTTCACTGTAGCTGGTGTTGTGCCGAGTGGCAGCCGTAAAACGTCTCCTCGTACATCATCATAGTGCAGATTATATTTTCTGGTCCGTTGGGATCATTGAGTTCATTTGGTATCATTTTGAAAATAGAGTTCTGCTTAAGCCGGTGCTAGAGGGCGTGGCCGGTGTTGCACATTTCAATACTGGTCATGAACAGACTCAATAAAACCGAGTCTGCTATTTTAGTTTATTTGGTATATTCCTTGCTTCCAAAGGATCTAACTTCAGAACTTATTTATTTTCACTGTAGCTGGTGTTGTGCCGTGTGGCGGCCGTAAAACATCTCCCCGTACATCATCACAGTGCAGATTATATTTTCTGGTCCTTTGGGATCATTGAGTTCATTTGGTATCATTTTGAAAATAGAGTTCTGCTTAAGCCGGTGCTAGAGGGCGTGGCCGGTGTTGCACATTTCAATACTGGTCATGAACAGACTCAATAAAACCGAGTCTGCTATTTTAGTTTATTTGGTATATTCCTTGCTTCCAAAGGATCTAACTTCAGAACTTATTTATTTTCACTATAGCTGGTGTTGTGCCGTGTGGCGGTCGTAAAACGTCTCCCCGTACATCATCATAGTGCAGATTATATTTTTCTGGTCCTTTGGGATCATTGAGTTCATTTGGTATCATTTTGAAAATAGAGTTCTGCTTAAGCCGGTGCTAGAGGGCGTGGCAGGTGTTGCACATTTCAAAACTGGTCATAACAGACTCAATAAAACTGAGTCTACTATTTTCGTTTATTTGGTGTATTCCTTGCTTCCAAAGGATCTAACTTCAGAACTTATTTATATGGAGAAAAAGGAAAACTATCCTTCAATTATCACAAAACGCCTACCTTATCTGTTGCTATGTATGTTACAGATCACAACTCCTACCTTCAATTATCTACCAAGACTACCATGGTAGATCATACGTAGCTTATAGGTTTATAACCACTCTCTGACAACTGTGTCAGCGAGTCGACTCTTTAGCTCAGTGGTTACAGGGCATTTTCTGCCTGTTCAGCAGGGCCGAAATTCGGCCCCATTCCCAATGCCAAATAGCCTAATTTTTTCCCAATTTCATCATATTTTTCCCCCCAAAAATGAAAAAAATAAAAGCCACAAAAGGAACAGAGAAAACAATAATGTCAGAGGTTAACACTGGATAGTCAAGGTGAAAATTCATCACAGTGAAGCTACAGCTGTATTGCACTGCTTCACTATCAAATTCATAAGACTATCATGAGCAAAATTCAACATCCTGGCATTACTCTGATGAAATTGTGCTCCCAAATTTGGTATTTTGTCGGTATTATTTTCCCAATGTTGCCCAGGGGCCTTTTCCCAAAATACCTGGATAAAGCCTTGGGTTAGAGCATTGGATTTTTCCCCTAATGGCCCGGGCTTGGAATCCTCCAAAGGCAGGGATATGTTATCAGCTGTGCTTCGTTAATTCCTTACGACTTTCGTGTAAGAAGAGTGAAACAACTGTGTTAAATCCAAACTAAAATGTATAGATTATATAGAAAAATGACAATTTATGGTCATTTTTCTTTATACAGTCGAACTTCAATGGCTCGAACACCTTTGGGACCTCGAAAATCTGTTCGAGACAGGGGTAGTTCGAGCCACTGAGGGTTACTGTCAGGAGGCATAACGAGATACTTTTAGACATCTTTTTGGTGTTGTATAATGAAAATGTATGCTGTGTGTACTCATTAGAATCGCCTCCGAAATATCTGTTCGAGACAGGGATAGTTCGAGCCAGTAAGGTTACTGTCAGGAGGCATAACGAGATACTTTTAGACATCTTTTCGACATTCTATAATGAATATGTATGCTGTGTGTACTCATTAGAATCGCCTCATCGAGGCGATTCTAATGAGTACACACAGCATACATTTGCAAGATAAAAGACTAAAATCTCCTTAATTATCCCTCACTATTTCTTATGTAGAGGATTTCACTAGGGGCTCAAGAACGGGTTCCACACATCCATGGTAAACGAGTCAGCAGTGTTTGAGCCATCGAAGTTCTACTGTAATCTATACATTTTATATTCATCTTTAGCCATATAATGTACTGTGTTATGATGGTTATGTGTATACCTATAGTCATCAGCATCTTGGCCTATTTGTACATGTGCAAAGCTAATGAAGGTGTCTATACACCACTAAAACTACTATTCAATAGGATTGCAAAAGCTGCTCACATTTTTTTTTCAGCAAAATTATCAGTATACTTGTATCAGATATTTTACCTGCTACAAATTTTAAGTTTTCAGCATTAATAACTATACTTTGAATAAATGAGCCCTAAAATACACTGTATATGACGTGATAAGATTTTTATTGCTTAAAATATTGTATAATATCTACTTGCTACTTTAATATCTGTCATGTTATTTAACCGTGCAGCTCTATACCATAACCTCTTTATAACACTATATTATAACATGGTCTTGGATATTTATTTTTGTTTGAGTTTTATGATCCTTTCAAGATTATTTCACTTATTTTGAGCCGATTTTTATACAGAGGTGGGTGAAAATGGAAGTACCTGGAGAACCACCTGACCCCAGTGAGACCTAATGACTATATGTGAGTGCTCTTACCAACCAGACAATGGAGGCACATTTGATTTTTGATATAATATGGTCTAAGATGGCTCCTAAAATGTATAGAAAACTTAGAAAAATGACCATAAATGGTCATTGGTCATTTTTCTATATAATCTATACATTTTTGTTTGCAAATAACATGGTTGTTTAACAAACAGGATCTACCGGTACTTTGGACTCGAACAATAGTGTTATAAAGAGGTTGTGGCATGTGATGAACATTTGCTAATAAGCATATCTTTTATATGGATTAAAACCTGTAATGCATTAATAGAAGCCTTTTCCATCACACTAACAAGTCCATGAAATGAACACCCCTTTACACCCCACTTTATATATAGAAAACAGGGGTTTACTGGGGTATACATTATTTTCTTCATTTCTGCTCCTAGACATAGGCTGTGGGTACTCGTTAGAACCGCCTCAATGAGGCGGTTCTAACGAGCACCCACAACCTATATTTTGAGTCTACATAAGGATAATATCACAAATTTTCATCAGGAAATTGAGCCATTTTGGAGATGTGAAAAATGCACTGTGACGCACGGGTGTTATCGTAATGCAAACCCAGCTGATTTCTTCTACAGCACTGATTCCTGCGCAAGTACAAAAATGGGGAAATTTTTAACATTATAAACTGAATGTATGTGGCAAAAGTTATGCAGCCATTACCCACTGCATAAGCGGCCATTAAGCACTTCCTGATCATGTGATCATTCAAAATTGACCCTTAAAGCAACAAGCACAACTGGTGCAGAAGACGTTTCTCAATATTTTTAAAATTATTTTGCAATTCTTGCACAGGAAATGTCTTATTTGGTTTGAAAAATGAATATACATACATGTACATATATAAAAAAATTATAATGTTGTCTGCTCCATTATGATAGGCACTTTAAGGGTTGACATTATCTGGCAAACAATAGCAAAGAATGAGACAGCTTGAGAATCCTGGTTTTCGACAGCCAGTCTAAGTGAAAAAAAATCAGATTGTTATAAAGGGCTCCTTGTCCGTGTGTTACTGCACAGTTCATGATAAAGGAGGGAAACACGGATAACAAAGGGATAATTTTCCATAATCCCTTCAGAAACATATGTTATGGGCACTTGTTAGAATCGCCTCAATGAGGCAATTCTAACAAGTGCCCGTAGCACAGGTTTTTATGAGTAAACAAGAAACCTTGTAACTCCCCTTTACCTTTAACTATGCTGTCAGAAATAAAAAATCAAAATTAATGTCATCATTAACCATGAATAACATGCTGTATTTGATATAAGCACACATTATTTTATTAATATGAAACAAGAGGATCATGATGGTCCTGTATCGCTCACCTGAGTCTATTCATCACCTTGTTTTTGATCCTGCATGACCCATATTCAAACATATTCAAGATTTTTTAAAGGCAAACATTCTTGGCAAGTTTCATGAAGCTTGAACCAAAAATGCAGTCTCAAGTATGATTTGACCAATTTTGTTTGTTTGATTTGAGGTTTATACTATTTAGGTCATTTTGGAGACGTTGCTTCCAATTTTGTGGGACTTTTACCCGACATTGAGATGAAAGGTCCACCCCTTCATGTCTGACAGCATTTATATTTCTGCAGCCTGAAGGTTGATTTCAATCAATTCTACTCTGTAGCATGCTTATGGTTGGGAAATTATGAAATAAAAGTAGGTCCAGTGATGACAATGTTTTTTTCTAAAAATAGCCAAAAGAACTTTGACCATGATCCAAACACCCTGAAAGTCTGAATTGCTTGAGATACTGTATTATCATATAGAATATTTGTTTAAAGTTATAATAACCCCTAAAGGCGGGAAAACCCTGAAGGGGTAGCCTGGCAAACAGCATAGGCCCAGATTAGACTTCGCAGAAAAATTGGCATCTGATCAGGGTCTGCACTGTTTGCTAACAGCATTTTCTGTCAAATAAAATACCCCTCCTGACCAAGGTATTACAAAAAGAGGACAATTCTGAGCAAGTTTGATGATGACTGGACTAAAACTGTGGCCTCTAGAGTGTTAACAAGGTTTTTCTATGATTTAACCCACTGACCTACTTTATGACCCCACATGACCCATATTCGAATCTGACCTAGATATTGTCAAGATGATCATTCTGAGCAAGTTTGATGATAATATGACTGAACTTGCAGTCTCTAGAGTGTAAACAAGGTTTTTCTATGATTTAACATACTGACCTACTTTTTGACTCCACATGACCCATATTCAAACTTGACCTAGATATAGTCAAGATTATCACTCTGAGCAAGTTTGATGATAATTAGACTAAAATTGCAGTCTCTAGAGTGTAAACAAGGTTTTTCTATGATTTGACCTACTTTTGACCTCACATGACCCATATTCGAATCTGACCTAGATATTGTAGAGAGGATCATTCTGAGCAAGTTTGATGATGATCTGACCAAAACTGTGGCCTCTAGAGTGTAAACAAAGCTTTTCTATGATTTGAACTACTGATCTACTATTTGACCCGACATGACACATATTCTAACTTGACCGAGATATTGTCAGGATGATCATTTTGAGCAAGTTTGAGGATGATTGGACCAAAACTGTGGCCTTTAAAGTGTTAACAAGGTTTTTCTATGATTTGACCTACTGACCTATTTTTTTGGCCGACATGACCCATAATCGAACTTGACCAAGATATTGTCAGGATGATCATTCTGAGCAAGTTCGAGGATGATTGGACCAAAACTGTGGCCTCTAGAGTGCTAACAAGGTTTTTCTGTGGTTTGACCTACTGACCTACTTTTTGACCCGAAATGACCCATATTCAAACTTTACCGAGATATTGTCAGGATGATCATTCTGAGCAAGTTTGAGGATGACTGGACCAAAACTGTGGCCTCTAGAGTGTTAACAAGGTTTTTCTATGATCTGACCTGGTGACCTACTTTTTTTACCTGAAATGACCCATATTCAATCTTGACCGAGATACGGTCAGGATGAACATTCTGACCAAGTTTGAGGAAGATTGGACCGAAACTGTGGCCTCTAGAGTGTTAACAAGGTTTTTCTATGATTTTACCTACTGACCTACTTTTTGACCCGACATGACCCATATTCGAACATGACAAAGATATTATCAAGATGATCATCCTGAGCAACTTTGAGGATGATTGGACCAAAATTGTGGCCTCTGGAGTGTTAACAAGGTTTTCCTTTGATTTGACCTGGTGACCTACTTTTTGACCCGACAGGACCCATATTCGAACTTGACCGACATATTGTCATGATGATCATTCTGACCAAGTTTGGTGATGATTGGATCAAAACTGTGGCCTCTAGAGTGTTAACAAGAAAAGTTTATGCACGCATGACGAATGACGCACGACGACACCGGACATCTCACAGTCACAAAAGCTCACCATGACCTTCGGTCAGGTGAGCTAAAAAGAAAAGAAAGAAATATTCTAAAACATATTGTTCAAAAACCAAAGACAACGACTGAACCGAACTTTCTGTAAGAAATGAATATGTCTACTGAATTTACTAACTTGTAATGACATCAAAACATGTTTTAAAACTTGACATTTGCACTCGATATGAAGCTTGTTACTCTTCGCTGAGACAAAGTGAAAATAAAAATGGTATTCTTTTGAATGTTTTTTGTTTGTTTGATTTGAGGTTTAATGTCCCCGTCAACACTGTATAGGTCATTTTGGAGACCTTGCTTCCAATTTTGTGGGCCTTTTACCAGACACTGAGATGAAATGACATCTCAAGCCCTGTCGCCCAATGAAAACAATAGGGTTTATAAGTATGGGCTGTCCGACTCGCACCGCTTTACCTGGGCAGGCATAGGTCCTGTAAGCTGTTTACCAGTACTGGTGTGCAGTCAGATTTCAGCTCTGCGTGGAAGCATCTTGCAGCCTATCTATTTCTTCAAGCCCCGATGGTTGGGGGCCGACTTACTGCAAGAAATAAATATCAATGTTGTCTGTTGAATTTACCAACAGCATGCTTCAGGTTCATAATGACATCTAAACAAGTTTTAAAACTTGACATTTGCACTCAATATGAAGCTTGTTACTCTTCTGTGAGACAAGTGAAAATAAAATCAAATTCTTTTGAATGAATCTTGATTGTAATATTTTAACCCTTGTCCTGCTGAACCCGGGTATGTCTTAGCTTTCAAACAATGTAGATCCAGATCAGATGGCTTCTAAAGAAGCCATCTGATCAGGAACTGCATTGTTTGTCATTCAGTTTGTGAATTTGTTGCAATGATTTGCATCAAGAAATCTGATTGGTTGACAATCAGTGGTGGGTGTGGCATATTTAAATATTCAGCAGGTCAATGGTTGAGGACATCCAAAGACAAAGAATGGGAGTTAACATGATTTTCTTTCTTCATCAAGAACACTTGTTTTTCGGGGTTTGCAATCAGGGGCCAGTTGTTCAAAGCATTGTTAGCTTAACGAGTTCATTAGTGGTCATATTGTTAACTGTTCTAGCAAGGCAATATCGAAAATTTTCGTATTTTTGCTGAAAAAAAAAATTGAGCCACAAAAGCTGCTCACATTTTTTCAGCAAAAAATTTAGTATATTTGCCATATTTAACGATCAAAGTTTTAACAATACGTTAACTAACGACGTCATTAGTTTTCAACAACCGGCCCCAGAAAGATGCAAACCAACCTGCTCAATTAATCAGTCTATAATAATACTCACTGAGGATGAAATGTATACAATTTTTTATGCCATGATTCATGGGCTGAAGATCTGTCGACCCTCTTTATACCGACATTCGTTTGAACGACCAAACTTGTTATTATAACAACACAATTACATGGAATGAATCCTCAGCTCAAGGCTGAGCCCCAGTTCCAATTGGCATGGTTATCATCTGGTTTGAAATGCCTATATCGAAGCCATATTCATGGTAAATTCTTGTAATCTAATACTCCAAGAAACAAATGTTGTGAACATTTTTAAAAATACAGTCGAACTTCAATGGCTCGAACACCTTTGGGACCTCGAAAATTTCGAGACAGGGTTAGTTCGAGCCACTGAGGTAACCGTCAGGAGGCATACTTTTAGACATCTTTTTGGTGTTCTATAATGCAAATGTATGCTGTGTGTACTCATTAGAATCGCCTCATCGAGGCGATTCTAATGAGTACACACAGCATTCATTTGCATGATAAAAGACTAAAATATCCTTAATAATCCCCAACTATTTCTTATGTAGAGGATTTCACTAGGGGCTCAAGAATGGGTTCGACAAATCCATGGTAAACAAGCCATCAGTGTTCGAGCCATCGAAGTTCTACTGTAGCCTCGGCCCTTTGTGCCCTATTATACTTTTTATTGGGCTTCTTTGTAATGACAAATTCTGTATAACGGTAAAATGAAAGGGAATAGATTCTGTTGTTTTAACGAGGGTCCCCTGACCATGTTTACCATGGAATCCAAAATTTACTGAGTATTACATGAACTCAACTCATGCATCTTAAATGGAATACATTAAACTCTAGAATTTTCATGAATATGCAATTGGAGATCAATACAAAAACATGCAAAGTATGTATTTACATGACTTAGAGTAGCATAAAACTGAAAAGAAAATTGTGAGACTTATCCCAACATTATTTACAGTCCTATTTCCTAAGTGCGCTCAATCATGCAAGTGAAATATAAAATAAGTTTAAGCCTTGTCTCGCTGAACAAGAATATGCTCCACCTTTGCAAGCAGTGAATATCCATATCAGAAGCCATCTGATCAGGATCTACACTGTCATTTAGTGTGCAAATCTAAATGACTACTTAATTTGATCAAGTAATTCAAGTACAGTGAAATTCTTATATTAAGACCACCTTTGGGACTGATCAAAAGTGGTCTACAAGACCACTTTTGATCAGTCCCAAAGGTGGTCTCTGACCAGAGGACACTGCATGCAGAAAACACAAAGAAAGAATAACTGCAACCAACTAAATAAGCTTTTTAAAGCAGAATTAGTCTTAATTTTAGGTGGTCTTAATAGCGGAATTTTACTGTAATTTGATTGGTTGATGCAAGTTATGTGTGTTGCACAATCAATTTATTCACCAGTACATGGGTTAACAACAGCAAATATGTGAGCGAGCTCATAAAATGTTTCTGATTTTATACTTTTCAAATGTGCCTAGTGCAGCCAATAATAGGGTTAGATGACTCATCGCCTTTACATGCCCGCAAGCAGCACTAAGACCTCATGATACCGCACATATGTGCAGGCTTGCTTTAAACCATATATGCCTAGTGGCCCTTTTTTGGGACATTGTGTAACAGTGTAGACTCAGATTAGATGATGCAGAATGTGGGGTCTGATTTGAGTCTTCACTGTTTTGCTTAAAGTATGTTCATTTTTGTAAAACTTAATAGACACAAAACAATCCTGACACCCCCATAATTGGTAGTGGACCACTCCTTACTCATCAGGTGGAATATTCCATTGTCATATATGGGTAAATGGATGCCTATGCGATAATGACCCATATCTCATAAACTGCCTCATTTACTGTGGTATTTCTGTAGTGCCCTTTATCATGCTAGTGATATATATCTAAAATATGTTTGCAAATGCAAATATGTATCTTACATATAGATATGAAAAAAAATATACTGTGTATCAAAACTGCAAGCACAAAACAAAAGCTCTCAGATTAAACAAAAAGGCTTCTGCAATGATAAGGAATGTGCAAGAATTCATGCTATAAAAACAGCAAAACTTCAATGGCTCAAACCCTAATGGCTCAAATACCACAGTTGATTGGAACTCAGTCTTCCTGTAGATTCTGATAAGGAATGATTCTACAAATAAGCCCCAGTGCCTCAAACTACCTAGTCTCAAACAAATTTTTTGTGGTCCCTAAAGGTGTTCAAGCCATTGAAATTTGACTGTAGTAAAGAACACAAATACATTAGAATGAATGAAATTCAAAGTTATAATCCAGATCTTTAGCTTTAAGAAAATGAGATTCAAATCTCTCCAACAGTAAGAGTATCAGATTTTTTTCTTTTACCTTAAATATCAGACAAAGTTTCCTGACTGCAATTAATACTGCAATTTTGTAGCCCTGTTGAACATATTAACATTAGCCCATGTCCTGCTGAACTAGGATATGTTCTAATTTTGCAAACGGGGAAAATTCTTATCAGATGGATCTGATCTGGATTTTCAGTTGATGAATTTTTAGGAATAATTACATCAAGCAATTTTACTTGCTGATAGTCAAAAATTGGAGTGGAACATTAATTTATTCAGTACAAGTATTAAAACGGCTCCTGCCCATAGGGGCTTGAAGAAATATATGGGCTGCATGATGTTTCCACGCAGAGCTGAATCCGGCCCGCACACTAGTCCTGGTAAACTGCTTAGAAGATCTATTAAGCCTGTCCAGGAACCGCGGTGCGAGGCGGACCGTCCATGCTATTAAACCCTATTGGTTTCATTGGGCGACAGGGCTTGAGATGTCATTTCATCTCAGTGTCGGGTAAAAGTCCCACAAAATTGGAAGCAACGTCTCAAAAATGACCTTTACAGTGTTGAGGGGGACCTCAAATCAAACAAACGAACAAGTATTAAAAGCAGTTTGTTGTTATTTTTTTGACAGTTACAGGCGCAGGTGGTTTCAACTACCATTTTCTTTTAATTTCAGTGAACTTGAACAGTTTTATTTGGTTTGATCTCTTTATAGGGATCTACCTAAAGATCTTTAAAATAAGCATACACTACATGTTTTTCTAAGCTGATATAAGTCTAACTAGCGTGCTAGAATGAGAAAGCTTTTAGTGTGGCGGTGGCATCCTGTATATTTTTCTGTATCTTGCTTTTGTTTCCAGCTCAATATATGGGCCTATCATGAGTATAACTCTCTGGAAACTTTGCGAGTATGTGTGATATCTTTGTTTTCATGTCTTATTGCAACTCTATATTGAGTGCGAGTCGGGGAAGTTTTTCGGCTAAGCGTAGGCATCTTTGTTCTTGATCAGCTTCCTCTGGCTGCTTCTCTTTTCTCGAGGAATGTACTTGTCTTCCTTAATCTTTCGTATGAGACAGCACGAGAATATGATACCAAATAGCTGAAAAATACAGATATTATTTTTTTTATCATAGATTGCATTTACGAAAGGAATAAATCTGGCTTAGACCAGATAAAGATGTGTAACAAAGATAAACAGCTGAAAAATAGAGAACTTTTTTTTATCATAGATTGCATTTACAAAGGAACAGATCTGGCCTAGACCAGATAAGGATGTGTTTGTTTGTTTGTATTGGAGTTTAACGGCCCAGTCAACACAATTTTAGGTCATTTTTGAGCCTGACAGTTTACCTATCCACACTTTTCCTCAGCAGGCTTATATGTATGCCGTTTACCAGTACAGCGCACATTCTTTGGCCAGAAACTGGCAACTGCCCTTCTTGAATCAGCAGAAGGGAGAGAATGACCGTAGAACAGATTTCATGATTAATCTCCACAAAAGATATTGCGGACACCGGCAGGTATCGGACCCGAGTCCTGATCACCAGTCAGATCCGTCTGAGCTACCCTGGTTGGCGATAAGGATATGTAACAAGGACAATCAAGATGTAGTTTTCTTTATTTGTTTTCAGAGACATATGTTGTAGGTACTTGTTAAAATCGCCTCATTGAGGCGATTCTAACAAGTACCTACAACATATGGTTTAAGGGAGAAATAAGAAAAAATTATCCCAAAACTACAGTTTAACCTGTATTTAGCATGCACTTAATGTGCTTGCTTAAAGCAGGTACTTGCTTAATACAGGTAAATTTCAACTTATTTGGCTTTTTGGAAACTGAATTTCCACTTGCTTAACACAGGTTGCTTGCTTGATACAGGTGGCCACTAAAACAGGTTTTCCTATAGCCTCATTACACCTTATCTGGAGCTATGTGTAATGGACAGTTGATGATTATTTCAAGACAAGTCTCTCCAATTCTTGGTAAAATACATATGACAGGTGTGTCACAATTATTTTGTTTTAAAACAGTTCAAAACATTCACTGAAGTTCCAGTATAATGAACGGGTGGCATAGGCTTTTTTACGGAGATGGTGTTGGTTTTACAGCCCTTTCAAGATTATTTCAATTATTTGGAGCCAATCATTAATCAGGAGTGGGCAAAGACAAGTATACCCGGTGAGAAAAAGCATGACTTTCCGTTGCAGGGCTTGGAATCTCACAAGCCACCCGAGTGAGCCGAGGATTTAGATAGTTGCCATAAAAACACATACACACACAAACACAGTCCTATAATTCATGCAGGAAACACTGGATTACATTAGGGTATAACACCACTTCAATGAACATTAGGACAAACTTTTCAAAGCCAACAAGGGCATTACTTTGTTTGTTGATTTGTGGTTTAACATCCCCATCAACACTATTTGGTCATTTTGGAGACTTTGCTTCCAAATTTGTGGGAGTTTTACCCAACATTGAGATGAAATGACTTCTCAAGCCCTGCCACCCATTGAAACCTAAAGGTTTAATATGCACGGACAGTCTAACACGCACCACTTTGCTGGGCAGGCTTAGACCTTCTAGGCCGTTTACCAGTACTCATGTGCCCTGTCGGTTTCAGCTCTACTTGGTAGCATCACACAGTCTAATCTATTTCCCCATGGGTGGGGGCATTCAAGGGCAAGGGCATTAGTTAACATAATGTATAAACATTATACATTATGTTAACTAATGGCAAATACACTATATTTTTCATCCATAATTACCACTATAATAAATACTGCACTTGTCAGAACTGCTAGAACTTGACTGCTAATGATATTATTAACCTATTTTTATGGGAAACCCAAAACAGATCATTAGCAAACAGTGCAGGCCCAGATCAGACACCACCCACAAAGCATAAGTGTATGATCAGGGCCTCCAATCTTTGCAGAGAGTTCAACCATTTTCTAAATAAACTACTCAACCTAACATCCCTAAATTTGGAAAATGACTCCTTCTATAATTATATTATAAGGGGGAGATTCCATTCAGTACAAAATGGGTTAACATAACAATGATTTGAACTATGGGACAAGGTAGTTCTGCATCTTTCTATCTCACTCTCGACATGAGCAAAGTCCCAGATGAAAGGGAGTGTCCACAAATTATTTTTTTTTTTTTATTTCTGTAAGAAAAGACATGTTGTTGGTACTCATTAGAAGCGCCTCAGCCAGCCGCTTCCATTGAGTACCAACAACTTATGTTTTCATGCACAAATAAGAAAAAATATCAGTATATCTCGGATAAAGAAATCGCCTCAACTGGAGCTATGCAGTAAAGAATACATTTATTACCTGAACACCACATAACCCCAAAGCAATTCCACCAATCAAAATCACTGATTCCTTCGTATACTGTTCTAGTCTTCTACTGCACCCCTGAAATGAAAGATTAGAAATTATCAGTTCATGAAAAGTCAAAATACACATAGACCTCTTTATAACACTGTTCATTTTAACACAGTTTTAGGTATATCATGGTTTAAAGATGGATCACCAAAGTATATAGATTATATAGAACAAGAGGGCCAAGATGGCCCTGAATCGCTCACCTGATATCAGGTCATCACATAGCTTCTGAAAGTCATGTGGGTGACAGCTGTTCCATGAAGCATACCTGTTGCACTTAGATAGATAATCACCTGGGCAACATTCTTGCAAAGTTTGAATAAAACTGACTTAAACTCTTTTTAGCTATGTCAGCCATTTTGTTCATTAAAACAAGCGTTTAGCTATTTTGGTAGAGGATCACATATATAAAGCAACATTCCAATGAAGTTTGAATGAAATTGGCCCATAGTAGGAGTTGTCACTTAAAGGTTTGTCATTTTTTAGATCTGGCATCTATTTTGATCATCAGAGCTGAATCCAGTCAGCTATTCTGGTAGAGGGTAAGCCAAGCAACATTCCCATGAAATGTGATTGAAATTGGCCAAGGGGTGTAGGAGGGTTTTTTTTTGTTTAAAGATTTTTTCTACTTTTAGCTCTGACAGCCATCTAGAACCGTTTTAGCTAATTTTGGTAGGGAGCCACCTGGGCAACATTCCTGTGATATTTGAATCAAATATTGACCCAGGTGTTTAGGAGGAGTCCACATTTAAAGCAAACCATTGGCATTTTTCTATTTTTAGATTTGGCAGCCATTTTGCTCATCTGAGCTGAACCAATTAGCTATTTTGATAGTGGGTTGACATAAACAACATTCCCACGAAGTCTGTATGAAATTGGCCCAATATAGGAGAAGTTGACGTTTGAAGATTTTTCTATTTTTAGCTCTGGCCGCTGTCTCGTTCATCAGAGCAACTCGTATTTTGGTGGGGAGCCACCAAGACAACATTCCTGTGAAGTTTGAATCAAATTGGCCCAAGGGTTGAGGAGGAGCTCACATCTGTAGCAAATTTATGTTTTTTCTATATTTAGCTCTGGCACCCATTTCTGCTCATTGGAGTGGAACCATTTTAGCAATTTTGATAGAGGGTCACCTAAGCAACATTCCTATGATGTTTGAATAAAACTGGCCCAAAGGTTCAGGAGGAGTTGTTGTTTTAAGATTTTTCTGTTTTTAGCTTTTCATCAGAGCAGAACAATTTTAGCTATTTTGGTAGGGAGTCACACTGGGAAGACTCCAATAAAGTCTGAATCAAATTTGCCAAAGTGTTTATGAGAAGTTTGCATTTGAAGCAAATTTATGATGTTTTTTTTTCTCTATTTTTAGCTCTGGCAGCCATATTGTTATCACAGCCACAGGACTTTCGCTATTTTGGTAGGGAGCCACCTAAGTAATATTTCTGTGAAGTTTGAATCAAATTGATTCGGGGGTTTAGGAGGAGTTCGCATTTAAAACAAACTTACTTTTTCTATTTTTAGCTTTGGCAGCCATTTTGATCATCTGAGCAGAACTGTTTTAGCTATTTTGGTAAATGGTCAGCTACATTCCTATGAAGTTTGAATGAAACTGGCCGAAGGTTTCAGGAGAAGTTTGTGTTTGACACAAATTTATGACCTTCTATTTTTAGCTCTGGCAGCCATCTTGTTTGTCAGAGCACAACGGTTTTATCTATTTTGGTAGGGAGCCACCTGAGCAGCACTCCTGTGAAGTTTGAATCAAATTGGCACAAGGGTTTGAGGAGGAGTTGGCATTTGTAGCAAATTTACGTTTTTTCTATTTTTAAATCTGGTAGCCAATTTGCTCATCTGAGCGGAACCATTTTAGCTATTTTTGTAGAAGGACACATTTTTCGATTACATAACACCCTAATGACCGTTTATTATAGAATCCAGCATTGAGATCAAATACACTTGGGGTGTTCAAGCTGTCATACAGGTAGGGGACCAAGAGAGGGTAATAAATTACCTAGGGATATGTCTTTGACAAATGACATCTATTCATTTACACATAAGTCTTTTTGTTTTGCATGGAAGAAACAACAGCACTTTATTCCGATTTTATATTTAGTAGCTAAATATATTATTATATCATTACAGAAAATGCCAATTCAAATACATTGGTAAATTTTTTCCACCAAAAATGATTTTTTTTTTCAGATAAAATCCTGATAACTTTATTATTTCTGCTCTAAACATATATTGTGGGTACTCATTAGAACCACCTCGGCAAAGCTGTTCCGACAAGTACCCACAAATTGGTTTTACAGTGTGACTGCTCGTTAGAACTGCTTCCATGAGGCGTTTCTAATGAGGACACACAATATATGTTTATGAGCAGAAATAAGAAAAATAATGTATACCCCTCTAAACCCCAGTTCTACTGTATAAAAGTGGGGTTTAAGGGGTCAAAATTTTATAGGCCTGTTAATGTGATGTTTATCTTTTCCCCATAATGGATTTATTGTAGCACACTTATTTTCATCCAAATATGAAAAATCATTCAAGTTTTAGGTTGTAGGTACTCATTCAATGAGGCGGTTCTAACGAGCACCCACAACCTATGCTTGCATTATAAATAAGAAAAATAAATTTAGTAATTTTAGTTGCGCTTGTTATTTTAGTTTTAAACTTAAAAAGGTGAAAAAATAAAATCTTAAAATATCTTTTTTTTTCTCTTTTCTGATATGATTGTGTCTAAAACAAAGAACATTTTATAGTTCCATCTGGAATGAAACTATAAAATGCTAATGTTTTAGACATTATATGATTTGTTTGTCACATACTTCCAACCAAAATAAATAAATAAATAAATAATAAAAAATAAATATAAATAAAGGTAAATTGATTGATTAAATTTTAAGGTTAATCGATTCATTTACCTTGTTGGTTTACTTCTTTGCACTTTTGTGTAAAGGAAACAATGGATATCTTTTTCTTTACTTTATTTTAAAATAAAAAAGAAGTAACTTATTTAAAACAATATTTTGTTGGAAACAATCTCAGTTAATTATAGTATCACTCAAGTCGCCTTATTGAGCCCCCTATTAAACATATCAATCTGCTCATAATCACCTCATAATCACTTAGATAAGACAAGCCTTTGATGTGCACTATGGTCCGAAGGAAATGTTTATTGGAGATCATTAGACAGGCCACCCCTTTTATATAAGGAAAAAAATGTGTCTTTAAAGGCATTTATTCTTAGACGGTAGGACACACCGTGTGTTCATAATTGTTTTATTTCCCCTATGATAGACTGTATATAGCAGATCAAAGGCGGCCTTTAATAGGGTGATTAGTAGCTCCTGTTGCATTCCCTGACTGAGGCACTAAAGAGGAAAATCAATAAGATACACTGTAGTAATTATTGATTTTCCCCAAGAAGGCCCCTTACCTGTTGCAGACAGGGGACTTCTCTTTTGTCAGCACTGAGGGCTACATAATATTATGCAATGAAATGATAGTTCTCAATAATCAAGAATAAATGCCTTTAAGCAACATTCCTATGAAGTTTGAATGAAACTGACCTAAGAGTACAGGAGGAATTGTCATTTAAATTTTTTTTCTATTTTTAGCTCTGGCCGCCATCTTGTTCATCAGAGTGGAACTATTTTAGCTCTTTTGGTAGGGAGTGACCTAGGCAACATTCCTGTGAAGTTTTGTATCAAACTGGCCCAAGGATTTAAGAAGTTCACATTTGAAGCAAATTCACGATGTTTTTCTATTTTTAGCTATGGCGGCCATTTTGTTCACCACAACAGAACTGTTTTAGCTACTTTGGTAGAGGGTCATCTAAGCAACATTCCAATAAAGTTTGAATGAAACTGGCCCAAAGGTTCAGGAGGAGCTGTCGTTTGAAGATTTTTTTTCTATTTTTTAGCTCTGGCAGCCATCTTGTTTGTCAAAGTGGAACAATTTTAACTATTTTGGCAGAGAGTCACATAGGCAACATTCCTGTGAAGTTTGAATCAAATTGGTCTTTGCTACAAAGTCCAACATAATTTGAGCCCCCGCCCATAGGGGCTTGAAGAAATATATGGGCTGCATGATGCTTCCACGCAGAGCTGAATCCGGCCCACACACTAGTACTGGAAAACCGCTAACAGGATCTAAGTCTGTCCAGGAACAGCGGTGCGAGACGGACCGTCCAGGCAAATAAACCCTATTGGTTGGATTGGGCGACAGGGCGTGAGATGTCATTTCATCTCAATGTCGGGTAAAAGTCCCACAAAATTGGAAGCAACGTCTCCAAAATGACCTTTACAGTGTTGACGGGGACGTTAAACCTCAAACAAAACAAACCAACATAATAAGATCTTGTGCGTCCCAAATTACAGTACCCATCACTTTGCCAGCAGAGGGTTGGGTTTTGAACTTCTTTGGCCTCAGAGACTCACTGGCAACTTTTGAGTTTTATTGTCTGGCTCATAATAATGAACCCAGGTCTCATTTTCACCAGACGTGAAAGAAAATCATCTTCCTTTGACCTAAACCGCTTCAACAATGCCTTGCATACTGGTGCTCTGGTTTCCATTTGCTCGTCGTTAGGGGATGTTGGGACCCAACATCCCTTAGTTTGTGCATACCCAAGCAATCATGTAAAATTGTTGAAAAGCTACCATGTCAAATGTGTAATGCGTTCACTTTTTCTTCCACCTTAATTTGCCTATCAAAGTACACCAGATCCCGTACTTAGTTGAAATTTTCATCATCGGTGGCATCTGATGGGCGCCCAGGCCTGGTTTTGTCTTCTAAAGACATTCTACCGATTTGTGTTCCCCAAACCAGAATTTAAACTTGTGCATACAATGGCGCAGAAGACCCATAAACATTGGTCAACTCGCAATGTATTTCCTGACCGGTTTTTCCTTTCAAATACAAGTACCGAACTACGAGTACAGCACAGTACTTGACTTTTCACGAAAGGCTTGCTTTTGCATCGCTAACCATGTATGATGTTCAATATCTTATGAGTGAATGACACAATAAGTGTGCAATTTTGCACTCATGCCTAAAACATGAATTGAAACAAGGCATGATTATCTTGGTTGTCTCCGTCAATTGAAAATTGGATAGGCTGGTTACTTACTGACGTGCCCTCGTAAGACTAGGTAGAATTAAGACTACCTTAATGATCTTAAGTATTAGGACAGGCAGGCCTAAGCAAACAAGTTGTACACTGTACAGGTTGTACACTGTTTGCCATTCCATCTGCACTTTTTGGACTTCTTGCTGAGCTGTGCCACAAATTTATTAAAAAAATTTTTGGAGAATTATAGCATCGCCGGCCTCTGTAGCTCAGTCGGATGCGCCTCTGACTGATAATCAGGAGGATGCGGGTTGGATACCTGCCGGGGTCGGCAACATTCTATCGTGGATATTGATCATGAAACCTTTTCTCAGTCATTCTCTCCCGCCAATTTAAGAAGGGCAGTTGTCAGTTTCTGGCAAAAGAATGTGCACTGTACTGGTTAACTGCATACGTATAAGCTTGCCCAGGAAAGTGTGGATA
Organism: Lucinisca nassula; assembly: GCA_963580285.1. NCBI lineage: Eukaryota > Metazoa > Mollusca > Bivalvia > Lucinida > Lucinidae > Lucinisca > Lucinisca nassula. The sequence continues at coordinate 65,299,931 of OY757021.1, read as the reverse complement.
GGTAAATTGACGGGCTCCAAAAATGACCTAAATAGTGTTGACTGGGCCGTTGAACTCCAATACAAACAAACAAAAGTCCTCAAGGTGTCCAAATTTTTCGGAGTTTTAAGATAATTCTTCTTTTAAAATATATATTTTCGAAAGCTATCAGTTTATTTTTCTTTTGATACAGTTTGGAGAATTATAGCATCGCCGGCCTCTGTAGCTCAGTCGGATGCGCCTCTGACTGGTAATCAGGAGGATGCGGGTTGGATACCTGCCGGGGTCGGCAACATTCTATCGTGGATATTGATCATGAAACCTTTTCTCAGTCATTCTCTCCCGCCAATTTAAGAAGGGCAGTTGTCAGTTTCTGGCAAAAGAATGTGCACTGTACTGGTTAACTGCATACATATAAGCTTGCCCAGGAAAGTGTGGATAGGTAAATTGACGGGCTCCAAAAATGACCTAAATAGTGTTGACTGGGCCGTTGAACTCCAATACAAACAAACAAAAGTCCTCAAGGTGTCCAAATTTTTCGGAGTTTTAAGATAATTCTTCTTTTAAAATATATATTTTCGAAAGCTATCAGTTTATTTTTCTTTGTGTGTCCTCTGGTAAGAAACCAATTTTGGGCCTGTTCAAAAGTGATCTTAAAGGAAAGCAATCTTAAAGACCACTTTTGTACAGTCCCAAAAATTGTCTTAATATGGGAATTTTACAGTATTTATGCAGGAAAAGAAGAATAACTAGGGCTGGCTAATCGGAGCTGAAAAGATAATCGATTATCAGTCCTGTCATTGCGATCGATAATCGATTGGTAATTGCTACGATTTTTGTCATTAATTAACCTGTCTGGATTTCTGTCTCAGCATGACTCTTACCATTATTGCACTTTACCATATGTATATTTTAACAGACAGGCCTGAGCAAACAGGGTAGACCCAGATTAGACACCGCATAATGTGGCGTCTCATCAGGGTTTGCACTGTTTACCACTCATCCACCTATTTTAGGCATAGCTTTGGGTAGTAAATTGTACCTATCAAGTATTCGATTAAAAGCAAATCAGAAATGATAATCATTTTTGTGGAATTTATCGATTGATTGATCGATTATACAATTAAACGTGGCAGCCTTAAGAATAACAATTCTTAACCCTTTTTGTACCAAATGGAATCTTCCTCCTTATATATAGCATGAGCCCATTTCAAAATTTAGGGGTGTCAGGTTGTATTTTCTTCAAAATTTATTCGGGAAATGGCTTGATTTTTTGCAAACATTGTAGGCCCTGATCAGACGCCGCGTTCTGCTGCGTCAGATCTGGGGGAGCACTGTTTGCCAGGGTACCCATTTTGGGGTTTCCGGTACCAGATGGGTTAAACTACATGTATAGTTGGTTAATAAGGTAATACTTACAATATAAGCAATGTTAGAGGGATGATCACGCACAGCACAGAATCCAGAGGGACTCTTACAACAGCTGTCCGGAGTCTTGCGAGTATCATTATCCTTCAACCACTTGGAGTGCTTCCAATCTTCAAATGACTCAGCACCACAACACTTGAACTACAATTTACAAATTGTCAAAATCTTAACAAGAGGGCCCAATGGCCCTATATCGCTCACCTGTGTACCAGAAAATCATTAGTGTAGGAGACCATTTGACATTGCTACATACTAAATATCTAAGCTCGGTCAAAGCGGTGTCCATGCTATAAACCCTACTGGTTTCATTGGGCCACAGGGCTTGAGATGTAATTTCATCTCAATGTCTGGTAAAGTCCCACAAAATTGGAAGAGACATCTCCAAAATGACCTATACAGTGTTGACGGGGATGTAAAACCACAAATCAAACAAAATCTGTGCCTTATGGTTTTGGAGAAAAATGATAATTTTAAGTTTTTTCCAGTATAAGTCTATAGGAGCTAATGAGCCCTGGGGCTTGACCAATTTTGACCCAAAGGGCATGGTTGGCAGGATTTATGTAGGCGACCATTTTGTGTTGCTATATATTGAATATCTAAGGTCTGTACTTCATGGTTTCAAAGAAGATGTTTGAAGCTTTTTCCATTATAAGTTTGTTGGAGTTTAGGGGCCACAGGATTTGGACCCCAGGGGCATGATTGGCAGGATTCATGTAGGCGACCACACAACATTGCTACATGCTAAATACCTAAGCTCTGGGACTTATGGTTTCAGAGAAGAAGATTTTTGAAGATTTTTTTTCCCATTTGAAGTTTTTTTTTTTTTTTTTTCATTTTAAGGGCCCTGTTGTTTCAGAGAAGAAGATTTTTGAAGTTTCTCCAATTGTAAGTCTATGGAAGCTAAAGAGCCCTGGGGTGGGGCCAATTTGGATCCCAGGGGCATAACTGGCAGGATTTATGTAGGTGGCCACTTGATGTTGCGACATACTAAAAATCTAAGCTCTGGGCCTTATGGTTTCATAAGAGAAGATTTTTTAAGTTTTTTTTCCATTAAAAGTCTATTGGAGGTGATGAGCTGGGGCGAGGCCAATTTTGACCCCAGGGGCAGGATTAGCAGGATTTATGTAGCTGGCTATTTTATGTTGCTAGAAACTAAATATCTAAGTTCTGTGCTTCACAGTTTCTGAGAAGAACATTTTTGAAGCTTTTTTCCATTATGAGTCTATGGGAGCTAAGGGGCCCCGGGGCATGGCCCATTTGGACCCCAGGGGCATGATTAGCAGGAAATATGAAGGTGACCACTTGCCGTTGCTACATGCTAAATATCTAAGCTCTGGGTGCTGTGGTTTCAGAGTAGAAGATTTTTGAAGTTTTTTTTTCCATTATGAGTCTATGGGAGCTAAGGGGGTCCCAGGGTGTGGCCCATTTGGGCCCCAGGGGCATGATTGGCAGGAATTATGTAGGTGACCACTTGTCATTGCTACATGCTAAATATCTAAGCTCTGGGCCCTGTGGTTTCAGAGAAGAAGATTTTTGAAGCTTTTTTCCATTTTGAGTCTATGGGAGCTAAGGGGCCCTGGGGCGTGGCCCATTTGGACCCCACGGGCATGATTGGCAGGATTTATGTAGGTGACCACTTGCCATTGCTACATGCTAAATATCTAAGCTCTGGGCCCTGTGGTTTCAGAGGAGAAGGTTTTTTAAGCTTTTTTTCCATTATGAGTCTATAGGAGCTAAGGGGCCCCAGGGCGTGACCCTTTTGGATCCCAGGGGCATGATTGGCAGGAATTATGTAGGTGACCACTTGCCGTTGCTATGTGCGTAATATCTAAGCTCTGGGCGCTGTGGTTTCAGAGAAGAAGATTTTTTTAAGCTTTTTTCCATTATGAGTCTATGGGAGCAAAGGGGCCCCGCCGCGTGGCCCATTTGGAACCCAGGGGCATGATGTAGGTGACCAATTGCCCTTGCTACATGCTAAAAATCTAAACTCTGGGCCCGGTGGTTTCAGAGAAGAAGATTTTTGAAGTTTTTTTTTTCCATTATGAGTCTATAGGAGCTAAAGGGCCCTGGGGCGTGGCCCGTTTGGACACCAGGGGCATGATTGGCAGGAATTATGTAGGTGACTACTTGCCGTTACTACATACTAAATATCTAAGCTCTGGGCCTTGTGGTTTCCGAGAAGAAGATTTTTGAAGCTTTTTGTTCGATTATGAGTCTATGGGAGCGAAGGGGCCCCGGGGCGTCCCCCATTTTGAACCCAGGGGCATGATTGGCAGGAAATATGTAGATGACCACTGGCAATTGCTACATGCTAAATATCTAAGCTCTGGACCCCGTGGTTTCAGAGAAGAAGATTTTTTAAGCTTTTTTTCCATTATGAGTCTATGGGAGCTAAGGGGCCCCGGGTTGTGGCCAATTTGGGCCCCAGGAGCATGATTGGCAGGAATTATGTAGGTGACCACTTGCCGTTGCTACACGCCAAATATCTCAGCTCCTGGCCCTGTGGTTTCAGAGAAGAAGATTTTTGAAGCTTTTTTCCATTATGAGTCTATAGGAGCTAAAGGGCCCCAGGGCGTGGCCCTTTTGGACCCCAGGGGCATGATTGGCAGGAATTATGTAGGTGACCACTTGCCGTTGCTACATGCTAAATATCTAAGCTCTGGGCCCTGTGGTTTCCGAGAAGAAGATTTTTGAAGCTTTTTGTTCCAATATGAGTCTATGGGAGCGAAGGGGCCCCGGGGCGTGGCCAATTTGGACCCCAGGGGCATGATTGGCAGGATTTATGTAGGTGACCACTTACTATTGCTACATGCTAAATATCTAAGCTCTGGACCCTGTGGTTTCAGAGAAGAAGATTTTTGAAGCTTTTTTTCCATTATGAGTCTATGGGAGCTAAGGGGCCCCGGGGCGTGGCCAATTTGGGCCCCAGGGGCATGATTGGCAGGAATTATGTAGGTGACCACTTGCCATTGCTACATGCTAAATATCTAAGCTCTGGGCCTTGTGGTTTCCGAGAAGAAGATTTTTGAAGCTTTTTGTTCCATTATGAGTCTATGGGAGCGAAGGGGCCCCGGGGCGTGGCCAATTTGGACCCCAGGAGCATGATTGGCAGGAATTATGTAGGTGACCACTGGCCGTTAATACATGCTAAATATCTAAGCTCTGGGTCCTGTGGTTTCAGAGAAGAAAATATTTTTTTTTTTTTTTCCCATTGTAAGTCTATGGGAGCTATATGTTGCCATCGCAACCACAATTCCAATCTGATCAGCCCAAAAACCTTATGCAGCCTTTCCCCCTACCTGATGATGCTTCTCATAAAATTTGATCAAGATTGACCATGGGGTATTAGAGATATACTTATTTGAAATTGTTTATGGACAGATGGACGGACGGACGCACGACGGACGACGGACAAAAAGTGATCACAAAAGCTCACCTTGTCACTACGTGACAAGTGAGCTAAAAACCAGGGGCCGGTTGTTCAAAGCATCGTTAGCTTAACGAGCTTGTTAGTGGTCATATTGTTAACTGTTCTAGCTAGTACGATATCAAAAGTTTTGGTATTTAGCTGCTCACATTTTTCCAGCAAAATATTAGTATATTTGCCATATTAAATGATCAAAGCTTTAACGATTTGTTAACTAATGATGTTGTTAGTTTTGAATACCCGGCTCCAGTACTAGAGAAAGGTAAAAAATTCATCAAATGATTATGCTGTAACTTCTGGTGGTGTTCAAGAACTGGAGCTAAATGTACACAGTCAGCCAAGCATGAAAAGTACTGCAATGATCCCATGTATTGGGACAGAGAGGCCTAAGCAAACAGTGCAGACCAAGATCGGACTCAGAATGATCATGGGAGAGAGACAGAGAGGGGGGGTGTAGCTTTCCCAGCCTACTCTCATTGACAACTAAACCATGTGTGCTGTCAGTGCTTTGATTTATAAGTTTCAATAATAAGAAATTTCTGAGAGTTGTTGCATTATCAATAATTTTAAAATAATTGGGAGCTATTTTCCATGACAGCAATTTTTAATATTTGTTACTTGTTTATGTCAAAAAGCATGTCAAGCAAAGCCAAGATAAATGGGTCTAGCACACAATGTAACACAAATGCCACATCACTACATGTATTGCTATGTTTTTCTTCAAGCCTCAATGGATGGGAGCCATATAATGCTATGTTACACAGATGAATCCTATTGAACATTATTTTTTACAGAGGCGTCAACAATGGTTTTAATAATGCAGGGACTGAGAAGCGCCCCCGCTGGGCTGCACTGTGCTTCCACACAGTGATGAAACTTACTGCACATAAGTACTGGTAAACTGCTTAGGTCTAAGCCTTCCCAGGCAAAGTGGTGTAACTCGGACTGTCCCTGCATATAGACCTGATTTGTTTGTATGGGTGGTTGGGCTTGAGATGCCATTTCATCTCAATGTCAGGTAATAGCCCCACAAAAATGAAAGCAATTTCTCCAAAATGACCAAAGTAGTGTTGATGGGTATGTAAAACCTCAAGTAAAACAAACTATCGGTATTGTCGTGTACCCCACAGGAAAAGACAAGGTAAGTACTTTGTGATAAATGAAGGATAGTTTTCCTAATATCTCCAAAAAAACCTATGTTGCAGGTACTCATTAGAACTGACTCTGCCAAAAACTAATGTTCTAATGAACTCACAACATAGGTTTTTATGGAGAATTGACAAAAGCTATCCTCCAATTATCATCACAAAATACTCACCTTATCTGTTGCTGCGCATAGCATTTTTTTTTTTTACACGAGAGACAACATTTTGGACTTCTTTACGCCACTCTATCAAATTATCCCCTCTGAAAAAAGGACTGCACTTAAAGGAAAGAATACGGAGCAAATTCTTTCCTTTAAGAGCAGTCTGCTATTAACAAAGAAGACAAGAATGTTTTTTAACGAGTTGCTTGACCAAAGGTGTATCCACACTCCCCTCAGCATGTTCTGTGAAGAACTTTTGATAACTAACCTCAATTTGCATATCATCTATAGCTCTGGTAATAGTTGAGTCGAAGTAATACTTCTCCATCATTGTCTTGTTCAAATTTCTTGTCAGTTCTTCTCTTATCTATAGAAATACATGGTACATATGAGCCACATTATGATACAAGAATTCTGCCGAAGGCTATGTCGCTCCTGTGGGGGCGCAAAGTCATCGAAGCATGACATGTAGGTCAAGGTCAACCATAGATGCTTGCACAAAAGATTCCATTCTCAATTGCAAGCTTGTACTAAGTATCATTAATGAAGCTCTAATAATTCTTGAGAAATGAACTTAACCATTAGGGGGAACGCTAGGGTGGTCGCAATATTTTACAAAGTCAGTGAACCATGAAATTTAGTTCAAGGTCAAATATGGATGCTTGCGATTAAGTTGCCATCCCCTGATTCAAGTTTGCACCAAGTATCATTAATGAAGCTCTTATAGTTCTTGAGAAATAAACTTGACCATTAGGGTGAACGCTAGGGTGGTCGCAATATTTTACAAAGTCAGTGAACCATGAAATATAGGTCAATGTCAAATATGGATGCTTGCATTTAAGTTACCATCCCAAGATACAAGTTTGTACCAAGTATCATTAATAGAGCTCTTATAGTTCTTGAGAAATAAACTTGACCATTAGGGTGAACGCTAGGGTGGTCGCAATATTTTACAAAGTCAGTGTACCATGAAAAGTAGGTCAAGGTCAAATATGGATGCTTGCGTTTAAGTTGCCATCCCCAGATTCAAGTTTGCATCAAGTATCATTAATGAAGCTCTTATAGTTCTTGAGAAATAAACTTGACCATTAGGGTGAACGCTAGGGTGGTTGCAATATTTTACAAAGTCAGTGAACCATGAAATATAGGCCAATGTCAAATATGGATGCTTGCATTTAAGTTACCATCCCCAGATACAAGTTTGTACCAAGTATCATTAATAAAGCTCTTAGAGTCCTTGAGAAATAAACTTGACCATCAGGGTGAACGCTAGGGTGGTCGCAATATTTTACAAAGTCAGTGAACCATGAAAAGTAGGTCAAGGTCAAATATGGATGCTTGCATTTAAGTTGCCATCCACAGATACAAGTTTGTACCACATATCATTAATGAAGCTCTTATAGCTCTTGAGAAATAAACTTGACCATTAGGGTGAACGCTAGGGTGGTCGCAATATATTACAAAGTCAGTGAACCATAAAATGTAGGTCAAGGTAAAATATGGATGCTTGCATGTAAGTTGTCATCCCCAGATACAAGTTTGTACCAAGTATCATTAATGAAGCTCTTATAGTTCTTGAGAAATAAATTTGACCATTACGGTGAACGCTAGGGTGGTCGCAAATGTTGACGCCTTGACGAACGGACAGACGGATGGACGAACGGACGGAAAACTGGGCGCCTATATCGCGCCATGCTAATAGCAGGCGCGACAATAACCTCTTTTTCATCAGCATAAGTTACTAATACACCAGAAACTTTCCACCTGCTATTGTCCAAGTGACTATTGTAAACCAAGTACAAAATCTGGATAACAGCTATATTTAACCATGCTATTCTTGTCAATATGACGACAGTGCAGTGTAGAGTTCTCTGTTAATCTTATAAAGGAAACCCCATAATGGCAAATCATCAAACAGTGCAAGACTAGATTAGATCCTCTAGAAAGCCGATCAGGGCCTTTTACTATATGCAAAAAAGTTCAGTCACATTCAAAATCCAAGTTCTTAAAGTGACACAATTTGTCAACCCTAGATTTCAAAATGGGTTCCTGCTATAGATAGCGAGGAAGAACCACCTGGAAATAGGTAAACCCATTTTGTACAGACACCCTAAAACAGGTAATTAGCAAACAGTGCAGACACAGATCAGATGCGGCCATGCCACATCGGATCAGGGCCTATACTGTAAGCAAAAAGTTCAGCAATTTTCCAAATAAATTTTGAAAACACAACCTGTCACCCCTAAATTTTGAAGTGGACTCCTTCTATATACACATGTATAAGGTAGAAAAATCCATTTGATGCAAAATGGACGAATCAAAAACTTGACTTACCACACCATCATACATATAAGCCAGGACCCCAGTGATAGCTTCTAGTAGGAAGATGAGCAGCAAGAATAAGGCATACTGAAAAATAAGATACTTTTTTTCAAAATGTATAAACTACAACTTCTTTACAACACTGTTCATTATAACACGATTTAGGATATAACTTAGGTTAAAAATAGATCTCAAAAATATAAAGATTATAAAGAATTATACAGAAAAAAATGACCATACATGGTCATTTTTCTATATACCCTATTGATCCTAAGTATTGGGACAGGTAGGCCTTCCTTAGCAAACAGTGCAGACCCAGATCAGACTGCTCCTGAAGGAGCAGTCTGATCAGGGTCTGCACTATTTGCCATTCCATCTCCATTTTTTGGACTCCTCACTGGATCATGGAAGGGATTTGTTAAAATTTTAGGAGAATTACAGCAAGTTATTAAGGTGTCCATATTTTTAGGGTAATCCATACATTTTTGTTTGGATATAGCACAGTTGTTTAACACAGTTTTTGCTTTGGACCCCAATAATAGCGATGTAAAGATATTGTGGTGTAAGACAGCATTTTTACAACACATTTATATCCATATACATGTAGGCTCAACAACTGCATTATAACTAATCTAACGTGGATTACACGTAAACAAATGATCAATTTAGCCCTTTACAACTATATTTTCTTCATGCAGAAAGACATTCCTTGTGTACACTTGTCCATGCAAAAATGTCTGCTGAGCAGAACATTTAGCATGGGCATGTTAACATAAATAGCTGACCTGTGCTGAAACCTTCAAAGTCATATGTGAAAACGGAAGAAATGATTAAAAGAACAGTGAAATTCCTCTGTAAAGACCACCCAATATTCAGACTAATTCTACTTTAAAAATATTATTTAGTAGGCTGCAGTTATTCTTTCTTTGTGCTTTCTGCATACAGTGTCCTTTGGTCAGAGACCATCTTTGGGACTGTTCAAAAGTGGTCTTAAAGACCACTTTTGAACAGTCACAAAGGTGGTCTTAATATAGAAACTCCACACTGTCTGATCAGTATCTAAATATTGTATGGGAACCAAACCTCCTAACTGAAAGTACATGTAATTAGATCTTTGACCAATTCACAGCTTTTTCTTGCAAACTTCTATGACTCTGACCTGGGGTCATAATTTACCCTCCATGGCTCAAACAACCCCTAATTTGTACACAGTTTCATGGTCCTAAAGGTTTTTCGAAAAACACAACTTTGACCGAATCAAGGCAACAGATTAGGTTGATATTTTTTGATAACTGAAGGATAGTTTTTGTCAATTCTCCATAAAATCCTTGGCAAGGTGGTTCTAATGAATACCCACAACATACATGTAGGTTTATATGGAGAAATAAGGAAAACTATACATCACAACCTCTTTACAACACTATTAGTAGTGTCCAACGCATAAACCGTGTTAGTTGAACAACTGTGTTATATCCAAACAAAAATGTATAGATTATATAGAAAAATGACCATTTATGGTCATTTTTCTATATAATCTATACATTTTTGGGATCCATCTTGAACCCGAGTTATATCCAAAACAGTGTTATAATGAACCATGTTATAATGAGGTTGTGGTGTACTTCAATTATCACAAAATACCAACATTATCTGTTGCTAGGAGTCTGTATAAAGAACACATCTTACCGTAAAGAGACAACACTTGTTCTCCTGACAGGCACCAAAGCATCCAAGACAGCCAATCAAGATGATTAAACCTCCCGTTGCTAGGAGCAGGTATGTTGTCAAGGGATACATCGTGCTACCAAGGAGACTGATAAAGGAATGGTTGTTTAGCAGAATATAGAGACCCACTCCAAAGAAGGCCACACCTGTGCACTGGAAAGAGACAAAATTCATGGTGAATGTAATAAACAAACTAGAAATGCGTCCATAGGACACGGATGCCCCCGCCTGATAAGGAAGTTACTGGCTGCGTTTAAGTTTCGGACGCACAGACGGACAGGGGCAACGCTATATGCCCTTTCCACCATTCTTCGAATGGCGGGGGCATGAAAAATTCTTCTGGTGTATAGTTCGAACAAATTGACCTGACACTGGTGACCTCTATTGACATAATTTCATACCAAACTGAATGCATGTATTTATTTTCTTCGTTAACCTAAGATGGAGATACTGTTATACAATACACAGAGGTCGGTAAACGGGTCGTTATTCATGTGATGCCGGAAATCCATGAGAAGTTTACGAAAGCCGACGTATTAGGCGATCAATGACTAATTTATTCCTTGCATAAAGGTCAGTCTCATGTCAAATTGTTCGAACTTAGCACTATCATTTGTGTCCACAGTAGAAACCAAGACATACATGTTACCATAAAATTTCTAAAAATTCGGACACCTTGAGAACTGGCTATAATTCTCCTTAAAATTTAACAAATTTGCTTCATGATCCAGCTTTTTATATACATGTACATGACTTACTGATCTTTCTAGATACAGTATATTTCCACTTAAAGACCACTCCTATATTAGGACCGCTCCGCTTTTAATACCGGTTTTTGCCAGACCCAAATTATTTCCTATATAATTAATTGCTATTTATTCAGATAACGAGACCACATCACTATTCAGTATTAAGACCACTTTCAAAAGACCAAATCTGTCATTATTGTTCGCTATTGAGACCACTTTTTGGTCAAGTCAAGTTACAATTTCTCTCAGTCCACTGGTCAGATATAAATTTTTGCTGGATTCTTCACCATTACACCAGCTCTTGGTAATAAGCCAGTTTGCATTTCTGACATATCCCTAAAGGTGTGGACAACAGCAGTTTATCTGCACTTATCTGTGTGTTGTTTTAACAAGATGTGCTGTAAGTATCACTATCAAAGCTAATTGAATAAAAAGATATAATGATTTTGGTATTGTGCATCTCTGTTTTCTTCTGATTTCATATATTAAGAAGATTATTTTGGAACAATTGAAATCATTAATGTCATTTTTATTGGTGCAACATTGCCTCTAATTGCATGTAATAAGGAAAATGGAGTTAAACTGAGGACAGTAAAGTTAAAGACAGCAAGATTTACTAAAATGCAATAAATAGGCACAAGACACATAAAACGAATTTAAGTCAGTCTTGCCAAAAATATTTTTTCACCAAATCCATAAATAGGACCACCCCGCTAATAAGACCACTTTTTAGAAGTCTAGAAAGTGGTCTTAATAGCGGAATTTCACTGTAAATTATGCGGCTTACTGTAATGATCCTTAGTACTGGGACAGGTAGGCCTAAGCAAACAGTGCAGAAGGAGCAGTCTGTGTAGTACACTATTTGCCACTCTGTCTGCAGCCTTTGTACACCTAGTTGGATCTTGAAATGTATTGTCAAAAATATTTAGGGGAATTACAGAAGTTCTTAACCCTTGTCCTGCTGAATATTTAAATATGCCACACCCACTATGGATTATCAACCAATCAGATTACTTGATGCAAATTATTGCAACAAATTCATAAACTGAATAACAAACAATGAAGATCCTGATCAGATGGCTTCATCAGAAGCCATCTGATCTGGATCTACATTGTTTGAAAGATAAGACATATCCGAGCATAGCAGGACAAGGGTTAAAGTGTCTGAATATTTCAAATTTTGACATTATACAAGAAATCAATACCTACCCAGAAGACAAAGTTGAAGACATACAACACACTGCGTAGGAAATATTTGCTGCAATAGTTGACATTGCTCTTCCTAGCACTGGCCGAGCTGTTCAGATGGGTATTATTAACTGCCGTACTCATCTCCAATTTTAACCTACCGGTAGAGCCAACTACACTGAAGATATAAAGAAATCAAAGCACTGACACCACTGATGGGTTGATTGTCTCTGAGTGGTGGCTGGAAAATCCTGAATGCAGACTTAGACTGATAACATTTGTTTGTTTATTGTTTAATTTGAGGTTTAACATCCCCGTTAACACTGTAAAGGTCATTTTGGAGATGTTGCTTCCAATTTTGTGGGACTTTTACCCGACATTGAGATGAAATGGCATCTCAAGCCCTGCCGCCCAATGAAACCAATAGGGTTTATAAGCATGGATGGGCCGACTCGCACCGCTTTGCCTGGGCAGGCTTAGATCCTCTGAGCGGTTAACCAGTACTTGTATGCGGGTCGGTTTCAGCTCTGCCTGGAAGCATCATACAGCCCATATATTTCTTCAAGCCCTGATGGGCGGGGGACGTGACTGATACCATTTCCTTTAACCCATTGTATACTAGGGGATTCTTCCACTGCTATATGTTGGACAAGTCCATTTGTCATATAAGGGGTATCAGGCCTATTTTGGAGGTTTTATTCTATTTTTGATGGAAAATTCTGTTAGCAAATAGTGCAGGCCCTGATCAGACACTGCATTCTGCAGCGCCTGATATGGGTCTGTACTGTTTGCCAAGGTAACCCTTTAGGGGCTTCCTGCACTTAACGAGTTAACCTTTACTTAAAAATACTTTCCTGTACTGACAGTATTGTAAGCAAAAATGCAGACCCTGACCAGATGCCGCGAGACTGCATTCCACTCCATCTGATCTTGGTCTACAATGTTTGCCAAGTCCAACCTATGATTTCAGTCCAGCATCCAAAGATAAAACCCTCTTGCGCACTACACAGCGATAAGAATTATAGCACAGCTATTTTCTGTAAAATAACTAACAGGATTTCCCTAAAAATCAAGACCACAGTATATCAAGAGTTTCACATAACCTATTGTATACTAGTGGACTCTTCCATTGCTATATACAATACTGGACAAGTCCATTTGTCACATAAGGGGGGGGGGGGGGGTGGGTTCAGGCCTATTTTTCCGTTTTTATTCTATATCTGATGGAAAATTCTATTAGCGAAGTATCATTTGAGTGAAATTGCACCAGACTACATTTAGTGCGGACACATATCTTAGAGGTAGCGTATGCCAGACACATATCTTAGAGGTAAAGTATGCCAGACACATATCTTAGAGGTAGTGTATGCCAGGTGTAGCTTGAAAACAGCTATGCTAGCTGTAAATGACATAGACTCTGCCACTAAAACCGGAACAGTCTTATTATAATCTGTCATACTGAAAAAGAGCCGTTGTTAGTGCAAATTAATGGGAGTTTTGCATCCTTCATGTAACTGATTTGTTGAATACTCAGATTACATTTGGACTAAGCAGGGCTGTAAATTTCACTTGTTCACCCGCAATTACCAATAAAAATTTTGGAGGACGAGTAAAAATTTGGCAGAGTCCTTATAAATTTTACCAAAATCTACATGCCCTGGTCATGCAGATGAGTAGAATTTTGAAGAATTTTCCAGCCCTACTAAAGCATCAAACGGTAAATAGATATCATGAATCAAATTTCATAACACTTGCTGTAGTCCTACCCATATTCAGATGTTACACAAATTTGCACACAATTACAACTTAATTTTACCATCTGATCCCCGCCCCCTAGACTTGAAGAAATAGATTGTATTGCATGATACTTCCATGCGGAGCTGAAACTGACTGCACATGAGTACTGACTTAACCCATTGTATGCGGGAAACCCCTAAAGGGGTATCTTGGCAGACAGTGCAGGCCCAGATCAGATGCAGCAGAATGCCTGCACTATTTGCTAACATAATTTTCCATCGAATGAAAACAAATACCCGGTAAGTAGACCTGACCCCCTTAAATGACAAATGGACTTGTCCAACATATAGTAATGGAAGAGTCTGCAAGCATACAAGAGCCTAGCTCAAGCGGTTCTTCAGATATTTTGTTCACAAGTTTCCCCATAGCCGCATGCATAAGTCCGAAAAGGGACGTTACTCCGTTAAATATTTTCGGAATTTCGTCAAAAGGTAATCAGGTCATCTACACCTTAGACCCAAACTGTTTACTAAATATCATGAGCCTAAAGTGGTTCTCCAGATATCTTGCTCACAATGTTTCAGCATAGCCACAATGCATATGTCCGAAAAGGGGCGTAACCTGCAAAGACAAATCCGGCGAAAAAAAATAAAATATGTGTCCGCTTATTATTCATGCAAATTCCATATATGAAATTTCGAGATCCTAGCTCAAACCATTCTTGAGTTTCGTACAGGGTGAAAGTGTAACGGTCAGACAGACAGACAAGACAGAACCAATATGCCCCATCACTTTCTTCGTAGTTGGGGGCATAAAAATTGTAAAACAAGAGGGCCCAGAGGGCCCTGGTTCGCTCACCTGATCCAAAGCATAACAAGTGGGCCTCGGGCAGGGTCAATTTTGGCCCCAGGGCTAAAATTTGAACAATCTTGGTGGCGGTCCACAAGATGAAAAGTAGAAGTAAAACAAATATCAGGAATTGATACAATTAACTTACTCCATCCATAAAAGACACCAAAGGGAAAGAAATACAAACATTAAGCGACCAGACCATAATGGAAACCTAAACAAAGGAAGGCCATACGGACAGTTACTTTCCCACAAAATGGCCATATGGCCATCCAAAATTAAAAGACACAAGTGATACACACAGTAAGTAACAAACAACAACATAAATAAATCGCCACAGAAGTGCCGCCTTGGAACGGTCAGTGGAAGATTTCCACTGGGGGGCTTAAATCGATTTTACATGGCCACAATCCTCGCCCTTACTTCCGTCGCGATTTAGCTTCATATCGAATATGAAAGTCCTGGGCTTTCTGGTTTCAGAGAAGAAGATTTTAAAGGTTTACCCTGCATATAGAAGTCTATGTAAAACAAGATTTTCCCTATATAAGTTTGTGTTAAACCAAAGGGCCCCGGAGCGGGGGCATTTTTGGCCCCAGGGCTATAATTTGAACAATCTTGGTAGAGGTCCACTAGCTGAAGCTTCATAACAAATATCAAAGACCTAAGCCTTGTGTTTCAGAGAAGATGATTTTAAAAGATTTTCCCTATATAAGTCTATGTAAAACCAAAGGGCCACATGGCGGGGGCATTTTTGGTCTCAGGGCTATAATTTGAACAATCTTTATAGAGGTCCACTAGCTGAAGCTTCATAACAAATATCGAAGACCTAAGCCTTGTGGTTTCAGAGAAGAAGATTTTTCAAGATTTTCCCTATATAAGTCAATGTAAAACCAAAGGGCCCCAGAGCGGGGGCATTTTTGGCCCCAGGGCTATAATTTGAACAATCTTGGTAGAGGTCCACAAGATGAAGCTTCATACCAAATATCAAAGACCTGGGCCTTGCAGTTTCAGAGAAGATGATTTTTCAAGATTTTCCCGATGTAAGCCCATGTAAAACAAAAGGGCCCTGGTGCAGGGGCATTTTTGGCCGCAGCACTATAATTTGAACAATCTTGGTAGGGGTCTACTAGATGAAGCTTCATACCAAATATCAAAGACCTGGGCCTTGCGGTTTCAGAGAAGAAGATTTTTCAAGATTTTCCCTATATAAGCCCATGTAAAACCAAAGGGCCCCCATGCGGGGGGCATTTTTGGCCCCAGCACTATAATTTGAACAATCTTGGTAGGGGTCCACTGGATGAAGCTTCATACCAAATATAAAAGACCTGGGCCTTGCAGTTTCAGAGAAGAAGATTTTTAAAGATTTTCCCTATATAAGCCTTTGTAAAACAAAAGGGCCCTGGTGCGGGGGCATTTTTGGCCCCAGCACTATAATTTGAACAATCTTGGTAGGGGTCCACTAGATGAAGCTTCATACCAAATATCAAAGACCTGGGCCTAGCGGTTTCAGAGAAGAAGATTTTTCAAGATTTTCCCTATATAAGCCCATGTAAAACACAAGGGCCCCGTGCGTGGGCATTTTTAGCTTCAGCACTATAATTTGAACAACCTTGGTAGGGGTCCACTAGATAAACCTTCATACCTAATATCAAAGACCTGGGCCTTGCGGTTTCAGATCAGAAGATTTTTAAAGATTTTCCCTATATAAGCCCATGTAAAACCAAGGGCCCCCGTGCGGGGGCATTTTTGGCCCCAGCACTATAATTTGAACAATCTTGGTAGGGGTCCACTAGATGAAGCTTCATACTAAATATCAAAGACCTGGGCCTTGCGGTTTCAGAGAAGAAGATTTTTAAAGATTTTCCCTATATAAGCCCATGTAAAACCAAAGGGCCCCCGTGCGGGGGCATTTTTAGCTCCAGCACTATAATTTGAACAATCATAGTCTTAATCAGGCTTGGGGTAATCATAATCTGTAATCATAATCAGCTGTAATCGATTACATATTTTCAAGTAATCTGATGTAATCAGTAATCAGACATTTTTCTGATTACAAGTAATTTAATTTAATCAATTACTTCCATATTTTGGCCTGTAATCGTGATTATTTTCTGATTACAATTTGTTTACATTTCTGTTAATATAGATGTATAAATTGTGAATTTGTGCAAAAATATCAGGATCCTGGACATCAGACCAGTTCTTTAATATACTTTTGCTAGCGTGTATACTCATCATAATATCAGTAATTCCTAATAAACTTCAATTAAACATGTTCAAACTTTTACCTTTCATAAAATATAATGGATGTGCTGAATGTTTTTCAAATCAGTTTATAAAGACTGCACAAGTGCAAATAAAGTTGATCATATAGTTGTCTCCCTTTAAAGTGTGTAAGGTATGGATAGAACAGAGAATGGGGTAAAGCTGTGCAGGCATAGTATTTTTATCAACTACCATAATGATCCTAAGTTATTGGACTGACAGGCCTGATCAAACAGTGCAAACTCAGATAAGACTGTCTAGAACAGAGAATGGGGTAAAGCTGTGCAGTCATCATATTTTTATCAACTACCATAATGATCCTATGGTATTGGACAGACAGGCCTAGTCAAACAGTGCATACTCAGATAAGATGGTCTAGAAGAGCACTCTGATCTGGGTACACACTGTTTGCCTTTAAATTTGTTTTTATGCATTTCTCCTTAGAAAAGGTATCTTTTTGAAAATTTCTAGGTGATTAAAACAAACTTTTCAGATGTCGATTTTTAATATATATTTTACAGTTTTTTTTTTCACAGGTAAATTGTACAATGTATGAGCATCTCTAATCTATCTATTGTTCTGTTGAGTAACCATCTACATTCAGGTGTGAAAAAATATAACTGTTGCTGGTCACTCTTTGTTTGTCATGTAACTGTGAAAAACAATATCAACTCAAATTTTGTCCAGTGATGATAAATTTAGTTTTAATCACATATTGACCATTGAGACTGATTTATAAACTGAAATCCTACCACTTCACACAGTTCATCTGAAAATATCAATTGCATTTTATTAATTGTGCCCAAATTATGTAGACAGATTGGGCAAAAAGTCTAGACACTGATCAAACTGCTCCTACATGAAGACTGCTCCTCAATGAGCAGCCTGATCTGGGTCTACACTTTTTGTTCAGTCTGTCTGTCTGTGAAGACTGAAAGGTGCAACTTTTGGAAAGCTGATGATGATAAAGTGTAATTCAGATAGTTCATTTGTGGCTTCGGTTATGAGAACTAGTGCATTGTTCACAATGGATGCATTTTCTATATCAACTCAAAAGTACTGGTAGAACCTGACAAAAGCTAAAAGAGAGCTTAGTTTTGAATTAAGTTTGTTTGAAATTGTGCCTCATTTTAAACATGTAGTTTAAATGAACATCTATTAATTATTATTAGTAGTATTGGTTTAATGGGAGTTAAAGTGGCATACCTGTAGTTCTTCTAGATAATACATTGCAAAAGTAATTGTAATTTAATCAATTACATTGCAAAAGTAATTGTAATTTAATCAATTACATTCATATGATGTTGTAATTGTAATTTAATCAATTACAATTTTAGGGCAAAGTAATTGTAATTTAATCAATTACTTTCAGATGTAATTGGCCCCAAGCCTGGTCTTAATGACCTAATTGGCAATTAGGGATAATTTAGGATAATAAAGGCTAAGTGATCATTGTGAATATATTAAGTATACCTGTGATTTGGACAGGCAATGTCTTTCTGTGGCGGGGAATTGTCTTACATGTAAGATATATTAGTTATAATTTGGACGTTCTTGTTGTGGCAACTATATTAATGAGTTGCCTGAAATTTCCTCGTTGATTTCAAGACAGTTCGCCGACATTTGTTCTGACGATGATCTGTCTGGAAGTCTAAGCCAGAGGAGAGGTAATGTGGAATTTCTTTGTCAGTCAGCATTCGTCAAGATGCGATTTAAATGTAGATGGTCTTTAATGCTCGGTCAGCTTAAAACATGTATTGCGGTCAGTCTGCCGTAAACGCATATTTTGCCATTTAGTGGGACTGGTTCTTTATCTCTACCAATAGTAGATGAATAGGACGCCTTTATCGGCTTTTGATACTACATATACATGTGCGAACAGCAATTGCTCAGACGAATTTACTAACGCGCAGCCACATCTGATCATCCGCCGACAACGAATCAGAACACTCTGTTTGTAAGCTGACACACAAGCTGAGCTATAATTGACATGGAGAGAGACGTGTCAGTCAAATCAGCTTATCATCTGATAAGCGTGTACAAGCTCATCAACTTTGACGCATGCGTATGTACACCGCACTGATTGATTGGAGAGTCAAATAATTATCATTATGGTTTGCATAGCAGCGTTAGATATCTATTACATATCCTTATACCTTGATAATATTCATTTAAAACAAAAACTTTGAATTCATCTTCGTTTTTCAAGTGTTTAATATAGGAGCTTTTTTCGTGACGTACTTCCGGTTCTAAAAATAGAACGGGAAAAGCCCTGGCCGTCAACTGTCGTATTGCTTCAAGGCAGTGGGACAGATAAAATGTTAATTACAGCGTAAAACGGTGAAATTATTTCAAACTTTTGACGAATTCAAATGTAAGATAATGAGAGAAAAACTGATATGCTGATGAAGCTTCATACCAAATATCAAAGACCTGGGCCTTGCGGTTTCAGAGAAGAAGATTTTTAAAGATTTTCCCTATATAAGCCCATGTAAAACCAAAGGGCCCCCGTGCGGGGGCATTTTTAGCTCCAGCACTATAATTTGAACAATCTTGGTAGGGGTCCACTAGATAAAGCTTCATGCCAAATATCAAAGATCTGGGCCTTGCGGTTTCAGAGAAGAAGATTTTTAACGATTTTCCCTATATAAGCCCATGTAAAACCAAAGGGCCACAGTGCGGGGGCATTTTTGGTCCCAGCACTATAATTTGAACAATCTTGGTAGGGGTCCACTAGATGAAGCTTCATACCAAATATCAAAGACCTGGGCCTTGCGGTTTCAGAGAAGAAGATTTTTTAAGTTTTCGGTGAAAAAAATCTATTTTTGGCTACTGTGACCTATATGTGCAACGGACCGGAACCATTTGAACAACTTTGAAAGGGGACCACCTAAGGATCATTCCTGTGAAGTTTGGTCAAAATCCAATCAGTGGTTTAGGAGGAGATGTCGTTTGAAGAAAAGTTTACGGACGCACGCACGACGGACGACGGACAAAAAGTGATCCCAAAAGCTCACCTTGTCACTACGTGACAGGTGAGCTAAAAATCACTGGTAAAGTTGTAGGAGTCCGACCGTCCATGCATACATGTATAAAACCTTTTGATGCATACTCAAGAAGAGGTTGAACCAATGTCATCCTCAGTTTCATAGTCCCCTTTCTGAGATGAGTACATTTTCCTCTGATGTTTCTTAAAAGGTGGTATGAAGATTTTTAAAAAACCCCAAAACAACTATCATGATCACTTAGTTTGTCTGGCGACTGAATATCTTCAAACTGTCCTGGTAAAGATGTAAGGATCAAATTCAAAGTGTTCTTATCATGAGTAGTGAAGATAGCCAATTGTTCTAACTTCTAAGCCATGATCGTTCATAATTATATGAGCCCCGCCAAGCGAATTTGTGTCTTCGAGCATTCCGTCATGACAAATTTTAACTGCGCATGCCCAGCCATTCAGAGGGGCCAGGGATATGGCTTTCTGTCTGAAGGTTCCTCTTGATTCACTGCTTGTATGAGCGAGCAGCGATGGTTCTGGCGAGACTGCGCGGATGCGCAGGCTCGCCTGAACCTTCGCTGTTCGCATAGGCGATAAGTACCAAAATCGCTTGACGGGGCCCATTTGTCAATTAACCAATTATATGCCAGTGGGCTCTTCCATTGCTACATGTTGGACAAGTCCATTTGTCATATAAGGGGGGGGGGGGGGGGGGGGGGTAGGCCTATTTTTTTGTTTTTATTCTATTTTTGATGGAAAATGTTGTTAGCAAACAGTGCAGGCCTTGATCGGACGCCGCATTTTGCGGCTTCAGATCTGGGCATGCACTGTTTGCTAAGGGACCCCTTTAGAGGTGTACCACCCACAATGGGTTAATATTTGTTCAGTAATAGTACAGAAGGACTAATAGTCAGCCTGTGCATCAGCGCAATCTGTTATGCTGTCTGTATTACTTACACATAGTGCCCAGGCAAGACTTCACGACAATCCCTACAGTGTAGATCCAGATCAGAGAGTTTCTGATCAGGATCTGCACTGTTAGTCATGCAGTTTGTGAATTTTTGACACCTATGAACACATGCTCTCTCAAAGAAAGGCTCATTTTATAAGCACATAACTTTTGATAGGTTAAGATAGTGTTTCCAGTGACGTTCGGCATATCAAATATTTCGAACAGTGATAAATTTTCTATCTTATACTTTCTAATAATTCGAACCCCCGGATCAGTATTTATTTTTTAACTATTCAAATTAATTGGTTATTTACTGTATTTTATTTAATACATAGCAGTGAAATCAGTGCATATCTGAAACAAATAAAAGTGATATTTTCACACTGTGAAAATATAAATGATATTTTCACAGTGTGAAAAATAACATGACCATGTTATTTTCAGAGTAGCAGCCCGTACTATTTTCTCGCCAAAATTCATATGTTATCTGTAAAATAATTCTGTAAAATACCTTGAAAAAGCATTCCCTGAACTGTAAAATGCTGTATTAAAAATGGCGACTTTTTATGGTTTGCAACTGACAGTTGTGACGTCCTGGTGAAATATTTTTGATATTCATCTCAAAAAAGTAAATATCCTCTTTATATTTTCTATATACACATGATAAAAATAATCAAATTTGAGTATTATCAGGGCAAAAAGAATTGCTTTAACCCAAACAAAAAGAAAATTAAACCATACGCAAATCATACATAAATGATACACTATCAATACACAGTTTTGAGAGTTGTTACAGCGTATGGAAGTGATACGCTTAACAAACGGTGTACGACAAAACATAGAAAGACAAAAGAGAGAAGCGACACATAATAGATACGTCAAAACACAGACGCGACATTTAATAGATCGACAAATAATAGAACGACCAATAATAGAACAATAAGTGTGAGTGATAATTACCTGACCGCTCGGCAATTGCTACACGCCATCGAACATTCGTTCACTCGATCAAGTCTACCGTTCAGTAAGTGGACAAACAATAGTTACAGTTAAGCACCGATCGAGAAAATGTTGATGACTCTTTACGGGGCAATTGTGTTCACGTTTGTCTTTCCATGCTTTTGATACAGCCCGTTATTTTCATTCGAAATGGAAATTTTGACCACGCAGAAAGGAAAGCCACAACAAGGGGAGCAGTCAAATACCGAGTTGAGGAAGCAAGCTCTTCTCCGTGGAGAATCTCTGTCCAAAAAATCCAACAAAGCCATAAATCGTGAGAAAAAAGTCCAGAAAATTGTCTCAGAGTTCCACATGAGAACAAATAACGGACATACATGTATGGACTATCTGGAGGGGTTGGCACATAACGTAATATATTAAATGAAGCAGTATTACTGTGCCTTAAACTATTGATTTATAATCAACTGTCCGCTACCTCAAAATTCCCGAGATACGTTTACAATAAAATAAAAAAGTATTGTTGTCGAAAAATGGATAGAATAAAATTTTCGATATTTCTGAACTTTTTCGATGTTATTTCGATCTTTTTTCGATGTTTTTTTCGATGTTTTATTTCTATATTTTGTCTTTCTATGTTTTGTCTTTTCTATGTTTTTGCTTTTCTATGTTTTGTCGTTCTATGTTTCGTCATAGATCCTTAACAAACCACCTTCAATATGCAAACATTTAAAGCGTATCATTTGCGTATCATTTCACTTTGATTATAACAGTATACTTCATTCACATATGGTTAAACTTAGTCTGAGGAAAAAGCGTATGATTTGCGTATCATTTAAGACAATCTCATAAACTTGTTTATCATTCATTGTTTGTTTGCAGATCTCAGAGACTTGCGTATTGTTTGCGTATGATTGCTTTTGAAAATTTTACCACCAATACAAATCAAGCTGACTCACTTCCTGTATTTCAAATATACTGGAGGGAATCTGTGTGTAGAGTCCACATGGTGGTGTTTTGTTTTGAAGGCCTTTTGTGTTAAAATTTTAATTAAATCAAAGGGATTGTTTTTTCTATTATATACCAAGCAAAAGTAAGTATTGATTTAGACATGATTAAATTTGCTCAAGACTTTGCAAATAAAAGCTTTAAATTATCTTGCAGTATATGTTACATCAATTAAACTCTGTTGCACATTTAATTACTATATGCTGTTTAACATTTTAATTTTCATTTAATTTGTTGTTAAATTAGTAATTGACTTCAGCTGGGTGAAGGCTTATTACAGGGCTTCCATTAACTCCCAAATTCAGGAAGTCCCGGACTTCCTACCCTTGAAATCTGGAAGTCCCACTGGAAAATTCAGGAAGTCCCAATTTTGAAGCAAGGTGTTTGCGGATCGTAAAATTGTTTTGGTGCAGAAATATATATTATTTAATCTATGAATCTCATGTTTGCATTTTTAATCACCTGTATATTCTTTTAGATGGCTAGTAAAGTGTGGATAGGTAAACCTACCGGCTCAAAAAATGACTTTAATAGTGTTGAATGGGCCGTTAAACACAAAACAATCAAGCAAATCTCTGTGAGGAAGTTAAAAATACTCATAACTATGTGACATACATGCGGTCAGTTCTGTCCAGAGGAGTGCATACAAAAAAAGAAAAATATTTTTGCTTGGCCTGTATAAATTTTATAACTTTCCAAGTAAAACTCCCTTCCCCACCCCCACCCCACCCCCCACAAAAAAAAAATAAATAAAAATAAATAAATAAAAAGTAAAGAAAACAATCGCATTACCCATCCCCATATATACATAGTGGCCCATTTTTGGGTCATTAGCAAATGGTGTAGACACAGATCAGACACCACAGAACATGCATAGCGTCTGATCTGTCTACACTGTTTGTAGAACTTAACACAAATAAAACAAACCTGACACCCATTGTCATATATGGATTAACTAGAAATGCGTCCATAGGACACGGATGCCCCCGCCTAAAAATATCTCTATGTTAGTATTCATCCATAGAAAGTTATTGACCGTGTTTAAGTTTTGGACCCTTTTTTCACATTTGACCCCTAAGTATGACCTTAACCTTGGAGGTAAGGACCTTGGTTTTTTTGTGATTGTCTCATGATGGCCAACATTTCTGCCAAGTAATTTAAAAATCATTCCTGATATAAGAAAGATATTGACTGCGTTTAAGTTTCGGACCATTTTTTTACCTTTGACCTCGAAGTATGAACTTGACCTTGTAGGTTCAGATCTGGGTTTGCATGTGACACATCGTCTCATGATGGTTAACATTTCTTCAAAGTAATTTCAAAATCCATCCAGAAATAAGTAAGTTATTGACTGCGTTTAAGTTTCGGATACTTTTTTGACCTTTGACCTCTAAGTATGAACTTGACCTTGGAGGTACGGACCTGCGTTTTGCACGTGACACGTCGTCTCATGATGGTTAACATTTATGCCGAGAAATTTTAAAATCCATCAAGAAATAAAGAAGTTATTGACTGCGTTTAAGTTTCGGACGGACGGACGGACGGACAGGGGCAACGCCATATGCCCTTTCCACCTTTCTTCGAATGGCGGGGGCATAAAAAGAAATAAAGAAAAATTCTTTTGTAAAAGATTTTTTGCCAAACTTTGCAAAACATACGCTTCGAGTCTTCATTGTACTCTAAACACTCGGAACTGCTTCAGACAAACATGCAGAGACATGTGCAACTTTGGTCAATTGGAGCAGACTTAGACGAGTCAGCGGTAGTTTTTTTTTTCCTTTTTGGCTAACAGACAGATCAGACTGTAGCTCGGACCCCGAAGAACTGGCCTGGTCACATTCGCCGGTTTTACGTATTTTCGGGGCGCCAAAATCAAACAGCGATCGCGGCGACATTTTGCGATTTTATAAATTATTTTCGTCATTTCACCTAGTGAACACCTGCTATTTAATGCGTATCTATCTTTGAAACTACATGTATTGTCACACTTTGTATCGCTAACGATAATCTCACTTCCAAACACCTAAATTACGACCCGCTTTAATTTAAACAGTAACAAGTGACTTATCGTCAATGAGATAATTAGTTTATCCTAAACTACTAATCCGTTTAATTATATGCAAACACCGAGCAATCACCTCGACACGTTTTTCACACACCGATGACGATCAAAGGTGTGCCGACGCACGTGATTCTGACTGTCAATATAATACCGCACAGGCAGAAAATTGGACGTCCTTAGTACTCAATATACACAGAAAGCGGTTTCAGCTAAGAAGGCGGAGCAAACTTTTTACAATCCGCTAAAAGTGGGCGGGTTTATACGTCTCGGTAAAGTTTTTTGGCCGTACAGAGAAATTTTCGAGAGTCCGCGGGACGCCTTTGATGTTTAATTTGGTCGTCCTGAAGCGATTTCAGGACGTAATATACGCCGTACGCCCGCCTAACGGAAGCCCTGTTTAAATTATCCCCACGTTTTAAAAAAAAAGTGGGGATATTGTTATCGCCTCCGTCCGTCTCTCCGTCTGTCTGTCTGTCCGGCTATCTCCTCCTAAACCGTTAGCCGGAATTCAACCAAATTTGGTATGCGAGTTGCTTACATGAATGGCTTGCGCAAGAGCACATTTTTTTTTGTCCCCGTCCCCAGGGGAGGGGTCAAAAGGTCAAATATCAATAAAATTCAATTACAAAGTCAATTTTGAAGATTTTGATGCCAAACTTTGCACATGTACTTAGTTATGAAAAAAGTAAAACATATTGGATTTTGGCTGTGACACCTAGGTCACGCCCTGGGGGTCGGACTTGGGGGGGTCGGGGGTCAAAATTAAAGTTTTTCAGAACATAGTCATGTTGCATATCTATGCGAAGGGGGTAATGGGTAGAATAAACTACAAGTAAAATTTTGACCCTGGGGTCAGATTGGGGCCCTGGGAGAGGGGTCAAAATTTAAGTTTTTTGGAACATAGTCATGTGGCATATGAAATTGAAGGGCATGATTAGTAGAATATAATACAGGTAATATTTTGACCATGGAGTCAAATTAGGGCCCAGGGTGAGGGGTTTTCGGTACTTGGCCCCTCTGTAGAAAGCGTGGGGATTTGCGATGGCGCGCCATCGACAGTATTCTAGTTGATTATTGCAAGCCCTTCTGACATGCAAACTACCCAAAAAAAAAATATACGCTTTAATGACACGCAAATCATACATATGTAGCATTTATAATTTATTAAAGCGTATCAGTCCCCTGTTTTTTTTCATTTGGGAACCCATAAAAAGAAATTGAGAAATATTACCACTTTTCCCAGCCTTGGCTTTTATACCCCTCAAGTTTGGAAAAATAGTTATTACAAGAAAATAAAACGATGTAGAGAGACGAACCTTCGTGCAGTTATCAAATATGTCATTCATAATTATTTTTTACCAAACTGACTACAATATATATCTTCATTGTGACAAGAAGCCTCCGTGGTGTAGTGGTTATGCTACTCGCCTTGTAAACCAGGGATCGCAGGATTGATCCCGGGCTTCTCCAGACTTTCGGATGGGGTTTTAAACAAAGGTCTCATCTCCGCATGACCTTAGCTGTTTGTGAGATGTAAAACTCAAATACTCACTCATTTCATTGCGACAAGAGACGATATATAAAATCTTTCGCTCAGCACTTTTGGCTCGGCCCAGCCCGGCCTTGACTTTTATACCCAACCAATTCCCGTCTCAGATCCTCACCTTTTTATTTTTATATCACTCGAAACTTGGCCCCTATGAATAGAACTTTTAAAAAATTCTTACTAAATCTGGCCGAAATGACCCAGGCTGAAATGACCTGGACCTAAACGACCCTGGACAGAAACGACCCACCGAATTAGACCGAAATGCTGTCAGTTTCAGCTCTGCATGGAAGCATCAAGCAGCCCATCTATTTGTTCAAGCCATGATGGGTGGGAGGCGGCTACTAATACTGCGATCAGTCACATTTGGCCATTACTGGCAGGTGTACATTACATACACCTCAGGTTTTGCAGGATGAAAACCTACACAGTAATCATGTACAGTCGAGTCCGGTAACATTGCGCAGCCGTTTATTTTGCGCACCCTGCATTCACATTTTCTCTTACTGCATCCCTAATTATCAGTTCCACTATTATCAGTGCACTGGCATTAAGTTTAACTTTGCTCTGAAAAACATGGGCTTGCACATGCAGATGAGCTTGTTTCGCGGAATTTTTCAATTTTATCAAATTACAAAATTTTAAAAGTCAAGATTAAGTTTCAAACTAGCCAAAGGCGATATTGTCTTGTATCTAAACGTACTGCATCTGATAACGTTGCAGAAGAACTAATCAACAATTTATTTGAGTCAACCCTCATGTTCAAACTACTCGAAATAATTATTGTGCGCAAAGTTGGGTGACAAAATTTGTAGTTCAATTCCAAGGGGTATTCCTTTTCAAAGTATTCTTTGTCCTGTATGTCAATAACTTCAGAGGCCAATTTTCATTGCAGCTAGTCGATAGGGAAATGTTGCAATGTTGTTGAATGTGAAATTTGAGAGGTGGCTTGAACAAATTACATGTAGCTATCCAAACTTTATGTGCGCAATGTAACCGGACTGTACCGTAATTAAGGCAGGGTTCTTTAAACTGCATAGGGGATGGTTATCCCTGCATAGAGGGCTTCCATTTAACATATAGATCCGAAAGATGGTGCACTTTATAATATTCATCCCTGCAAATGTGCGTGTTCGGACACCAAAATTTTATTGCCGCTGCCGGGGATCGAACCTGGGACCTATTGCATCAGAGGCAACTTCAGGCAAGTGCACTAACCACTGAGCTATCATGCTCCATCGCAACTATTCAGGACTGAAACATCCCGGATTCTTGTGAACAGAAGGGATTAATTTCTGGTGAATAAATGCCATTTGATCAGCTGTTGATCTGTTGATGTCAGTAACTCAGGTAAAAAAAAACAAAAAAACGGTCGGGTATAAAAGCCAAGGCCGCGCCGGGCCGGGCCGAGCCGCCGAGCCTACCAAAAATTTTATTTTTTGTCTCTTGGTACAAGTAAGATATATATTTTGGTGAATGTGGGATTAAATTATTATAAATTAGATATGTTATAACTACAAGTAGTTTCACTTATCTACATTGCTTATTTGTCTTTTAATAACTGTTTTTCGAAATCCAGGGGTATAAAAGCCAAGGCGGCGAAAAAGTATTGACAATTCCGAATTTCTTTCAAATTCATCGGTTAAATTACTTCATTTTGGCCTTATAATATTGGAATTTGTTTATACTTATTATGTGTTCGTGATAAAATCAAATATATTCATCAGAATCACCTTAATTGATCGAATTTCTAATTTTATTTTTGTTTCTATTTTTAGAATTACCTTATTACAGGAAACGACCGAAAAGGACCGAAAGTGAGGGCACACAACGACCGAAATGATCCGAATCGAATGACGACCCATGTTGTTAAGTGACATCAGACCGTTATCCCAGTGGACAAAGTTTGTATATGCGACGTTGTTTCAATGATTGGTAAAGGAGTTCAGGGTTTTACGACGACGATTCGATGTCGTTAAAACGACACTGGGATATTTTGTAAGGGAAATAAACAATCTTGTCCACCAAACTTTTTTTTTAGAAAAAAGTTTCAAAAAATGTTCCCAGCAGGCACTCCACGTTGAATCAATGTTGAAACAACGTTGATTCAACGTTGTGTGCCTGCAGGGTTCTGTTTACTTTTTTACTGCCAGTAGGAGCTCTTTACCGACTGATGTTCAGGAGGACGCGGGTTCGATACCTGCTGAGGTTGGCAGCCTTCTTTCGTGTAGATTGATAATGAAATATTTTCTCCAAGAAGAGCAGTTGTCAGTTTTTTTTGCGAAAGAATGTGCACACTCATTTATAAGGAAGCAATGGACCAGGACAACTCGTTCTAATTTTTAATTTCTACATCCGTCACACATCCACCATAAGCTGTCTGACTGAAGCATATTAATAAGCAATAATAATACAATAGGTAAGTATCAAAACATCATTAATATGTCTAAAACATAATTAAGAAATATTATGAGTTTCATAAAGCTCCATCTTTAGTTCCTACCATTCAGATAGTTTATTTAAATGCCCTTATCATTTATCTGACATTGCCGTCCGTTGCGGTTCATTACGACGTGGCCTACATAAAACCACCAAAAATACGGTTATTACTGATACTAAAAGGAATTGACTGGAATTATTACAATAAAAGGTTTAGAAAATACTTTTTTGGGGTTGTCATGTACATTTTTTCACACATCCATGTCTATTTCATTCAAATTCGATCAAAACGTACGATAAAAACCGCCTTGGCTTTTATACCCCTAAAAAATTGCAAAATTGCAATAAAACAAAAATTAGGGCACCAAAAAGAACAAAAACTATGCTGAGTATCACATTTGATATAATTAACATTATCATATTAAAATTTACTACTAACATTTCTTCTTCGGTTAGAATTCCGAAAAATAAAATCTTGGGATCGGCAATTTTTGGCTCGGCGGCTCGGCCCGGCCCGGCCTTGGCTTTTATACCCGACCCAAAAAAACTCAGGACTTGCAGTTAAAAAAAAATCCTTTATTTTCTGACAATGCAATGATTGAAAAGACTGAATGCAAGATCTGTTGACAGAACGGAACATTCAATAATCAAACTTTAGAATGCATACTAATCACCTGAAAATATAGTAGAAATAATCGGCAGGTGTTTTTTCTATTTTGTAGCCGCGAAAACGTCATCAATTGTTGTGTACGTGTGGTACAAAAGCATTGTACGAATTGATAATTATTGTCAACGTTTGTAGAAATTATTATTATCATTTCTGGTTTTGTTATTTTATTTATATATTAGTCTCGTTCTTTTTCTCTGACGTCATTTAAAGTTTTGGAGGCGTGCGAATTTTAAGAGTTAAACATATCTGTAGTGAACCCTTAAGCATTTTCAAAATTCTTAAGAATCTAGGATCAGAAATAAGCATAATAACATACACCCCTTTATACTCCAAATTTCCCTGTATAAAGAGGGGTTTAGGGCGGTATTATTTTCTTGGACTTGTTAACATGATGTGATTTTTATCAGTTGAGGAAAGAATATTAATTTCTCAAACTGAACATATTTTTCACTTTATCCCATTGTTCGACTTACATGCTTCTGATTTGGCCCTGCAAGCAAACCATGCAATTATATGCAAACATAGTAATTATACCATCATTAAAATTTTGGATCGAAATAGCTATGGGCCGATTTTGTATGGGCCGATTTTGTCATGGGCCGATTTTGTTATGGGCCGAATTGTCCAGGAACCCTGTACTGGTCGGCTTCAAGACGGTCACTGGCGTACGCCAGTGGTGGTAAACGAGGTTCCGGGCCGTTTCGCCCGTGGGTCGTTTCGCCGGGTCGTTTCGCCCTGAGTCGTTTCGCCCTGATTTTGGGGGTGGGTCGTTTCGCCCTTACCTGGTGAGTCGCTTCGCCCGTGAGTCGTTTCGCCCGTGGGTCGTTTCGCCGCAATCATATTTTTCAAGTAGCGACAAAGGGAATGGATGGGTAAATGGACAGATGGGTGCATAAATAAATGAATAAATGGGTGAATGGAGTTGTGCGTTGGTAGATGGAGGGATGTACGGATGAACGGGTGGCATTTTGAATATACGGAGATAGATAATTTAATGAATTAATGTATGGAGAGTATTGGTAGATGGACAAACGGATATGAATGAATGAGTTCGGATATAGATATATATTTATAATGAGAGAGAGAGAGAGGTGGTCGTTTTGGCAGTCAATATAATTAGTTAAGTGTGCAGTCAATGTGATTAGTTAAGTGTGAAACAAGTGCACATTAATTACTTTGTCATTTGCTAACACTTATAATCACACATTAACCGAGGTGAGAATAATTGTGATTGCTAATTAAAGGTTTTGTCTCTTTCGGCGAACGCCGGTCGACATTCCAGAAATGCTAAATCGGGCCCCAAAAATTTAATGAACCGATTTTTTTTTGTTTTAAGA
The DNA here is from genome assembly GCA_963580285.1 of Lucinisca nassula. Lineage (NCBI taxonomy): Eukaryota > Metazoa > Mollusca > Bivalvia > Lucinida > Lucinidae > Lucinisca > Lucinisca nassula. The sequence goes on along the minus strand of OY757021.1, from coordinate 65,268,990 downwards.
AATGCTTTTATATGCCGACTTCTGTGTATATAAGAAACTATCAGAGCTCATCGTATCATTCATCTTTGAAATCTATACCTGATTGTCAAAGACTCTGTTTAATAATGTCTGAGTTGTGCATTTCTTGTAATTCGTCCGTTTCTGGTCGACGGCAAGTAGTAACTTGCAATTCTTGTTGGAGAAAGCAGCATCGTCTTTGCGGTACAGGTAATTTATTTATTTACTTATTTTCCATTTAATAGAGAGAGCATTCGCGAGAGAGGTAAGTTTATTTATTTATTTATTTATTCAACTCAGGGTTCGTTTCAGTATTAATATTAGCGAGACAATTGTTATATTTATATTAACTTAACTAAAATCTAGCAGTTTTCTATTTCTATTCAAAACATCGATTGTAGGTACTCGATGAGGCGGTTCTAACGAGTACCCACAATCTATGTTTTTGAGCACAAATAAGAACAAAAAAATAATGTAAACCCCAGATTTACTATATTAAAGTGGGCTTTGAGTGGTTCAAAATGATTTAGGTGTGTTTTTGTGATATGTTGAGTGGAGTTGTGACAACTATATACAACTAAATTCTTTTTTTTTTCAGGATGGCACCACCGACTGAATGTCAAGGAGGGAATGGCGGGGTTAGGAGTGTACAAACTGCTTCCACTTCTGCGACGTGAAGCCCAAATAGTCGAGATGAATGTAGCGGCCGCCGACCTCGAGCGAGACATCTCAAGCATGACCACACAGCTGGAACTGCGACTTCAGGATGCATGGGATCGGTACATGGAAGAAGACATGACTACCAGCAAATTCCTAAGGACAGTCGCATACCTGTATGGCCCAAAGGACGACGGACAATAATAACAGAAAGTGACATGGTTAAAAAGTGGCAAAAAACAACAACATAAAAACATTATAAACAGTGTATGTGATCTTCACAAATCCAGACAGTGTCAAAATGTGTTAAGTATGTGATATATGGGTACTCGTTAGAATCGCTTCGCCGAGGCGGTTCTAAAGACTACCCACATTCCAGACCCGAACGATAACACAGCTGTGCGACAAAATGCAGGTTTTCACATCTCTCAAATGACTAAATGACTAAGTTTATTATGAAAATATGTGGTGATTTTTTTTCTTATCTATACTGCAAACATAGGTTGAGGCGGTTCTAACGAGTACCCACAACATGTGTCTTCTAGCAGAAATAACAAAAATAATGTATACCCAAGTAAACCCCAGTTTTATTCAAATAAGGTGGGGTTTAGGGGTGTTCATTCCACGGACTTGTTCATGTGATGCTATGGCTTCAATGTTATGCTTTGTTATACATTTATAATGTAAAATATGTGTTTTGTTAAGCATAAAATTATGGAGAAAAAAATGAAAAGAAAGTATAAAACGTTATGTTTCTATTCCTACGCAGGTTGAGCTACAGTAGAGTGTGTATAAAAGTTAAACCAACTTAATTTTTACAAATGACACTTAATGTGTAATATTGATTATTACTCTTTAAGTGACATTTTTGTAAACTTTTATGCAGACACCACTGTTTAAAAATATTTTGTTTGTTGGAATTGAGGTTTAACGTCCCCGTCAACACAACTACCGTAATAATGTAACCAGTTATATCACGTCACTATTTGTGCAGAAAGAACAACTGATAAGTAAATAAAACATCGTGTTAGCAAGTCTATGCAATAACGAACCTCTAAACCCAAGTTTATACAGTGAAAAATAAGTTTTCGCATATACTCTATTTCTCTAATTTCTGATTCTAGAACATTGACAATTAGGCGGTTCTAATCCAAAATCTATGTCTTAAGCAGAAAGAAAAATATGTCACATTTTTAATTATAAACAGTCATTATCACAGCCATAAATCCCAATTTATTGCATAGACTTGTTAACCTTATGTGAGCTCGAATATCTTCCTCAAAAAGGTGGTAGCGCAGTTGATCAAACCTGGATTCGTCAGTAGGTCGTCCAGCTGCACCAAACAAGGGGAAAACCATGTTTTCCGGAACTCCCAATACCCCACCAATCCCTTTACATACCAAAGCAAACAAAACCTCAATCAATAGGGCTTGAAAAAAAATAAGGGCGAAACGACCCACCTAATCAGGGCGAAACGACCCACGGGCGAAACGACCCAGGGCGAAACGACCCAGGGCGAAACGACCCACGGGCGAAACGACTCATGGGCGAAACGACTCACGGGCGAAACGACCCGAACCCGTAAACGACGGAGCCGGGTACCAGACGAACAAGAGCGCCGAGCAGGAAAACTCGTGGAGAAGACTTGCGCCAGCGTGGACAGACGACTCGTGGGATCTATCTATCTATCTATCTATCTATCTATCTATCTATCCCTATATACTGTAACACCCTCTTGCGAGTATTATGTGCAGGTGCGCTGTCAGTGCAAGGATAAAAGCAGGATTGTAGGAGATATAAAAGTGTGAAAGTGAGACATGATAAAAGATTGAAAGGGTTAGTGCAGAGTGAGTGTAGTTAAAAGCAGGTTAAAAACCGTGTTGGGGCTTAGGGTGACTGGTGGGAGATTGCCCTAACTCTATCCTTGAAAGAGTTTGGGTCACTGGTAAGGACATTCTCTGCATCATGTTTATTCCAAAGGACAATTGTTGCCGGGAAGAATGAAAACTGATAATACGAAGCATATGTATGAATACGTCTGAAGGCAAGAGGGTGCATGTGACGAGTTAAAACCTCTGGTCTCTCAAAATATGGGGGTACTTGGATGGCTACATAGCCATATATGATTTTGTGGAACATAATAAGCCGTGCGTCTGTCCGTTTATCTTCCAACGATCGCCAACCCAGCTCACCGAGCATTCTAGTAACGCTTTCGTAGGGGGAATAGTCGTGTTTTACCCACCTTGCTGCTCTCCTCTGTACTTGCTCTAATTTGCTTACATTTTGTTTGGTAAAGGGAGACCACACTGAGGAGGCGTATTCAACCTGGGGCCGTACAAGTGTGTTATATGCCAGATCTTTGATGGATTCACTAGTGGTTTTAATGTTTCTTTTGACAAAGCCGAGTGTTCTATTTGCCTTAGCAGTGATGTCATTTATGTGGGTATTCCAGTTAAGGTCCTTGGAAATGGTTACCCCGAGATATTTGGCATCCTCAACTGTCTCAAGGACTTGACCATGAAGGGTGTACCTGGACTGCAGTGGTTTTCTTGACCGGGTAATACGTAGTACCTGGCATTTGGCAGGGTTGAACTCCATATCCCAGGTTCGTTCCCATTCTTGTAATGTATCAAGGTCTGCCTGGAGTGTTCATGTCCTTAGTTGAGGTAACTGTCAAATATACGGCCGTGCCATCGGCGAATAACCTTACCTGTGACTGGATATCTTGTGATAAGTCATTAATGTAGAGCAGGAAGAGGAGAGGTCCCAGGACAGAACCCTGTGGTACTCCAGAGGTCACTGGTACCTCTGAAGACCTCTCCCCTTCCAGCACCACAGCCTGTGTTCTACCCACAAGAAACCCTTTAATCCAGTTTAGAGTTTTGCCTTTTATGCCATGTTGGGAAAGTTTAAATAGAAGTTTTAAGTGGTTTACCTTGTCAAAGGCTTTGCTAAAATCGAGCAGAACCAAATCAGTTTGTTTGCCTTTGACAAGTTGCCTACCCAGGTCTTCAATAAGTTGGATCAGCTGGGTCTCACAAGACCTTTTCTCCCGGAAACCGTGCTGGAGATCGTATAGGACGTTATGTTTATTGAGGTGACGGGTGAGGTTTGAAGCAATTATGTGCTCCATCACCTTGCAGAGTATACAGGTCAAGGAAATGGGCCTATAGTTGGCTGGGTCACTCTTATCACCTTTTTTATAGACAGGACTAACGTTGGCCTTGGTCCAATCTGGGGGTAGTTCACCAGTAGCCAGGGATCTTTCAAATATGAGTTGAATGATAGGGGCAATCTCGTTTCGAAGTTCCTTAAGTACCAGGGGTTTAATTTCATCTGGACCAGCTGCTTTATCAGATTTAAGGTTGGACAACAATTTTATGATGCCATTCAGGTCAATAGTGATCTCAGGCATGGTGGGGTATCTGCATTTAAATTGGTCAGGTATATGTTGATCAAAATTGTGTTGTAGTTTTTCTATGCAGATCTGACCAAGCCGGAGTGGTGAGAGTTGGGAAAACACTGATTGGAACTGTTTATTTAGAATGTTAGTTTTAATGTTATTTTCAGAGGAGGTTGTGTTGGTACTAGGGTCCTTTAGCGGCGAGACACCCTGTGCATCCTGTCGAGCATTCTTTATTAGAGAGAATAGCTTTTTTGGAGCAAAGCCAGAGTCATTTCTGTCCCCCGATAAATCCAGTATGTCTTGGATGTAGTTGTTATATGACAACTTTATTTTGGTCTGCACAAGGTGTTTCACTTGTTTAAAGTGGTGTCTGTCCTCTGCCTTTCCCTTCTTTTGTTTTTGGTAAAGACTATCTCTTTTTCTGATAAGTCTCTTGATCTCTTGTGTTATCCATGGTAAGCTACGCTTTACACCAATTTTCTTGATTGGAACAAATTTTGAGATTCCTTCATGAAGAGCAGATTTGAAAACAGTCCAAATTTCTTCAACAGATTTATGGCCAAAATTGTTAAAAATTTCAGTTTTCTTTTGATTCATGAAGGCCTTGAATTCTTCCCAATTAGCTTTTTTAAACAAAGGAACAGACCGTGGAATTTCTTTACTTACCCTGGGTTTTATGTCAACGTCAGCAAGAACTACATCATGATCAGCAATACCAGGAAATATCTGAATGGTGTTTACCAGGGTGTAATTGGAGGTTAGGAAAAGGTCAAGGACATTTTCACCACGTGTTGGCTTACAAACCATCTGGACAAGACTGAAGTCATCCAGCAGAGAGATGAAGTCGTCATATATTGCAGGGACCCCGAAGATACTGGCTGGTAACTGGGGAAGCAGGTAAGACACCCCAGAGTTACTTTATTGGTGGCAGTGTACTAGAATCTTCGTCCATAATGCTTTATGTAGCGACAATCGTTGTGTAAATGTAACTGGAGAAGCAGGCAAGGCACCCAAGAGTTACTTTATTGGTGGCAGCGTAATAGAATCTGCGTCCATAATGCTTTATGTAGCGACAAACGTTGTGTAAATGCATTTGGCCATTTACTACTGAAAAATGTCTCTTGCTTCAGCCAATGTCATGACAATGGAAAGGCTGAATAAAATATGTTAGCTTGCCTTAACTTTACCTTGGACCCCATTTTTGAGGATGGGGAGGGAGGGGAAGTGGGCAAAACAGGCAGAACGAGTTTTTCGGCTTTGAAGATACATAGAATAGAAAATGAAGCGTTGCAGCTCGAGAGTATTATGGCATTCCAAGAAAGCAGATGTTAAGAGGCAGATAGGTGCAAGACAAAGGTGCAAGAGGTTGGTCTTATAGGAGCTATTCCTGTTTACTTCAGTTTGCGTCGGATCAAGTACAAGGGATACATCAAGAAAGTTGACAGCTTTTACAGGCAGTGTGCTATTACTGGAGGAGCTATTTTCTGTCTGAACTGACCACACGGGCTTAATTTGGTTGTTGTTAGGACGAAACTGCGTGCGGGCTGGTAGCTAGTGGGAAGCCTTTACCCGGGCAGTTTTCGGGTCAGTTCTTTGACTTCGCTGGATACTTCTGGTGCTGGGAGGTGTAGTGCACGACGCTAGGGTGCCAGGAGCCGGGGGTGATTTCACGAGGAACTGGCGGTCCCAACTGATTGAAGATACGAGCTGGATGTGAAAGAGAATTCAGTATATGCAGTCGCATCTGGTATATCAGCGGAGACTTGCTCTGTCTCTGGTCGGGCTCGTCGGAGTCTAACTGATGGTTTTCTTTTGCTCCGGCATTTCAGTGGTTTCTTGCTGTCGAGTCCTCACCGTTGTCTCACCTCTGTGGTTCTTTGATTTTTGTGTTCACGGAGATGTGCACTGATGAGTTAGGAGGCCTTCATGCGGACTGAACAAATTATTTGTCTAAATCGCGACGGAAGTAAGGGCGAGGATTGTGGCCACGTAAAATCGATTTAAGCCCCCCCCCCCCGTGGAAATCTTCCACTGACCGTTCCAAGGCGGCTCTTCTGTGGCGATTTATTTATGTTGTTGTTTGTTACTTACTGTGTGTATCACTTGTGTCTTTTAATTTTGGATGGCCATATGGCCATTTTGTGGGAAAGTAACTGTCCTTATGGCCTTCCTTTGTTTAGGTTTCCATTATGGTCTGGTCGCTTAATGTTTGTATTTCTTTCCCTATGGTGTCTTTTATGGGTGGAGTAAGTTAATTGTATCAATTCCTGATCTTTGTTTTACTTCTACTTTAGATGTCTGGGGGCCAATGACAAAGTCTATGGCCGTAGTGGCAAGCCGGTTTTGCGGTGGTGGGTCAACTAGTATTGTTTGCTGTATGTCAAGAGAGGCATACCCTTCGGTGTGACATGTGACTGGGTAATAACCAGCTTGCAATCAAGGTTGCCAGAAAAGGATAATCAGATGCTATGCCAAGCTGTCGTGGTAAGAGAAAGTTTCCGAAATGGTAGCTTTACAGTAACCGATCAGGACAGAGTTAGAGTTGTAGCAGTGCAGCTCTAATGGAAGTTTTAGAGTCCAGGACTGAACCAGTATGGGTGTTGGCAATGCATATCAACTAAGGTGTTGCTATGGGTGTATTGGGGAGCTATAGGGAAGCAGATATGGAGATCAGCTTCGGCTTGATGATCATGTTCACACATGTGATTAGATTGATTCTGTCAGCTGTTGAGGCATTGTGTATGTTACAAGGACCTGATCCCTGATGTAATCTACTGTGGCAGGTGATCAACGGTGAGAAGTACGATTCCTGGTGCTGGAGAATGATCTGGGGTTCCTGAGTACCTGATCTGAGATTTGCCGCATAGCTGAATTTAGAGGATAGGCATACTGTGTGAAAACAGTTTGCAGTTTTAATATGCAGTGAGCGGGTGACTTCTCAATCTAACGGGTGCTACAGGATCTTTGGGGATTTACTAGGCAGGTTTAGGGCCTGAAAAGACCCTACGGCTGTGTGCTATTGCTGTACGAAGATAAGTTTGACGCGCATCACCACTGGCGTTGAAAATGAGGTGAAGGATTCAGATTTGACAACTGGCCAGTGTTTGGATCTGAGGGCATCAGAAAAGGCAGTGGTACTGGTACCGTCAAGAATATCGGCATTCGCAATAGGCGATTGAGGGGAGCCCAAAATCTACAGATTCGTGGAGTATCTATGGAGGATTTGATATGTCACAAACGATGGACAAGACAATCATAGGAAGACAATGACCCGATCACTGAAAAGCATGTGGTTGATGTTTGCCATTGGAAGTCTGTTGGACGTAAAACTACAGAAGAAAACTCCTGCACAAGACAGGTGAAAAAAGAAACAAAGGCTTATGCAAGATGAGACTTGTTCCCGTTTAAGACTTAAGAAACATCCCCCCTTCCGAGCAGTGGGGTGGATGGTGAGCAATGGCGAGATATCCCGGCATTAGAGTATTTTTTTTCAAAGATTTTGGTGGCAAGCCAAAGGATCCAGAGTAGTCAACGATGAGTCAATGCTACAGACGACAGCTGCACTCCTGTTAAATAAAGTGGGGAGGAGTGTAGTGGAAATCGGTACTGGTCGGCTTCAAGACGGTCACTGGCGTACGCCAGTGGTGGAAAACGGCGGAGCCGGGTTCCAGACGAACAAGCGCGCCGAGCAGAAGAAGCGCGTGGAGAAGACTTGCGCCAGCGTGGACAGACGACCCGTGGGCTCTGGATCAAAGATACTGGCGAGAAAGAACTAACAAGTAACTGGGGATGCAGGTAAGACACCCCAGAGTTACTTTATATCCTTTATTTACTGTTTTTATCTTCATAAAACCTGATGGGAGCTTTGGGTTAATTGTATCGATTCGTGGTCATTGCCTTCTCTTCTATTTTGACACAAAACTGAAAATCTACAGAGCTGTGGTACTGCCAACACTATTGAATGCATGTGAAATATGGACAGTTTACCAACGCCACGCCAAAATATGTTCTATAAAAGGGCTATCCTTTGGAAGCAAGGAATACACCACAGAACTGGAAAATATGAAGTGCACATGTTTTCTGGGCCAACTAGCTAGTTTCGGCCAATTACGCCTCATCAGTGACCCTCAAATATTTTCAAAATTCCACAATGGTATCAGTGATCCAAAAGGAAAGAAAATATAAACTACACTATGATGCAGACTGAATCACTTCCATACAAGCTGTCTTAGAAAATTCTTAAAGATTAAGTGGCTCCTAGAAAATTCTTAAAGATTAAGTGGCAAGACAGGATTCCAGACACGGAAGTCCTCAACAGGGCAAGTATACAAAATGTACACTCTTCTCAAATTAGTACAGTTAAGATGGACAGACCATGTTACCAGAATGACTGAGGAACGTTTGCCAAAGAAAATCTATGGAGAACTAGAAATGGACAAACACCCCCAAGGCGGTCAGAAGAAGCGCTACAAGGACACCCTCAAAGCCTCCCTCAGGGACTTAGTCGTGGGAACAAATTGCACAGTGCAGAGCAAAGTGGCGAGGTTTCATAAGAAGGGGTGCCAATGAATATGAAGCAAAAAGAAGCAGTAAAGCTGAGCAGAAACGCTCACAGCGCAAAGCCAGAGTTAAGGCACCACCAACAGAGCTGTCTTCCTCTAGCCTCTGTTGCTCTATCTGCAACAGACAGTTCAGAGCTAGAATCGGTCTTATTAGCCATCTTAGAACACACACATAGTAACATTTCTCAAATATGATTAAGATTGGTCATAGTCAGTAATGACAGACGAATTATTATTATTAGTGGTGTAGAGCACCAAAAATACAAGAAGCGCTAGAGTGGTAGGCCAGTGGTTATTGCACTTGCCTCTGATGCTAGAGAACCCCGGTTGATTCCCGACAGGACTAAAAATCATTTGTAGGGATGAATGCCACATTGTTCACCATCCTTCGGATCAGGATGTTAACTGGAGCCCCCCTGTGCATGAAGAATCACCCCATATGCAGGTTAAAGATCTTTACCGTAATGTCTTTATTGCCGCGTAGGCGTTGGCCCTGCAAATGTGAAGTGTATGCTCACCTGCAAGTAATAGTCAAATATGATCTAACGCAGTGAGGGTAGATAGAGAGATGGATAGATATCCAAAGACAGCTTACTCTGACCAAAGTCCAAAACTTTGCAGCAGGAATAGATGTATGACAACAGACAGACAACGTCGTTTTTGACTTGAACAAAGTGTTTGACAAAGTCCCACATGAATGGTTTGAGCACCGTCAAGATCAGACACGACAAAATATAAACCACTTACAGTGGATCCAGAGCTTCTTGACCAAAAGGGCATAACCAGACCTAGTCAAAAGCCTGACTACCACGATTGCCCCAGCTGTATCCGGTGACCCTCAAGGTGCCATGCTCAGACCTTTGTTGTTCTGTCCATGCATAAATAACCTGCCATTGAAAGTCACCTCTGGGGTTCACCGCTTTGCTAATGACAGCCTTTTATATCACATGATCTCAAGCCTGACTGATACTGCAGCACTCCAGAGGGATCTTGACATACTACAGCAATGACTATAATGGAATACAGACTGTCAAAAGTCTTTTCAGTCCAACCAAAATGTGCGACAATCAATGGCAACTTACATGTTCAAGAGACACAGCCATGAACTGTCAGTCTTAAAGTAGAAGTAAAACAAAGATCAGGAATCGATACAATTAACTTACTCCACCCATCAAAGACACCAAAGGGAAAGAAACACAAACATTAAGCGACCAGACCATAATAGAAACCTAAACAAAGGAAGGCCATAAGGACAGTTACTTTCCAACAAAATGACTTGAAAGTACCTGGGCATCCTTTATTTCAGAAACATGTCACGGGAATCCCATTTTGATGCAACTGTTTAAAGGCAAACAGCAGCCTGGAGTTTCTTTGGAAGGAATATATAACCAACTTGTCTGAAAATGATAAAGCATGATGCTAGACACAGTGATAAGACTTATCCTGGATTATGCCACATCAGTATGGGGCCCACATGTAGTATCCAGCAGCTCGAGACGGCTCAACGGCGAGCAGCTCGGTTTGTCAGAGGTGACTACCACACAAGCAGCATTACCTCCCGAGTGATACAGCTCATTGGCCGCCAAACTCAACAGCATAGACACCAAGATGTCAATGCTGGTCATGGTCTATCTCTGGGCTAAGTAGACATCTATGCTTGCAGGTTCTCCGACCCGAAAGATGCGAACAGTAGAGGATACTGCCTTGGGTATATGGACCGACATCTTCTGTCAGCTCTACTTCATGGGCACGTGCTTCAGACCTAACGGCCAACTTCCACAGAATATTGTCACTTCAGGGATCCTTGAGAGCTTCAATAGCGATCTTCTCTAAACTACATAAAAAAGTGTTTTCAAAGTTTTTAACTTGTTCTGTTGTGAGGCAAAGGTGACATGAGTCAAACTGACGTTGAATTACAGTTGGGCAAGGCCTGCTATCCTTGCAGCAGGTAGGGGTAGAGGAGAAACGTTGTTACTTCTTCTGTTTGTACACTTTAATTGATTTTCCCCTTTCTCCCCTGCCCCCTCCCCCCCCCCTTCTTCACTTCTGCTACCTCTTCTGTCTCTTTAGTCCCTTTCTCTGGGAGACGACACAAAATGACCGACTAGGGTTGACGTGTCGTTAAACACAAAACGATTGTTTGAGATTAACCGTCGCTTTGCACATAGCCTTAGTATGACGATGCTCCAGTGTTGGTCCTGTGTGCACTTCATGGGAAGAAAATAAGATAGGGTATGTCAGTTGGTTTGTAGCATGGACACATTAAAGTATCCTAAAGCACTAGCGTTATGCTATGGATTTGGGGCTCATTATCACTTTGTAAATCTTGGGAAGGTAGAAATCCATAGGTAGCCAGATAGCTCATTGTGACTCTTACTATTCCCAGGGCTTTATATTACTCCCCTGTGTAATAGTTTGTGAAAAGTTTTAATTGCTTGATCAGAGGAGAAGCGCTTTCCACCCTACCGAGAAGCTCCGATAAATGCTTCGGTAAATGCTCCGGTAACTCGTTGGTCCAAGCGCGGTGCTGGGTTTTTCCGGCTAACCTTTTCGGCTAAGTGTGGTACTTTTCAGTTTCACTTATACGCGTGGCGTAGTTTCGAAACTTTCCCGCGATCAAACTTCAGCGTTTGATGCAACGGTCTTCGAAAAGAGCTTTTTAAAATCATTTCGACGCTTTTTGTGTTTCTGTTGTACATAATGAACTTGATCCTTTTGGTTCTGAGAAGAAATATTCGGATGTGAATAACATGGTGGCATATTTCGGCTACTAGATAGCTCTCAAGATAATTTAGGGAAGTATCGTGTTTTTTTGTTTTTTTTTTAGTTTTCTGCCAGATAACAGAAAATTTCATAGCGATAAATTTAACATTTAACATTAACACGATAATTTAGGAAAGTATCGCGATATGTTTTTGCTTTCTACCAGATAATAGAAAATTTTATCGCGATAAATTTAACATTATTATCTCGCTTTTCCCGTGATTGTTCCCAGAACTGCCACATGGTAGCCAGATAACTATTGTGATAATGTCAAAACTAATTGTGAAAAATCTCTAGTTTCCTATGGTGGCATATTTCTGCCACGAGGTAGCCAGATAGCTATCGCGATAATATAAAATTGTATCGCGATAATTTTGGGTTTCCTGCCAGATAACTTTCTATCGCGAAAATTTAACATTATTATCTCGCTTTTTCTGGTAACAGTGCCCAGAGCAGACATGAGGTAGCTAGGTAACTATCGCGATTAAAATTTTAAAAAATATCGCGAAACTGAAAAGATTATCTAGATAATTTGGATTTTCCAGGAAATATTATCGCGATAATTTAAACCATTTTCTTGATATTTCAGCCATTTTAATAGCCTGCTATCTATAAATAGAAATCTAAATGTCGGAATATATTTGTTGATACTGTACACATGTATGCGTTAAACTACACCAGAGAGAGATCGGAACGAGGTTAACAAAAGATGGGACGTTCTGTCTTGTGGTATCTACACTTCCCGAAAGGGGATAGTTTGGGGCGAAACGACTAGGGTTTTGGGAATAAACGATTAGGGAGAGAAATAGAGGCCAAACGGATAGAAGGGAGTGACATCGCCCAGGGGTAAATGCCTTGGGTCGAAACGACTTGTTACCATACAGGTTACGGAGCGGTACTACTGTTTAGTCACTGTCTGGCGGATGATCTTTTTATAGATATCAGAATTTAAATTGCGAAAATATCGTAGTAACAATGCACATTATCGCGATAATATTTTCAGGAAACCTAAGACTTTTCGCGAAAGTTTTGACATTATCATGATAGTTATCTGGCTACCCCGTGGCAGTTTTGGGCACTATCACGAAAAAAAGCGAGATAATAATGTTAAATTTATCGCGATAAAATTTTCTGTTATCTAGCAGAAAACATAAAAATATCGCGATACTTTCCTAAATTATCGTTTATAGCTATCTAGCTATCTCGTGGCAGAAATATGCCACCATAGTTTCCAGAAGATATTCACGAAAATGTGAATTGTTATCACGCCATTTAAATTCTGATATCTTTTTAAATAGATCATCCGCCCAAAAGTGAATGACTAAAGAGCGGTGCCGCTTCGTAACCTGTAGGGTAACAAGTTTCGACCCGAGACGTTTACCCCTGGCCGATGTCATTCCCTTCAATTCGTGTCCACTCTATTTCTCACCCTAATCGTTTAGTTCATAAACCCTATTCGTTTCGCCCCAAACCATCCCCTTTCGGAAAGTGTAGAGACCACAAGACAGACCATCCCATCTTTTGTTAATCTCGATTCGACCTCTCTCTGGTGTCTTTTAACGCATACATGTGTACAGTATCAACAAATATATTCCTATATTTCTGTTTATAGATAACATGCTAATACGAACTTATGCACAGCGTAGATGCGGACGTGAGCATTGTTATCCAAGTATAATATGAAATAAAATATAAATGCATTGCCTTTTGAGCACACACACACACTCATTTACACCCCTTAGGTAGTTACTATTGGTATAGAACCTAAAAATACCGTTAATGCTATCGTGGTAGCTCAGTGGTTAACTAGTTAGTACGCTTATATCGCCACAAAGTGCACCGTCCTTGGGATCCGGTCGTAAACTGGAGCCCCCACCACCACCCCGACCAAACCCCTGTGCAGGGAGAATAATCCCCTAAAAGGACAGTCGGTGTGACGTCACTTGTGCTGAGGTCCGCCATTTTCGGAGGTGAAAACAAAGGTATTCTACTATATAACCTTAACAAATGTGCACAATAAAGATTTCAAATATGTCTTAAACCTCTGACAAAGACATACTCTACAATATTGTCCTGTATATTTCCTTTTAATTTCTGATTATTATCGATCAAAACATCAGACACATTCTGCTTAAAAATCTGTTTTAAAATGGTGAAATTTTAGCGATAAAACCGAAGCACTCCCCTCCAGCGTATGAGAAAAATGGCGGGAAAGAAAAGCGTTATTTGTTTCTTTTTACTGAAGAGTTCCTTGCCGATTGTCCTTATGCAGGTTAAAGAGCCTTCACCACAGCTGGTGTTAAGGAATTTGTGGCGGCAGTAAAAAGTCTCCCTGCCCTTCATCATAGTGTGGGATATATTTTCTAGTCCTTTGGGATAATCGATTTCATTGCGGAATTCGGGAAATATTTGAGGGTCACTGATAAGGCCTAGTTGACCGAAACTAGGTAGTCTGGCCAAGAAAAATCTTGTACACTCCATAATTTTCAGTTCTATGCGGTAGTCCTTGCTTTCAAAGGAGTACCCCTTTTTCAGATCATTTAACTTCACCACAGCTGGTGTTAGTGTTACGGGAAAGTGTGGCGGCAGTCAAAAGTCTCCCTGCCCTTCGTCATAGTGTGGGTTACATTTTCTAGTCATTTGGGACTACGATTTCACTGCGGAATTCAGGAAATATTTGAGGGTCATTGATGAGGCCTGATTGGCCGAAACTAGCTAGTCTGGCCCAGAAAAATCTTGTACACTCCATAATTTTCAGTTATGTGCTGTAGTCCTTGCTTCCAAAGGATAACCCCTTTGCAGATCATTTACCGCAGGAGTTCGTCCTGCAAATCTCGAGTGTATGTACACCTGCGAGTAATGGTCAGATGTGACCTATCGCAATAATAGTAGGTGGATAGATAGTGACGAAAACAAGTCTTTGGTTAGGTACTGATGGTATTTATGCAGGCGTAAATTACACTGAGCAAAATAAGGGATATTTTCCCTATTTTGGCAGTATTTTCTATCTGTTCCTCAACTGAGATCATTTGCATCTTGTTTGTCAGACCAAAACAACCGATTTCGAAAGAGGCAGTCGTGAAAGACAGCTTACCCTGGCCATCAGATATACCCCATCGCTCTTGACTGTAGCAAAGTGTTCGACGAAGTTCTACACGAATAACTTGAGCACTGTCACGGTCAAATACAACAAAGTATAAAGCAACCTGTTACAGTAGATTCAGAGCTTCCTGATCAACAGGGGCTTACCAGACCTGGTCAAAGGCCTGTTTTCTATGATTGCCCCAGCCTTATCCAGTGTTCCTCAAGGTGACATGCTCGGACGTTTGTTGTTCTGCCCATACATAAATGACCTGCCACAGAAAGTCAGCTCTGGAGCTCGCCTCCTTGTTAATGACAGCCTTTTATATAACAAGATCTCAAGCATGACTGATACTGCAGAACTTCAGCCGCCTGCATACCCGCTCAGAAAATCAACCTGCATACTCGCTCAGAAAATCAACCTGTATACCCACTCAGAAAATCAACCTGCGTACCCGCTCAGAAACCAACCTACGTACCCGCTCAGAAAATCAACCTGCGTACCCGCTAAGAAAACCAACCTGCATACCCACTCAGAAAACTAACCTGCGTACCCACTCGGAAAATCAACCTGCGTACCCGCTCAGAAAAATCAACCTGCATACAACCTGCGTACCCACTCAGAAAATAAAGCTGCGTATCCGCTCAGAAAATCAACTTGGGTACCCTACAGAAAATCAACCTGCGTACCTGCTAAGAAAATCAACCTCCATATCCGCTCAGAAAATCAACCTGCGTACCAACTCAGAAAATCGACCTGCGTACCAAATCAGAAAATCACTCTGCGTAACCGCTCAGAAAATCAACCTGCGTACCCGCTCAGAAAATCAACCTGCGTACCAACTCAGAAAATCGACCTGCGTACCCACTCAGAAAATCAACCTGCGTACCCGCTCAGAAAATCGACCTGCGTACCTGATCATAAAATCAACCTGCGTACCCGCTCAGACCGTCATTGTAAGCCTTTTTTGGCCCAGTTGTTCAAGCATCCTTAGCTTTGTTTGTTTGTTTGACCGATTTTGTGCGACTTCTACCCGACATTGAGATGAAATGACACATCCAGCCCTACCGCCTATAGAAACCGCTATGATTTAAGGAGGGGTCCGACCCGTATCACTAGCTTAACGAGCTCGTTAGTGGTCAAATGGTTAACTTTTCTAGCAAGTGCAACATCTAATCAAATACTCTGGTAGTTTTGCTGGAAAAATGTGAAAGCCACTCACATATTTTAACAAAAATATTACATGCGCGTCTGACTGGTGATCAGGAGGACACGGGTTCGATACCTGCCGGAGTCGGCAACATTCTTTCTTGGAGATTGATCATGAAATGTTTTCCCCTTCCGCTGATTCAAGAAGGACAGTTGTCAGTTTCTGGCGAAAGAAGGTGCACTGTACTGATTAACCGCTTACGTATTAGCCTGCCTAGGTAAAGTGTGGATAGGTAAACTGACCGTCTCAAAATGACCCAAATAGTGTTGACTTGGCCGGTAATTTCCAAATCAAACAAACAAAACAAAAATATTACTATATTTTCATATTTATTGGTCAAAAGTTTAATTGTACAGGTATGTTAACCAACGACTTCGTTAGTGTTGAACAACTGGCCCCTGGACTGCATGAAGATCCTGAGTCAAGTCTCGCACACGGATTGCTCGATTGCCATGGCTGAGTCGCAGTACGAAAACACTGAGTCGCAGTACGAAAACACTCCTATTCAAATATATTTTGCCACCAAAAGAAAATCAGACAAAAATTCTGATATTCTTTATATTTCTGCACAACCATAGATTGTGGGTACTCGTTAGAACCGCCTCGAACAAATTTCCATGGTCCCAAAGGAGTTCTAGCCGTTGAAGTTCAACTATATATAGCACACAGCGAAGACCGATCAGACAACGCTGGTACGCAAGCTGATCTGAGTCTTCTCTGGGCACATGTTCGAAGACACTCTAATATAATCTTCTATCAAAAACCTCGGGACGGGTCTATTTCCAAGCACAGGTATGTCATGGTTGTTTTCATGGGGTTTACAGGCGTATACGTTATTTTTTTATTTCTGCTCAAAACATAGATTGTGGGTATTCGTTAGAACTACCTCGCAGAGGGGTCTCTGGTCGGACCCATCGGAGTCTAACTGTTGGTTTTCTTTTGCTCCAACATTTCAGTAGTTTCTTGCTGTCGAGTCCTCACCGTTGTTTCATCTCTGTGGTTGTTTGATTTTTGTGTTCTCGGAGATGTTGCACTGGTGACTAGCTGAGCTAGGAAGCCTTCATGCGGACAGAACAAATTGTTTTTGGATAGCCAATTGGCCATTTTTGTGGGAGAGTAACTGTCCTTTTGACTTTCCGTTATTGGTTGGTTGGTTGATTTGAGGTTTATAGTCCCCGTCAACACTGTATAGGTCATTTTGGAGACGCTGCTTCCAATTTTGTGGGACTTTTACCCGACACTGAGATGAAATGACATCTCAAGCCCTGTCGCCGTACGAAACCAATAGGGTTTATGAGCATGGGCGGTCCGACTCCCACCGCTTTGCCTGGGCTAAGCAGTTTACCAGTACTCATCATGCAGCCCATCTTTTCTTCAAGCCCCGATTGGCGGGGGCCATTTCCGCTATTCACCTTATTTGCATTATCTGCTGGTTCCTAGTCTGAAGGTTATCAGTGTTGGAAAAACAGGTAACCAGACCCCCCTGACCTTGACAGGTCAGGGGGGTCTGGTTACCTGTTTTTCCAATATTGACAATGTGCAAGCTGGGGGCCAGCAAATAATGCAAATATGGTGAATTGATGTTTCCATTCGTGACTAGATATTTCATGTTCTTGTTTCTTTCCCTTTGGTGTCTCTGATGGGAGCTGTGGGTTAATTGTATCGATTCCTGACGATTGTCTTCACTTCCATTACAAAAACATGCCTATACAAATACTCTGCAACCTTTATCGTCGAAAACATGAAAAATTTAAGATGAAAAAAGTGTGATATTTTTCTTATTTCGGCTCAAAATATAGATTGTGGGCACTCGTTAGAACCGCCTCGATGAGGCGGTTCGAACGGGTACCCACAATCTATATTTTAGAGCAGAAATAAGAAAACTTAGGTTTACCCCTGTAACCCCCAGTTATACTATATAAAAGTGGGGTTCAAGGGGGTCAAAATTATATAGGCGTGTTTTCGTGATGTATATTCTACCGAGGACCCACAATTTATGTTTTGAGCAAAAAGATGAAAAATATCAGAATTTTATATCTAAAAATTTTCATCTTTTTTGTGTGTGTGGTAAAATTTTCAATATATTTAGATAAGCGTGTTTTCGTAATGGAACTTTAACGTGATGGCGAGTGATTGTGAGTGAATGACGAGGTTGCGCATAAGGGTAGGCTCGACAGATACTTCACTGTTCGTCCAAGACTGTCGTTTTGTTTGTTTGGTTGGTTGGTTTGACATCCCCGTCAACACTGTATAGGTCATTTTGGAGGCGTTGCTACCAAGTTTGTGGGACTTTTACCCGGCATTGAGATGAAATGACACCTCAAGACCTGTCGCCCAATGAAACCAATAGGGTTTAGAAGCATGGACGGTCCGACTGGCAGGCTTAGATCCTCTAAGCGGTTTACCAATACTCGTGTGCGGTCGGTTTCAGCTCTGTGTTGAAGCATCGTGCAGTCAATCTATTTCTTCAAGCCCAGTGGGCGGGGTCCTCCAAGACTGCCGTAAGTACAATATCTTCAGCAGAATTAACTGTAGACATTTTAGAGAACCTCCAAAACAGATTAACTTATGACTATTTAAATAGTGGTGTTTATGCCGGATTAACGAGTTAAAAGATTAAGTTTTAAATTTGCTAGTTTCAGGGATTGAAAGGAAATTTTTAATGGCATACATTCATAAAAATAACTGCAATAAAAGTTCTAAAGTGTTTTGGTTCAAGTGATTTTGAAAATACAGTGAAATTCCGCTATTAAGACTACCTAAAATTAAGACTAAATTTGCTTGTCGAAGTTTATTTAGTAGGTTGCAGTTGTTCGTTCTATGTCTTTTCTGCATACAGTGTCCTCTGGTCAGAGACCACCTTTGGGACTGTTCAAAAGTGGTCTAAAAGACCACTTTTGAACAGTCCCAAAGGTGGTCTTAATATAGCATCTGAAATGATATTTTCTATTAGCTACCTAAATTTTCAGTGACAGTTTTAATTTAATAAAGGAGATCAACATACTCCACTTTACATACATACGCTCATGCACACACGCGTGTGCGAACGCACGTATGGATGTCAATATTACAGATGTCGGAAATGAGGCCCTGGAAGCTGGATATGCAGTGCTGACAGGTAAGAAGTTTTCTACCTCGCCTGATTGGTGACCAAGAGGTCGCGGGTTCGACATCTGTCGGGTCGGCAACATTCTTTATGAAATATTTTCTACGGTCATACTCGCCGCCCTTCCGCTGGTTGTCATTTTCTGACGAAAAATAAATAAATAAACTGCTTATGTATAAGCCTACACAGAAAAAGTATGGTTTCGGTCAACTGACCGACTCGATATGACCAAAATAGTAATGACTGGGCCGTTAAACTCACCACAAACAAAACAAAGACCCTGTATATACCGTAAAACGAAATAGACTATTGTAATATTTGAGATAATTAATATCGAAATATTTGCAAGCCACGTAAAATTAAAGAGGAAACTATGTTTTCGTCGCTATTGCTATTGTTGTTACTGCTATTGTTGTTGTTGTTGTTGCACAACACATAATCTCTTGTGGCTGATTTTGCATTGTCACCCAGACTGACAAAAAGACAGCATATGGTACGGTACTTACAGAAGATCTAGTAAAAGTGAGGAAAATGAGAAAGTCTACCCAAGACTACTGAACGCATAGTGTGCCTCGTGTATTTGAAATACCCACCGATGTCAAAAGAGACACAACGCCTACACTTCGTTCAATCCACCTTGTCTGCATAAAACCAGAATAGTATTTTCATTATCATATCCGTATTAAAACGGGAGCTATTTTAGGCGGTCGTTGCATTGCGGTTTCATATTCGTTAGCCCGCAAATGATCATTCACGACTATTGCAGACATCATTTTCTAATAATACAAGTATGTTATAAAAAATCAGGCTTGACATTTCATGTGAATCGCAGACGATTCACTTGAAATGTCAAACCTGATTTCTCTGAAAATTGAAAAAAAAGTCACTTGCTTTGTAATTTTCCTATATGTTTAAGGGTCTGTTGATTTTATTTACTTCGTGCAACTATTGTTTTGTGTTTAAGGTGTGCTTTCATGTCACTAAAGTAGTTTTGCACCATAGTGTACGTTATATTTTCTTGTCCTTTGGAATCATTGATTCCACTGCGGAATTTTGAAAATATCTGAGATCGATGAGGCCTAATTGGCCGAAACTAGCTAGTCTTGGCCAGAATTAACTTGTGCACCCTACAGTTTTCACTTCTGTTCAGCTGTCCTTGCTTCCAAATGATTACCTTTTTATAGAATTATATTTCTGTTCTTTTTTTGTGGTGGTGGTTGGGGGTAGTAGGGGTGCTAGAGATGAGTGTATGAGTTTTACGTCCCACCAACAGCCAAGGTCATACGGAGACGGGACCTCGGTACAAAGACTTATCCGAAAGTCTTGAGAAGCTCGGGATCGATCCTGCGATAGGGGTGCTAGAGATGGCTGTATTCTTTACGAGTGTTTTTTTTTTCTGACTAGCTGCTTCTAACTACAGTGAAACTTCAGTTTCTTGAACACTGATGGCGCATTCACAATGGCAAATCCGAGCTCTTTCTGGAGTCTCTAAGAAATCCTCGCAATGACTCCTGACAGCAAATAGTTAGAGATACTTTAGAGGACTTTTCTTGTTGTATTTTGAAAAGGTGGGTTGTGTGTACTCATTAGAATCGCCTCATTGAGGCGATTCTAATGAGCACACACAATATACGTGTACCTTTATTTAGTAGAAGATTCCCTATACACTTAAGTTACACCCCCCCCCCACACACACACACACCCGAGCCTCCAATACCGTCCATTATATCTCCTTACCCAGCGTTAATATTAACCCTCCATGACTCGGCGAACTAGCGGACTATCCCTGTCTCGAATAAATGTTCATGGTCGCTAAAGTATTCGAACCATTGAAGTTCGGCTGTACAGTAAAAGCTGTCTTAGTGGCCTGCCACCTCTATTAAGCAAGCAACCTGTCTTAAGCAAGTATGCATTAGGTTTGCGAAAAAGGAAAATGCATTGAAGTTCACCTGTGTAAAGCAAGCACCTGTCTTAAGCAAGCACTTTTTGAATATCCCACAGGTGCTTGATTAATACAGGTTGGACTGTATTTTTAATATGACTTTTAAGGTGGACGCAATCTAGATGGGCATCCAATTATCTGTTTTCCACTTGACACCGTACAAGAACTTCAACAATGCTCAACAGCGGACCTTCTCCTTCTTTTGAAATATTATGTGGGACTGGCTGGACCGAAGGTAGCCATGCTGGCAAATATGAGAGAAAAATGGACAGAGATAGGGATCGCGAAAATAATCACCGCCTTTGATGAATTACAGGTAAGTGGATTGCAAATGGACCAGTTGAATTTTCGGGAAAATCTAGAATCGTAATGTCAAAAACTATACCTGTAATGTAGATTTTAGGTAGATTATTTTTCAGCTGACAGCCAGCAAAGATGACGGACCAACGTCGGGCCGACAGCGATACGACGTTGCCACGTCGTATCGCTGTTGGCCCGACGTTGGCCTGCTTTTGCGTGCTAGCTGGTTATGTACAAGCAAAGCTTTATTGCCGATGTTCTGACCCCCGCGCACATAGCTTTTGTACGAAATCCAGGTAACGGTTATAGTCTTATCGTTGTAGTCTTATCGTTGTGGCGTCACATGACTGCATAATTATGTAAAGATGGTTATTTGTGCTGGGACATTGGCTAACAATGTAGACCCATATCAGACACCACAGAACGCGGCTTCTGATTAGGGTCTACACCGTTTGATTACAGTTCACGAATTTAAGGGCCAAATGGAAAAGTCTCAGTCCACGTCCAGGACAATTTTCCCAGCGTATCGACCATCAGTGTTTTTAGTGGTTTGATTCTGGAACCATTGTCTGTTGTGGTAGGTTCGATAGGCAACGATGTATCCAAAGCTAAAAAAGCATAGCAACATAAGATTATCTCTCTTCATTACACTCCATCAAACTGATAACAGTGTTATAGAGACTCATCAATTTGGACTTCTTGCCAGTTTCTTCCTCATTATACACACGCTTCTCTGTATGTGCTTCTGTGTGGGTCGAAAATTCGAAATAAAGATTCTTCTATCTTGATCAAAATAGCAGTATGCAATGTAAAATGTATGACTTGGCGGAAGGGGTTACTAGTTATTGACATTTGAAGTTCAGAGTCTCTTTGCACAATATTAAAACACTGTCAGGTAATGGAATCAGGTATACGAGTAGTTGTCTTAATTCTGTCAGTTAAACAGCAGAAAGGCACTTAACGCTCTGCATGCTGGGTATTTTTTGTAGCAGACGACATTTTGAAATATATTTCTAATTTTCCCAGAAAACAGGATTTGATAATTTGCATGAGATGTCAAATCCTGTTTTCTGGGAAAAATAAAAAAAAATATCAACAATTTGTCGTCTGCTGAATTCGCCTAGAGAGTGGTTTAAGGTTAAGGTCTAAAAATAGCTGTGTTTCTGCTAACATGCCGACAAAGGGTATGGGTTGGTAGGTCGCTAAAACTTTTTATTTTTGGTCAACTTTTTATTTGATGGAAAAAAGCAAAGTTTAGTTAAAAAGGCTATTTTAACAATATTACCTTAAAACATTCAAACAATCAGGTTAAAAGCATCAGGAAAGCGAATGAACAGGTTTTCAGTTATTAATTTTGCTGTTTTTACAGGTTTTAGGATTTTTTTCAAAAGTGATAGAAAATATTAAGGTCGGTAGGTAAGAAGGTCTTTTTAATATTTTTGTTCTGGATGACAATTAAAATTGCAGGGTTGGTAGTGGAGCGTGATAGCTCAGTGGTTAGTGCACTTGCCTCTGATGCTAGAGGTCCCGGGTTCGATCCCCGGCAGCGGCGATAAAATTTCGGTGTCCAAACACGCTCCATTGGCATCATTTGCAGGGATGAATGTCATAAAGTGCACCGTCCTTCGGATCGGGACGTTAACTGGAGGCCCCCCTGTGCAGGAAGAACCATCCCCTGTGCACGTTAAAGATCCCTACCGTAATTAAATGATTACTGTGTAGGCTTTCATCCTGCAAAACCTGGAGTGTATGTAATATACACCTGCGGTAATGGTTTAATGTGACCGACGCAGTATCAGAGGATAGATACAGTCGAACTTCAGTGGCTCGAACACCTTTGGGACCTCGAAAATCTGTTCGAGACAGGGGTAGTTCGAGCCACTGAGGGTTACTGCCAGGAGGCATAACGAGATACTTTTGGACATCTTTTCGGTGTTCTATAATGAAAATGTATGCTGTGAGTACTCATTAGAATCGCCTCATCGAGGCGATTCTAATGAGTACACACAGCATACATTTGCAAGATAAAAGACGAACATCTCTTAAATTATATCCCTGTATTTCTTATGTAGATGATTTGCCTAGGGACTCAAGAACTTGTTCGACTCAGCCATGGTAAACGAGCCATCGGTGTTCGAGCCATTGAAGTTCTACTGTAGATAGATAGAAAAAATCAGGGTCTGTCGGGTTAGTGGAAACTCAGGCATTTTTTTAGGCCTTATACTGGCACTGAGATAAACAATCACCGCTCAAAAACGAAGATACATACAAATGATTTCTGGCTATATGTAAACCGTAGCGTCTGGGCGTTGTCAGATTTAAGCTATATTTTGGCGTTAAGCTTTTGTCCCCTGCCCATCGGGGCTTGAAGAAATATACCGGGTACTATTCAGCAGAAAGAACCAGGGCCAGTGCTATGACTATGAGAACTGGGCTTACTGAATTACGGTATGGACTTCAGTGGTTTTCGCGGAGGGTCAGTATTTCTTCACAATGGAAAAGAAACGTTAACTCTTATCATGCGGTTCACGACAACCCCTATCTTTGGAAACAGTGCAGCTCCAGATCAGATGGCTTCTGAAGCCATCTGATCAGGATCTACACTGTTTGGCATTCAGTTTATGAATTTCTGGCAATAAAATACATCAAGTAATTTGATTGGTTGATAGACAGAAATGAGTGTGGCTTAAATGAATATTCAGCAAGACGAGGGTTAAAACGTGGCCCTAGAAGAAATACGTGTAGTTAGGGGATAACTGTACTTAAAATTGTCATTTGGGGAGGTAAATCGGAGGTTTTACGGTCGGAAATTTCGTTTTACGGCGACGCGTTAGCGGAGCCGTAAAACGTAATTTGCGACCGTAAAACCGACGATTTACCTCCCCAAATGACAATTTTCAATACAGTTATCCCCATTCTAATGCACTTATTTGGTTGTTAAGTTAAAAATTGTGCTATTTTGCGCAAGGCGGCAAGCTCGGTGAGCTGCGTAAAACCAAATGGCAACCAATGAAAAGCGACGTTACATGATGACGTCGGATTTCCGACAGTATATCGCAGAATATACTGTCGCAAATTTTTGACGTTATCCAATCAGACGTCGCGTTACATACGCAATTGCATTAGAATCTCACATATATGAACTCTAAATAACAAGAATATTGTATTTGACAAAATGAACCAAATGAAATATATGAGCCACATCATAAGAACATTTACTTTAGGCATTTCTGAACAACAAAGGTGCAAATCAACGTGCATATACGCGCAGTCAGTTCAACACCTTGAATGGATAGTACAATGCCTCTAGTTTCTGCTGGTACGAGTCGGACCGTCCATGCATATAATCGCCATCTGTTTCATTGGGCGGCAGGGCTTGAGATGTTATTTTATCTCAATGTCGGGAAAAAGTCCCACAAAATTGGAAGCAACGTCCCCAAAATGACCTATACAGTTTTGACGGGACGTTAAACCTCTAATCAAACAAACAAAGCCTCCAGTTTCTGCACCAAAGCTTTCAAATTGAATTATCTTTCTTGCCTGTTTATCTGAGCAGGCCGGTTTATAACTTACCTGACCACAAACCACGAAGACGATTGACTGATTTATTGCTTTGAGGTTTCACATCCCCGTCAACACTATTTAGATCATTTTGGAGACGTTGATTTCAATTTTGTTGGATTTGTGCCCGACACTGGTATGAAATGACATCTCTGTCACTGCCGCCCAATGAAACCAATAGGGTTTATATGCATGAAGGGTCCAACTCGCACCGCATTGCCTGGAAAGGCTTAGACCTTCTGAGCGATTTACCAGTACCAGTACTCATGTGCGGTCGGTTTCAACTCTGCGTGGAAGCATCATGCAGTCCAATCTATTTCTCCAAGCTTCGATGGGTGAGGGCAATCCACGAAGACGAAGACGACAGGTTTTCTCGTGGCCGGGCTCATAGAGAATAGACTAGAATTTGCAAGCAAATGGCATAAGCAGTAGAAATGGCTTCTTTTTCATATTTGAAACAGAGTGAGAGACGAGGAACAATCACAAACGCATACATTATAACACCTGAGAACAAGTCAAGGCTTAGGGTGCTGAAAAGATGTCTTCTACGCAAAAGTCCGAGTGGCAGGCTCCTCCCATTTTATAAGGTAAGCGGTTACGATAGAAAATATATATATTTTTTTTTTTTTATTTCTGCTGACAATCACAAGGCAGTCGATACTTTGCCATTTCACCACTCTTTTCCTGCTGAAACATAGTAATCCATATCAGATGACTTCTGGAGAATATAAGAATCTTATATGGGTGTGAGAATTGGATTGAAAAACCCGTCCCTCGGGATCACTGTCCGGCATCACTCGGCACCCTCACACCTATATAGGATTCTTTTTCTTGCATACCTCTCATTTCTTAGCGTGGAATTTTAATGCTGCAGTCACTTCGGTTACCGACGTCCGTCATATTGTGATGACACTGCAGGAATGTTTAGTGGCGTCACGAAACGTGCTGTCACGTCAACCTTAACGACGGAGCATCAACTAGTGCAATTATCAAACACGCGATTATAATCGATTTGGGGTCGGAACACCAGGGTCAGAACATAAATTTCTATCCCAGGGTAAAATCACGGATTTCCTTGTCTGGTGTGCAAGAAGTATTTTTATCTGGATCTTCTCTGTTTGTCGCAGAGAAGGTGCTGATTAGCTTACAGTGCCGGGGCGTTCTACTGCTCTGGCTTCAGTAGGGCAAGGACCTGTTGGCCTTGCGGGGTGGGGTGAGGGATAGTTTTTAACTCGACTTATGAAAGTAAGGACGTTGGGGCTATTATCATTGCCCCGGCGTCCGGCGTCAGCGACGGCGTCGGCATGTGGTTAAAGTTTACCTACAAGCTCTTATTTGTGATGTTTTTACAAATTTATTTTCAAATATAATTAACAATTATTGGTAAAACAATATTTTACATTATCGTTTGTAAAACATTTTCCTTCTTTTTGTTTTGGCTTAAATCGAACTTTTAATATGTTAATTATTTCCCCTGTATCACCTCCCTTGGTTAAAGGTTTCCTGCAAGCTTTGCAGTGTAGTGGATAGAGCTCAGGTTTTGAATCAAAAGGTCGTGAGTTCAAATCCTGGTGGAGAATTTTGTTTCTTTTTTTTTTACTTTTTTTTTTTTTTTTTTTTTTTCTTTCTAAAAACTCATAAACAGTTGTTATTACTTGGAAGTTTGTAGAATTTTGTTATCCAAATATAGCTTTTTTTACAGTGCAAAATGCTTGAAAACAGGATTTCTTGTTCATTTGTTCTTAGGGGGTACTTTTTGGTTTTCTTTCATTTGTTTTCGGGCAAAACCTGCAAAACTAGAATTGTATTTTTTCCAAATCAAACACTTAAAACGAGATTTCTTCTTCAGTGGTTCTTAGAGGTACTATCTGGTTCTCCTTTAATTGCTGCAGTCTGTCGGGTTGTTTTACAGGCGCAAGTTTAATTTTAGATAACTTGCCCTCGTCCAACTTAAGCCCCAAAAGGCGAGCTATGTTGTGTTCTGATAACTCTTGTTTCTTCTATATCCTATTTTTCTTTTTTTCTCATGCCAAACTCTTAGGAGACGACATGAGACGGACGGTTGCTTGAGGAATCGGCCATTCACCCATCGGCTGTTGTCTGTACCTGTCGAGAGGCGATGCCACTATTTACTGGTAAACTGCTTAGAGGGTCTTAGCCTGTCCAAGAATGGTGAAAGTACCTGACCGGCCAAACATGACCTTAGGTGTTGAGCGGGCCGTAAAACCACAACACACATAACACGCACACTTTACTGCCATTTAATCGACGAATTTATAGATTTAAATTACCAAAAAAAAAATGATTGGTTAATAGTAAAAATTAGGCGTGCTAAAATTGATTTATTCATCAGAACAATATTCTTTCGGTGGTTTGAGATGGCAGTTTTATAGTCTTGCTTTTTTTCTGGATTAACATTTTCTATGTATGATGTCATTTGCTATTTGGTGTTGGTGCACATGATGCTTTGTCGTTCTACCTTTTTTCGCGCCTCAGATATCTTTGTTGCCTCCAAGTGACACGTCCAGTCCGAAATGGTTTACTTGAACTTTCATTGGCTGACATTCGGTTTTAAGCAGCTGGTCGTGTTCACTGTTTTGGGCGCAAACCTACAGATTCTAAATCATAAAGCGAATAAGCGCATTGGCCCTACAACTACTAAATCCTAAAACGAATACATGCATTGGAAGAGGGATAACTGCATTCAAAATTTTTATTTGGGAGGAAAATCTTTGGTTTTATGATGGAAAGTTACATTTTGCGGCGTCGCTAAATCGCCAGTTTACGAACCTCCACAAATGACTATTTCCCAAAGGAAAGATAACCTTTACTCACGCGGGTATATAGTACTTAAACGCATATAGCATTGTGAGGTATACCTATACAGCTAGGAAGCATGATAGCTCAGTGATTAGTGTACTTACTTTTAATGCTAGAGGCCCAGGGTTCGATCCCCGGCAACACCGATAAAACTACGGTTTCCAAACATGCTCCACTTGCATTGTTTGTAAGGATGAATACCATAAAGTGTACCGTCCTTCGTATCAGGACGTTAACTGTAGACTCCAACCCCACCCCCACACACCAAAATCGCTCCTCCCACATCCCATGTGTAGGTTAAAGGTCCCTACCTTAATTAAATGATTACCGTGTAGGCTTTCCTCCCGCAATTCTGGATGGAATGTAATGCACACCTGCGAGTAATGGTCAAATATGTCCGAGCGCAGGTTTAGCTGATAGAATACTTTAAATATGAATATCAAACGAATTTATACCTCTTACAGAATTACCTTTACAACAGGTTCATCTGTTTGAATCGTCTGGGGATGTTTTGAGCCATGTAGACAGAAGCCAGTTGACGGTGGACTTTGGAGGCACGTTACAATACAATCATCTAGCCTGGGTGGACTTTCAAAGGGTAATGTTTATAATTTTGAACCGTTCTTATTCGCTCATTTAAAAAACATATTTCGTGGTACTACTTAAATCATTTTCAACGGTATGGCTGTTTGTCGTAAGAGTCTATTTTCTTGCCCAACCGGATAGGGAAATCCATGGTTTTAGCCTAGGATAGAAGTGTTGTTCTTACCCTGGTGTTCTTACAAAGGCAAACTACATAAGTATAGTAAATGAAACCTTTGGTGGTGTTGTGCAAGAAAATGAATGTGATATGATGTTCTGTTGTAGAAGGGCATTTCCAAGTCCGTAAAAATTGAAAGCAACGTCTCCAAAATGGCCTAAACGGTGTCGACGGGGACGTTAAACCTCAAATCAAACAAAACTTACATTGGGTTCAGAAGACATGATAGGATTAAATTAGTGATACCATCTCTAAATTAATGGTATCTTATGTGAATTCCTTAGAATAACATCGATGAGGCTATTCTAATTGGTACACACAACATACGTTTTCATGATAAAACTTATTTTCATATTTCTCCTAAGTATTTGTTAACTGGAGCTGCAGGGAGAATTTTAGAGCCTCAAGAACAAGTTCGAATTAGCCATGATGTTAATTAAGCCTTCAACAATATTCGAAGCGTCGAAGTGTTAATGTATATCTTTGCCAAACTCTGAGATGAGTGGTGAAAAAGTTAAAATATCCAACAAAATGAGTTTAACGAGTCTGTAGGTCAATCGAAAATATAACCAAAAGATGCCTAGTGAAAGCCACGTAGACCACAGCCCAGTAGTACCCCAAGAAGAAGAACAATACGACCATAGAACCATATGTCAAAAAGCCAAAACCATGGCTTAGCACTTATCTGCTGAATAAATTCATTAATAGAAGTGGAGGCAATTATCGGGAATCGATACAATCAACCCACCGCTCTCATCAGAGACACCAAAGGGAAAGAAACACAAACAAGAAACAACAGATCCTAGTTGAAACATCAATAGCGGAAAGCCAAAAGGACGGTTACTTTCCTTAAAATGGCCAATAGGCTATCCAAAATAAAATAATATAAGCGACACAAACACCTAAAGACAAACCATAACAAAATAAACCGCGACAGAAAAACCGCCTTGGAACGGTCAGCGGAAACAAAGTCCACCGGGAGCCTTAAATCGATTTTACGTGGCCACAATCCTCGCCCTTACTTCCGTCGCGATTTAGACAAATAATTTGTTCAGTTCGCATGAAGGCCTCCTAACTCATCAGTGCCACCATTTCTGACTATCGACCAGTCAAATTACATAATATCATGCATTCGTTCATTTCCCAAACTGCATGACAGTGTAGATCCTGATCAGATGGCTTCTGTCTGAAGAAGGCATTTGATCCGAATCTACACTGTTTGCAAAGATATAGGTTGTCGTCAACAGCAGGATAATGGTTAAACACAACAGTAATATATCTTCTGAGGATTTAATTCGATTTTATTGACAACTGCTTTGCTTACTAAATGATAAGACAAACACTAAATGTGAGACAGAGAGTAACAAACAGGCCCCGAGGTTATAAAACTTTTTTTTCGTGCTCAACTCACTTGAGCATGAAATTTGTCTTGCTCACAAATTTAAAAATGCCAATTGCCAACAGCTGTTGGCATTTTAAAATTTGTGAGCAGGACAAATAACATTCTCTGCTATCTTAGAAAGAAAAATCTCTCAACTTCTTAGTATTTTAATTTTTATGAGCACCACAAGTTTCATACTCAGCTGAGTTGAGCATGAAAAAAGTTTCATAACCGCGGGGCCTGTACTGTTTTACTATTTTTCAGTCCTACTCAACGGTTTTAGCTTCTGCTATATGTTTAAACAACAAGATCAAGACCATTAAGAATCACACGATGAAATTGAGAGATAAAGAAAATACTTACAACTTTACAGATGATATTTTCTACAGACAGAAAGAAATACGAGTCAAGTACGAGTCAATTCTTGAGTAAGTATAACGTTACAAATGAATAAGGCATCATTACAACAAGTCAGTGCATTGAACTCTCTGGTATGCCCATCGTTATATAACGAAAAGAAGCGCTTCTATAGGATTCCTCATTTTTGCTCCATAGCATAACTTGAGGTTACTCATTCAAACCGCTTCAATAAGGCGGTTATAATGAGTATCCAGAAGCTATGTTTTAAAGGATATATATATATCTGGCAAATGGCTGTCATACACATACGTATATCAACACAGATGTGTTTTTCTAAATAAATGCGATGTTGTGTTGGCATTATGGTCTCTTCGAATAGCTATTTTCATTCGAACTAATATTCGTTTCTAATAATAAAAAGGAAGGCAATGATCAGAAATCGATACAATTACCTAACACCTTCTATCCAAGACACCAACGGGACGAAGGACACTCTCAAAGGAAGGGCGCCGCAATCAACACACCACACGCATAAAGCCAAAAAGACAGTTTGTTATCAAAACGGCCATAACGGTTATCCAACATAAAAATTTACCGCGACATACATGCAGACATGCAATGACAGTAGCAATGAACCACAACAGAAGCACGCACTGGAACGGTCAGTAAAATTTACTCGTTGGCTTAATAAAAATAAAAAAATGAGTTCCTTTAAGAGCAATGAAAACATTCGTAAGAAAGAAGATGGGTCATACTACGTAGTTTCGGCTAATAAAGCCTCATCAGTGACCCTGTAATGATCCGGCAAAGAAAGCCAGAGGAAACATACTGCAATATAAGTCTATTCCACATTGCCGCAACCCTCGCCACCAAATACCAGTATATTAAGAACAATTTTGGGAGACAATTATTATTTAACATTGTAACTGTGAGTTGTGTTTACTCTGTAGTATCACCTCAATAAGACAACTCTAATGAGTGCATACAACATAGCTTTATTTTATTGAAACTCAAAAAAGGATCCCAAAGTCAACCACTAAGCCTCCTGATCTGGTGTTATATGTAATCCTCGATGGCTCGAACTACGCAAAATAGGAACACATTGAGCCGGGGCACAGCATTTCCTGCAATTTACATGTGCGCCAAGCGAAGATTCAGATCAGCCTACGCATCTGCGCAGTCTTATCAGAGTCTTCGTTGTGTGCTCTAAGGATAGCTAAGGCCCAATTCTCCTTCATACAGCAAGAGAAGTCTCTGGTGAGACTATATGGATGTGCAGGCTGATCTAGTTCTTTGCTGGGCGTGCATGTAAATTGTAGGAACTGATGTGCCCCGGTTCATTTTAGGTCCAAAAGTTGTTCGAGCCATTGAAGTACGAATGTATGTGTTTTCAGAGAGCAAAATCTCAGAAAGACGATCTTACGGTGTAAAGATGCTTTGGAAAGATTAGAAAATCCAGATGAAGAACGGATCTGATACAGGTTCACTGTAGCCTCCTTATTGAGACAAAGAATAAATTAAGGGACCTTACTGAATATATACTCCAAGAGGTAGACGAAATGGACAATGCTGTGGTGGCATTTGAAGATGAAATCCGTATACTCGCAAAGCTGTATGAGTGTAGGAAAAACACCGAGGAGGTATGTAATAACATTACTTCCAGCATGTAACGTCATTTATAATCCTCATACGTCACGACGTCATTGAAGAATTACACATATATAGATACAACAATATGTAACTGCATCGATGTTTTCACAAGTGCCATTGTACTATTGATATTGCATTAATGGTGCATTTGGATTAATTCTCGCATAACTTTTCTTCATAGCAAATGTTCATCGAGATAATTAATTTAGTAAATAGCCTATTTAGTTTCTCTGTGATTCTGGTCAAGTACTGCATTTAGATATAAGTGAAGGCAATGATCAGGAATCGACACAATTAATCCACAGCTCCCATCAGAGACACCAAAGGGAAAGAAACACAAACATCAATAGCGGAAAGCCAAAAGGACAGTTACTTTAATTCCCACAAAATGGCCAATTGGCTACCCAAAACAAAATAATATAAGCGATACACACACTCGATGACAAACCATAACAAAAACTAGAAATGCGTCCATAGGACACGGATGCCCCCGCCCGAAAATATGTCTATGTTCGTATTCATCCATAGAAAGTTATTGACAGTGTTTAAGTTTTGGACCCTTTTTGTGCCATTTGACCTCCAAGTATGACCTTGGAGGTATGGATCTGGGTTTGCACGTGACACATTGTCTCATGATGGTTAACAATTCTTCAAAATAATTTCAAAATTCATCCAAAAATAAGTAAGTTATTGGCTGCGTTTAAGTTTCGGACCCTTTTTTTTTACCTTTGACCTCCAAGTATGACCTTGACCTTGGAGGTACGGACCTGGATTTGCATGTGACACATCGACTGATTATGGTTAACATTTCTGCAAATTAATTTCAAAATCCATCCAGGAATAAGAAAGTTATTGACTGCGTTTAAGTTTCAGACCATTTTTTTTACCTTTGACCTCCAAGAATGACCTTGACCTTGGAGGTACGGACCTGGGTTTTGCAGGTGACACATCGACTCATGAGGGTTAACATTTCTCCAAAGTAATTTCAAAATCCATCCAGAAATAAGAAAGTTGTTGACTGCGTTTAAGTTTCGGACCCTTTTTTGACCTTTGACCTCTAAGTATGACCTTGACCTTGGAGGCACGGACCTGGGTTTTGCACGTGACACGTCGTCTCATGATGGTTAACATTTCTGCCGAGTAATTTTAAAATCCATCCAGAAATAAGAAAGTTGTTGACTGCGTTTAAGTTTCGGACCCTTTTTTTGACCTTTGACCTCTAAGTATGACCGTGACCTTGGAGGTACGGACCTGGGTTTTGCACGTGACACGTCGTCTCATGATGGTTAACATTTCTGCCGAGTAATTATAAAATCCATCAAGACATAAGGAAGTTATTGACTGCGTTTAAGTTTCGGACGCACGGACGGACGCACGAACGGATGGACGGACGGACGGACGGGGGCAACGCTATATGCCCTTTCCACCATTCTTCGAATGGCGGGGGCATAATAAACTGCGACAGAGGAACTGCCTTGGAACGGTCAGCGAAACGAATTCCACTAGGCCGCTTAAATCGATTTTACGTGGCCACAATCCTCGCCCTTACTTCCGTCGCGATTTAGACAAATACTTTGTTCAGTCCGCATGAAGTCCTCCTAACTCATCGGTGCAACATCTCAAATACAAAATTCAAAGAACCACAGTGAGGACTCGACAGCAAGAAACCACTGAAATGCTGGAGCAAAAGAAGACCAACAGTTAGATTCCGATGGGCCCGACCAGAGACAGAGCATCAGGCACCAACCAACATAACATAAAATTAGATACTCTCTAATTCTCAGTAAGCCTTTACGCTGGAACTGTCATAGAATCTGAGGCCTGACCCACAGGCGTACAATTAAAGATGGAAGCAAAGTTGTCAACCGTGATTGGGTTAACTACCATGCATGCAAAATAATGAAAAAATAATAATAAAATTCGCAAAATGATGATAACATACTCTGTAACATACGTTTCATAACCAGCTTGATATCTTGATGGTTATAATGCATCCTCTTAGTACTTCTTCAATTAACTACATTTTAGGTTAAAGAGACGATAAGTCTGCTGCGATCCCAGATTTCGGAATCCACTATTGTCGGCAGAGATATCACTGAAGCCACGAACCTAAGAGCCTACTTTATTGTTACGGCTCTGGAACCGTCCAAGGTACCAACAGGAAGCCGTTTGAAGATCTTACACACCGGTATAAAATGATCACGGGTGTACGAGTCTGTTCATAATATTTCTACCATTAATAGGATTTTATTGCCGAATAAGTTTGAAGTGATACAATATAAGAATCTTATATGGGTGTGAGGGGTGGATTGGAAACTCCGTCTCAATTGTAACTGTCCGGCATCGCCGGACAACGATCCCGAGGGACGGATTTTTCCATTCACCCCTCACACACATATAGGAATCTTTTCCTTGTATACCTTCCATTTCTTAGCGCAGTTACTTCGGTAACCGACGTCCGCCATTTTGTGATGACACTACATGACTATTTAGTGACGTCACGTAACGTGCTGTGACGTCAACCTTAACGACGGCGCATTATGAGGTCGTATTCAACCAGTGCATTTATCAAACACGCGAGAACATTCGGTTTTTGGCAAGAACACCAGGGTTAGAACAGAATTTCTATCCCAAGCTAAAACTATGGATTTCCTTATCCAGTGTGCAAGAATGGTCATTTCATCACGAGTGGCCTTTTCATATGAAATGAAGAGTGTGAGAATCTATGTAAGATTCTGTTAAAAACGATCGTAAAATTCTGTTAATCATATTTCTATTATAACGCGGATTGTATTGTCGAAGACGTTTGGGATACAAAAGACAAAGTGGTCATTACATACGTCCTAATACAGTAGCGTGTATTACCTACCTTTTAGAGTCCCCACATACCTTCTCCCGCTAGTTGATATGGATAGCCAGTTGGCCATTTTGTGGGAAAGTAACTGTCCTTTTGTCTTTCTGCTATTGGTGTTTCCATTAGGGTCTAGTTATTTCATGTTTGTGTTTCTTTCCCTTTGGTGTCACTGCTGGGAGCTGTGGGTTAATTGTATCTATTCCTGATCATTGCCTTCACTTCTATTTTGAGATCACAGGAGCTTGAAGTTTGGTCAGATATGCTTGATAAAATAGCTTAAAATCGACTATCCTGTAAGGTGAGCCGGCTCGCCTTAAAGGATAACCGATTTGGGTTATTTCAAAATGCATTTCTGACCGAACTGCAAGCTCCTGTGCTTGAGATGGCTGTGTTTTAATGTGGCTTTTCGTGAAGGACCCTTTCTATTTTCTATGTTTAATGTTAACTATGATATAAGTTTAAATGAAAACCAAAAATGTTGTGCTGAAGCAATGTGAGAATTTTATTTATCATAAGATACATTTTATCTATCATAAGGTTTACATTTTGAGAATGTAATAACGCCATGTAATAATTAAATAATGCAAATTAGTTAGATACGCCCCGTAACGGTAGACCTACGACGTCCTTAACGACTTCGCGTTTACTATTGGCAGAGTATTGAATCTTGAATAAAATGCGTTTTAAATGGCATATGTAAAGTAAAATCTTGCTATCGTGTTCATGTATTATTGAACTTATTAAACTCGTTGAGGAAAAGGGTTGACAAGTTTAATGAATTCAATAATACATGAACACGAATGTAAGATCTGCTATCAAATGCATTTCTCCACAGGACATAGTCGCTTGTGCCACAAGTATTCTGAAGAGTCTTGATGGAGGAAGCTAGACAACACAGAGAACGTACAAGATAGCTTTTGAAATTGCTAAGGAACTGACCCAGTCTATTCAGCCATTCACTAAACTGATGAATAAACTGAACGAAGATTACACAAAAATACACGTTTTCTATGTAGTGTTAGAAAAGGTAAGTGCATGGTTTTACAGTGAAATTCCGCTGTTAAGACCACATGATATTAACACAAATTATGTTTGTAAAGGCATATTTAGAAGTTTTCAGGTACATTTTCTTTGTGTTTTCTACATCCAGTGTGCTCTAGTGGAAGATCACTTTTGGGACCCTTCAAAAGTGGTCATAAAAAACACTTTTGAACAACACCAAATGTGGTCATTATAAGAATTTTACTGTATGTTATTTTTGAACCATCCTAAAGGTGGTCTTATTGTACATTATTGTACACATGGCTAGAAACTTATTTTTAACATTTATTTGACATTGTTACATTTTTACCATTTTGCATATGACAGATATGACAGCCATTTTGACGCCCCGCCCATCTGGGTTTGAAGAAATAGATGGGCTGCATGAGCCTTCCAAACTGCAAACGACTACTGGTTAACCGCTTAGAGGATTTAAGTCTGCCCAGGCAAAGCAGTGCGAGTCGGACCGTCCATGTTTATAAACCCTATTGGTTTCATTGGGTGACAGGGCTTGAGATGTCATTTCATCTCACTGTCGGGTAAATGTCCCACAAAATTGGAAGAAACGTCTCCAAAATGACCTATACAGCGTTGATGGGGACGTTAAGCCTCAAATTAAACCAAAACCAAAAACAGCCATTTTGTTGTGTTTTATATATAATACAAACGCTGTGCGGGAAACTACCAACATATTAAGTAACTTAACACTAAAAGCCCAAAGCATAACTGTAGCGAATGATATTTACATGTTTTTGTCTAAAACATAATTCAGATGATTCTCACAAAGTGTCAGGTAGGAGAAACAAATTACTCGGGAATCGCCACTATCAAAGAACATGTGCAGTCATCACAATCCATCGAAAGAATAGAAATACTTAGTGATATTAAGGGACTCAGAAAAACACTGACAATACATGTACCAACAACCAAAACCCAGCTTTTCATATACCATGTAGGAAACAGCAAATGACCTGTCTGTCTCTGTAAATATAGAATTTGACCTGACTCGGACAATTCAGCCATTTCATAAACAGATGAATCAACTGGACGTAGATTACACAAAAACACATGCAGTGTTAGAAAATTAATTGAACTAAATACTGCGAACTTTCAATGACCCGAAAACCAATGGCTTGTTTACCACGGCAGTTTCGAACTTGATCTCCGGGCCTTTGGAAATTTTACCAAAGCTCCAGATAATAATTCTCCCCCGCCCATCGGCGCTTAGAGAAATAGATCGGGCTGCATGGTGCTTTCTTGCAGAACTGAAACCGACTGAACTTGAGTACTGATAAACCGTTTAGAATGTCTAATCCCCCCCCCCCCCGACAGACACACTCCACACACACAGAAAAAAATGCTGCGAGTCGGACCGCTCGTTAAACTCGAGGCTTGAGATATCATTTCATCTCCTTGTCGGGTAAAAGTCCCACAAATCGGAAGCACTGTCTCCAAAATGACTTAAAGAGTGTTGACGGGGACGTACATCCTCAACACTTATAAACAAAAACTCTAAATATTTATGTATTTGGAATAATTTAGGGAGACTTAATTATTTTATTATGAAAATATATGTTGTGTTTACTCAATAGAGACGATGCTACTGAATACGAATAACACACTTTATCATATGACGTCGCGTCTGAGAGTGTAATAACGCCATGTAATAAATTCGATAATCCACTAGTGGATTAAATATGCAAATTAGGTAGAAACGTCCCGTAACGTTACATGTACGACGTTCTTAACGGCGTCGCGTTTACTAATGGCGGGCTATTGATATTTTGGAAAACAAACGTGAATAAAATGCGTTATAAATGTCATATGATAAATAGAATCTTGCATTCGTGCTCATGTATTATTGAATTTATTAAACTCGTAGAGGAAAAAGGATAAAATGCTCGACAAAGCCTCGCATTTAATCCCTTTTCCTCAACTCGTTTAATAAATTCAATAATACATGAGCACTCATGTAAGATCCTCTATTTAATCTAAAGGGGATCGAAGATAGCAACTAATTCCCATTATTCCTCTAAATCTAGTGCTATGCTTAATTAAACCTCTGTGGCTCGACTTACCCATGTCTGGAACGGATTTATAAAGATGCTCGAGACATTGAAGTTGCGCTTTATATATTTTCATGTTTCGCCTATGTGTAATTGTGTCGCCCAAGTGTAATTGTGTGGTACAATTATACATAGGATTGCTTTTAGTATATACCGTAGTTTCAATTTTTAATTCAGGTATTTCTTTCTACCATGGTTTTGCTATTGTCGTCAATCATGTGAATGGTGGTGTTCTATACAAACAAATGGTTTAAAATGAGACTGCTGCTGTATCTTTGTCTGAAACATAACTGTTTGAATTGTGTCTCTGATGCGTATATATTTCAGATGATTCGGTGGAAATCAAAAGCGTCCAATTTCATATTGAGACAACTGATGGCGTCTCTAAATGATGAAGTTACTCGTACAATACAAGTGCAAGCAGATCTTCGAGCTGAGAAAGAAGAAAGTATTAACGAAAGTATTAACGTGAAAATACCTATTAACTCTAAAACTGTGATATTTAAAAGCGACACTAAAAACTCTTACCAACACGAAGAAGATTCATACGGTGTCAATTCCGCAATGATGTTCAGTGCTGTGAATGAACAAAGTAACGGAATTAGTAGTTCCAAAATGAAAGAAACTGGTCATAATAATCAAACGCTTACAAGTGTTGATTCAAATGAAGATACTGCAAAGCCAAGTAGACTTAGTGAAATATATGAAAATGTACGAAGAGATAAAATGCCTGTTGACAGTAAAAGGGAGTGTCAAGAAATGGGTGACTCAATGCCGGTAAAAGAAAACAATAGCCTTGTGTATAATACGTGTAATACAATCATATTAGACAGACCAAACGATTGGAATATGCGACTAAAATCTTTTTACAGTAAACATCCACCACCAAAGAAGAAACATATAAAACTGTTAATAAAATTTGAAACTTTGAAACATCATAAAAAGCTTACGAATAAAGCGGATACTGTGGGTGAAAGGTATGATAATTTCTTTACATAAATATAATAAATTTTTAATAAAACACTATTTAACCCAGATAATGAATTGCATAAGATAATACAGAATTCGTTAATATCATCGCACTACCTATTTCATTTCTCCATCTATCGGAAATTGCATCTTTTTATTTTAACTTAACATTCCTTTTCAAAATTGTGATTATAAAACATAATTAAAGTACTTATGAAATATTTTAAAGAAGAATATAATTATTCTAGCATTAACAAATATCTTCGTATGAAAAATAAGCCTATGGAAATATTGTTTAATAATTAGAATTTATTTTTCAGAACTCTTTTTATTCTTTCGTTCCTGAGAAAGAAAACTTTTAAAAGTGAAGAAATTATCAGAATACAACAATGGGAAGACGAAGATGGTGAAAGTTCTATTGACAACTGCCAAAGAACAATCCATAATGATTCATGTTTTCTCGAAGTTACATTGGTTTAAACAGCCATTATGATACAACGACCATGTGTAGTTTTTATGTATCTAAAAACGGTCTGGGTCTGCTGAAAATGTATATGTTCTCATTTATGCTCCAAACATAGACTGTGAGTGCTCGTTAGAACTGCTTTATGATTTAACGCTAAAAATGTTGAATGTCGTTGTGAAATAGAAATGACGGCAATGATCAGGAATCGATACAATTACCTTACACCTCCCATCCAAGACACCGAAGGGAACAAAACATAAACGAATGAACTTCACCATGATTAAGACGTCGCAAGAGGAAAGCTAAAAGGATATTTATAACTTTTTCCCACAAAATGGCCAAACGGCTATTCAAATCACCAGTACATACATGCAAAGACGAACTATAACAATACTGTTTCTATTTTTGGGGTTTGGGTTTTACGGCCCTTTCAAGATTATTTCACTCATATCGAGCCGATCGTTAATCAGAGGTGGGCGAAAACAGGAGTACCCGGAGAAAAACCACCTGACCTTCCGTTGCAGAACTTGGCGTCTCACATGTGACCCGAGGGAGGCTCGAACCACAGCGGTGAGAGACCTAATGATCAAGAGTCAGTGCTCTTAACCACTAGGCCACGGAGGCCCGTCTACTATAACAATAATGAACCACAACAGAAGAACCGCCTTGGAACTGTCCGTATTTTTTTTCTAAGTGGCTTTAAGCCCACCCCACTTTTTTTCTCTAAATACAGAGTGTTTCATTGTATATCTGTATGTTTATTAATTGTTACATAGCCATCCCAGCAGACACATAAATAACGTAATTGTGAAATCAAAGCCACGTCGGTGCAACGTCATGACATTTATGCAACGTCAAATGACTTTGATGTTGATTTGACGTTCCACTAGCGACTCGTGCCTACTGGGATAATATCACCTGTCGTGCAATGCATAGCAATAGTAATTGATCATGTTTTATACCGAGTAGTGTGGCAGTCGCTTGAGCGTTTTTATTGTCATGAGAGCAAATATCATTCTGCATTTTAACCTTGTGTTTTCGATTCAAGGTCAATACTGATTAAGGAACTGTATCTCATTTCAGTGTGTCATTGCTTTCTCTTGCTTCCATGATTAAAGAGATCCCATGATTTTTTTGTTTGCTTGATTGTTTGTTCATGCTTGTTCGTTTTGTTTTGTTATCATGCGTAAACGTGTGAGACGCCAAGTTCTGCAACGGAAGGTCAGGTGGTTTTTCTCCGGGTACTCCGGTTTTCGCCCACCTCTGATTAACGATCGGCTCGATATGAGTGAAATAATCTTAAAAAGGGCCGTAAAACCCAAACCAAAAAAAAAAAAAAAAAAATATCTTGCGTAAACATATGCCAGTGTTTCAACACGAATGTTTCTTTTTCTGTTTTTCCATAGAAAATACGGCTTGAAGTCACATGCAAATCATCTGCTAGAGAAACGATTCAAATGAAATGTCAAGCCTGATTTTCTCTGGAAAATAGAAGAAAAAAAAACGCCAAGGTATGTATCATGCCTTTAGGTTTATTTCAAAACATAGATTGTGGGTTCTTGTTAGACTTTATTCTAACGATCACTCGCAAACTTTGTTTCAAATAAGGATAATATCACATGGTTCAAATAAGAATAATATCACAAAATGCCATTTAAACCGCGCCACGAGAAAATCTGTTTTCAGGGCTTGTGACTAGGTGAGCACAAACTTGCCTTCTCAGCTGTACA
Source organism: Lucinisca nassula (assembly GCA_963580285.1). Taxonomy (NCBI): domain Eukaryota; kingdom Metazoa; phylum Mollusca; class Bivalvia; order Lucinida; family Lucinidae; genus Lucinisca; species Lucinisca nassula. The sequence goes on along the minus strand of OY757021.1, from coordinate 65,228,307 downwards.
GACTAGTTGAAGTCTCGCAACTAGAGGTACAGTACTATCCAAGCGCGCGTAAATAAAGGCGCTGATCAAATACGAGGCCTGATTGATATGTTGTGAGCCTCGTATTGAAGGAGGTACGCAGGGATGTTCTTTTTAAGTCCTACTATTCTCTGACTTTATAGGGCCGTGTACCCAAGGACTGGTCTCATTTGGTCAGTTTATATCAACGAGGTAGCACTGTAAAGTAAACAAGACAATCAGCTTTTGCAAACTGGACAAAATCGGTGAAAGGGCAATGATCAAATATTTGCATAAATTTTTTTTTAACACCTAAGGATATCCAAAATGATATGGTAGCAACACTAGGGAAAGATGTCCATTCATATGCTACATGGAAAAGGTGGGTGGTGGAATTTAAGCGCGTCCAGGAATGTTGCAAATCCAGAAATGGTTAATAAATTCCATGATATTGTTATGACTGACAGACGAGTCACAGAAAGATATATTGCAATTAGTGTTGACATTTCACAGGAAAGAGTACATTCCATTTTGACAGAGGATCTTGCAATGAGAAAGCTTTCGGCCCAATGGGTACCAAGACTTCTGAAATTGATCAGAAGCACACAAGGCGCACATTATCGCGTAGTAATTTTAAGCTTTTTTGGGAAGATCCTGCCAACTTTCTTCAGAGATTTGTCACTATGGATGATATATGGGCCCATCAGAAGCCAACCAACAATCGAAAAATGGAAACATCCTGCCTCATCCCCGCGAAGGAAGGCAATGGCTCTTCCATCAGCTGGGAAGGTTATGGTCTCGGTTTTCTGGGATTCAGATGGTATTCTGCTCATAAATTATCTCCAAAAGGGACAAACAATCAATGACACATAATATGCTTCACTTCTGACGCAGTTACGAGAAAATATTAAACTTAAGCGCCGCGGAAAGCTCACTAAAGGTGTGTTATTCCATTAGGACAATACTTCTATACACACGTCTGCCATTCCTATGGCTGGCATTCACGATTGTGGCTTTAAATTGATTAAGCAGCCGCCTTATTCACCTGATCTCACTACATCAGACTTTCATCTAATTTCAAAACTGAAAACGGTTATTTCAGGCACCCGCTTTCAGTTCGATGATGACGCCATATATGCAGTGGATGACTTTCTGAACCGCATTGAGGCCCTTAAACACCGCTGGCAAAAGTGTATAGATACTGAAGGGGATTATGTTGAAAAATAATACAATATGTCCGACAAAATTCAAATCCTTCAATATGAGGCTCACAACATATCAATCAGCCCTCGTAGCACTGATGCATAGACTGATATGCACCTTTGATGTTCGCATTAATAAAAAAAAATCAGTTTTTCCGGGACCCAGTAAATGTTTTTTTTTTGTTTGATTTGAGGTTTAAAATCCCCGTCAACAATGTATAGGTCATTTTGGAGACGGTGCTTCTAATGTTGTGGGACTTTTACCCGACATTGAGATGAAATGACATCTCAAGCCCTGCCGCCCAATAAAACCAATAAAGTTAACATGTATATGCATGGACGGACCGACTCGCAACACATTTTCTGAGCAGGCTTTGAACTTCTAAACGGTTTACCAGTACTCATGTGCGGTCAGTTGCAGCCCAATCTATTTCTTCAAGTCCCGATGGGCGGGGGCGCCCAGTAAATCTTAATGCATTTAAACAAGTAACTGCTTGAATTACATACAGTTCCATGCTAAATTTTAGTCGAAACTACCCTTAAAATTAACAAAATTTCTTCAGAAATGTTCGTAAAAATGTAATAACATCAACATGGCGCCGGCGTAAGAACGTTGTATGCAATGACGTCATTTCGTGCCCACTGTCGATCTGTTGGTTTTCTTTTGCTCCGGTATTTTCGTTGTTTCATCTCTGTATTCGTTTGATTTTTATGGTCTCTAAGGAGTTGCCCTGATGAGTTAGAAATCCTTCATGTGGACTGAACAAATTATTTGTCCAAACCGCGACAGAACCATGGGCGGGTATTGTGACCACGTAAAATCGAATTAAGCCGCCCCCAACCCCCACCCACCTTCACACACACACACAAACACCAGTAAAAAGAACACAACACGTTTTACTGACATTTCAAAGTAGAAGTAAAACAAAGATCAGGAATCGATACAATTAACTTACTCCACCCACCAAAGACACCAAAGGGAAAGAAACACAAACATTAAGCGACCAGACCATAATGGAAACCTAAACAAAGGAAGGCCATAAGGACAGTTACTTTCCCACGAAATGGTCATATGGCCATCCAAAATTAAAAGACACAAGTGATACACACAGTAAGTAACAAACAACAACATAAATAAATCGCCAGAGAAGAATCCCCTTGGAACGGTCAGTGGAAAGATTTCCACTGGGGGCTTAAATCGATTTTACGTGGCCACAATCCTCGCCCCTTACTTCCGTCGCAATTTAGACAAATAATTTGTTCAGTCCGCATGAAGGCCTCCTAACTCATCAGTGCAACATCTCCGTGAACACAAAAAATCAAAGAACCACAGAGGTGAGACAACGGTGAGGACTCGACAGCAAGAAACCACTGAAATGCTGGAGCAAAAGAAAACCAACAGTTAGACTCCGATGGGCCCGACCAGAGACAGAGCATCAGGCACCAACCAACATTACCTTGAATTAGATCTCTCTAATTCTCAATAAGCCTTTACGTTGGAGCCGTCATAGAATCTGAGGCCTGACCCACCGGCGTGCAATTAAAGAGGGAAGCAAAGTTGCCAACCGTGATTGGGTTAACTACCATGCATGCAGTCTGTCGTATAACATCCATGTTGTACCCAATCTTTTGATATCGAATGCCGTTCTTCTGTTGTGGTTTACTATTGTTATAGTTCCTCTTTGCATGTATCTGTTGCCAGTCTCGGTAGCTCAGTTGAATGCGCGCCTGACTGGTGATCAGGAGCACGCGGGCTCGATACCTGCCGGGGTCGGCAAAATTCTTTCGTTGAGATTGATAATGAAATCAAGAAGGGTAGTTGTCAGTTTCTGGCGAAAGAATGTGCACTGTACTGGTTAACCGCTTACGTAAAAGCATGCCCTGGAAAAGTGTGGAATAGGTAAAATGACTGGTTAAAAATTACCTAAAATAGTTTTGACTGGGCCGTTAAACTCCATTTCAAACAAACAAACAAACAAAGCATGTATGTATTGCCAATATCTTTTTTTTTATTTTTTGGATAGTCGTTTGGCCATTTTGTGGGAAAGTAAATATTCGTTTGGCTTTCCGCTTATGACGTTTTCATGTGGTGAAGTTGTTTTATGTTTGTGCTTCTTTCCCTTTGGTGTCTTGGATGGGAGATGTCAATTAACTGTATCGATTCCTGTTCATTGGCTTCACTTCCATTTTGGTCTTCTTAAATAAGACATATAAGGTAGTTGAAATTATTGTGATGACTTTTGCTCCGGAAAAATTTAAGAAAAGGTTATGACTAGTTGAATGATATGTTCTATTAGCATGTCATCCGTGTTATTGTCTGTGCATGTAGGTGTAGACTACCTAACGTTTACTTTTGCTTCAGAAGCATTAAAGAAAAAGTCATAACTGGCTGAATGCTGTTATTCTATTAACTGTTCATCATTGTAATTAAAAACCAGGATTGACCGGAACACTTCCGTAAGCTTATCACACCCTATTCGCAAACAAAATAAACATGTTTTCTGGGTTCACATGATGTTGACTTCCCTCCGTTGATACAGTACATCTATTTCTGTTTGTTTTCACAAACAGAAGGCAGATGCATCCTTGTACGAGTGAAAACTTGTAGTTTTGCTCATGTATGAAACTGGAGTCAACTTTTGGAATCTTTGGCTATTATACAAGTTTCCGTATTTACTGGCACACTCATACATGAACAGCTTTGTCATTTGACTTTCCAATCCTTCGACTACACAAATTAACGGGTGTTAAATGTAGACTCAAGCTTTTTGTGAAAACCAATACTTGCAGGGTAGTCTTTTGGCCATTTTGTGGGAGTAACTGTCCTATTGGCTTTCCGCTGTTGGTGTTTCCGTTGGTGTCTGTTGCTTTGTGTTTGTGTTTATTCCCCTTTGGTGTCTATGATGGGAGCTGTGGGTTAAATGTATCGATTCCTCATTGCCACTACTTCTATTATTTTATTCACTGTGCTGAAGGAAGTGAGCGAATTCAGTTGACATGGTAGAGTTAACGCTTCTGACGTCAATAATCTACCTTTGTCAAATATCAACAAAACCAATCCTGTTTCTATCTATCTATCTATCTTCTCATACTGAGTCGGTCACATTTGGCCATTACCTCAGTTAGGTGGGTGGCTAAATTTAGAATTTAGCATAAAAAAATCATCACTGGATGAGCCCTTAAATCTATTTACAATCCGATCACAGAGGTATCCTAAAACGCATACCTCTGAGTCTCAGTCTTATACTGTGCGGGCTTTGAACTCCTCTGCGGTCTTGGCATTCACCGCAGAAGATGGAAGACTATTCCACTGAGGAATAGTTCTAGGGAAGAAAGAGTTTTTCAGGGCATCACTATAGGACTGGTACCTACGATACTGTGGGTTATTTGCTCTTGATGCCCTTGTCCGAAATATGTTGACCCCAATCGAGATCGTCAGTGATGGTGATACCAAGATATTTGGCGGAATCTACCTGCTCCAAAGTTTACTGGTGAAGTGTATAATCATATTTAATTTTCTTGTTCGGAAGGTGGCGTGACCCCTCATTGAATGGCATTTGGCTACATTGAACTTCATCTGTCAATGTGCTTCCCATTGTGAAAATCGATCAGGTCATCTTGTAATATACGACAGTCAGAAGGAGAATATATGTCCCTATACATCACACAATCATCAACATCAGCAAACAAACGGGCAGATGACCTGATATTATCAGGGAGATCATTGATGAATACCAAAAAGAGGACCGGCCCAAGGACCGAACCTTGTGGGACACCGGATAGAACAGGGACTGGATCAGACGCTTGGCCATCAAGTACAACTTGTTGGGAGCGCCCTGAGAGCCATGAGCTAATCCAACTATGTGTGGATCCTCTTATCCCATAGTAGTCCAATTTGTACAATAGCCTTCTGGGAGGTACCTTGTCAAAGGCCCTGGCGAAATCCATGATGATCAAATCAGTCTGTTTGTTGCCACGGTTTATGGCCCCACCCAGATTGCTCACAATGTCATGGAAGAATTAGACTAGTTGAGTTTCGCAAGACCTTTGATTTCGGAAACCATGTTGACAGTCAGCAAGAATACTCTCAAAGGCTAAATGCTTGTTAACGCTGCTAACTAATATATGCTCCAGGGTTTTGCAACAGATGCATGTTAGCGACACTGGTCTATAATTCGAAAGTACATGTATTTTAAAACAACATGGCGGCGCAAATGGCATACTAGCACTATTCATTTTCAGTGGACTATAACAGTAAATTTAAAGTTGGATGTGATTTTTGCAGCAATTTAATTGCCTGTAAATGCAGAGCCAAAATGTCTAATGTTGGCCTATAAATTATCGAATTTAGGATTGCGATTACAATTTTCCACCGTCCGCCATGTTTGGTGTTGTTGTTACTCGGGCTACTCTTCCAGCTCTCAAACCAAGCTGCGTCTAACTCGAGTTAACTCTAGTAATCGCAAGATTCCTACTCCACGCGTTTTTGTGTAACTCTAGCTAGCTCTAGTAGGTCAAATGAACACACTCAACGCAAACTATAGAGCGAGTTCGATGTAAGAACCGCGGTCACTAATATGTGACTAAAGTAAGATCGAATTGTATTTGGTTAGAGGAAATGACGTCAGTTTAATTTCCATGGCTCAACCAACGAGAAAAAGTTGGTTCAGACGCTTTTGTGGCCATTAAGGACAGCACCACTGCAAAGTAGAAGTAAAACAAAGATCAGGAATCGATACAATTAACTTACTCCACCCATCAAAGACACCAAAGGGAAAGAAACACAAACATTAAGCGACCAGACCATAATGGAAACCTAAACAAAGGAAGGCCATAAGGACAGTTACTTTCCCACAAAATGGCCATGTGGCCATCCAAAATAAAAAGACACAAGTGATACACACAGTAAGTAACAAACAACACCATAAATAAACCGCCAAAGAAGAACCGCCTTTGAATGGTCAGTGGAATGATTTCCACTGGGGGGGGGGGGGGCTTAAATCGATTTTACGTGGCCCCAATCCTCACCCTTACTTCCGTCGCGATTTAGACAAATAATTTGTTCAGTCCGCATTAAGGCCTCCTAACTCATCAGTGCAACATCTCCGTGAACACAAAAAATCAAAGAACCACAGAGGTGAGACAACGGTGAGGACTCGACAGCAAGAAACCACTGAAATGCTGGAGCAAAAGAAAACCAACAGTTAGACTCCGATGGGCCCGACCAGAGACAGAGCATCAGGCACCAACCAACATTACCTTGAATTAGATCTCTCTAATTCTCAATAAACCTTTACGTTGGAGCCGTCATAGAATCTGAGGCCTGACCCACCGGCGTGCAATTAAAGAGGGAAGCAAAGTTGCCAACCGTGATTGGGTTAACTACCATGCATGCAGTCTGTCGTATAACATCCATGTTGTACCCAATCTTTTTATATCGAAGAATGATTTTACGAAATTGGGTGCTGAAGTCATTGCGGTTATATATTTTTCTGAATTTATATACTAAGTCACCATAAAATTCGGGTTCCGATAGACCTTGTTGCAGAAGATATTTAAGTCCAATATTGAATTTTGAAACTAAATCAGAATGGCTTCTGTAAAATTTTGAAAAGGCTTTGCGTAGTTTATGGTACCGATAACCCTGATTAAGGAGTTTAGCCGTTAATAATTTATTACGAGTGTTGAAGTCAGTTACATGACTACACACTCTAGCAAATCGAATAAATTGCGAAATATAAACGCCATAGGATGGCGCACGAGGAACATCACCATCCAAAAAAGGAAAATTTACAATCTCAAAATCAAAGTCATCGCGTTTATCATAAATTTTGCACGAAACAAACCCATCTACAATAGATAGATGTAAATCCAAAAACGGGGCCTCGGTATCAGAAGAATTTGCTTTATTTAACTGAAGTTCTGGGGGGTAAATCTGACTGATCAAACCATCGAAATAGGTATTATCAATATTTAATAAATCATCTAAATATCTAGAAGTGGAGCTAAAAGCTTCAATAACTTCAGATTGGTTATCAATGGAAAGCGACAACATGAAGTCTCTTTCATAACAATACAAGAACAGATCAGCCACAAGAAGTGCGCAATTCGTACCCATCGGAATACCCACAATTTGTCTAAATAACTTAGTACCGAATCTAATATAAATATTGTCAAGTAGAAAGGTGATGGCATCACACACTTTCTGACATGACCAAAGTGTATAATTCTTATGCTCTTTAGAAGTGAAAAATGCATTTCTGACATTACATGCAAGATAGAGAGAATCTTCTCTGTGAAAAGCCCATTAAATTAAATCATTAAGCTTTTCTTTTATAAGATTATGATGAAGTGTAGTGTAAAGAGTGGAAAAATCGTAAGTAGACAGACTTGAAACCACTGAAATGCTGGATCATTAGTATGACCCATCTTCTTTCTTATGAATGTTTTCATTACTCTTAAAGGATCTCATTTTAGATTTTTATTTGTCTTCACTGCAGCTGGTGTTGTGCCGTGTGGCGGCCGTAAAACGTCTCCCCGTACATCAATCATAGTGCAGTTTATATTTTACTTTTGGTCCTTTGAGATCAGCGTGAATATTCTGAGAAATCAGAAATAAATTATTGGTTTAGACTCATATTCTAGACAGGTTTTTAATTATTTGGACCCAATTTTGATTTATATCAGTCTTTGAATCGACTACCTATTCGAAATTCGCAAAATTGCAGTATGTTTCCTCTGGCTTTCTTTGCCGGATCATTACAGGGTCACTAATGGGGCTTTATTAGCCGAAACTACGTAGTATGGCCCATCTTCTTTCTTATGAATGTTTTCATTGCTCTTAAAGGATCTCATTTTAGATTTTTAATTGAAGCACGAAAATGTCTGGATTTCAATTTATTTAAAGTAGAAGTAAAACAAAGATCAGGAATCGATACAATTAACTTACTCCACCCATCAAAGACACCAAAGGGAAAGAAATACTAACATTAAGCGACCAGACCATAATGGAAACCTAAACAAAGGAATGCCATAAGGACAGTTACTTTCCCACAAAATGGCCATATGGCCATCCAAAATTAAAAGACACAAGTGATACACACAGTAAGTAACAAACAACAACATAAATAAATCGCCACAGAAGAACGGCCTTGGAACGGTCAGTGGAAAGATTTCCACTGGGGGGCGGGGGGGGGGGCTTAAATCGATTTTACGTGGCCACAATCCTCGCCCTTACTTCCGTCGCGGTTTAGACAAATAATTGGTTCAGTCCGCATGAAGGCCTCCTAACTCATCAGTGCAACATCTCCGTGAACACAAAAATCAAAGAACCACAGAGGTGAGACAGCGGTGAGGACTCGACAGCAAGAAACCACCTCATTCGAATTTTTTATAGACCAAACCAGATTTCTTCCTGATCTTTCAAAGACTTTATCACAATATGTAATCACATGCGTTTTAATAGCAGTAAGACGGGAAGTTAATAATTTAGAAAGTTCAGTGGTAGTGCAAGAGCTAGAATTTGCAATAAACCGTGCTTTGTAAGGTCTTTTATGAAGTTTTGGTAACCAGTATAGCGTAGGAAGCTTGTCTTGGCCTTCGTTAACACACACAGCAAACTTGGTGGCTGAATGACAAACATGTTTATCTACTATAGCTCTCTCTTCAGTTAAAGGCTGAAGTTCATAGGCCCCAGTACCACCAAGCTCCTGCTTAAGCGTGTTAACATAGTGAAGCCGTCACACAACGACGACGTTGTTAGCGGCCTTGTCTGCAGGGGCCAAAACAAACTTCTTATGAAATTCTTGAATACCTAGTTTAAGATGACGTAAAGACGTCTTGGGCTTAGGAGGTAATACGTTAGTATTTTGAGAATAGAAAGAAATGCGTTTATTCACTATTTTTCAAATGCTAAGTTTCCAGTCCTTAAGGGCTTTATGCTCAACATACTCTCGCTTACACCATCGATTACCGAATTCATTCAAGGAAGCAGCGATTTCATCTCTACATTTACTGAAATCAATTTTAGAAGGAAATCGATATTTCGGTCCTTTAGAAATTATATTCCTTATCCTAGAATCAGGAATAATTTTCAAATTGCCAGTAATTACATGACCAGCAGCAGGATAGCAATACTTTGAGTTTTTACAATCACTTGAATCAGGAGCATTAGTATCAATATCAAGATCTGAAACAAGTTTATTGAAATTAAAAATGATAGATCTAACAGGTTTGTTATATTTATAGCAAATTATAGCTGTTTCAGTATTTTGAAAATAAGCAGGAATGGAAGAAAGCACCGATCTCTCACGGAAGATACTGGGCAAATCTATAAAATCCATACCCTTATTAATGAAAGATATTTTGAAGAAATGGCGTTTATGATTAATTTCAGAATCAATGTAAGGACGGAGAGTATGCTGAGTATAGCCTCTAGTTAAGAGAGCCGCATCATATAACTGATGTGAACTATCGTAGAATTTATTCGCCTCGGTGTCCAGAAGACGTAAAACAGAAACGGGTAATGAACTTAAAAATGAAAGCATAGAGTGGCGTCCATGATTTAATAATATAATTGACAGTCACTTCAGTCTAGTATTGTTTCGTTTAAACGCACGTGGTTTAGGTTTAAAGTTACCATTTTTCCTGGTGCCGTGAGATCTAGTTCTGCGTTTTCGACATTCCAGGAGCGAGAAAATATCAAAGTCCGGCATTCTGGAAATATTACCCTCATGATAAATGTTGTCATTAAATCCCAGTGGAAAAGGGGTCTGTAAAAATTTAATCCATTTCAGTTCAGCTTCATGTCTTATGATTATTTTGAATCTAGATGTAGAATTTGCATTGGTAATATAGTTTTTCCACTGGTTGTATAACAATGTTATTTACAGAATGACCTGTACGTCGAAAGTGACGTTACAAGAAAGTGTCAGTTTTCTTAGGCTTACTCAGTCTACGATAATGATCGTTCATTCTAGTTTTAAGCATGCGGTTAGTTTGACCGACGTACTGCATATTACAGTTTGCAGCACGTCATGTAATTAGATAAATTAAATATGTAGACTGTCATGTCAAATCAGACATGTTAACTACAGAGAAGCGTCTACCGTTTACAGACGATGTAACGGTAGACGCAGTGCTTAAATGCGAACAACACCTGACATCTTGGCATTGCACTTAGAAATACTAGGATACATTCCACTTCCATACCTACCAACTTTCACCCATTAGGAGTGAGTTTCACAATTTTTCTATGCATTTTGACCTCACGATCGTGTTGCCAAAATAAGGCAAAAATCGCGATTTTTCCACCTCCTCACGCTTGGTATTTTTATCAGACATATTGTTTGTGGATAGTCATTTGGAATATCTTGGATTTCTTTACTATCTATTTTGGAGATGGAAAACCCCTGAGTATATTTTTAGCTGTATTGACTATTTTTAACCCAGTGATAGATAAACCAGTACCCACAAACAAATGCAAGTTGCCAACAGTTCATGAACAGGGATGCCCTTTGCTTATCTGTTAATGTAAGTATGTTTGAACAATTATTTAATCTCTCCCAGATGTAATGAAAGTAAATATTTACCTATGAATGAGCAATGTCACGTATTTTCGTGACTACGAAAATCGTAGTTTTTATCTCTCAAATTAAGAATTGTATTGTTATTTTGTAATGAGTGTTCTAACACTTCAGAAACAGTTGTTTTGCAAAATAAAGGCTGATATAGTCAGACATTTAACACTCCTTGCAACTGCATGAAAACTGTTTCTGAGTAAAAGAACCTGATTTCAGACAGATCATATATTCAGACAATCTTTAGTTATTGCAAATACTGTTAATTATTGAAGCTTAAGTATTATACCAGTGATTTATTGGATAATACATAAAATGTTAACATGCAATTTTTCTGATTGTACTAGTGGACTGGAGTGTGTCTACTAGTTTGAAAAAAAATCTCTCCCATGGAAATTTTGGGGAAAATATTCAGCGCGCTTGTGTATATTTTCGAAGGATGGGCGATTTGAGAGGAGATAGTCTTATAGTCTTATACGAAGACTACTCCCAAAAACATTGGTATTGCCTGCTCCATTGAGATAAACTGAAGTTACAGAAGACAAATTTAAGGGTCTAACCAATACCGAAGGCAACATAGTATTAAAGTTCTTAATAGAATGGGGAATCCGTACAGAAGAAGCAGAGTGTAACCTAAGGGGTGATATTGATATTTTAAATGTATTTGTGATACTCATGTGGGTTTAGAAGGTTTTGATACCGTCAAAACTAAAGCGATCTTCATACCGGTCATTATGTAAAACAGCATATAAAATTACTGAAGATAATTCCTTCGAATAGAAGGAAGGTACAACAAAAGCCCACAAAACATCTAAGTCTACTTAAAGTTCAGGGATGTCAAACAAGCAGTTGTTATACAACGAGGAACGAACATCGGTTTAATAATGACCTTCAACAGGTATCTAAAGGATGTCAATTGATGGAACAGTGAAAAGCAATCCCTTAGGATTGGAAAAATAAGAGCATTAAATGCTGACCACAGTCAGCTTTGCAGTCTTTGCAATACCAATTATAAGTTCCAGCTCTAGATTCAGTTTCTAACAATTGACTGTTATCAAAATCAGAACATGAGGAGTGAAAGCGCTTGTTACAGTCCTCACATTCTATCCATTATTCGGAACCTTTTTGCAGAGTCCGCAGCGAAACATTCGGATCGGGAGGTTAACTGGAGGCCCCCTGTGCATGGAGAACCATCCCCTGTGCAGGTTAAAGATCCCTACCGTAATTACATGATTACTGTGTAGGCTTTCAGCCTGCAAAACCTGGAGTGTATGTAATATACACCTGCTGTAATGGTCAAATGTGACCGACGCAGTATCAGAAGATAGATAGATAGATAGGGTGTCAAGCAACAATCCTGATTCCGAGTTTGTCATAGCCAGCACACTGACAACTACAAAGGGCTAATCAGTATACTGGTCCAATTATATACAGCTCAGCACACTCAAATATCTGACAACACACAGGCTCTTCAGAAAAATGAATGTGACAAGCGACCTAATTTTGATCCTAAGAATTTCAGTTTGCGTACCCCACCCACTAGTGAGGTAATGGCGGGAAAGAATGTCAGCAATTTTTTTCAATATACAAGACAAAAAAATCACAATCTAGGGTAGCCAGCAATTATATGTTGCTGGTTTACGCTTGTCTGCTATGAATCAGACAAGAAACCAAACAGATATCCAAGAAAAAACTTCTCTTTTTAGTTATCAACATTAACATGCACCTAGCCTCTGAAAGCATTCTTGCTGACTGTCAACATGGTTTCCGAAGTCGAAGGTCTTGTGAAACTCAATTAGTTCAGTTCTACCATGACATAGTGAGCAATCTGGATGGGGCCATTAATCGTGGCCACAAACAGACTGACCTGATTATCATGGATTTTGCCAAGGCCTTCGACAAGGTACCTCACAGGAGGCTATTGTACAAACTAGATCATTATGGGATTAGAGGATCCACACTTAAGTGGGTTAGCTCATGGCTCTCTGGACGCACACAACAAGTTGTACTTGACGGCCAAGCGTCGGATCCAGTCCCGGTTTTGTCCGGTGTCCCACAAGGTTCGGTACTTGGACCGGTTCTTTTCTTGATATTTATTAACAATCTTCCTGATAATATCAGGTCATCTGTTCGCTTGTTTGCTGATGATTGTGTTTTGTACAGGAATATATATACTACTTCTGACTGTCTTATCTTACAAGATGACCTGGATAGCCTAGCACATTGGGAGGCTGGTTAGCAAATGAAGTTCAATGTGGCCAAATGTCATTCAATGAGGGTGTCACGGCACCTCCAGACAAGCAGATTAAATTCAACTACTCATTACATCAGCATACTTTGGAACATGTCCAATCCGCAAAATATCTTGGTATCACCATTACTGATAATCTTGATTGGGGTCAACATATTTCTGAGATTACCTCTAAAGCAACTAGGACATTTGGGTTTCTTAGACGTAATTTGGCTTTTGCACCTAGGCAGACAAAGGATGTTGCATACAAAACCTTGGTTAGACCTCAATTAGAGTATGCATCACCTGTTTGGCATCCCCATGTTAAAACTCAGGTTCAACAGGTTGAGAAGGTTCAGAGGACGGCTGCCCAATGGACCTGCAGGCGATGGCGGAACAGAAGTAGTGTTGGTGAAATGCTCGATGAGCTGGAGTGGCCATCGTTGGAGGCCCGTCGCGAGCAGTCCTCTTTAACCTTCTTTTATAAGATACACTCTGACACAGTGTCTCTTAATAAAGATAAATACTTGCCCCCTGTGACTACTTCAACTCAAACAAGGGCTTCAAAACTAAACAACAGTCAATATCGTAGGTAGCAGGCCTATAGTGATGCCCTGAAGAATTCTTTCTTCCCTAGGACTATTCCTCAGCGGAATAGTCTTCCCTCCTCTGTGGTAAATGTTATATTATTATAACCGTTGCATGCTACTGGTTACACTTGACTGGAGCGCACTGCGATGGAATATAAATACCCAACAGCCTCTCTAATACCAGTCAGTTAGAATATCTTACTACATGTTTACACCATATGTATGATTGAGTAAAAATAGATAATAGAAAGAGCACATCAGTCGTTCTTCAGTTGTTGTTATCACAATATACATAAGTGCATAACATAACATGGTGTCAGAATAGCGGAGAAATAAGTGATTACGTAACTGATAACGTCTTAATTGGATAAATAATTTATCGAAGTTAGCAAAATGGACTTATCAGGGATACCACAACCACGCATGGACTGGGAGTCGGGAAACCTTCCCGAGGCATGGAAAGCATTTAAACAACATGTTGAACTGGTGTTTAATGGGCCCATGAAGGACAAACCAGAAGATGTTAAGGTGACATATCTTCTTTTATGGGTAGGAGAAAAAGGAAGAAACGTGTATAACACATGGACTCTGACGGCTGCTGAGAAAAAGCTACTTGAACCACATTACACGAAATTTCTCAATCACGTGAGACCGAAGCTGAACCCAGTGTTCGCAAGATACAAGTTTAACAATGAACTTCAAGGTTCACAGACTGTTGATGAGTTCATTACAAAGTTAAAGCTCCTTGCACAGGACTGCAGTTTTACGAATATGAACAATATGATACGGGACAGAATAGTTTTCGGAGTTACCTCTCCGAAAATTCGTGAAAAACTCATCAACGAGGGCGATCAGCTGACCTTGGACAAGGCTATTCAGATAGCCCAGAGCTACGAGTATGCACAAGAGCAGCTACGTACGATGGCCGCTGCTCCCGCAGAAGTTCACGTCGTGAGAAACGCTAAAGGGGCGTCAGCGTCGCATGGGGGACAACTGATGAGCCAGCACAAGGGGACGCCGAGTCCGGGACGCGCCGATGACAGGAACGTGTGTAGCAATTGTGGATACCAGCATTTAAGAACAGAAACTTGCAGGGCCAAAGGAAAACAATGTAATTTTTGTAAAAAGTGGAACCATTTTAGTTCAGTGTGTAGGGCTAAGAAATCAAGCAAATCAGTGCACGAAGTTTCTGAAGGGATGATTAATTTACAAATACAAGATAATGAAAGTGCATGTGAGGATTTCTTTGTGGATAGTATTGAGTGTAACGACAAAATGGACCAGGTATTCGTAGATATGCAGGTAGGCCCAAATTCGTTTCCTATCAAATTTAAAGTTGACACTGGCTCCCAGGTAAACATTTTGCCGCGTCAAACCTACGCACAGTTGCATCTTAGTCACCCGCTCGAAAAACCCATGATCAAACTCACAGCCTATGGAGGTGAAACGCTAAACACATTCGGTTGTGTAAAACTTACCTGCTGTTACTCAGGTAAGCGGCAGGTGTTAAATTTCTACGTAGTAGAAACATTATCTTCCCCAATCGTTGGTCTGAGATCAAGTATCGATCTCGAACTCATTAAACTAGTGCTGTCATGTGACGCGACCGGAATACAAACATCTGATTCTCCGTATCTTACGAAAGCAACTGTCTTAACACAGTACGCGGAAGCATTTAAAGGCATAGGCCTGTTTCCTGGCGAATGCAAAATTCACATTGATCCCGCCGTCACCCCAGTCGTTAATCCGCCGAGACGTATACCTGTTGCGTTGCGCGACAAGGTAAAGGCGGAGCTTGACCACATGTTGCAGAAACAAATTATTACACCTGTTACGTCCCCAACTCAATGGGTAAATTCTTTAGTAACTGTTGAAAATAAACAGTCTGGTAAACTCAGAATATGCCTTGACCCCGAACAATTGAATAAGGCCATCCAAAGGCCGCATTACCCCATGAGAACGCTAGAGGACATTCTGCCCCAGCTCTCAGGTGCAAAGTACTTTTCGAAAATGGATGCCCGCTCAGGTTATTGGAGCATTAAACTTGAAACTAGGTCGTCATACCTCACTACGTTCAATACTCCCTTCGGAAGGTACCGTTTCCTTCGTCTCCCCTTTGGTTTGAAGTGTAGCCAAGATCAATTTCAGAGCAAAATTGACGAGTGTTTTGAGGGTTTACCGGGCGTCGCGGCAATAGTGGATGACATTCTAGTATATGGTCGCACCCGCGAAGAGCATGATCAGCACCTACGGAAGGTAATTGAACGAGCGTTTGAAAAGGGGATAAGGTTCAATGAGGATAAATTAGTTGTAGGCGTTTCAGAGGTGGAGTATTTTGGTAATATTTTGTCTGACAGTGGCATGAAAGCGTCACAGAGCAAAGTTTCTGCTATACTTAATATGGACCCGCCAACATGCAGGTCCGAGCTTGAAACATTTTTAGGCATGGTCACATATTTATCACGTTTCTGTGAAAACTTGGCCGAAATAACGAGCCCACTTCGAAAGCTGTTAGAGAGCAACGTTCTCTTTTCTTGGGATAAACCACAAGCTGATGCTTTTCAGGAGGTCAAAAACCTCATTACCAAAGCGCCAGTTCTGGCATACTACGATAAAGAAAAGCCCCTTACGATACAGTGCGACGCATCGAAATCTGGTTTAGGCGCTACCCTCATGCAGGAGGGTAAGCCAATCGCATATGCGTCGAAATCTCTAACACAGTCGGAAATGAATTATGCGCAGATTGAAAAAGAAATGTATGCAATAGTGTTTGCGTGTAAGCGGTTTCATACATATGTATATGGTCGGAAAACTGTTGTTGAAACAGATCATCTACCAATTGTGTCGATAAAAAAGAAACCTTTGTATCTATGCCCACCTAGGCTCACTAGAATGCTCCTACAGCTGCAGAAATATGACCTTGACATTACTTTCAAAAAGGGGAAAGAGCTACACATAGCCGATGCCCTGTCCAGAAACATGTTGAAAGATACATACCCAGAACTTTCCGAAGGCATGGATTTGCACGTACATTCAGTACTCACAAACTTACCTGTGAGTGATCGAAAAATTCAGGAGATCAAAACACATACTGAACTTGACCCACAAATGAAGCAGCTAAAGGAAGTGATTTTAAAAGGCTGGCCTGTAACCAGATCAGAATGTCCTAGGCTGATCACTGATTATTGGAATTTCCGCGACGAACTTACCGTCGAAAATGGTCTGGTATTGAAGGGCCATAGATTAGTCATACCACTCGCCCTTAGGCCCAAAATGCTTGAAATTCTACATCAAGGACACTTCGGGTGCGAAAAAACTTTAAATAGAGCACGAGATGTAATGTTTTGGCCGAAAATCTCCACAGAAATTTCTGAGTTAGTTTTAAACTGTACCGTATGCCTTGAACGCCGAAGGTCGAACCAAAAAGAACCACTCAGACCGCATGATATCCCCGATTACCCATGGCAGTTTGTTGCTACGGACCTTTTTTCATGGGACGGCCAGGATTTCATTATTACAGTTGATTATTATAGCAAGTATTTTGAGGTACAAAAGCTTCCTAGCACACGAGCTAGCACTATCATAGCTAAACTAAAGAGCGTTTTTGCGCGACACGGCTCGCCAGAAGTAGTAAAATCTGATAACGCTGCTATGTTTACAGGTGAACAGTTCTCCGAGTTCGCCAGAGAATGGAATTTTGTGCATGCCACAATTTCTCCCGGCAACAGCCAATCAAATGGGCTTGTTGAAAAGAGCGTGGGAATTTGCAAAAGAATATTCTCAAAGGCTAAGTCAGACGGAAAGGACCCTTATTTAGGTCTTCTTGAATATCGTACGACGCCAAACAAACTTCAATTCTCTCCGAGTCAATTGCTTTTTTCAAGACGTTTACGTTCGAATCTGCCGGTGATACGTGATCAGTTATTACCTGAAACGCCGAATCATATAGTTGTCAAAGAAAGAATGCAAACATCAAAGCAAGATCAAAAGAAATATTTTGATCGCAATGCAAAGTCACTGAAACCTCTTGAAGTAGGGGATAAAACAAGAATACAGCAAAATGACAAAACGTGGAAGCCAGGTGTTGTAACTGGCAGACAAAATGAAAGGTCTTATCTTGTTCAGACCCCTGATGGTGCGGTTTATCGCCGTAACAGGCGACACCTTTTGAAAGCAAATGAGAATGCGCAAAATAGAGATTTTGGACATTTTCATTTGAGTCAGCCTACCGGAGAAACTGAAAATGAGAAAGAATCCCTTCAGGAACCCCAGTGCACTGATGAAGGTGTTTCTGATAAAAAGGAAAATGACTCAGACAGGCCACCAAGTAAGACAGACTCATTGCCATATATTACAAGATATGGGCGCACAGTCCGCCCACGGATCGTTAACTCAATGTGATTAACATTCAAACAGGGTGGATAGCGGAAATATCAGACACTTATGTGAACTTCCAATTAAAATTACTTTTATTTCCTGGGTGTAACGGATTTTCTCACAAATTCAACTGACAGTTTCTTGATATCAAAGATTAAACGTCTGAATTATAAGCTTGAGAACATTTCTTTATCTTGAATAATTTTGATAGTATATTTGATACGTCAGAATTATTTACAACAACTTGTCTTGATACATGGCAGCATGCATGAATTCTGATATTATAAGATAAGAACATTGAAGTGTCGAAGGTCGACATTACCTGTGTGAACAAGAGACAGATACATTGATTTTGAATTTTGATTTTTTGTTTTGTTTGTTTGTTTGTGAATTTCTTCAAAAGGAGGGAGATGTTATATTATTATAACCGTTGCATGCTACTGGTTACACTTGACTGGAGCGCACTGCGATGGAATATAAATACCCAACAGCCTCTCTAATACCAGTCAGTTAGAATATCTTACTACATGTTTACACCATATGTATGATTGAGTAAAAATAGATAATAGAAAGAGCACATCAGTCGTTCTTCAGTTGTTGTTATCACAATATACATAAGTGCATAACATAACAGTAAATGCCAAAACTGCAGAGGAGTTCAAAGCCCGCATGGTGTAGATTGGGATCTTTTTTTTTTGGACGTTTTTATTTTATTTTTTTTATTTGTTTGCTCTTATGTTTCAGTTTTACTCGTTGTAGTCTTATTGTTATCAAGGTCACATGTATAATGAGCTGCCATGAAAGAATTTGCATCCATCTGAAGTCTTGTGCCTCCTTTCGCCTTTTCGACAAAGATACCTTGACTCAGCCGGGTTCTCAAGGTGTCTTCGTACTTTCGCTCTTTTTTTTTTTTGTCTTTTTCGTTCTTTCCGGTATAAGACTTTCTAATTATGGATCTCTATGGCTTTGACACTATCCTATTGCTTATACCCTCATTATATATATGTATACATATGTATATGTATATATACGTATATGTATGTATGTATATATGTGTGTGTGTGTATGTATGTGTGTATATATATACATATTTACACATCTCATTTTATTAGTCAAGATTATTTAACTGTGATTCCGTTATTTTACTTGCTGATGAGGCATGATGTGATCATACTTGCTCAAGCAACAGTCTAGTCAATTTATATGTTTGCTTTTGTAACTATATATATATGTATATTTAATCATTTAACTGTGATCCTCTTCCTTTGCAGCTTTTATATTTATGTTACTTTTATATGCTTTGTTTGTCGGAAAATAGCTCATGCAGCTAATGTTATTTGTTATATTCATATCCGACGTTAAATAAAGTTTCTTGTATCTTGTATCTTGTATCTTGTATCCAGAGGTGTGCGTTTTAGTACACCTCTGAAATCAGAGTATATGAAGATAGATAGAGCTTTTTTTCTCCAATTCCGTCCAGGTCGAATGGAATACCGGAACCTTTTTAATGTTTTTTACTTTTTCTTTTTCATAGCACGACGCGCAGACCCTGCTAAAATGCCCGCGAGGGCGTAAGCAGTATACGAAGATTGATAGATAGGTACTAGCTACAATTGAACGTTTAACAGTTATATTATTTTCACAGAGCTTGTTCGTGTTTCCTTTTTCACGCACGCCCATAAAATCACGTGATTTTTAGCGTCAAAATGGCGATGGTCGCACTTGGTTTCTAAGGATGTAAACATTGAGTTTGAATTGTTATTTTCATTATTGCCATTAGTCTTTCAACATTCTTGTTCTATGCTAGCAAGGAATAGATCTGCTTGCTTAAATTTGATTGGCATATAAGGTAAATTTAACTCACGCCAGTTGTGTTATTATTTCGTGTTAGAAGCGAGTTATTTGGGCTGAATGGTCGCTGGACGTTTCGGCCCAATTTCGGGGGTAGGTCGTTTCGGTCCAATTTTTTGTATATGTATATATTGCATAACATAGATCAGGCTGTGCTATTGCAAGCTTCACACATATTCAACAAATTGCCTGATTTAACGTTTGATAAGCCTCACTGAGGCGTTACAAACCTGAGAATGCAAATGCATTGTAGAAATAATGAGATTACAAATGACGCCATCAGTCATAAGCAGGCTACAGTACCGAGTAAATGTTTTGCATGCTGTTTTGAAACTCTGCATTCCAAAGTTATATTAGCAAATACTGATTAAGACTTGCACCATCCTTCTGTAGCCACAGTGACATACAAAGAGATAAATCCGATAACTTTGCCGTAATGAGTTGATGCGCATGCATGTTGATCCCGAGTTTGCATGCCACTGATAGATATGAACCTTCTGCAGCCACAGTGACACTCAAAGTGTTATTTATCTATTTCACACTATAAAGTTTTAAATTAAACCATCATACGGATCGGGTATAAAAGCCAAGGCCGGGCCGAGCCGCCGAGCCTACCGAAAATTTTATTTTTAGTCTCTAGGTACAAGTAAGATATATATTTTGGTAAATGTGGGATTAAATTATTATAAACTAGATATGTTATAACTAAAAGTAGTTTCACTTATCTACATTGCTTATTTATCTTTTAATAACTGTTTTCCAAAATCCAGGGGTATAAAAGCCGGTAACAAGACGTTTCGCCCCCAAGACGTTTCCCCCCTGGTCGTTTCCCCCCTAGTCGTTTCGCCTCCCTTTTTGGCCCCTAGTCGTTTCACCCCCAAACCCTAGTCGTTTCGCCCCCAAAATATTTTCCTATTTTTTAAATATATACTCAGAGGCAATAAAAAGTATACAGTTTTTGATTTGGAATACCGGATCTTGTATTGTTGTCTGTAATAAAATATGACTATCTCCGTTTTTCCCAAACGTCTATGATTGTAAAACTCCAATTCTTTTCCTGTTGCAGTCATTTATGATGGAGTTATTGCCCTTAATTGATAATCAATATTTCCAACAAAATCTCGTGTTGTACATGACATTCAAACCTATGCACACCGAAAAAGTCATGTACGAATGTTCATCGATAATACGCCATCATTATTTTGCCATTAAACCCAAACAAACAGCTTCAAAATCAATTGGAATTTCTGCCTGTTCCGGATTATCTCCCTTTCCATTAAAATCAAAGTGAATTAAATGAGACTTGTTCTCAAATCGTGTAAGAGATATTCATTTGAAACTTTCGCATATTTTTGTTTTTCTTGGCATTTTTATGCTTACTCCATAGTGATCACTCTAAAATTGCTCAAAGAAAAGTTAATCACCGATACAAATCCCAAAGAAACATAATGCATTTAATCAAAGGAAGAACGTAAAAGGCGAAAATGACATTTTCTTTGACAAGAAATGTTGCACTTTACCTTGTGTTTAATTTAAATATAGGATATA
The DNA here is from genome assembly GCA_963580285.1 of Lucinisca nassula. NCBI lineage: Eukaryota > Metazoa > Mollusca > Bivalvia > Lucinida > Lucinidae > Lucinisca > Lucinisca nassula. The sequence goes on along the minus strand of OY757021.1, from coordinate 65,206,934 downwards.
TTCTTGCCAATCAGTTCCCTTTCTTTAAATCTGTTGTATGAAAATCATTTATTGAATAACACTTATTCGAAACACATGATGAAAGGGAAACTACTCAAGACAAAATATTGGACCAGACCCCCTGTCCATTTCAAGTGACGCAATTTCATTATCCTTTAATCAATTTTAACGGAAAATGCTGCAAATTATGCGGAAGTGGTTGTTCTTATTTATGATGCCGCATATGTATGTAGAGGGAGACATTGGGATGCAAATCGGCGTTCAGTAACCTGTATACTTACTTTTGCCTCTCAGTATATATATATATATATATAAGATTTATTATCTCCATGTGTGACAGAGGCAAAGGGAGAGAAAGAGTGAGAAAAGAACATGTAATTTAAATGAAATTATGATGTATTACCTGTATTTGATCAATACCGTCAATCACATTGTTAATTTGATTTGACACATTAATCACGTAATTGATGCGATTAATGACGAGGTGTGAAAACACGTGCTCTTTGCAAGGTTATATGTCTTTAATTATCGCTTAAGCACCTTTACAGATTTTGTTTTAAATTGGTCGGTTGGTTCGTCAAGAGAGTCGGTCAGCAAAGATTAATGCTGAGGTGCGAAAACACGTGCTCTATGAAAAAATAATTGTCTTTAAATTGGTCGGTTGGTTCTTTAACAGTGTCGGCAAGCAACGGTTGAAAATGGTAAAATTGTCACAATTGGTTCATCTTTAGTTTCTAGAAAATCTTTCAAACGCCGACGATAGCAATATATAAGCTTCGCCCAAAGATCCCAGCATCATTCATCTTTGAATTCGCCTAATACGTTTATCAAGGTCTTCTGAAGTAGAATATTGTCCTTTTTGTGTGTCGCATGTCAGAAGGAAGTAGATGGCCACCGCCATTCTATTTCTTGTGATATGTGTGTGTCTGTGTGAGCGATGGGAGCATCGCCTATGTGGGACAGATAAGACTGATTTATTGATTTATTTATCACTCAAGTTACACGTTCATGTTTTTAATTTAATGTTGGTGTTTACTTTATTTTTTCTTATTATTTTTGTACTCTGTTTTTGTTATAACATTTTTTTTTCAGACCAGACAAAGTACTTGTAAAGCTATATATTGCAAACATGGTTTGAGAATACTTGTTACAGCCGCTATATTGGGAGGATTCTAACGAGTGCACACAGCCTATGACTTTGAACGGAAATAAGTAAAATAATGAACACCCCGTAAACATCAGTTTTCTCTATATAAAGTGAGGTTAAGGTGGATGTTTTTGAAGTAAACAGCCTCAATGATTTTAGTGTAACAAGTCCTAGTCACACCTCTCAGAGTGGCCACTTTTAAGGCCCGGTTCCAGCCGGCAACTAAGGACAAGTTATCCTTAAGCTGACGTGACAGGGACATGATGCTTCTTAAATATTTGCCTCTTCTCGCCTCTTATAAAAGTGAAACTTAGTTTTACAGGAAAAAATGGGCGAAACGACCAGGGGGGCGAAACGACTAGGGAGGAAACGACCTGGGAGGAAACGTCTTGGGGGCGAAACGACTAGGGGAGGAAATGGTTTGGGGGCGAAACGTCCCGGAATCTAAAAGCCAAGGCGGCGAAAAAGTATTGACAATTCCGAATTTCTTTCAAATTCATCGGTTAATTACTTCTTTTTGGCCTTATGATATTTGAATTTGATTATACTAATTATGTGTTCGTGGTAAAATCAAATATACTCACCAAAATCACCTTAATTGATCCAATTTCTTATTCTATTTTTGTTTCTATTTTTAGAATTACCTTATTACAGGAAACGACCGAATGGGAGGGCACACTACGACCAAAATGATCTGAATCAAATGATGACCCATGTTGTTAAGTGACATCAGACTGTTATACCAGTGGACAAAGTTTGTTTATGCGACGTTGTTTCAATGATTGTTCAAGAACTTCGGGGTTTTATGACGTTGATTCGACGTCGTTAAAACGACACTGGGATACTTTGTAAGGGAAATAAACAATCTTGTCCACCAAAATTTTTTTAGAAAAAAGTTTTAAAAAAATGTTCCCAGCAGGCACTCCACGTTAAATCAAGGTTGAAACAACGTTGATTCAACATTGTGTGCCTGCAGGGTTCTGTTTACTGCCAGTAGGAGCTCTTTACTGACTGATGTTCAGGAGGACGCGGATTCGATACCTGCTGAGGTCGGCAGCCTTCTTTCGTGGAGATTGAACATGAAATATTTTCTTCAGTCATTCACTCCCTTCCACTGATTCAAGAAGGGCAGTTGTCATTTTTTGCGATAGAATGTGAACACTCATTTATAAGGAAACAATGGACCAGGACAACTCGTTCTAATTTTCTACATCTATCACACATCCACAGTAAGCTGTCTGACTGCAGCATATTAATAAGCAATACTAATTCAATAGTTAAGTATCAAAACATAATTAATATGTCTAAAACATGATTAAGAAATATGATGAGTTTCATAAAGCTCTATCTTTCCTACCATTCAGTTCCTACCATTCAGATAGTATATTTAAATGCCCTTATCATTTATATCTGACATTGCCGTCCGTTGCGGTTCATTACGACGTGGCCTACATAAAACCACCAAAAATACGGTTATTACAGATACTAAAAGGAATTGACTGGACTTGTTACATTAAAAGGCTTAGAAAATACTTTTTGGGGTTGTCCTGTACATTTTTTCACACATCCATGTCTATTTCATTCAAATTCGATCAAAGCGTACGATAAAAACCGCCTTGGCTTTTATACCCCTAAAAAATTGCAAAATTGCAATAAAACAAAAATTAGGGCACCTAAAAGAACAAAAACTATGCTGAGTATCACATTTGATATAATTAACATTATCATATTAAAATTTACCACTAACATTTCTTCTTCGGTTAGAATTCCGAAAAATAAAATCTTCGGATCGGCAATTTTTGGCTTGGCGGCCCGGCCCGGCAGGGCCTTGGCTTTTATACCCGACCCATCATACGTGAATCGCCCATTAATCAATCATCTGTAAAATTGTAAATTTTGTTAAAGTTATTTAATCCCCTCCTTTTTGTCTATTGGTGATCAACTGAGTGTCGATATACATGTATGACTTAAATTACGGTAATGTTTTAAGGTGTAAAAACGCGTTAAATGCTAGCGCCTATACTTATGGAGGTGAGTTAATCCCTTGGACTTCGTCGGCAAATGGTGGTTCTTCTTCTTCTAATAGAATATCTTTATTTAAAAATTCCAAAGGCTGTTAAGTTCTTAGTTCTGCCCCGAAACTTAATTTGTGGATACTCATTACAATGATTCGATAGTATTTCGAAATCAAAGGAAGATAGTATTATATTCCATAGGTTTATCATTACATGTAGTTTGAATATAATAATAATAAATAAAACAATAAAAAATGGTTAGGGACTGATTGCTTTGTACAGTAAAGTTAGTTTCATACAATTATCAAATCCATGTCACACCTCATCGCTTGTGCTAACTGGAAACATGGCTGCTTAGTATGAATAGAACTTTTAGAATTTGTTAATTAGGCTATCATAACCATGTGGCTAACGTGACAAGGCAATTTAATAATATTCCATGGCAAATATATTTCCAGGGGCTGACAAATCCATTGCCCGGCCGCCCGGGACAAGTCCGAAATCGCTCTGGGCAGGTGCACTTTGACCTTCCGATGCCCGGTCGGGCAAGTGCAAAAATCGTCTACAACTGTCGGTCTTTTTAGTCCTTAAATACGGTAAAATTAGACCCAGTAAGTAAATCACAATAATTCTATATCGGCTGCAGCTCGTGTTTATCATGCATGTCAAGCTAAATGAGTTTATATAACTATCTTAAATTGCTAATCGGTTAAGGTATAATGTTAGCAATTAACTTGAGAAAATACCGTTATTGACTGTGACAACAACCGTATTTTCTACCGTATTACCGAGCAGACCTGGGAAATAAATAGAAGTGAATGCAATGATCAGGAATCGATACGATTAACCCTGAGCTCCCATCAAACACACCAAAGGGAAATAAACACAAACATGAAATAACTAGACCCTAATGGAAAGTGGTTGTGCTTGAAACTTGACAAAAACCTTGGATTATATTTATAAATGTTGGTCGTCATCATTGTCACCAATATCCCCCCGCATCCAACCCCACTTTGAGTTCCAAAATCCTGGGCAAGTAGGATTTTAAGCTGGGCAAGTGCAAAAATATTTTACTTGCCTGGTGGGCAAGTGGAAAATTTTTTGGATTTGTCAGGCCCTGTATTTCATAGGTACCGGTACTACGATTTGAATTCAAATGGTGTACACCCCATCTGACAGCAGATATTGCTCAGTATCAATTAATTATTTCATTGATATAAAGTGTACAGTCTACAACAGAGTGGAAAATTAGCATATAACACATTGTTTGATCACATGACAGTCACCTGACTTTAGAAAACATCCAGTAGAAACATGACTTTAGAGCAGAAATTTCCCATGGCTATTTTAGCAATATTGAGACTGATACTGTATCATACTATATAAGTTTACCATAAATCGTCGCCGCCAGGCTTGTTCAAGCATTACCTAGCTTGGACAGTCGTCTGTATTGCTCTCTCGGCCAATCAGAGCGTCACGGCTAGAAGATTGACAGGTCAGATTTGCGGTTTGTGAGCTGCTGGTGTGTGTGATTAAATCAAGCACGTGGCTGATTAACATTAAATTAATTGATTTTTTGTTTCCGGATACTTGTATACACAGTTGGATTATCGGTAATTTGATTGTTGAAAAAAATGTCTAAAGCATAATTAAAGGATGCGATAATCTAGTGTATAAATCTTTTTCTTTTTATTTCTCCTATATTACTGCCGCATTACGAGCAGGATTTCCTTGGTGGTAACCAGTACTTTTTATACGCCCGTTTTGAAAAAACGGTCGTATTATGTTATGGGGTCGGCGTCCGTCCCTCTGTAAACTTTTCGTTTCCGGATAACTCCTCCTACAGTTTTCATCCGATCAAGCTGAAACTTGGTAGGTAGTAAGACCATGATGTGTAGATGTGCGTAAAGTTTCGAGAATCAACATCCGCCAAATATTAACAGAGTTATGCCCCTTTGAAATTTTTGTAAACATTTTCGTTTCCGGATAACTCCTACAGTTTTCATCCGATCAAGTTGAAACTTGGTAGGTAGTAAGACCATGATGTGTAGATGTGCATAAAGTTTCGAGAATCAACATCCGCCAAATATTAACAGAGTTATGCCCCTTTGAAATTTTTGTAAACATTTTCGTTTCCGGAAAACTCCTCCTACAGTTTTCATCCGATCAAGCTGAAACTTGGTAGTTAGTAAGATCATGATGTGTAGATGTGCGTAAAGTTTCGAGAATCAACATCAGCCAAATATTAACAGAGTTATGCCCCTTTGAAATTTTTGTAAACATTTTCGTTTCCGGATAACTCCTCCTACAGTTTTCATCCGATCAAGTTGAAACTTGGTAGGTAGTAAGACCATGATGTGTAGATGTGCATAAAGTTTCGAGAATCAACGTCCGCCAAATATTAACAGAGTTATGCCCCTTTGAAATTTTTGTAAACATTTTCGTTTCCGGAAAACTCCCTACAGTTTTCATCCGATCAAGCTGAAACTTGGTAGTTAGTAAGACCATGATGTGTAGATGTGCGTAAAGTTTCGAGAATCAATGTCCGCCAAATATTAACAGAGTTATGCCCCTTTGAAATTTTTGTAAACATTTTTGTTTCCGGATAACTCATCCTACAGTTTTCATCCGATCAAGCTGAAACTTGGTAGGTAGTAAGACCATGATGTGTAGATGTGCGTAAAGTTTTTAGAATTATCGTCCGCCAAATATTAAGAGAGTAATTTCCCTTTGAAATTTTTGTAAACATTTTCGTTTCCGGATAACTCCTGCTACAGTTTTCATCTGATAATGCTATAAGTGCTCGTTTTTAAGTGTTGTAAATAACTGATGAGATTAATTCTAGTTCTAAGCTGTCTGCTTTGGAAAGAGCAATACAGGGAAAAGGAAGAAAGCTCTGTGATGCCCTAGCTCTGGCTTGGCACTGTGCATGCTCTTCTTGCATTTGCTGTCACCCATTGAAACTTGAAAAATAGTTCCACCATCAATGAATACTGTTTTCAGGTTTCAGTCTACCAAATATGGATTTGCCACGGGCGTATAATGCCCCGCTTGCGGAGCTCTTGTTTACATCTTTATTACGATTAAAGAAAATTATGACTCGAGTTTGTAGCACATTCAGAGTTTCACTAACTAGGATTTTGAAAACAGGAGTTTAAGAATCCATCCATAGAAAAAGTTGGATTCAAATCTGAAAAGTTGGAGTCAAATTTTGAAAAATTGGAGTTTTACCTAAAAAACGTGTGTCAAATATGGCTAAATGGGTACGGCTGTAGAGTGTGTCTGTAAGACTCCAAAAGACTTTGGGGCTTGAACGCTTATCCTGCTTAACATGACAAACTATTTTCTTGCAGTGGAGATCCAGATGAGATAGCTTCCATCTAATCAGGATTTACACTGTCACTCAGATTGTGAATTTGAATGGATAAATTACATTAGGTTTTGAAAGTTAAGAGTGGACTGCAGCTAAATTAATTTTTTCAACAGGATAATGGTTTAAGTTGAGAGTGAGCAGTTAACAGTAGTACAGGCTGTGATCAGGCTGCTCCAACATGACAAGTCTGTTTAGGTCATTCACTACATCCTAGTACATAAACTGGCATCTGAAACTTTTGGATTCTTACAATATTTTGCATAATGATTAAAGACGTAACACAGCCAAAATTTCCAGTCAAGTCCATTTTGTTTCTTCAAAATAACCAGGATTTGAAGAAATAAGATGGAAATAATATGACTCGAAAATTTTGACTTTCATTAAAAAAAAAAAACAAAACAAAAAACTTTTGTTGTTTTTATTTGATATCCAGTTTGTCACTAATATCCCTTCCCCCCCCCCCAAAAAAAAAAACAAAACAAAAAAAAACAAACACTAACAGTTTAGGCCCAGATCAGATGCCACAGGTGTCTGTTCAGGACCACTATTAGCAGGCAGTTCAACACTTTACTTAATGCTAATATTCCATGGTTTCTGATAATTAATTTCTTTATTCAATTAGGCCGAGTCGTAACTTCATAAACAATATAGGAATGACTAACCCTTTTCATGCTGTTCACAACAATCCCTATCTTTGCAAACAGTGTAGATCCAGATGAGATCTGATCAGGATCTACACTGTTTGACATTCAGTTTATGAGTTTGTAAGAATAAATTACATCAAGTAATCTGATTGGTTCAAAGTCAGAAATGGGTGTGGCTAAACTGAATATTCAGCAAGATGATTGGTTAAAATAGTTGAGAAGAGCTACACTTGAGATCTAGCACTTGGCATACTGCAGCTTGCCAATGTTTGCTTTGAATATGTCAAGGCTTGGCGAGCTGATAACGGCTCCACTGGCCAACTGCTCATTAAATTGAGAAAGAATGAAGCTGAATGTAATATTAGACAAATTTATTTACGTTCAACCATTTTGACAAAAACTATGCCATTTTTGGCAGAAGAACTATGGGGTGAATACCATAAATGAAAAGGCTTGTCCTGTTGAATAAACCAATTTTGCAAAACTCAGCCAGCCAAATTTTTGATATGGTGTGTTCATTCTAAGTCACAAACAGAATGACAAAAGTGTAGATCCTGATCAGATGGCTTTTATCTGGATCTACTCTGAATGCAAAGTTTAGCAGGACAAGGGCTAAAATAAGATCTTATTCTGCTGATGTAAGTCTTGTTAACCCTTTCTGTACCAAATGGAACCGTCCTCCATATATATAGCAGGAGTCCATTTCAAAATTTAGGGGTGTCAGGTTGTGTTTTCTTCAAAATTGATTTGGAAACCAGCTGAACTTTAAGCAAACAGTGGAGGCCCTGATCAGACGCTGCGTTCTGCGGCGTCTGATCTGGGCCTGCACTGTTTGCCCGGGTACCCGTTTTGGGGTTTCTGGTACAAAATGGGTTAAGTGTCATTATGTTATACATGTACACCAAAGATTGATATGATAATTATTGTCTATTTTGTCTCCCGGTTTAACAATCAAGTAAAAAAAATATAGATATAATAAGACAAATTGATTTAAGCTCAACCATTTTAACAAACACTATGCCATTTTTGGCAGTAGAACTAGCATAGAATGTCCAAAATGAAAAATATATAGTTCTATGAATTGAAGGGACCTGCTGAAAGGTAGTGTTTTGTTTATGAAATGTTTTTTGTATGGATTATACAGAAAAATGTCTGTCAAAACTGTAATTTTGTTGTTTTACGGGTTTATGTCTTGTCATTTGCAAGGAGGTTATAATTTAATGGAGATCAATGGTCAGTTTTTCAGAACTCTAAAACTTTGATCATATACTTATATTATTGCTGATAAAACGTGATCAGCTTTTGAATTTTACGATTGCAAAAGCTACTTTAACCCATTGTATACTCATGGATTTTTCAATTGCTATGTGTGCGAGTCGGACCGTCCATGTTTATAAACCCTATTGGTTTCATTGGGCGACATGGCTTGAGATGTCATTTCATCTCAATGTCGGGTAAAAGTCCCACAAAATTGGAAGCAACATCTCCAAAATGAGTGTGATGGGGACGTTAAACCTCAAATCAACCAACCATTGCTATATGTTGAACAATACCATTTGTCTTGAATATAAAGGGTATCAGGCCAAATTTTGTTGCAAGGCTACTCACATTTTTTCCAGCAAGAATACCAGTGACTGTATAGATAAATAACACTTTGGAAACCTGTAAAAATGACATAGGCAAATGGTGTAGACCCAGCTCAAACTTGGCATAATGTGGCATCCGATCAGGGTCTACTCTGTGTGATAACAGGATTTTCCATCATAAAAGAAAAGAAACAGACAACAAAATACACTTGACACCCTTGTCCAACGTATAACAAAGGAAGAGTCCAAAAGTTTACAATGGGTTAAGCTAACAATGCTTTGAAAAACGTTTGTTTGTTTGTTTGATTTGAGGTTTAACGTCCCCGTCAACACTGTAAAGGTCATTTTGGAGACGTTGCTTCCAATTTTGAAAAACATGGTGCTGACTTTGGTTTAATTGATGTCATAGCCCCAGATAAGAGGGGGTATCCACATATAATTTTTCATATTTCTGCATAAAAACATACATTGTTGGTATTCATTAGAAGCACCTCACTGAGACGCTTCTAATGAATACCCACAACATACTTTTTATACAGGAATAAGAAAAATATCTGTAATGTGAAAAAGGTGCCTTATCTGTTGCTATGGTCGCTTTACCTCTGCCCCCACACTTTTTTGAGGAACTCCATTCCTTGGCATCTGCTCTGGGTCTACACCGTTTGCCGAATGTAACACATGATTCACGGCTAGGTTAAATAGATAACCTATGCAGCACTCTGTCCTTACGGCAATAAGAAATAAGAATGGCGTGCTTTTCTATAAATAAGTGTTATCTGGATTTCCAGCAAGCCAGTGATTCAGCATTGAAAAGCTTTTGCATCTTTTTACTGTGGGTCAATAGATAAACAGACGACCCCAATGTTGCTGCATGTTTTCTGCTGAACTGCATTGTACATGGATATTTTTGAAACATGGTGATCAAAGACTTTGTGGTTATCAAACATCTCATGCTGGTTTGTGTCCATATCCTTATCAACAGTGTGAATTAGCACATGTTTATGTCAATAAAACTTACCAGAATTTTATCTGTGAGTGTTTCAAACCTTAAGTATAGGGGTCATTCATTCATTTCAGTAATTTAACATTCTTTCCCAGAGATTGATCGTGAAATCTTTTCAACGGTCATTCTCCCTCCCACTGATTCAAGAAGTGCAGTTGTCAGTTTCTGGTAAAATAATGTGAACTATACTGGTTAACTATTTACGTATTAGCCTACCCAAAAAAGGATGGATAGGACTAAACTGACTGGCTCAAAAATGACCTAAATAGTGTTGGCTGAGCTGTTAAACTCCAATGCAAACAAAATTTCGGTAATTTAAGGGATGTGGATACCTCTGACAATTTCTGACGGCCCCTGCCCATTGGGGCTTGAAGAAATATATGGGCTGCATGATGCTCCCACGCAGAGCTGAAACCGACCCGCACAGGAGTACTGGTAAACAGCGTAGAGGATCTAAAGCCTGCCCAGGCAAAGCGGTGTGAGTCGGCCCGTCCATGCTTATAAACCCTATTGGTTTCATTGGGCGACTGGGCTTGAGATGTTATTTCATCTCATTGTAGGGTAAAAGTCCCACAAAATTGTAAGCAACATCTCCAAAATGACCTTTATAGTGTTGATGAGGACGTTAAACCTCAAATCAAACAAAAACAAACTGACAATTTCTGACATTTTAACAAGAACTTTTGTGATTTTTTTTTTTTCATCTCTTTAATGTAAACCTCGAACTCTGATATAAAGGGGGTTGACAATTAAAGGTAAGCAAGAGAGCAAATTCTTTCCATTCCTATTGCAATAAAAGGGTTGATGAGGGTGACAATTCTTTTCAAAACAGTTGCTCCTGAATGTGTATCCATTATATATTTTTCTGCAGAAAAAAGTTTTTTGTGGGTACTCATAAGAAGCACCGGGTGCATGACATTTCATCTAAACCCATTTCGTCTAATACGACAATTGGTCAAAAATACCTGTCTAGTACAACACTTTGTCGAATAAAAAATAAAAAGGATTTTAGACGAAATGTCGCACCTTTGTTATTTTCGTCTTTTTTTTTTTTTCAATTTTTAAACAATCTGCCTGTTGTCTATACTAATACAGATGATACTTTTCTTCTTTTTGCTCAAAATATACTCATTGGGGAGGTTTTAATGAGTACCCACAATCTATATTTTGAGCAGAAATAGGAAAAATAGGATTTTCCCCTGTAAACCCCAGTTTTACTATATAAATGTGGGGTTCAATGAGGTTCACAATTGTATAGGTGTATTTGTGATGGGGTGGGAAGCCTTTGTCACAAGGATACAACCTGAACTATTAACTTTGAAACCATAGAAATTTATGGTCACTGGCAAATAAAGATCTGCCTTCGTAGATCATTTGTCTTTCTTTACCATTATATGTGCAAACAAAACTTAGATGAAAAAACAATTAGACAAAAAAAATTAGACATTTTTAGACGAATTTAGACACTTTTCGACAAAATTTAGACGTAATGTCGTATTCGACGAAATGTCTTTTAGACGAAATGTCCTTTAGACGAAATGGGTTTAGACGAAATGTCATGGATCCAGAAGCACCTAATTCAGAGGAACTTCTAAAGAGTACCCACAGCATATGTTTTCATGCAAAAATAAGAGAAATATCAGTTACTTTTCAGATTAAATCAGTCCCTTATCTATAGCTATGTAGGCTTATACCAGATAAGGTTTCCATTTTAACCATGTTACATGTACATTTGTTTGTTTGATTTGAGGTTTAACGTCCCTGTCAACACTGTAAAGGTCATTTTGGAGACGTTGCTTCCAATTTTGTGGGACTTTCATCCGACATTGAGATGAAATGACATCACAAGCCCTGCCGCCCAATGAAACCAATAGGGTTTATAAGGGTGGACAATCCGACTCGCACCACTTTTAGATCCTCTAAGCGGTTTACCAGTACTTGTGTTTCTGCTCTGCATGGGAGCATCATGCAGCCCATATTTCTTCAAGCCCCGATGGGTGGGGGTCAATTACATGTACACAACAGTGTTATAATGAATAGTGTTTTACATTACGAAAACACGCCTATACAATTGGCCTGTAAAATTACGGCCGAAAAAAACCCGAAAATTTTACAGTGAAAACTAGTGATATTTTTCTTTTTTCTGCTCAAAATATAGATTGTGGGTACTCGTTAGAACCTCCTCATCGAGGCGGTTCTAACATGTACCCATAATCTATATTTTAGAACAGAAATAAGAAAAATAAGGTTTACCCCTGTAAACCCCAGTTTTACTTTATAAAAGTGGGGTTCAAGTTGGTCAAAATTACATGTACAGTCTAACCTGTCTACAAAGACCGCTCAAGGGAAAGAAGAAATATGGTCTTTGTCCACAGGTGGTCTTTATTCAGAGGGTCAGTTTTGCATCAACTGATCTACCTCTTTAGAAGACAAAGGACTACTTCACAGCATTTTAGCTTACAAGTTTACAAGTTTATTCAGAAACTCAGTACACATAATATGTAATATGAGTCAAGTTATACAATTAAATATAAATAATACTTGGGGAACAGGCTATTTGGTTACAAAATAATAATCAGTAATACACATAATTACACACACACACACACACACACACACACACACACACACACACACACACACAGAGAGAGAGAGAGAGAGGAGAGAGGGTTGTTTCTTTTTCAAACTATGATCATAGACAAACAACAACAAAAATTGTTTACTTTGTATATACTGTTTTTGTGACATTTGCCTGGAGTTTATTTGAATTTTTCAAGTACCTTACTCAAGAATAAACATAAGCTTTTGAGTTTTACGGATCTTTCCTCATTCATAATGCGTGAAAAGGTTAAACAGTTAAGGTTTTTTCGGTTGATGGTGGGTAAAAACGTTTTTCTTTCGTCTGTAAAAAATTGGCATTCTAAAAGGTAGTGGAATTCGTCCCCAATTAAATTACAATTACACAAATTACATTTTCTCAGGTTACGGTCTATCCCTGCCCAGCGTCCTGTTTCAATCGGTAATCTATTGTTACACAGCCTGAAAGAAATCAACGTTTGCATTTGTTTAGGGGGTAATACTGAAAAGTAAGTTTCAAATTTATGTTCTGTTTTATATATCTTATAATTTGAACATTTTGAAGAAATTTCCATGTTATCTCGCCAGGTCTGCATATATTGTGATTCGAGGATATGTTGGACGGTTTTAGATAACCAGATACTATTTTCTGCTTTCTGTTCAAACCAGGTAAAACTTAACCGATATAGCAGATATGTATTGGATAATCCCAGTTACACCTGAATGATTTACTGATTAACTCCCCTCAAGGTAACATTATGTCAGGTTTCAATAACGAATCACTAAAGAAATTAACTTGACTCATTAAAGGATGTCCACAAACAATTAATTGCCCAATTAAAACTTTGGTCAATACTATTCAAAGCACAAAGTGGTCTTTGTTCAGGGTAATGATATGCATTTGGGAAGGATTTTGACTGTCCTCTGGTCCTAGTGCACAGGTGGTCTCTGTTGGCAGGTGCATTATATAGTCAAATTGGAAGGGAGGAATTGGAAGTGGTCTTTGTAGACAGGTGGTCTTTGTTCACAGGTGGTCTTTAAGACAGGTTTGACTGTACATGTATATATAGGCGTGTTTTCGTGATGAACCATTAAGATGTGGAGAAAAACTGCATCTAAAGATGTCATCTGTTTGTCGTCTACTGAATCTTCTTGCAAACTTTTAAAAAATATTTTTGTACACAGGCAAACAGTGTGACCCAGATTAGACTGCTCCTAGTGGAGCAGTCTGATCTAGGTCAACACTGTTTGCCACAATGACTTTTAATGTAACCGGCAGATGTCAAAGCAGACGACAATTGTGGGTTAAAGAGGTTGGTGTTTGGTAATGATCCTAGGTATTTTGGGGATGGGTGGGTTTGGTTTTATGGCCCTTTCAAGATTATTTCACTCATAACAGGCCGATCATTAATCAGAGTGGGGGAAAACCAGAGTACCCGAAAAAAACACCTGACCTTCTGTTGCTGAATGTGACCTGAGCAAGGTTGGAACCCACAGCGGTGAGAGACCTACTGATTAAGAGTCACCACTCTTATCCACTAGGCCACGGAGGCCAGTAAGCCTAGGAATTCGGACAGATACATGTAGGCCTGAGAAAACAGTGCAGACTGCTGATCAGGAATTACACTGTTTTCCATTCTGTCTGCACCTTTTGGACTTCCTTGTTGTATCATGAAATAAATTTCTTAAAACTTTTGAAGAATTACAGCAAGTCCTCGAGGAGTCTGAATATAAAGGATTTTTAGGGAACATCCATGGTCGACATTAGGCATTCTTCAAGTCACATACATGTGCTCCAGTTAAGGAGCCCTATGTTGTGGGTACTAGCTAGAATCACTTCATTGAGTACCCACAACATGGTTTGATGGTGAAATAAGAAAATTTACTGCAAAATTATTCTTGTTACTCTAGCTTGTCTGTAATGATGAGTCATTCAGTCTTTGAAGTTGTTTGAATTTTTTCCCTTGTTATGTTTTCAGGTTTAATTTGCAACTGACAAAAAGAACCACCAGGAAGGACCACACTTACAATTATAAGTAAATTTTCAAACAGAATTGTGACTCTTGGATAAAAGACCTATTGTTCCTACAGGACTGATTTGAGTTAATAATCAACTATGGCTTTTCAGAGGTATGTTATTGGTTATTGTTTGTTTGATTTGAGGTTTAAAGTCCCTGCCAACACTGTAAAGGTCATTTTGGAGAGGTTGCTTCCAATTTTGTGAGACTTTTACCCGACATTGAGATGAAATGACATCTCAAGCCCTGTCGCCCAATGAAACCAATAGGGTTTATTAGCATGGATGGTCTGCCTCGCACCGGGGTTCCTGGACAGGCTTAGATCCTCTAAGCGGTTTACCAGTACTAGTGTGCGGGCTGGATTCAGCTCTGCGTGGAAGCATCATGCAGCCCATATATTTCTTCAAGCCCCTATGGGCGGGGGCCTGTATGTTATTGGGCTTGTGACCATCAAATTAACCCATTGCATGCGGGGAAACCCCTTGGTAAACAGTACAGGCCCAGATCAGACGCCACAGAACGCGGCATCTGATCAGGGCCTGCACTATTTGCAAACAGAATTTTCTGCCATTAAATAGAATAAAATTAAAAAAGGAAAAAATTGGTCTGACACCCCTTGTATGACACCTGGACTTGTCCAACATACAGCAGTGGAAGAGAACCGGCCCCGATCGCTCAGTTGGTAGAGTGTCCGCTCCGGGGAACAGGAGGGCACAGGTTTGATCCTGGGCCACAACATACCAAAGTCGTTAAAAATGGTACTAGCTGCTCCTCGCTTGGCTCTCAGATTTACAGGGTAGAGCTAGGACTGGTCGACCCAGTGTCAGGATAATGTGACTGGGTGTGGTATCATGTAATGTGTCTGGGACATGATACTTCAGTGAGGCAGCACTATAAAAGTGAGCAATGAGCTCCCTGTCGCAACCAGACACCGCCGTGATATGACTGAAAAATTGTT
This sequence comes from Lucinisca nassula, assembly GCA_963580285.1. Classification (NCBI taxonomy): domain Eukaryota; kingdom Metazoa; phylum Mollusca; class Bivalvia; order Lucinida; family Lucinidae; genus Lucinisca; species Lucinisca nassula. Next base: position 65,191,613 of record OY757021.1, on the reverse strand, counting down.
GAAAGCGACATTAAACCCAAATTCACACACACACACGCAATGGAAGAGTCCACTAGTATACCATGGATTAAAAAGTCGTTGGAACATTTGCCTGCCTTATATGTTTGCAGAAATATACACTACCTGAGTATTCTTTAACCCTTAAGATTCCAAGAATTACTGCATCTGAAAATGTCTTTGTGTAATCTGCTGCACTTCTTGCATGCTTTCCATACAGGCAAACAGTGTGGACCCTGATCAGACTGCTAGAGGAGCAATCTTATCTGGGCTCACACTATTTGAAACAATGACTTAAAAAGTAACCCGGATGACAGTTGCTGTGATTGGCGTCTGTAGGGTTAAATTCATTCATAAATCAGATGCTGAGACACTGAGCCAGATCATTTTAAAGGGAATGTGTGTGTGTGTGAATTCGGGTTCAACGTCGCTTTCAACAATTTTTGAGTCATATCAGGATTGGTGTCTGGTTTCGACAGGGAGCTCAATGCTCACTTTTATAGTGCTGCCTCACTCAAGTATCATGTCCCAGACACATTACATGATACCACACCCAGTCACATTATCCTAACACTGGGTCGACCAGTCCTAGCTCTACCCCGTAAATCTGAGTGCCAAGCAAGGAGCAGCTAGTACCATTTGTTAATGACTTTGGTATGTCGCGGCCCGGGATCGAACCCGTGACCTTTCGTTCCCCGGAGCGGACACTCTACCAACTGAGCTATCGGGGCCGGTTTTAAAGGGAATGGATACACTTAAGGGCTGGTAGCACTTTAATTGTCTCCCATAGTGTCCATGGAGGTACAACAAATTCCAGATCTTGCCTCTGTAGGAGTGGCTTAAATGTTTACAAGAAAGCCTACAGGAAAACAGAAAAGTTATCTCCCTTGCAAAAACAGGGAAATTATGTCAGGTGTAGCCATCCCCTTTAAATGAGCCATGTCATGAGAAAACTTGTTTATGGCATTTGCAAACAACTAAGGTGCTGATCAGCCTGTGCTTCTGCACAGGCTGGTCAGTGCCTTTGTGTAAGCTGCTTGGATAGTACAATTTCTCTACCCATAGTTTCTATACCTAAAGTTACCGGCCCCCGATAGCTCAGTTGGTAGAGTGTCCGCTCCGGGGAACGGGTGGTCACGGGTTCCGACATACCAAAATCGTTAAAAATGGTACTAGCTGCTCCCCGCTTGGCACTCAGATTTACGAGGTAGAGCTAGGAATGGTCGACCCAGTGTCAGGATAATTTGACTGGGTGTGGTATCATGTAATGTGTCTGGGACATGATACTTCAGTGAGGCAGCACTATAAAAGTGAGCATTGAGCTCCCTGTCGCAACCAGACACCGTCGTGATATGACTGAAAAATTGTTGAAAGCAACGTTAAACCCGAATTCACACACATATACCTAAAGTTTCATGACTGTTGCTCCTCTCTGTAGGTTTGTGTCTTATACCGGACCTCTAACCCCAGAATCAGGCTTTCTCATGACAGGGCTAAACTATAAGTCTGTTATAATTGCTTACCATAATGGTCCTAAGTAATGGGACAGACAGGCAGAAACAAACAGTGTAGATCCAGATCAGACTGCTCCTGAAGGAGCAGTCTGATCAGGGTCTACACTGTTTGCCATTCCGTCTGCACCTTTTGGACTGACCTTGCTGGATCATGAAACAAATTTATTAAAATTTTAGGACAATTACAGCAAGTCCTCAAGGTTTCCGAATTTTTAGGATTTTTATGGTACATCTATTTCCCTAAAATAAGTTGACATACCATTTGGCACTTCTTGGACTCCTTGCTGAATTGTGAAACATATTTGCTAAACTTTCAGGAGAATTATAGCAAGTCCGCAAACGGTCTGAATTTTAGGATTTTTACGGTAAATTCTAAATTGATCTACATGTACCATACTGGGACCCTTGATTGCTTTTCAAAAAAGTGTGTAGTAAACAAAGTCATCGCTACTATTATTTACATTTCAAAAACAATTGTAAATAATGTATGAGTGACAATGCAAACAATTCATTTTGTCATCATTCTTTATAGGACAATTCATTTTTTGGCAAAAACTTAATTATGTTGATTTTTTTTATAGTTTATTTAAAGTGTGTAAATTTTAGTAATTTGTAGCGCTCAGTAAAATGATTAATTATTGGCAAATCATAGAACTAAACAGACAGTGAAAAGTTTAGACCAAGATGGGGGTGTGATTTAAATTAAGTAACACCCCTATACAAATACATTGTACATTTTAACACTGAATATCGAAAATTTTAAGATGAAAATTTGTGATGTTTTTCTTATGTCTGCTCAAAATATGGCTTGTGGGTACAAGTTAGAACCGCCTCATTGAGGGGGTTCTAATGAGTACCCACAACAAATATTTTGCAACAGAAATAAGAAGAAATAAAAGTTTTACCTCTGTGAGGTGATGAGACGGTTCTAAAGTGTACCCACAATCCATATTTCATGATTTTGAGCAGAAACAAGAAAAAAAAAAGGTTTACCTCTGTAATCCCCAGTTTTGCCATATAAAAATGGGGTTCAATGGGGTCAGAATTTTATAGGTGTGTTTTCGTGATGATTGGTATATGTCCTTTGCTTGCTACCACTGCAGCTTTGGCTCATTTCCATTTGTGATAAAGAAGTGATAAAGGTCAGTCACCTTTTTTCTCCATCACATGCAAGTATGACCACAATATTAACCCTTAACCTTAACCCTTTTTGTACCAAATGGACTCTTCCACCGTATATATAGCAGGCGTCCATTTCTAAATTTAGAGGTATCAGGTTGTGTTTTCTTCAAATTTATTTGGAAAATGACTAAACTTTTGGCAAACAGTGGAGGTCCTGATCAGACGCCGTGTTCTACCGCATCTGATCTTGGCCTGCACTGTTTGCCATTCTTTCTGTGTCAAGGTTGTTGTGTTCTTGTGTTTTTTGGAAATAATACCATGTCTGTATGGAGCTGCTTTTAAAACTCGCAAATACCAAGTCATTGTGGTTTGGACAGTAGTTACAGCTTTGAATGTACACATATATACTTGGATTCATTAACCCTTGTCCTGCTGAATATTCATATATGCCACACCCACTACCGATTATCAACCAATCAGATTACTTGATGCAAATTATTACAACAAACTCACAACCTGAATGATAAACAATGTAGATCCTGATCAGATGGCTTCTTCAGAAGCCATCTGATCTGGATCTACATTGTTTCAAAGAAAAGGCATATCCGGGTTCAGTAGGACAAGGGTTAAAGTTGATTGTTAAGCTCAAGTCTATATAATGAATACTTTGGTAAAGCTGTCATTAGCGAATGTTCACTTCACTATCGACAGCTGGCTGTCGATAGTCAGCTGTCAATAGCCACTTCCTATAGAGAAAATTGGCATTTACAGAGTATACACAGCTTCGCAAGTCAAGCGTACTAAGTCCTATATGTTCCTTTCATAAGGAATGTTACTTAGTACCCTTGGCTTTCAAAGATGGGGTATACATTTCCTCTTAGTTTTTCCTCTGAATAGTAAGCTTTGGGTACTTGTTATAACCGTCTGGCTGAGGCACTACAATCTGATTGGGCTGTATGATGCTTTCACCAAAGCTGAAACCAACCGCACATGAGTACTGGTAAACCACTTAGAAGGTCTAAGCCTGTCCAGGCAAAGGGGTGCGAGTTGGATCGACCTTGCATATAAACCCTTTTGGTTTGTTTGGACGGTAGGGCTTGCTTAGTCATTTTATTTCACTGTCGGGTCAAAGTCCCGCAAAATTGGAAGCAATGTCTCCAAAATTAGCTATATATTTTTGATGAATGCCCCCGCCCATCGGGGCTTGAAGAAATAGATAGGCTTTGTGTGTATTGGAGTTTAACCTCTCAGTCAACACTATTTAGGTCATTTTTGAGCCGGTCAGTTGCCCTTCTTGAATCAGCGGAAGGGAGAGAATGACTGTAGAAAAGATTTCATGATCAATCTCCACGAAAGAATGTTGCCGACCCCAGCAGGTATCGAACCCGTGTCCTCCTGATAACCAGTCAGACACGCATCCGACTGAGCTACCGAGGCCCGCTAAATAGATGGGCTGCATGATACTTCCACGCAGAGCTGAAACTGACCCGCACACGAGTACTGGTAAACCGCTTAGAGGATCTAAGCCTGCCCAGGCAAAGCGGTGCGCATTGGACCATAATGCTTATAAACCCTATTGGTGTCATTGGGCGGCAGGGCTTGAGATGTCATTTCATCTAAGTGTCGGGATTAAAGTCACACAAAATTGGAAGCAATGTCTCCAAAATAACCTTTACAGTGTTGACGGGGACATTAAACCTCAATCAAACAAACAAAATATTGTCAATTCAAACAAACAAAACCAAATAGTCATGGTCATGTACATGTAATATAAATTGATAATTTGATAATTTACTAGGGTTATTGGTCTTGTTTTTTTCACACAGTAAAAAGATGTCGTCATCCTGTTATCTTATCCTGTTTTAGTCCTGGCATAAAACTAAGAACATAAAATACTATGGCAAGAGTTTTACTTTTGTCAGCTGACTTGTCCTTGTCCAGTACTTGGTTGGAAGATTGCCATCATCACAGTCAAACAGCTGATTTCTTTGACAAATAAAAATATTGACAATCTTAAAGTTGTGTAATTAACACTACTGGATGCTATTTTGGACAAAATTGAATTTTCTTGAAGGTACATAATAATTTACATGGTAAAATTTTGGCAGGAAATAATGGATCCTTTGCTTATCTTGTCCATATGGCTGTCATAATTTACATGTAACTTGCTTATCTTTTATATGACTGTTATCATATTTTGTAAAATGTAATATATAATATTGTTTAAACCTATGATCAGATTATTATCATAGTGCCTCTTACTCATGGGTCTGGTTTTCTGTCTGTTTGTCTGTCTTTCTGTCTGTCCATTCATCCATTTGTCAATCTGTCAACATTTGCATCACCCCATTCAACTTCATTTCTCAAGAACTATAATCAGAGGCACAACATCTTGCAGTTTAGATCTGATCAAGCTGAAACTTGATGTATGGTAATTTGTTTGTTTGATTTGAGGTTTAACGTCCCCGTCAATACTGTAAAGGTCATTTTGGAGATGTTGCTTTCAATTTTGTGGGACTTTTACCTTGAGATGAAATGACATCTCAAGCCCTGCCGCCCAATGAAACCAATAGGGTTTATTAGCATGGATGGGCCGACTCGCACCGCTTTGCCTGGGCAAGCTTAGATCCTCGAAGCGATTTACCAGTACTCGTGTGTGGAACGGTCTCAGCTCTGCGTGGAAGCATCATGCAGCCCATCTATTTCTGCATGGGGAAGGGGGGCTGTGATGTATGGTAAGGCCATGATGTGGAGTGGTGTATATTGTTTTGAGGGTTGCAGTCCATCATATATTAATAGAATTATGCCCCTTTGAAAATTTCTGTACAAATTTCGGTTCCGGCTAACTCCTCCTACAATTAACATTTCCTCAAGCTGAAACTTGATATGAAGTTAGACCATAACATGGAGTGGCGCATATTGTTTCCAGGTAACAGTCCAGCAAATATTTATAGAGTTATGCCCCTTTGAATATTTCCATAAATATTTTTTGGGGGGGGGGGGGGTGCTGAAGCGGGTGTCTGGCTCAGTTTTGGCAAAAAGTATGCCCTGTGGGGCCTGGAAGGACATCTGCGGGGGATCTGGCGGTGTCTGCCAGATTTTTGCGGGGAAGCATCGGCGTATCGCCAGGCGGAAATCGGCCAGTGCACTGCAAGTTACCAGCCGTACGTCGGTCGTATACCTGGCGATTAATTTTGTTACTAGTCGACCGAGCTTAGTTCGATGTTCCGCAGCTGTCTAAGTGACCCAGTTCCCAGCCGGGTCTACGGCATCGGTATGAGCTCTACTTGACATTTATTGGATGTGCCACCGACCAAGTGGTGAGAATTCGGTGAGAATTTAATAAGTGCAAGTTAAAATTTCACCGGACCTCTCCCAACCACCACCGACGCCCAAACATCCTGTGGGACGCCAGCCGGACTCCAGCCCGATTTCACCCCAAATCAGTCGCCAAGTAGTCGAGCAGGGCTAGGATAGTGATTTGTGACCGTGGCTTAAGGCCTTGCAGGTCAGGTCATTATGTTATTGTAAAAAGTTCATTCTTAGTCATAATAGTGACCTGAATGTTTCATTGTCATAAAAACTGGTACTGGATTAATTTCTTTGTGACCCTGATTAAGCCTATGTATTTATTGTAATGTTTATTGGCTGGACATTTATTTAAAGTGTCAAATATGAGGTCATATAGGTTTATAACACTTAAAATGCCAGTCACAACAATTGTTGTTTGCTGGTTACTTCAAAAGTCATATTTGCAAGTGTGGATGCTGATCGGACTGATCGTGTAGGAGCAGTCTGATCAGACTGCTCTTGTAGGAGCAGTCTGAATAGGGTCTACACTGTTTGTCTTGCATGTAAAAATATGTTTTAGAAAGTTTGCAGGAAGATGCAGCAGACCACATAAGCAGTCAACATTTTCAAAGGTTTTCTTGTGGTCTTAAGGGTTGAAACTTTAACCCCATACCCGCTGTTCACAACAACCCCTACCTTTGCAAACAGTTTAGATCCAGATCAGATGGCTTCTTCTGATTAGGATCTACACTGTTTGTCATGAGGTTTGTGAATTGAACAAATTTATTATGTCAAGTAATTTGATTGGTTGGTAATCAGCAATGGGAGTGGCTTTATTAATTTATGCAGCGGAATAAGGGTTGAGTATTAAGCACAACTGAAGGAGACAACCTTTTCAACTTTTTATTCAGAGAAAATAAATTTTAACACTTCAAGTGAATTGTCAGCCTATCCAGAAGACAATGCATATGGCATATTTGTCAAGCTGCAGTTTCCTTGATTAAATGAATTGTTTGGATAAACACAGTTGTTTAACCGGTATCCTGCTGAATAAATTAATTTTTATAGCCACATCCACCAATCAAATTACTTGGCATTGTGTATTCATATAATTTACAAACTGCATGACCAACAGTTTAGATCCAAATCAGAGAAGCCTCCGTGGTGTAGTGGTTACGCTACTCGCCTTGTAAACCAGGGATCGCAGGATCTATCCCGGGCTTCTCCAGACTTTCGGATGAGTCTTTAAACCAAGGTCCCGTCTCCGTATGACCTTAGCTGTTGGTGGGACGTAAAACTCAAACATTCACTCACTAGATCCAAATCAGATGGCTTCTTCAGAAGTTCAGAAGTCATCTGATCTGGATCTACACTGTTTGCAAAGGTAGGGATGGTTGTTTTCAGCGGGATAAGGGTTAACTAAACACGGTTTCTGCATGCACCTCAGTGGTGCCCCCGCCCATCGGGGCGTGAAGAAATAGTTGAGCTGCATGATGCTTCCACACAGAGCTGAAACTGACTGCACACAAGACTTAGTACTTGTAAACTGCTTGGAGGATCAAAGCCTGCCCAGGCAAAGCGGTGCGAGTCGGACCGTCCATGCTTATGAACACTATTGGTTTCATTGGGTGACAGGGCTTAAGATGTCATCTCATCTCAATGTTGGGTAAAAATCCCACAAAATTGGAAGCAGTGTCTCCAAAATGACCTATACAGTGTTGATGGGGACGTTAAACCTCAATCAAACAAACAAAGCATGCACCTCAACATTGTAGTGTTTTTAAGAGGTTCATACCTGTGTTAATTTTGAACTGTATGAGGAAGATTTGCCATTTTGATGAGGGAGATGTAAAGAATACACGTATATAGGGAAATTCTCAGTTCAAATGAGGGATACTCCAAATTCTTACTAAAATTTAGCATAAATTTGGCAAACATTAGCATCAAAATGAGGGAGTCTCCCTCCTGATGAGAGAGATATCACAGGTACCCTGGAGGCCATCATGTGAACAAGTCCGTGAAATGAACCCCCACCCCCGTAAACCCCACTTTATATAGAGAAAACTGGGGTTTATGGGGGTATACTTTATTTTACTTATTTCTGCTCCAGGACATAGGTTGTGGGCACTCGTTATAACCGCCTCAATGAGGTTTGCAGTATAAATAAGTAAAATATTACATTTTATCATAAAAGTAGCTTTTTGGAGATATAAAAAAATACACTACATCGCACAGGTGTGTTATCGTAATGACTGCGATGTAACTCAGATTTTCATGTCATCTGTTGCATGCTTGCAGGTTGGCGCAGATGTTTTTTTGAATAATTGATTAGGAAACATTGCAAGAAAATCTTTTGTAATGATTGGACTATAAAACAACTAGTGTAATCATTGATTATCAATTATCACAGTCTGATTGATTTTTCTGGGACATCAAAAATGATGTGAGCTTGTTAGAAAGACATTGTTTGGGACAGATCTTTTTTCCTTTTGCATGGGGCTCAGTCTGGAGACATTTTTTTTTTTCAATTTGGTTGAAAATTTGGATTGTGTAATCATTATTATATTTAATGTGGACTTAGCTTCAGGTCTTACCGGTTCGTACATCACAGCCTCTTTATAACACTGTTGTTGCTCTTAAGTTAACCATGCTACCCTAAAATTCCTAAAAATTCGGACATACGTAGGTTCTACTCTTGTTTCATCATCTTTCTCACTGGAAATGATTTTGGTGAAATGGCTGTTTTCCAGAAAATTGCTATGAAATCTGCATGTGATTTGGACTCAATTTCTTGTCAGTTTTTATGCCCCACGAGAATCTTTGATTCAGGGGGTATATAGTATTTGCCTTGTCTGTCTGTTTGTTTGTTTGTTTGTCTGTCTGCACAAAAACTTTAACCCTGATCATAACTTCAAAAGTATTTGACCTAGCCCCATGAAACTTCATACACTTATTCACCATCACAAGGGCTACATTCTGACCAAGGGCCATAACTCTGTTGTCATTTTTGGCTGAATTATCTCCCCTTGAAATTTTGCAAAGAACTCAGAAATTGGCTTTCACATAGGGCATTGGCCACCTATAGCGACAGCTCTTGTTATATGCTATATTTGGGTCATGTTTTCTGTGGGTAAAACCCAGCACCTGGATTTCCGGTAAAGAGTTGTGTGTTTGTATGAAAGTATGCCCATTTCTATGTGGGAGCACCTGGTTTGAATGGGTGCATCTAATGTCTGGTGAGTTTGTGATGTTACAGAGTTGGCATCATCTCAACAACAGTCACACTAAGCAAGCAGCTTAAGGGTTAATTTTAAACCATATTATATACAAAATGTTGTAACAATGAACAATGTTATAAAGAGGAATTAGTGTAATTTGATTGGAAGTGGCTCTTGTCTGTTTTGGAGTTTGTCTGCCAACATAACATGTATTTAGGTCATATCAAGTTTTAAGCTATCACCTTTTTCCTTGTCATGCTTATACGTAAGCGGTAAACCAGTACAGTGCACATTCTTTCGCCAGAAACTGACCAATGCCCTTCTTGAATTAGCATTAGGGAGAGATTGATTGTAGAAAAGATTTCATGATCAATTTCTTGAAAAATGTTGCTGAAGTGACACTGTATTACTTTGTTAAACAGTTTGCATGTGTGTGTTACATGCAGGATAAAGAAGTGACTGCCAACCTTAAACCCAAAGAATCATTATGTTAGCAAATCCACAAAATGAAAACCCTTGTAAACCCTGATTCTATGTAGATAAAAGTGGGGTTTGCAGGGGTATCCATTTCTCTCTCTACTTTTGCACAAAAGCATAAATTATTGGTGCAAATGTCAGAGCATCTACAATCTATGTTTGAAGGAAAAAAAGAAAAACATTACTGCTTTTTATCAGAAAGATACAGGCAAAACGAGGAAGGAAAGCTTAATCTTAACCCTTGTCCTGCTGAATATTTATATATGCCACACCCACTACTGATTATCAACCAATCAGATTTCTTGATGCAAATTATTGCAACAAATTCATGAGCTGAATGACAAACAATGAAGATCCTGATCAGATGGCGTCTTCAGAAGCCATCTGATCTGGATCTACATTTTTTGAAAGATAAGACATATACAAGGGTTAACTTGATGGGATCAGGCTTCTCAGGGAACTTTATTTTTGTGTTGACCAAACATTGTGGGACGAGTATATATTTGATGTGCCCCACACAGTGCAGGCCCTGATCAGATGCTTAAGAATGCAGCGTCTGATCAGAACCATCACCGTTTGTAAATAAGGTCAGCCATTTGCATGAATGAATTTCTAAAAACAACTCAGTCTTGCACTCCTTAATCCTTATCCTGCTGAATAATTATTTTTGCCACACCTATTTCTGACTTTCAACCAGTCATATTACCGGTACTTGATATATCCTATTCATTTGATTTTGAAAACTGAATGACAGTGAAGATCCTTATCTGATTGCATCTTCAGAAGCCATCTGATTTGGATCTAGACTGTTTCCAAAGATAGGAGTTCTCATGTACTGGGGGATAGGGGTTAATCTTTTTAACCCTTATCTTGCTGAATATATTCATTTAAGCCACACCCATTTCTGCCTATCAACCAATCAAATTACTTGATGTAATTTATTGCTACAAATTCATAAACTGAATGCCAAACAGTGTAGATCCTGATCAGATCGCTTCCTCAGAAGCCATCTGATCTGGATCTTCACTGTTTCCAAAGATAGGGGTTGTCGTGAACAGCATGATAAGAGTTAAACATTATCAACTCTTTTTTAAAATCTAGGGTTTCTCAATTTTCAAGTCCAGTTTGGTACATTGTATAGTTATTATTTAAAGTTGTGTATAAAAAGAATTATCTTTTCTGTTATTTTATAGACATCAGTGCATTAACTTGTCTATGTGAAATGTTCTGCTAAGCATTTTGGCATAGCCGTGTTAAAGTAATTTTATGTGACAATATTTTTATAGGGAAGACTTAAACATGCTTGTTTGTGTCAGTTTTAAATAGTTTGTGTCAGCTAAGCAGAGATAAAGATCTGAGTGCAGCCTTTAATGTAAATACAATCATGTGACCTAAAATTTACTTTCAAAAACACCAAATTACCTTTAAATTTCAAAAGACATTTGGACTGTATTGGCTTACTTTGTATACAGTAGATTTGACTATTGTCAGTTTTCTCACACATGGACCATGTCGTGAGAAAATGTGATTGCCATTTGCCAACAAATTTGTTTTGTTTATTTGAATGAGGTTTATGTTTGTTTGAGGTTTAACGTCCCCGTCAGCACTGTATAGGTCATTTTAGAGACGTTGCTTCCAAGTTTGTGGGACTTTTAAGCGACATTAAGATGAAATGACATCTTAAGCCCTGTTGCTCAATGAAGCAAATAGGGTTTATAAGCATGGACAGTCCGACTTGTACCGCTTTGCCTGGGCAGGCTTAGATCCTCTAAGCGGTTCACCAGTACTCGTGTGCAGTTGGTTTCAGCTCTTGTGTGGAAGCATCATGCAGCCCATCTATTTCTTCAAGCCCCTATGGGCGGGGACCGGCCAACAAATTTAACAAAGGGTGAGGATCAGCCTGACAGAGTCAGTGTACGTGAGCAGGTTAATTAGTCTGTGTACCTGGGCCCAGTTGTTCAAAACATTGTTAGCTTAACGAGCCCGTTAGTGGTAAAATTGTTAACTGTTCTAGCAAGAACTTTATCTTATATAGTGTTATTTTTGCTGAAAAAATGTGAGTAGCTTTTGCATACGCAAAAGCCACTCACATTTTTTTAGCAAAAACCTCGGTATATTTGCCATATTAAATGATCAAAGTTTTAACGATTTGTTAACTAACGACATTGTTAGTTTTGAGCAGCTGGCCCCTGATTGAGATGCCAAGTTCTACAGATGAAGGTCTGGTGGTTTACCTTCGGTTATAGCATATACCGCTTATTAAAGATTGGTTTGATGTGATTGAAATAATATTGAAAGGGCTGTTAAACGAGAGAAAAAAAAAAAAACAAAGATGGATTTTCTAGTGATGTGGCTCAGTTCTGTATTATTTTTTCAATTCTGTCTGGACATGTTCAATGTCTTCCTTAATATTGTTAAAAACTTCATGTGTATTATCTATGTTAAATAATGTAAATATCACCTTGCAATTTGCAATCTTTGTTAAATAAAATGCTTTTAAATCGAATAAAATTACTTGATTTTGGGGCATTGATAAAATGAACTGTTTGAAAATGGGAATGGAAAAGTAAATGCATTTTCTATGAGGTTTGGTTTAATCGATAAAATATTGATGTATTTCTTGATCAGATAATGTTTGTAGGCCATTTCAAATGATTTCAAATAGTCTGGGCAAGGATATTGAATTCTTGTGTTCAAATGGGATAATAATTTAACAAGTAAATGTTGGCAGTTTGGCAAAACTATAGGGAGATAGAAATGTTGGGTGAGTGACAGTTTGACTTTTCATTTCATCATTTTATAGTATAGATAGATCTTTGAGTCTGGACCTTACCATGTGTGCTGTAACCCAAGTATCAGGTACATTACAACCTCTGGTCCAAAGCAGAAACCATGTTAGTTTAAGCCCTTAACCCTTGTCCTGCTGAAAATTGAAATATGCCACACCCACTACTGATTATCAACCAATCATATTTCTTGTTGCAAATTCATAAGCTGAATGACAAACAATGAAGGTCCTGATCAGATGGCTTCTTCAGATGTGCTTTCTTCAAAATTTATTTGGAAAATGACTGAACTTTTAGCAAACAGTGGATGCCCTGATCAGATGCCGCGTTCTGTGGCATCTGATCTGGGCCTGCACTTTGCTTGGGTACCTGTTTTGGGGTTTCTGGTACCAAATGGTACTGTGTAACATGGGTCGTTGTTGCAAACATTGACTGTGTGACAGGGGTCGTTGTTGCAAACAGTGTGGACACAGCTAGATCTGTGTGATTGGGTCCACACTGCATGTATGCAAAAATATGTTTGAAAAGTTTGAAAGAAGATGCAGCAGACAGCATCAACAGACAACATTTTCTGATACAGTTTTTCTTGACAGACAGCTTTATTGTATCTAAACTGTATAGAATAATTTAGGTAATTTCTATGTAATTTTAATGGTCTGCATCATAAGATACATGTCTGTAAGAACCCACAACCCCCACTGCCGACTGTGTTTCTAAAGAGAGAGAACACACAACATTATACATTTTTGTGACAAAATAAGAAAAATCTCTGTTAACTTTCATGATTATATTGGTGTCTGGAATAAAAATTCATAGAGCCTCATGAACTACGTAGTTCCAATTGGCCACAATAAATGAGCGATACACCATATTTGCATTATTTGCTTGCTCCCAGCTTGCACATTGTCAATATTGGAAAAACAGGTAACCAGACCCCCCTGACCTTTCAAGGTCAGGGGGGGGGTCTGGTTACCTGTTTTTCCAACACTGATAACCTTCAGACTAGGAACCAGCAGATAATGCAAATAAGGTGAATACAAAAAGATGCATAGAAATCTTGCATGGGTTTCTCAAACCTCTTTGGTATCTGAGTGTTCTATGTGTTTTCTTTTTCAGAAGAGCTATTCTGAGTGACTGTTCAGCAGACGGCAACTTTTATCATCTCCCCGTGTTGCCATGACAACATGCCAGAAAACCCAAATGCTGATCCTGAGACAGGATCAATGCCAGTTTATTTGCGAGAGGAAACCATGTCGACCGTCAGCGCAAGTAATGCCAACAACAACAGCAATGTGAGCGGGAACAGGAAGCAGACACAGTCTGTGCCAAGAGTGTCATCTGCAACCTTGAAATATTATGACATTGCCACACAGCTGCTTGGGAAGGCTGGTTCTGACCTTGAAGAGCTATTTATAGCAGCAGCTAGGGTAACTTTCAGAATTCATTAAGAGCCCTCTTGAACATGTTTGGAACATGGTTCCACACATCATACCAGAGAACCCAGAATACGTACTACTCTTGACCCTTATCCCGCTGTTCACAAAAACCCCTACCTTTGCAAACAGTGTAGATCCCGATCAGATGGCTTCTCTAGAAGCCATCTGATCAGGATCTACACTGTTTGTCATGCAGTTTGTGAAATGAACACATATATTATATGAAATCATTTTATTGGTTGATAATCAGCAATGGAAGTGGCTTAATTAATTTATGCAGCCGGATAAGGGTTAACATTTATATTGGACCATGGGAATTTTTAGAGCGGAGTTATTTTTTTTTTTTACCTTATATTTCATAGAAAATAAGGCTTGACATAGCAGACAATTCAAGTGTAATGTCAAACCTTATTTTCTCTGAAAAATAAGTATTTTCACTGAAAAATAAGGAAAAAAATATATTTGAAAATGGCATCTGCAAATGTGGTGATTGGCAGTTTAAGTTATAAATAGTTTCTACATTCAGCTGCTTACCACCACATCATGGCTGTGTTGGAAGGTACATACCGGTGGTATTCTTTGTGGGTGATGGAGGGGATATGACTGCAATTGACTGGTAGGCCACATAATGTCTGCCTGTGAAGTGAGTGTTTTGAGTTTTACGTCCCACCAACAGCTAAGGTCATACGGAGACGGGACCTCGGTTTAAAGACTCATCCGAAAGTCTGGAGAAGCCCAGGATCGATCCTGCGACCCCTGGTTTACAAGGCGAGTAGCGTAACCACTACACCACGGAGGGTTCTATCTGTGAAATGTGAGGTGATTTTTTTTTTCATCTGAGTTCTGCCCAATTTTATCCCTGTATGTTTTCTTGATTCACATTGCACTTTATGTTTTGGACCCTACCTTCAAAAGCTAAAAAATACCCAGTTGGTTTTCATGTATTTTCCCTTTTTGTACTGAACTCACATATAATTGAAATTTAGGGGTGTTTACAGGTTGAGCATTTTTAGAAACTTATCAAGAAAATTGCTTTTCTGCAAACAGTAATACACCTCTTACACAGTCATGAGTTTGGCTTTGAGTTGCCCCAAGTTAGCAACTCATAGCATGCCGTGGTGCCATCATGTCGCCAGTATGTCAGCAGTTGTCGTATCCATCTCGCCTCAACTCGCCGCAACTCGTAGCTTGTTGGGAAGAGCCAACGAGAATTTTAAATGTTTTTAAATTAACGGAACAACTCAGAGTCTAAAGTGGGCGAAGCTTACTTGTACTGATCTCATACTTGTTTGTAGTGTGTCATGTAAATCTCGTAGCAATGTCGTAGGAGCTCATGCGATTTTAGTCTGCTGTTAACCACTACGACAAACCACAAGTTATTACGAGTTAGTCACGAGTTGCTATGACAAAGTATGATATAATGTTGAGATATCACGAGTTGGCAACAACATTCCTATGAATAGACATGACAACTGTATACATACAACTTATGGGTTCGTACCACGAGATTACTAGCTACATGTGTAAAAGAAATATATCGCAGTTTTCCCGATTATGCTGTGGACATGCCGTGCAGGACTAGTAGAACAGTTTTGGCCGAAAGAACATAGCAACAACTTGCACTAACTTGTATGACATGCCCAGAGTTATAACTCATAATAACTTGGCTCATGTCAAAGAAAACCTCATGACTGTGACAGGAGTATGAAGGCCATGATCAGACGTCCAATTTCTGTGGCACTCTGAGCTGGTCCTGCACGGCACGTATTTGCCAATGACTCCTCATCAACACTTATAATTTAGGTCATTTTGGAGATGTTGCTTCCAGTTTTGTTGGACTTTAACCAGACATTCAGAGGAAATACATCTCAAGTAAAGCAGCAATGTTTAAATGCAAGAACGGTCAAAATCGCACAAATTTTTGCCTTTGCAGACTTAGACCTTCTTAAGCGGTTTACCAGTACTCATGTGTGGTCAGTTTCAGCTCTGCGTGGAAGCACCCTATGGCCCAGTCAATTTTTCCAAACCCCAATGGGCCCAGTTGGGTGTGGGGGATTTGGGCACTAAATCCGTTTCAAACTCCAGCATTTTCCTACTTTCCACTTGCGGGGACTTGTAAAGCTACAAGATATGGATGGTAAATAAAATTCTGTTGAATAAATTTTTACCATGACAGTTTGAAGTGTTTGTGGTTGATAATGTGCATGGCCTTGGGATATAGAGTCTAATAAAAAATGGTTTTAAAATATTTTGGTTTTAGGTCACATTCTGGAGATTTAGCTCTCAACAAGTCCTAAGTCTTTGAAATTGTGCATGTTTTTTAATGCCGTGGTATATGAAGATATAGTGTCATTTCCTTTAGTATTTTTGATCCACTCTTATTTCATGGGAGTTACAAAACTTTTTGACTAAGAATTTCCATTTGCAAACCTTATCCCATTTTGTACCAGAAACCCTGATGCGGGTACCATGGCAAACAGTGCAGGCTCAGATCCGACACCACAGATCCAACGCCACAGAATGCAGTGTCTGATCAGGGCCTACAGTGTTTGCAAAAAGTTCAGCCATTTTCCATATAGATTTTGAAGAAAACACAACCTGACACCCCTAAATTTTGAAGTGGACTCCTGCTATATATAGGGAGGAAGAATCCATTGGTACAAAAAGGGTTAATTGTGTCTGGTATGAAAGCAGTTATAATATGAGCCCTTTATATATGGCAAGACAATCTTTGGGGTCTGCAACCAGATTAGACACAAACTGGTCAGCTCAGATAAGTAGGCTAGCAAGAGTCTTGAAGTTTAACATGTAGAAGTTTTACATATAGAGAGCCCTCGCCCGTCAAGGCTCGGGAGAAATAGTTTGGGCTGCATGGTGCTTTTATGCAGAGCTGAAACCGACTGTATGGGCCCCCGCCCATCGGGGCTTAGAGAAATAGATAGGCTGCATGATGCTTCCACGCAGAGCTGAAACCGACCCGCACATGGGTACTGGTAAACCGCTTAGTGGATCTACACATGTAAGCTTTCCCAGGCAAAGCAGTGCTAGTCGGACCGTCCATGCTTATATACCCATTTGGTTTCATTGGGCAGCAGGGCTTGTGATGTCATTTCATCTCAATGTCGGGTAAAAGTCCTACAAAATTGGAAGCAATGCCACCAAAATGGCCTTTACAGTGTTGACGGTGACGATAAACCTCAAATGAAACAAACAAACAAAACCGACCATACTTGATAACTGGTAAACTGCTTAGAGGGTCTAAGCATGCCCTGGAAAAATGATGGGAGTTGGACCTAGCAAAATCTATGGGTAACAGGCCTCCGTGGCCTAGTGGATAAGAGCGCTGACTCTTAGTCATTAGGTCTCTCACCGCCGTAGGTTCGAGCCTCGCTCGGGCCACGTGTGAGACGCCAAGTTCTGCAACGGAAGGTCAGGTGGTTTTTCTCCGGGTACTCCAGTTTTTGCCCACCTCTGATTAACAATCGGCTCGATATGAGTGAAATAATCTTGAAAGGGCCGTAAAACCCAAACCAAAAAAAAAATCTATGGGTGGTAGGGCTTGAGATGTCATTTCATCTCAGTGCGGGGTAAAACTCCCACAACATAAAAAGTAACGTCTCCAAAACGACCTAATTAGTGTAGACGGAAGTAAAACCTCTCAAAACAAACAAATTAACATATAGAAACTATTTGTAACAGATATTACATGTATATCCAAACAGCAATGGTGTATCAATTCCCTTCAAAGATAGTCATTCATTCTAGCTCATTTTCTAAAAGGGGGTCTTTCAAGGTATAGGAAATTTGCATTGGTTTCCGCCCACGCTTGGATTTTTATGAAATTATGCACAATAATTGCCTTGGGTATAACCATTATAATTACAATGCATTCACTTTTAAATTTTATTTCCGTAGTAAATTTATTAGATATTTTATGAAGTCTCTATCACAACAGACAGTACTCTCATATAAACTTGCCTACAGTATTCAGAATTTCATATATCTAATGCTGCTATGTTTTATGAAATACAGCCATAATTGGTGAGTTACATGATACTATGAATGACCTCATATGTCTAGTAATAGTGGCTGGGCATTCAGTTTTCTTTGATGGTGTCCCCATATTTCAGCTCCCATTTTTGTATTCATAAAAATTTTATATGCACTTTTACTATGTTCCAATTTTTGTCAAGACACCATTTTAGCATAAAAACTACCCACATATCTAAGAAACATGTTGATGAACTTTGATGGAAATTGAAGACCGGTAACATTGTGTTTTAACAGACTAAATACTGGTAGTCCTGATTCAGCAAAATGTGAAATTATATGATTATCATGTTTTGGTCATGCTGTTTAATAATACTTTACTATTGCTTTCAATTTGGATGGCTATAGTATTGTATGGTTTGTGTAAGTAGTTCATAGCATAATTATAAGTATTATTTAAAAACATCCATTTCAGTAAATTTGCCCCCTATGGAACAAACTATTTTGTCTACAGAACTATACCGCAAAGGTTTTGATGACAAACGTCATCAAACGCACCCATGTAATCATGTGCACAGTTTTCTTTCTGTCTTTCTTGTCTAATTTGGTAATGGTGCTAAGGTGATGTTTAGATTTAACATTCAAATCAACAACATTTTTTTTTTTTTTTTTGTTTTTGGTTTTATGGCCCTTTCAAGATTATTTCACTCATATCGAGCCGATCGTTAATCAGAGGTGGGCGAAAACCGGAGTACCCGGAGAAAAACCACCTGACATTCCGTTGCAGAACTTGGCGTCTCACATGTGACCCGAGCGAGGCTCGAACCACAGCGGTGAGACGGTGTACGACAAAACATAGAAAGACAAAAGAGAGAAGCGACACAAAATAGATAAGTCAAAACAAGGACGCAACATTTAATAGATCGACAAATAATAGAACGACCAATAATAGAACAATAAGTGTGAGCGATAATTACCTGACCGCTCGGCAATTGCTACACGTCATTGAACATTCGTTCACTCGATCAAGTCTACCGATCAGTAAGTGGGCAAACAATAGTTACAGTTAAGCACTGATCGAGAAAATTTTGATGACTCTTTACGGGGCCATTGTTGTACTTCTTTTGTATTTCTTTTTATATCTAGGAACCATTTTTCCAATGGTTTTCTGTTTGTTACCAAAGAAAAGCAGTGAAACTTACACAACTGTGTTTAAAATTATAAAAGACAAAATGGAATCCATTGGAATGAGCACCGAAATCCAAACATTTAGATCAGACTTTGAAACCGCGGCTTATAGTTCCATGAGATCTTTGTTTCCTCAGCTCAGTATTGAATGCTGCTTTTTTCATTTTGGACAGGCTAACTGGCGCAAAATTTCTGAACTCGGCCTTCGAACTAAGTACGTTGACGACCTTGATTTCAGCTTGAAAGTACGTATGTTTACGGCACTTGCATTCCTACCACCCGACTCTGTCCGCCATGCCTTCCAGGAAATCAAGCCGCTTCCTCCTCATGAGGCTGAAGATTTTGCACTGTACTTCGAGCGTACATATATTGGACAATATTCCAGTGCTGCTTCGGCTTCTGATGCATTGCGCCCTTTGTGTCTTACTTGGAGAGAACCCCGTTTCCTCCATCTATTTGGTCTGTGTATGAGAGAACCCTGGGGGGGCAAGCCTAGGACCACAAACTTTCTTGAAGGTTGGCACCGACGTATTAGTTCGATTCTCGGACAGGCACATCCAAATATTTGGAAATTTTTAGAATTTCTTTAAAGGGGAGCAGTCAAATACCGAGTTGAGGAAGCAAGCTCTTCTCCGTGGAGAATCTCTGTCCAAAAAATCCAACAAAGCCATACATCGTTAGAAAAAAATCCAGAAAATTGTTTCAGAGTTCCACATGAGAACAAATAACGGACATACATGTATGGACTATCTGGAGGGCTTGGCACATAACGTAATATATTAAATGAAGCAGTATTACTGTGCCTTAAACTATTGATCGATAATCAACTGTCCGCTACCTCAAATTCCCGATATACGTTTACAATAGAAAAATGTATTGTTGTCGAAAAATGGATAGAATAAAATTTTCGATATTTCTGAACTTTTTCGATGTTATTTCGATCTTTTTTCGATGTTTTTTCGATGTTTTATTTCTATGTTTTGTCTTTCTATGTTTTGTCTTTTCTATGTTTTTGCTTTTCTATGTTTTGTCGTTCTATGTTTCGTCATAGATCCCGGTGAGAGACCTAATGATCAAGAGTCAGTGCTCTTAACCACTAGGCCACGGAGGCCCGTGTCAAATCAACAACATATAAGTCACTTTGGATGTTGCTTCAGATTTTGTGAGATTTGTTATCCGACTCGAGATAAATGGCTCTCAAGTCAAACTGTTGTTTGCTTATTTAACCCTAACTGTCCATTTAAAAAGAAAGGTTTACTCTAGGGAAAATGAATAACACTTGAGATTACTTTTCCTTGAGATTAAGTTTTCAGAATTTGTATCTGCATAGGCACTAGCCAATCTATTTTTTTGTATAGCCCCTATGAACAAAATCAAACGGCTTCCTGAAGCTGTATTCCAAAGCCATTTGAATTTGGTTTTAGAATTCACATGGTCCTACATTTGTCAGTGTTCCAAAACTTATGTGATCATGATTGTGTTTATATATTTGTTAAGGTCTTTCACTTCATTTACCTATCTCAGCAGATTATTTTCAGTAAATACATTGTGATGCTTTTTCTGTCCAAACACTGCAATGCTCTTTCTAAGCTGAGAGATACATTGCACAGAAATGTACTGGTAATTATCAATAAACAAAAAACAAGCAAGAACAGTGCTTAAAAAACAAAACAAAAAAACAAACAAAACCAAACCATTGAACTTGCATTCAGCAGAAACATTCAAGAAGTGGTTGAAAGTTTTACAACCAGAAACAAATACTAAAAGCTCGCTTCCGATAAATTAACCACTATATTGACTAAGTAAATAGAAAAAATAAGACACTAAAGAAACGTCAACAATTACAATACCAATGCAGAAAAGACATATTTATGCATGCGTACTGTAAGGAAGGAAACTGTTTCTCTCCCTGTCTAATAGCAAAATTTCTCTAGGTTATGGGACAGCTTTGTTTACACCAAATATTCTGCGCCTCATCCATCAATGCTATCTTTTGCAACAGAAACTCAATATCAGTGCCATTTCGATTTTTGGAAATATTAACCAATAATTACTGTAACTTTTTTGTTAGGATAATAATCCAGCGTTCATAAAGTCTAAGGCTTAATCTGGCCATGGATTTATCAACAGAACTATTTTTACTAGTAACAACAAACCACTGACCATTGCATCCTTGCATACCAGCTTGGTATGGAAATGAAAATAATGGATCTCCTTGCCTTACACCTATTTGAGTAGCATGACTTATGCAAAGTCATTAAATAAAGTTGCACATGTTCACAATAATTTTGCTGCTAATACAAAAGCAATATATTTTGTTAAGCCTCATTTGTTGATTAGAATACCTTTTGATTTAGTGTTTTACTATCTACTATTTTGGATAGATCATAGTGTATAAATGAAAGGAAAATATCAGAAATTCATGATATTTTAATAGTTTCTAAGCTAGATCAGCTCAATATGTATTCATTTTGATTTGTATAATCTCATTTTTATTACATAAGTGTTACGAATTGCCTTTTTGTATGGTTCTTGGATGATTTCAATAAAATAGTAAATTTTGCAGAAACGACTTGCATCCTTTTAAGGTGTAAAACTACAGTGTTACCGGTTTTGGATTTTCATGAAATTTGGCATAGCTAAAGTAGATACATATGGCAAGTTTTCCTAGCAAAATGAAATCTTGACAAAGACTAGAACATATTTATCTTAGGGATTCAATTTTGATAATATCTTAAAATTTTAATTAAAAAATGAGATTTTTGATAATTATTTTATCAGAAAATGTAAACTTTAATTAATTCAAAAGGTTTTTTAGTATCAAAGGAATGCCTATGGAGTTCTGCATTCAATCCAGTTCACAGATCTTGAAACTAAATAAAACATAAGATTTAAGATGCACTTATTTAGAGACAGACACCAGCTCATGGAGGGAGTCAGTTAGAGTGGCCTCCTGAGTCCTACTTTGATTTATATAATTTATTAAATACATTTTTATAGGTTGTATATGCTGAGTTATTAATATACAAAGTTTAAAGAAAAAACATGCATGGGCACAGATGAAAGACCCCCTTTATAAAACTGCTAGATACTCACAATATAGGTGTATAAGACGTCCCAAGATTTATGGTACCTTACTGATCCTTTTTAAATTTTTTTTTTTTTTCAGAGAAAATAAGACTGGACAGACATACAGTTCACCAGCTGCAGTTCACAGGACATATGAACTTGTGGCCTTGTGTAACAAACAGTTCACAGTATTATGTTAAGTCCAGCTTTCTCTGAAAATAATTTAAAAAATAAAATTGCTGCCTGCTCTTAAAAATTCTATTGTGCTTTCAGGCTAAAATAGAAGTGAAGGCAATGATCAGGAGTCAATACAATTTCCCCACACCTCCCATCAGAGACACCAAAGGGAAAGAAACATGTACATGAAATAACTAGACCCTAATGAAAACATCACAAGTGGAAAGCAAAAAAGACAGTGTTACTTTCTTACAAAATGGCCTATAGAATGGCTATCTAAATCAAAAAGATATAGTCAATACATACATGCAAAGATGAACATAGAGAATCTTACATGAGTGTTCATGTATTATTGAATTTATTAAACGAGTTGAGGAAAAGGGATAAAATGCGAGGCTTTGCCGAGCATTTTATCCCTTTTCCTCGACGAGTTTAATAAATTCAATAATACAGGAACACGAATGCAAGATTCTATTTATCATATGACATTTCAAACGCATTTTATTCACGACTGTTTACAAAACCGACAATATTCTGCCATTAGTAAACGCGATGTCGTTAAGGACGTCGTTCATGTAACGTTACGGGATGTATCTAGCTAATTTGCATATTTAATCCACTAGTGGATTATCGAAAATATTACATGGCGTTATTACACTCTCAGACGCGCCGTCATATGATAATATAACAATAATAAACCATGACAGAAGAACCGCATTGGAATGGTCAGTAAAAAGTAGGGCAGGCTAATCGGAGCTGAAAAGATAATCCATTATCATTCCTGTCATTGTGATCGATAATCGATTAGTAATCACTAAAGATTTGGTCATAATTTTACCTGTCTGGCTTTCTGTCTGAGCATGACTCCTACCATATATGGTACTTTGTCATAGTTATTTGAACAGACAGACCTGAGCAAACAGTGTAGACTCAGATGAGACGCCGCAGAATGCACTGTTTGTCACTCATACAGCTATTTTAGGCACAACTTTGGGTAGTAAATTGTACTTCTCAAATAATCAGTTGCAAGCAAATCAGTAATGATATTCATTTATTTGGAATTATTCAATTGAATAATTGATTATCCGATTAATCGTGCCAACCTTAGTAAAAAAGTGTTTCACTGGGGGACTTTAATCGATTTTTACGTGGCCACAATCCTCGCCCTTTGTTCTGTCATGGTTTAGACATTACGTAGTCATCTGTTTGCATTACAATACATGTTTTTATATGGGAACTTGATGTTTTGCAGGATGGGGTCTATGAAAGACTGGAAAACTTCCTTCTGCGACGTGGTGAAACTCTTGTCAGTGTTGATGTCAAAGACAAAAAGACAGGGAACACTCCACTCATCTGGGCAGCAAAAAGGGGCCATGCAAAGGTGAGTTATACGCTTATGTGTCCTGAGACTATCATTTTGCTTTATGTTGTTTTATTTATATACGACCTTTACAAACAGCCATCTGATCAGGATCTAAACTATGTGTCATTCAGTTTGCATATTTGAATGAATAAATCTCAGAATTAATAAATTACATCAAGAAATCTAATTGGTTGAAAGTCAGACATCGGTGTGGCTAAATTAATTTACTCAGCAGAACAAGAGTCAGGGTAATGACATACTGGCACCTGCCAATCGGGGTTTGGTGAAATAGATTGGGCTGCATGATGCTTCCACACAGACCTGAAACGGACCACACTTGAGTACTGGTAAACAGCTTAGAAGGTCTAAGCCTGCCCAGATAAAGTGGTGCGTGCTGGACCGCCAATGCATGTAAATCCAATAGGTTTCTTTTGGTGGCTAGAGATGTCAGTTCATCTCAATGTCCCATAATATAGGAAACAATGTCTCCAAAATGACCTAAATAGTTTTGATGGGGACGTTAAACCTCATTTCAAACAGAAAGATAATGGTATACATCTGGAAATTTGAAATATATTTTTTTACAAGAAAGACACTGTTCTGTTTTCTGAACCAGAGACCCCTTGAAGTAAAGGAGTTGCACATAAAGAGCAAATTGTTTCCTTTAAGAGTGCACCTCTGTTGACAAAGATGCTTGAAACTGATTGATCATAGTTTCAGATTATGAGGTTTTGGTTTTTACAGTTCAAACATGAGGTTTTGGTTTTTACAGTTCTATTTTTAGGTTTTGGTTTTCACGGTTCTTTCAAGATTATTTCACTTATTCTGAGCTGACTGTTAATCAGAAGTGGGCATAAACCGGAGTACCTGGAGAAAAACCACCTGACCTTCCCTTGCAGAACTTGTGACCTGAGCCAGGCTTGAACCACAGCAGTGAGAGACTTAATGATTAAGTCGACGCTCTTACACACTAGGCTAATGAGGCCCATTCCAGATAAGGAGAAGTGGTGAGGATAATAAAGTGATAATTTTCTATATTTCTTTAGATAACCATATGTTTAAGGGAACTTGTTTGAATAGCCTCATTGAGGCAATTCTAACATGTACCCACAACATATGTTTTTAATGAAGAAATAAGAAACCCTATTTATCAAGGTTGGTCGGTAAATACCGGTGGCGGAAATTCCCTCTGGTATTTACTGGTCCCGTTAATTACCGTCCTGGGAAATACTCCAAATTTCGGCAATTATCTGGAGCTATGTAGAAATGGGACCAGTCCTATAAACCAACTCAATGTTTCTTATAGGATTAAAAATAAATGGCAATTAGAAATGATTTTTGAAAACTTACAGCACATGAAAAGTGTGATATAAACTTCACTGCGATTTTATTGTCGCGCCTGCTATTAGCATGGCGCGATATAGGCGCCCTGTTTTCCGTCCGTTTGTCTGTTCGTCCATTCGTTCATCCTTCCGTCCGTTTGTCAAGGTGTCAACATTTGCGACCACCCTAGCGTTCACCCTGAGGTTCAGGTTTATTTCTCAAGAACTATAAGAGCTTCATTAATGATAGTTGGAACAAACTGGTATCTGGGGATGACAACTTACATGCAAGCATCCATATTTGACCTTGACCTACATTTCATGGTTCACTGACTTTGTAAAATATTGCGACCACCCTAGCGTTCACCCTGAGGTTCAAGTTTATTTCTCAAGAACTATAAGTGCTTCATAAGTGATAGTTGGTACAAACTTGTATCTGGGGATGACAACTTACATGCAAGCATCCATATTTGACCTTGACCTACATTTCATGGTTCACTGACTTTGTAAAATATTGCGACCACCTTAGCGTTCACCCTGAGGTTCAAGTTTATTTCTCAATAACTATAAGAGCTTCATTAATGATACTTGGTACAAATTTGTATCTGGGTATGGTCACTTAAATCCAAGCATCCATATTTGACCTTGACTATATTTCATGGGTCACTGACTTTGTAAAATATTGCGACCACCCTAGCGTTCACCCTAGTGGTCAAGTTTATTTCTCAAGAACTATAAGAGCTTTATTAATGATACTTGGTACAAACTTGTATCTGTGGATGGCAACTTAAATGCAAGCATCCATATTTGACCTTGACCTACATTTCATGGTTCACCGACATTGTAAAATATTGCGACCACCCTAGCGTTCAACCTAATGGTTAAGTTCATTTCTCAAGAATTATTAGAGCTTAATGATACTTAGTACAAGCTTGCATTTAGGAATGGAAACTTTTGTGCAAGCATCTATGTTTGACCTTGACCTACATATCATGGTTGAGTGACTTTGCGCCCCCACAGGCGCGACATAGCCTTCGGCGGAATTCTTGTTTTTAACCCTTATCCTGCTGTTCACGACAAACCCTACCTTTGCAAACAGTGTACATGCAGATCAGATGGCTTCTCTACACTGTTTATCATGCAGTTTGTGAAATGAATGAATATAATATACAGTATAGCTCCAATATATCGGGTTCCTATATTTCGCGATGTCCAATCTATCGCGGTCGCGCCGTGGATCCCGTTTTTTTTTCTCTTGAAAATTCATAATTAAAAACAAATAGAGTTTAAGTTGTTAAAATTTATTTAAAATCAGGTTAAACCAGGCCCCAACAGCGTTTGACTTTTCCCGGCCAGCGTCTGCTATTTGGCGCCAAAACATAACCATTCACGAGATCGCAGAAAAGTCCGTTTTTATGATGCAAACATCTACCGTTAGATGTAGCTAATTGTCTGAGGAGGGGTTAAATCATTTTCACATTGATTGTGGATTAAATTTTATGATTGGAAGATAAACGCCAATTAGAGACGTAACTTGACCATATTTTCACACCTTATCGACACGCACCGCAGGGTGGCAATTATATGACAGGGATTAACAATAGTGTCATACCTGAACCGTAATAAATACACATATGGTTTGTCTCTCAATTGACAGTGCAGCAATTATTGCGATTTACTTACTGGTCTAGTTTTACCTTATTTAAGGACTCAAAAAGACAGACAGATGTAGACGATTTTTTTTACACTTGCCCGCAATCAAAACACAATAAAATGATAGTTTTGTTGTTGTATAGTTTTTCGGCCCGTGGTAGACATTAAATATTTTTTTCCAACCGCTACTTTTAATGATTCTGAGATCTGGCAAGCCATGGGAAACAACTAGAATTGCTTTAGCGCTTAGCGCTTATGGTAGTTGCGCCCCTTGGCCGTCACCCATTACAAACAACCAGGGGAACCTGCAAATCCAAAATGGCATCCTGTTTTGACATTTTAGCAATCACATGTTTTCAGATGCAGATTTTCAGCTGTTCTCAAATGTAAGTTAATTGGTAGACACAGTCCCCTTTGTTTGTTCTGTCACTGAGTAATTCTGAACCTACTTTAATGTTGAAATACGGCCCATAGCATTACTGACAGCCATTAGTGTGGATTGATAAACGGTTCTCACCAAACTATCACTGCAACTTGTAGTGGCATCTCGGCAAACTACCGCGACTTATATTGCGCTCTGACCACATCGCGGTTTTCGGGCTTTGGACCCCCGACTACCGCGATATATTGGAGCTATACTGTATCATTTAATCTGATTTGATGAAAGTTGGTAATGGGTGTGGCTTAATTAGTATACTCAGCAGGATAATGGTTAATTCCTTTTGGATAATCAGGCCCACTTCAGGTCTTGAAATAAAGACCAGTGTCATTAATTAGGCCTAATTGGCTGACCACTAACTGAGTCTGGTCCAGAAAACTTGATTTTTGATTTTCACAGTGTTTTGTAAAGGCAGCCATTACAGCTTCAATTCATATCATGAAGAAACTATCATTCCTTGGGTGTTTTTCAATAGCCACAGGTAAAAAGGGAGAATATCCACAAATTATCTTTCTTATTTCTGCACAAAAACATACATTGTGGGTACTCATTAGAAGTGCCTCTGCAAGAGTTTAGGGCTCTTATATTGAGAACACACAACATATGTTTTCATGCAAAAAAAAGAAAAATATCAGTACATTTGGGATGAAAAAAATATGCCTTTTCTGGAGCTATGAAGCATATTATATGCTTGCCATCATTCCATTCCATAATATTTTTATTTTTTTGTATAAAAGGGTTATAAGAATGAAAAGAAATCCACAGCTCATGCAGTTAAGGTTTTTGATTATAAAATTGCAACTTACCACATTGTTGAAAGAAAGCCAGTATAAGGTGTCATAAATTTTGATGTAATTTGAATTTTATTGCATGTTACACAATACCAAAATTTTAAGGGTTATTAAACTTTCACTTTATTTATTTACACCTTGTACCTATGTGACAATTTAGTAGCAGCCTTAATTTTCTTTATAACACAAGTATGACTGCTGTTGGGGTCCAAAGCAATAACCATGAAACAGTGTTTTATCCAAAGAAAAATATATAAATTATATAGAAAATGACCATACATGGTCATTTTTCTATATAATCCATGCATTTTTGGGTCCATCTTTGAACCATATTATATCCAAAACCAATATCTCCAGACTTTGGGATGAGTCATTAAACCGAGGTCCCGTCTCCGTATGACCTTAGCTGTTGGTGAGACGCAAAACTCAAACACTCACTCACTCCAAAACCAATAGCAACATGGAACATGTTAAAAAAGAAATCCATATGTACAATATCTGCTAGTCAACTGCATTGTTAGCATGTTTAACCCTTATCTTGCTGAATATTCATTTAAGCCACACCCATTTCTGTCTTCAGAAGCCATCTGATCTGGATCTAAACTGTTTGCAAAGATAGGAGTTGTCGTGAACAGCAAGATAAGGGTTAAATTCTCAAAATTCTAAAGCTGTTATATTTAAATTAATGGGTATTGAAGTCATTAATTAAACTGCCCTAGAAATTAAAGTTAATATGCCAGTGACCATTAACCCTTTTTGTACCAAATGGAATCATCCTTCTTATATATAGGAGGTGTCCATTTAAAAAATTAGGGGTGTCAGGTTGTGTTTTCTTCAAAATTTATTTTCGGAAAATGGCTGAACTTTTTTGCAAACAGTGAAGGCCCTGATCAGACCCCACATTCTGCGGCGTCTGATCTGAGCCTGCACTGTTTGCCAGGGTACCAGTTTTGGGGTTTCTGGTACTACAATAATTCACAGGTTTTTGAGACCACTGACCGCTATTTGATATAGCCTTTATTTCAACCTACATTTATCCATACATTTACTTGATCTGATTTTAATTTTAAAGATTGAAGCCTTAAGTGTTGATAAAATCACTTTTAGAAACATATAAAAACTGTACACAAATGGTTTTGTTCCTATAAATAAGATATATTTGGGTGAGAAAATTGGGTTCAATAGCCTTCATCAACTATATCAAGTAAAATATACAGAGGTTGTTTTCAGATCTGATTGACCCATAAATTTTAATGTCGATGCTCAATTGGACCTAAATGCTACTTGTAACATTTTACACAGGCCAGGAACCTTGTTAGCTTAAACCATATATGACAAAAGAATTTTCCTTCTAATAAGTTTGGACTTGTCCTTTTCCTAGAATATGGTTGTCAGGTCAGTTCAGTTTGTGATAAGTTTTACAAAAATGTATGTACCTTATGCAAACAGTGTAGACCCAGATCAGAACCATGGCATACTGTTTGCTAATTTTGTTTGTTTGATTTGGGGTTAACATCCCCGTCAACATTGTATAGGTCATTTTGGAGACATTGCTTCGAATTTTGTGGGACTTTTACCCGACATTGAGATGAAATGACATCTCAAGCCCTGCCACCCAATGAAACCAATAAGGTGTATAAGCATTGACGGTCTGACTCGCACCGCTTTACCTGGGCAGGCATAGATCCTCTAAGTGGTTTACCAGTAATTTCGTGCAGTCAGTTTCAGCTCTGCGTGAAAGCATCATGTAGCCCATCTTATTCTTCAAGCCCCGATAGGTGGGGGCGGACATTCATGGGTTAACAAGCTCATTGGTGGTCAAAATGTTTACTGCTCTAGTAATTTTAAGTAGTGTCTAATACTCTGGGGCCAGTTGTTCAAAACTAAAAATGTTACAAATTAGTTAACATATCATTAAAAATTGACCATTAAATATGGCAAAAACAATATTTTAGCAGAAAAAATGTGAGATGCTTTTGCAAATGCAAAAGCTGCTCACATTTTTTCAGCAAAAATACCACTGTATGTACTGATATTGCAAAGTTAACAATTTGACCGCCAACGAGCTTGTCAAGCTAACAATGCTTTGAACAACTGAACTCTGGTATTTTTGCTGTAAAATTGTGAGGAGGTTTTGCAAATGATGTGTCATCGCTGGTAATTTTCAACACAACAGCAACACGGCCCCCGCCTATCGGGGCTTGAAGAAATAGATTGGCTGCATGGTGCTTCCACGCAGAGCTGAATCCGATCGCACACAAGTACTGGTAAACCGCTTAGAGGATCTAAGCCTGCCTGGGCAAAGCGGTGTGAGTCGGACCGTCCATGCTTATAAACCCTATTGGTTTCATTGGGCGACAGGGCTTGAGAAGTCATTTCATCTCAATGTCGGGTAAAAGTCCCACAAAATTGGAAGTACCGGTAACGTCTCCAAAATGACCTGTATAGTGATGACGGGGATGTTAACCTCAAATTAAACAAACAAACACTACAGTCACAAATTCACTTCGCTGCAAGTTCTTTTCTGCATTTTGTGAGATCATGGATTCCAGCCTGGGAGAGAATTTTTTTTACAAATTACCGTATTCCTCCCGTTTAGCGCCCCGGGGCGCATAAAAAATTAGAAAAAGAGAGGGCGCTTATTGGAGACAAAAAGCTTAGCGGAGCAAAGAGTTCAAAACCTATTACATGCAGTTTTGTTTGATTTGAGGTTTAACATCCCCGTCAACACTGTAAAGGTCATTTTGGAGACGTTGCTTCCAATTTTGTGGGACTTTTACCCGACATTGAGATGAAATTACATCTCAAGCACTGTCGCCCAATGAAACATATAGGGTTTATTAGCATGGACGGTCCGCCTCGCACCGCAGTTCCTGGACAGGCTTAGATCCTCTAAGTGGTTTACCAGTACTAGTGTGCGGGCCGGATTCAGCTCTGCATGGAAGCATCGTGCAGCCCATATATTTCTTCAAGCCCCTATGGGCGGGGGCGGTAATACATGCAGTAGTTTTCCATTAGAATATGGTGGAATGATGACATGTAAAGTACCAAGTGGTCAGCACAGACACTGTGATAGCAGGGGGTTTAGAAATACCCTGCATGATACGATTTACAGCAGATACGGCAATGATTGAAAGGCTGAAATCTATGTTTTAGGTAAGCCAAAATACTTTTTCCTCTGACTTCAGAAGGGGCGCTTATTATTTTGTTCTTGTAAAAACAGTGAGGGGGCTCTTATAGGAGCAGGGGCGCTAAATGGAAGGAATATGGTATTATAACTTGTACTGAGTAGATATCTTTAATAATCACCTGTGAATTTTAACTTTTAATGATCAATACCTACAATCAGCTGTTTGCAGGTTGTCTCTTGGCCGAGTTCCAAGTCTTTGTCTTGTGTACAATAACTCGGTGAAGTCCCTTATTAGGTTATGTTTATCCCATTTTGCACAGAATGGTATCTTCCACCTTAGATGACATTGAATTAATCCTTACAATGCAAAGGAAACTACATCTGAAAATGTCGTCTGCGTATGTCGTCTGCTGAATCTTCTTGCAAACTTTCTAAATAAATGTGTTCTATGTAGGCAAACAGTGTGATCCTAGAGCAGCAGTCTGATCTTGGTCCACACTGTTTACAAGACAAAGCAGACGAGAAAGCAGACGACAATTGTCGTGATTGGCATTTTTAGCTCACCTGAGTGAAGCTCAAGGTGAGCTTTTGGGATCACCTTTTGTCCGTCGTACGTGCGTCGTGCGTCGTCAACATTTACCTTGTTAAGAATCTAGAGACCACAATTTTGCTTCAGTCTTCATGAAACTTTACCAGAATGTTTGTCTTGATGATATTTGGGTCAAGTTCGAACATGGGTCATGTCGGGTCGAAAAGTAGGTCAGTAGGTCAAATCATAGAAAAACCTTGTTAAGACTCTAGAGGCCACAGTTTTGATCCAATCATCCTGAATCTTGCTCAGAATGATTATCCTGACAATATCTCGGTCAAGTTCGAATATGGGTCATGTCGGGTTAAAAAGTAGGTCAGCAGGTCAAATCATAGAAAAACATTGTTAAGACTCTAGAGGCCACAGTTTTGGTCCAATCATCCTGAAACTTGCTCAGAATGATCATCTTGACAATATCTCGGTCAAGTTCGAATATGGGTCATGCCGGGTCAAAAAGTAGGTCAGTAGGTCAAATCATAGAAAAACCTTGTTCAAGACTCTAGAGGCCACAGTTTAGGTCCAATCATCCTGAAACTTGCTCAGAATGATCATCCTGACAATATCTCGGTCATGTTCAAATATGGGTCATGTCGGGTCAAAACATAGGTCAGTAGGTCAAATCATAGAAAAACCTTGTTCAGACTCTAGAGGCCACAGTTTTGGTCCAATCATCCTGAAACTTGCTCAGAATGATCATCCTGACAATATCTCGGTCAAGTTTGAATATGGGTCATGCCGGGTCAAAAAGTAGGTCAGTAGGTCAAATCATAGAAAAACCTTGTTAAGACTCTAGAGGCAACAGTTTTTGTCCAATCATCCTGAAACTTGCTCAGAATGATCATCCTGACAATATCTCGGTCAAGTTTGAATATGGGTCATGTGGGATCAAACAGTTGGTCAGTAGGTCAAACCATAGAAAAACCTTGTAAACACTCTATAGAGGCCACAGTTTTGGTCCAATCATCCTGAAACTTGCTCAGAATGATCATCCTGACAATATCTCGGTCAG
This sequence comes from Lucinisca nassula, assembly GCA_963580285.1. NCBI lineage: Eukaryota > Metazoa > Mollusca > Bivalvia > Lucinida > Lucinidae > Lucinisca > Lucinisca nassula. The sequence goes on along the minus strand of OY757021.1, from coordinate 65,159,052 downwards.
GTTTGAATATGGGTCATGCCGGGTCAAAAAGAAGGTCAGCAGGTCAAATCATAGAAAAACCTTGTTAAGACTCTAGAGGCAACAGTTTTGGTCAAATCATCCTGAAACTTGCTCACAATGATCATCCTGACAATACCTCGGCCAAGTTGAATACTGGTCATGTGGGATAAAAAATTAGGTCAGTAAGTCAAACCATAGAATAACCTTGTTAACACTTAGAGGCCACAGTTTTGGTCCAATCATCCTCAAATTTGCTCAGAATGATCATCCTGACAATATCTCGGTCAAGTTTGAATACTGGTTATGTCAGGTCAAAAAGTAGGTCAGTAGGTCAAATCATAGAAAAACATTGTTAACACTCTAGAGGCCACAGTTTTGGTCCAATTATCCTCAAACTTGCTTATAATTATCAGCCTGACAATATCTTGGTCATGTACGAATATGGGTCATGTTGGTTCAAAAAGTAGGTCAAATCATAGAAAAACCTTGTTAACACTCTAGAGGCCACAGTTTTGGTCCAACCATCATCAAACTTGCTCAGAATGATCATCTCTACAATATCTAGGTCAAGTTCGAATATGGTTCATGTGGGGTCAAAAGTAGGTCAGTAGGTCAAATCATAGGCAAACCTTGTTTACACTCTTAGAGACCGCAATTTTCGCTCACCTGAGCAAAGCTCAAGGTGATCTTATGTGATCACCTTTTTTCTGTCGTAAGTGCGTCGGGCATCATTCATCATGCGACGTGCGTCACCATTTACCTTGTTCATCCTCTAGAGACCACAATTTTGCTTCAATCTTCAAGAAACTTTACCAGAATGTTTGTCCTGATGATATCTGGGTCAAGTTCAAATATGGGTCATATCAGGTAAAAACTAGGTCACTAGGTCAAATTCCTTGAAATTCTTGTTCACCTTCTAGAGACAATAGTTTTGCTTCAAACTTCATGAAACTTTACCAGACTTGAGGATATCTGAGTCAGGTTTGAATATGGGTCATGTCAGGTCAAAAACTAGGTCACTAGGCCAGGTTCCTTGAAAACCTTGTTCGCCCTCTAGAGACTTAAATTTTATTTCAATCTTCATGAAACTTTACCAGAGTGTTTGTCTTTTTGATATCTGGGTCAAGTTCGAATATCCATCATGTCAGGGAAGAAACTAGGTCAAATTCCTTGAAAACCTTGTACAGCCTCTAGAGGCCACGATTTTTGCTTCAATCTTTGATCTCTATGAAGATTGTTCTGATAATGGCGTCAAAATCTCGTAGCATCTACCTTGTCAAACTTAAATATTAAGGATGTAAATCTCTTACCTCAGGTGAGTGTTTAAGGACCATCATGGTCCTCTTGTATTGGTTGAAATTTAAGGGTGTCAGCTTGGGTTATATTTAGATATTTATTTAGAAAATGGCTGAACCTTTTGCAAACAGTGGAGGCCTTGATCAGATATTTCATTCTGCCTCATCTGATCAGGGCCTGCACCGTATGTCCGTGTTCTATTTTGTGGTTTCCGGTATAAGATGGGTTGTATGAGAAAGATGCTCTCTTTTGCTACATGTGAACAGCAAAGGCTTGGATCAGACTGCTGATCCAAGGCCGATCCACACCTTCGCTGTCATATCTTTCTTTATTCTTAACCCTTATCTTGCTGTTCACCCCACCTGAAGAAGCCATCTGATCAGGATCTACACTGTTTTGCATTCAGTTTATGAATTTGTAGCAATAAATTACATCAAGTAATTTGATTGGTTGATAGACAGAAATGGGTGTGGCTTAAATGAATATTCAGCAAGAGAAGGGTTAAGTTTGTAAAAACTTAAGTATTAAGAGGAAAAACCAAGTAAGTTCTGTGCAGACTTATACCTCACTTGATGAACGACAGATTTCTTGTATCAAGTCTTAAACTGCAACTTAAGTCTGTATATTAAAAATATTTAGTTTTGTAAATGGAATATCAATTCCCTTTCAATGAAAAGTCATGGTGAAAACCTAATTTGAATGACAACTGGAAACAAATTACAACTAGAAACATCAGCCCCCAAGCTTCGGGGCTTGAAGAAATACATGGTCTGCATGATGCTTCCACACAGAGGTGAAACCGACCGCACACGTGTACTGGTAAACCGCTTAGAGGATCTCAGCCTGCCCAGGCAAAGCGGTGCGACTTGGACCATCCTATTGGTTTCATTGAGCGAAAGGGCTTGAGATGCCATTTCATCTCAGTATCGGGTAAAAGTCCCATAAAATTGGAAGCAACATCTCCAAAATGACCTATACAATGTTGACAGGGATGTTGAATCTCAAATCAAACAAAACAACTGGAATCACATTTTGGAAAGGTTGAGTCTTCTGTTTGTTCTTGTATATATACACATTGGAACCAAAAACAGTCAATATTACTGTGATGTTATTAATCAAGTAATTTCGTATTGGCCCAGTTACAGGTCCGAGGTCTGCTGTATTGACCTGAGGCTGAAGGCTGAGGCTAATACAGCTGACCAACGACCTGTAACTTGGCCAATACAAAATTACTTGATTAATGACAATTTTATTAATTGACACCATTAGAAACATGATTTTTGATCTTTGACCTCAGTATTAATACGGATGACCTCCGAACAATACAGGATAGTCAATTAATAATAGCTTTTAAAAGTTTCTTCAGCTCAAAATAAAATTCAAGTCACTAAAATGAAAATGAGTGAATTCAAACCAACAGAGGAGGGGCAAACACAATAAAAGTCAGGATAGTCAATTAATAATAGCTTTTAAAAGTTTCTTCAGCTCAAAATAAAATTTAAGTCACTGAAATGAAAATGAGTGAATTCAAACCAACAGAGGAGGGGCAAACACAATAAAAGTTAGGTTGCATGCTTTGTTTGATTTGAGGTTTAATCTCCCCGTCAACACTGCAAAGGTCATTTTGGAGAAGTTGCTTCCACTTTTGTGGGACTTTTACCAGACATTGAGATGAAATGACATCTCAAGCCCTGCCGCACAATGAAACCAATAGAGTTAATAAGCATGAACGGGCTGACTCGCACTGCTTAACCTAAGCCGTTTACCAGTACTCGTGTGTGTGTCGGTTTCAGCTCTGAATGGAAGCATCATGCAGCCCATCTATTTCATCAAGACGATTGGGGCCAAGGTTGTATCCCATTTTTACACTCTTAACCCTTTTTGTACCAAATGGAATCTTCCTATTTATATATGGCAGGAGTCCATTTCAAAATTTAGGGGTGACTGGTTGTGTTTTCTTCAAAATCTACTTCGAAAATGGCTGAAATTTTTGCAAACAGTGTACGCCCTGATCAAACACCGCTTTCTACGGCGTCTGATCTGGGCATGCGCTGTTTGCCAACTACCTGTTTTGGGGTTTCTGGCCTACTAAATGGGTTAATTAATGGTCCTCCTCCATGTCTTGTTTTCTTGCAGTACTATATTTGCTTCTGAACTTTTTCTTCTATTGTTTGGGAGATAGCACAAAATGTCCCCAGGAGTGTCAGACATTTCATGAAACCACAACACAAGAACAATTTCTAACCATGTTGATATCCCAAGTAAGTGTCACCCTGATCATGCAAATTTTATTGATACATCCGAGTAAATTTGCTTAAACCTTAGAGTGCCTTGTTCTGTTCCTTGAACAAGTTGGCAATTAATCTTCCTTTGTTCCATTTTTAATCTTAAGGGGAATGGATAATCTTTCAGGGGAGACAACCATTTTAGAAATAACGTTTTTCTCCCATTCTAACAGGGATATTCCTTCGAAGGAAAGAACTTGCTTCCCTTGGGGATCTTCCTTTAAAGGAAAGAATTTGCTTCCATCGTGGATCTTCCTTCAAAGGAAAGAACTTGCTTCCCTTGGGAATCTTACTTTAAAGGAAAGAACTTGCTTCCCTTGGGGATCTTCCTTTAAAGGAAAGAATTTGCTTCCCTTGAGGATCTTCCTTTAAAGGAAAGATTTTGCTTCCCTTGAGGATCTTCCTTTAAAGGAAGAACTTGCTTCCCTTAAGCTTGGGGATCTTCCTTTAAAGGAAAGGATTTGCTTCCCTTGGGGATCTTCCTTTAAAGGAAAGAATTTGCTTCCCTTGGGGATCTTTCTTTAAAGGAAAGAATTTGCTTCCCTTGGGACTCTTTTTTTTAAAGGAAAGAATTTGCTTCCCTTGGGGATCTTCCTTTAAAAGGAAAGAACTTGCTTCCCTTGGGGATCTTCCTTTAAAGGAAAGAATTTGCTTCCCTTAAGCTTGGGGATCTTCCTTTAAAGGAATGGATTTGCTTCTCTTGGGATCTTCCTTTAAAGGAAAGAATTTGCTTCCCTTGGGGAGCTTCCTTTCAAAGGAAAAAACTTGCTTCCCTTGTGGATCTTCCTTTAAAGGAAAGAACTTGCTTCCCTTAAGATTGGGGATCTTCCTTTAAAGGAAAGGATTTGCTTCTCTTGGGGATCTTCCTTTAAAGGAAAGAATTTTCTTCCCTTGGGGATCTTCCTTTAAAGGAAAGATTTTGCTTCCCTTGGGGATCTTCCTTTAAAGGAAAGAACTTGCTTCCCTTAAGCTTGGGGATCTTCCCTTAAAGGAAAGGATTTGCTTCCCTTGGGGATCTTCCTTTAAAGGAAAGAATTTGCTTCCCTTGGGGATCTTTCTTTAAAGGAAAAAATTTGCTTCCCTTGGGGCTCTTTCTTTAAAGGAAAGAATTTGCTTCCCTTGGGGATCTTCCTTTAAAAGGAAAGAACTTGCTTACCTTGGGGATCTTCCTTTAAAGGAATGAATTTGCTTCCCTTAAGCTTGGGGATCTTCCTTTAAAGGAATGGATTTGCTTCCCTTGGGGATCTTCCTTTAAAGGAAAGAGTTTGCTTCCCTTGGGGAGCTTCCTTTAAAAGGAAAGAACTTGCTTCCCTTGGGGATCTTCCTTTAAAAGAAAGAACTTGCTTCCCTTAAGCTTAGGGATCTTCCTTTAAAGGAAAGGATTTGCTTCCCTTGGGGATCCTCCTTTAAAGAAAAGAATTTGCTTCCCTTGAGGATCTTTCTTTAAAGGAAAGAATTTGCTTCCCTTGGGGCTCTTTCTTTAAAGGAAAGAATTTGCTTCCCTTGGGGATCTTCCTTTAAAAGGAAAGAACTTGCGACCTTTGGGGATCTTCTTTTAAAGGAAAGGATTTGCTTCCCTTGGGGATCTTCCTTTAAAAGGAAAGAACTTGCTTCCCTTGGGGATCTTCTTTTAAAGGAAAGGATTTGATTCCCTTGGGGATCTTCATTTAAAAGGAAAGAATTTGCTTCCCTTGGGGATCTTTCTTTAAAGGAAAGAATTTGCTTCCCTTGGGGCTCTTTCTTTAAAGGAAAGAATTTGCTTCCCTTGGGGATCTTTTTTTAAAAGGAAAGAACTTGCTTCCCTTGGGGATCTTCCTTTAAAGGAAAGAATTTGCTTCCCCAAGGGAAGCAAATTCTTTCCTTTAAAAGTAGATCCCTATCTACTTGAAAAAAAAACATATATAAGTAGAGCCCTTTTTTGGAGGGGGTCAGGGTACGTTGAAGACCAAACATGTAGACTTGAAAGTTTTTTCCATTGTAAAAATGTCAGGAACTATATCAGGGTCCAGGTTTTCAAAGAATGATTAGCTTGGCCAGCTTGTTAGTGGTCAAATTGTTCACTGTTCTTGTAGTAAGTACAATCTCTAAAACATTGGTATTTTTTTCCAAATAAAGGTGAGCAGCTTTTGCATTTGCCAAAGCTGCTCACTTTTTTTCTGCAAAAAATATTAGTATATTTGGCATATTTAATGAGCATAGTTTTAACGATTCAATAACTAACATTATCGTTGAGCATTGTGGTGCATTGGTAAAGCATGGGATTTGAGATTGAGTGTTAATTAGCCAGTTCGATCCCCGCAAGTGCCAAGTGTTGTTAAATCTCTCAGCCTCGATAGCGCAGTAGTTAACGCGTTAGACTCATGATCGAGAGCTTGTGCGTTCGAATCCGACACCCGGTATCGAGGTGTGTCCTTGGACAAAGCACGTAATGACACTGCCTCACTCCACCCAGGTGTAAATGGGTAGCAGTGGTGTAATAGTCACTGCCTCTCTCTAGCGCGTGTGAAAATATCCGGAATGAGTGTTCGAGAGGGATTAAATAAGCTTAAATCTTCTGACGAAATCGAACTCAAATAAATTAGTATAAACTAAATCTTTCGAGAGCAAGTTGCTTAGTACTGGTTTCTGGGCCACGTGAAAGACTTGTACTAGTACTAAATGTGTTACCTGCTGCAAAGATGCTCAAATATTATTGTGATTATTAATATTACATGTATTATTATTATATTATTATTAGTAGTAGTTTTGAATGTGTATCCCTTTACCTTAATGTCAACATGAAACAAATTTAGGATTCTTCTACAAACTCTATTGTCAGTTATTTACTTATCAAACCCCCTTGTAGTGGTGCCTATAGTTTAACCCATTTTGTACCAGAAACCCCAAAACGGGTACTTGGCAAACAGTGCAGGCCCAGATCAGACGCCGCAGAATGCGGTGTCTGATCAGGGCCTACACTGTTTGCAAAAAGTTCAGCCATTTTCCAAATCAATTTTGAACATACCACAACCTGACATCCCTAAATTGTGAAATGAACTCCTGCTATATATAAGGTGGAAGATTCGATTTGGTACAAAAAGGGTTTAAAAGTAAAACAAATAAGATAAAACATCAAGGTGAATTGTATACAAATTATTCAAATGTTGTCCTTGCACTTGTGGTGTGTAGCTTTATTAAAATATCTTGAAAAGATGGCCTCCATTAGTTCAGATACATTGTATTTTTAAATCCCTTCAGCAAACAAAAGAAATGTCACTGACTGACTGAAGGCATAGATCTGAAAAAAAGGTCATCCGATCTGCATTTTTGCTGACTTTCAATTAGTGACTTTTTAGCTGACCTGAGCACAAGGTGCTCAAGGTAAGCTATTGTGACCACTTTGTGCCTTGGGTCTGTCATTAACTGTTACTTCAAATATTGTCCATCATCAACAATATTTTCAAATGCCATATACTCTGAACTGCTATGCAAATTTCTTAATAATTCCACATAAATGCTTTACTCAAATTACTTGCCCCCGCCAATCAGGGCTTGAAGAAATAGATGGACTGCATGATGCTCCAAGCAGAGCTGAAACCGACCGCACACGAGTACTGGTAAACCACTTAGAGAATCTTAGCCTGCCCAGGCAAAGCGGTGCAAGTTTGCCTGTCCATTCCTATAAACCCTATTGGTTTCATTAGGTGACAGGGCTTGAGATTTCATTTCATCTCAAAGTCCCACAAAATTGGAAGCAACATCTCCAAAATGACCTATATACAGTGTTGACGGGCACGTTAAACTTCAAATCAAACAAACAAACAATTTACTCAAATTACAAAAGATGGTTTTCAGGTCCACCGAACAGAATAGAATGGCTAACTTTTATACTGTTTGAGATAGCTTTTTCATACTTGGCATGTAGGTTCCTTGTGACAAAGGCTTCCCACCCATATAAAAAATTTTGACATGTGACCTTGACCTTGACCCTTGACCTACTTTAAAGAAATAAAAGACATTGGTCATAACTTTCTAACCGTTTGAGATAGAGCCTTCATGTTTGGTGTGTAGGTCCCTTGTGACAAGGGCTTCCCACTTATACAAAAATTTTGACCTGTGACCTTGACCTAGACCTGTGACCTACTTTAAAGAAAAACATAACATTGGTCATAACTTTCTAACGGTTTGAGGTATGGCCTTCATATTTGGCATGTAGGCTCCTTGTGCAAGGGTTTCCCACTCATACAAATTTTTTTGACCTGTGACGACCTTGACCTGTGACCAACTTTAAAAAAGAAAAATGACCTTGCCTGGGGACATGTTCGTATTTCACAAACACATCTTGTTCTTAGTTTGGGTCTTGCTTGAAAGCACTGGGTCATTGCTTTAAAAAAAAATAAAAAAAAAAAATTAAAACTTCACAAACTTAGACAAAATATGAGTTACTGTAATCATTGATAAACAATACAAAACAACCCATATAAACATAATATGTAACCTGCCTGTATATCAAGGAGCCATATCTTTATAGTTGACAAGGTTGCTCAGTTGCTCAGATAGCCATCTTCAATAGATATAAAGTTACCCAAATCTGATTTTTAGCTTCAATAATTTTCTTGCATTTTGTTAAAATTTGCGTACTTCAGTTCCTCACTATCATATGTTATAATCTGATCAGTTTGTACATGATCAATGATCAAGGATTCTATTAATCATAATTTTGTAAATACCATAAAAAAGTTTGATAGATAATAAAGCTTAAGGAAGCAGAGGACATCAGTCAATTAGCTCTTGTATGAGAAATAACTAAGTTTTTAACCCTTAACCCTTGTCCTGCTGAATATTTAAATATGCCACAGCCACTACTGATTATCAACCAATCAGATTACTTGATGTAAATTATTGTGACAAATTCATAAACTGAATGACAAACAATGAATATCCTGATCAGATGGCTTCTTCAGAAGCCATCTGATCTGGATCTTCATTGTTTCAGAGTTAAGACATATATGGGCTCAGTAGCACAAGGGTTAAGACGCTGAGAAAAACTACATCTGGAAATGCCATCTGCTTATGTCATCTGCTGATTTTTTTTTTCAAACTTTTAAAAAATATTTTTGCATACAGGCAAACAGTGTGGGCCCAGATCAGACTGCTCCTGCAGGAGCAGTCTGATCTGGTTCACACTGTTTGCAAAAAATACTTTTAAGTTTTAAGGTAACCGGCAGATGGCAAAGCAGACGACAATAATCGTGATTGGCATTTTATGGGTTAACATCACGTCAACAAGTCTGTGAAATGAATATCCCTGTAAACCCCTCTTCATATAGGGAAAAGTGGCATTTTGCAAGGGTATGCATTATTTCTCTTCTTTTTAATCAAAAACGTAGATTGTTGGTACTTGTGAGGACCACCACATTGAGATGGTTCTAATGAGCACCCACAATCTATGTTTGATGCAGAAATAAGAAAAATATAAAAAATATTGCTTCCCTTTGAAAAATTAGTTATTTCCCTTGCTTTATTACCTTTTGCAAAGCAACAAAAAAGTTTGCATCACATGATGAACACCCTGCTAAACCCAACTTTATACAGAGAAAACTGGGGTTTACAGGGGTCAACATTATTTTTCTTATTTCTGCTCCAAGACATAGGTTGTGGGTACTCGTTAGAACCACCTCAGTGAGGTGGTTCTAACAAGCACCCACAAACTATGTTTGCAGTATAAATAAGAAACATATCACGGATTTTCATCAGAAAAGTAGCCATTTTGGAGAAGTAAAGAAATGCTCTATTTCACAAGGGTGTGTTATCGTAATGGTCAATAATTTGGCCTTTGTTTTATCTTTTTAAATATATTACGGTAGTTTAAATCATTCAATCAGTGTGAAGCTAATGATTTAATCGAAAGAGTCATTTCTGTAATCTCCTTGTTAGTTCTGGTAGCACTGAGTTGACTTGCAGTTTAACTTTGTCTCTCTTGTGATATATACTTGTAATATTGATTGGTAAGTCTTACAGAATCAGAAATTTACCTAGATATTGAAAAAAAAGTCGGGAAAATATTGTTGCATATTTGGAGCTGGTATTCTTCAGATTTTCATGATGTTTCTGAGTCAAATTGATTTGTACATAATTTAACACATCCATGTGACAAAATGCATTTGTCATATGTCCAAAGTGGCAATTTGTCTGCAGAAAATTGATATTTTCTCTGTAATGCTCCAAACATAGGTTGTTGGTGCTCATTAGAACTGTCTATGCACCTGTGTCTTAGAGTAGAAATGAGAAAAATAATATATACCCCTGTAAACCTCAAGTTTTCTCTATACAAAGTGGGTGTTCAATTAACTTAATGGAAATGAACTTTTTCATCACATTAAATTAGTAAGTAAGTAAATCAAAATAAAAACATTCAGACTAATTTATTTCTCTTACAATGTGGTTATTAGCTCATCTGAGCACGAAATGCGCATGGTGAGCTATTGTGATCTGTCAATGTCTGTTGTGCATCATCCATCGTGCGACGTCAACAGTTTGCTTTAAATGCTTACTCCTCCTAAACACTTGGGCCAATTTCAATCAAACTTCACAGGAATGTTGCTTTGGTGACCCTTTTCCAAAATAGCTAAAATCGTTCTGTTCCAAAGAACAAAATGGCCACCAGAGCTAAAAATAGAAAAATCTTTAAACGACAACTCCTCCTATACCTTTGGGCCAATTTGATTCAAACTTCACAGGAATGATGCCTAGGCGGCGCCCTACCAAAAAAGATAAAATCGTTCCGATTTGCTAAACAAGATGGCCACCAGAGCTAAAAATAGAAAAATCTTTAGGAATCATAGGAATATTGCTTAGGTGACCCTCTACTAAAATAGCTAAAACGGTTCTGCTCCCATGAGCAAAATGTCCGACAGAGCTAAAAATAAAAAAAAATGTTGTAAATTTTGCTTCAAACGCGAATTCCTCCTAAACCTTTGGGCCAATCCGATTCAAACTTCACAGGAATGTTGCCTAGGTGACTCCCTACCAAAATAGTTAAAATCCTTTCGCACTGACAAACAAGATGGCCGCCAGAGCTAAAAAATACTGGTAGAAAAAATCTTTTTAACGACAACTCCTCCTCTACCTTGGACCAATTTCATTCAAACTTCATAGGAATGTTGCTTAGGTGACCCTCTACCAAAATAGTTAAAAATGTTCTGCTCTGATTAGCAAAATGGCCACCATAGCTAAAAATAGAAAAACATCGTAAATTTGCTTCCAACGCGAACTCCTCTTTAACCCTTGGCCCGATCTGATTCAAACTTCACAGGAATGTTACGTAGGTGACTCCCTACCAAAACAGCTAAAATTGTTCTGCTCTGACGAACAAGATGGAAAGATAGAAAAAAATCTTCAAACAAGAACTCCTCCTCGACCCTTGGGCCAGTTTCATTCAAACTTCATAGGAATGTTGCTTAGATGACCCTCTACCACAATAGCTAAAACGATCCCGCTCTGCTGGGCAAAATGGCCGCCATAGTTAAAAATAAAAAAAAATATCTTAAATTTGCGTCAAACACGAACTCCACCTAAACGCTTTGGCCAACTTGATTCAAACTTCACAGGAATGCTATGTAGGTGACTCCCTACCAAAATAGCTAAAATTATTCCACTCTGACGACAAGATGGCTGCCAGAGCTAAAATAGAAAAATCTCCAAATGACAACTCCTCCTGTACCCTTGGACCAATTTCATTCAAATTTCGTGGGAATCTTGCTCAGATGACCCTCTACCAAAATAGCTAAAACGATCCTGCTCTGATGAACAGAATGGCCGCCAGAGCTAAAAAAAGAAAAATGTCATAAATTTGCTTCAAACGCCAACTTCTCCGAAAGCCTTGGGCCAATTTGATTCATACTTCCCAGGAATGTTGCCTGGGTGACTCCCTACAAAAAAGCTAAAATTGTTCCGCTCTGATGAACAAGATGGCCACCAGAGCTAAAAATAGAAAAAAAAATCTTCAAACAACAACTCCTTACCCTTAGGCAAATTTCATTCAAACTTTGTAGGAATGTTTTACACTTCTGCATTCTACTCTTCTTTACCTTTGATTTAAACGATTGCATGCCGGAAAACCCCTAAAGGGGTACCTTGGCAAACAGTGCTGGCCCAGATCAGACGCCGCAGAATGCGGCGTCTGATCTGGGCCTGCACTATTTGCTAACAGAATTTTCCATCAAAAATAGAATAAAACTACTAAAAAGGGGCCCCAGGCACCCCTTATATGACAAAATTAATGGTCTTTTCCAACATATAGCATTGGTAGACTCCACTAGTATACAATGGTTGATAATATTTTGCAGCATGACTTTGTTTGTACAAAATGCATTTTTGAGCCCTCGGGGCCCAAACTCCCTGGCCGCCCCACCCCGAAGTGGTGGTAGGGGAGGTACTGTAAATAAAAATTCTGAATAATGTTCCTCACATCCTCATCCATAGGGATATTACCTGACAGTTTTAAAATTATAGCTGAAAAAGCCTAGAAGGAGTTGTGTGACAGTCAAAAAAAGGACCCAAAATCCTACTTTTTGACCTCTGGTGACTGCCAGTCATGCCCACCAAGATGAACTATTGTGCCATTGTATTCAATTAAGACCACCTTTGGAACTGTTCAAAAGTGGTCTTAACTCTTCACCGCTTTGATTTAATATACAACAGGACTTGTAATGTTTGTACAAAGTGGAGTTTTGAGCCTGTGGGGCCCAACAGAGGGTCACATCAGAATTTGGAATAAGCTCCTATAGTCCTCATTCATAGGGCTATCACCTGTGAAAGTTTTGAGATTCTAGCTTAAATGGTCTTGGTCCCAGCCCATCGAGGAGCAATGGTGTGACATTACAGACAGACAGATGGATGGACAGGGGATATCACATGATCCCCACTTTTTCTCTGAAAAGTGTGGGGATAATCATGACTTGCGGCTGCAGAAACAAACAGGCGTATGTGGCTTAACCCATTTTGTGCTGGAAACCCCAAAACGGGTACCCTGGCAAACAATGCAGGCCCAGATCAGACGCCGCAGAACGCGGTATATGATCAGGGCCTGCACTGTTTGCAAAATTTTCAGCCAATTTCCAAATAGTGTTTGAATAAAACACAGCCTAACACCCCTGAATTTTGAAATGGACTCCTGCGATTTACTATATGCAAGGTGGAAGATTCCATTTGGTACAAAAAGGATTAATATAAGATGTTTTTGCTGAAGCTAAAATTTATGATTTTAATTAACCTTAAAGCAGGTCTTTTCACTGAAATTTTAATGCGAATTTCATAACTGGCATTGTTGATGTGCATGTGGGCACAATTTGCATGTGTATAATAAGAATTCAATTGGAAATAAATAAAGTAATTGAATTGAATGCAGTTATAAACTATTGAAGAAATTGCAAGGTCGAGGATTTTGAATTTGCACATAATTTATTAACCCATTTTGGATAAGTACGAAACCCTAAAACGGAACATTTACCGGCCCCGATAGCTCAGTTGGTAGCGTGTCCGCTCCGGGGAACGGTAGGTCACAGGTTCGATCCCGGGCTGCGACATACCAAAGTCGTTAAAACTGGTACTAGCTGCTCCTTGCTTGGCACTCAGATTTACGGGGTAGAGCTAGGACTGGTTGACCCAGTGTCAGGATAATGTGACTGGGTGTGGTATCATGTAATGTGTCTGGGACATGATACTTCAGTGAGGCAGCACTATAAAAGTGAGCATTGAGCTACCTGTCGCAACCAGACACCATCGTGATATGACTGAAAAATTGTTGAAAGCGACGTTAAACCCGAATTCACACACACACAAATGGAACTTGAGCAAATATTGCAAGCCCGAATCAGACACAACAGAATGCAGTATCTGATCACACCCTTGCTTTAGGAGCAGTCTGATCTGGGTTTGCACTGTTTGCTTAGGCATGTCTGTCCCAATACTTAGGATCATTATGGTAGGTGTAAATCATTATTTGAGCCCCGCCAAGCGAATTTGTGTCTTCGAGCATTCCGTCATGACAAATTTTAACTGCGCATGCCCAGCCATTCAGAGGGGCCATGGATATGGCTTTCTGTCTGAAGGTTCCTCTTGATTCACTGCTTGTATTAGCGTGCAGCGAAGGTTCTGGCGAGACTGCACGGATGCGCTGGCTCGCCTGAACCTTCGCTGCTCGCATAGGCGATAAGTACCAAAATCACTTGACGGGGCCCATTTATGTATTCACCTTTCAATCAAGTGTATTTGGGTAAGAGTTTCAGAAGTGAACAAAGTAATTAAAAGGTCAGTTAGTTTATTGAAAAAAAGATTTAATTATGCTAAAAAGAACTTTGTACTTGCCATACTTATGACATGGGTGTCAGATATGGTTTATGATGTCAATGCTGGCTCAGACTCTGAAAATCAAACCATTTAATTATGCCCAACATGACAAACTCTATCTTTGCAAACAGTTAAGACCCAGATCAGATGGCTTCTTCAGAAGCCATCTGATCAGGATCTGCACTGTTTGCCATAAACAAATACATTGCATCAAGAAGTTTAATTAATTGATAGTCAGAAATGGGTGTGGCTAAAATTAATTTATTCAGCAGGATAAGGGTTAATTGTGAGGTTTGATGGTCTGATCATGAATAACCAGGGTTAACAAGACTTTCAATTTCACTGGGCAGTTTAGCTTTTATTTTGTTTGAAATGGGGTTTATCATCCCCCTCAGCACTATTTAGGTCATTATGGAGACATTGCTTCCAATTTTGTGGGACTTTTACCCGGCATTGAGGTGAAATGACATCTCAAGCCCTGCCGCCCAATGAAACCAATAGGGCTTACAAACACTGGACAGTCTGACTCACACCACTTTTCTTGGGCAGGCTTAACCCTTATCTTGTTGTTCACGACAACCCCTACCTTTGCAAACAGTGTAGATCCAGATCAGATGGCTTCTAAAGAAGCCATCTGATCAGGATCTACACTGTTTGACATTCAATTTATGAAATTTGTAGCAATAAATTGCATCAAGTAATCTGATTGGTTGATAATCGGTAGTGGGTGTGGCATATGTAAATATTCAGCAGGACAAGGGTTAATTAGTCCTGCTAAGCAGTTTACCAATACTCATGTGTGGTCAGTTTCAGCTCTGCATGCAGCCCAATCTGTTTCTCCAAGCCCTGATGGGCGGGGTCCTATTTCTTTGGATTTAACTAGTTCCTTCAGGAGCAGTCTGATCTGGGTGACTGCTCTCTTTGGTTTAGGCCTGTCTGTCCCAATACATGCTTTAGGCCTGTCTGTCCCAATACATGTACTTTGGATAATTACAGTTGGTCCCCCCACCATCAGGGCCATTTTCCACCCTAAACTCTCACCGGCCCCGATAGCTCAGTTGGAAGAGTGTCTGCTCCGGGGAACGGGAGGTCACGGGTTTGATCCCGGTCCGCAACATACCAAAGTCGTTAAAAATGGTACTAGCTGCTCCTCGCTTGGCACTCAGATTTACGGGGTAGAGCTAGGACTGGTCAACCCTTGAGTGTCAGGATAATGTGACTGGGTGTGGTATCATGTAATGTGTCTGGGACATGATACTTCAGTGAGGCAGCACTATAAAAGTGAGCATTGGGCTCCCTGTCGCAACCAGACACCGTCGTGATATGACTGAAAAATTGTTGAAAGCGACGTTAAACCCGAAATTCACTAACACACACCACCCTAAACTCTATAGACAATTCATGCACCATGCAGCACTGTCAGTGCTTTGATAACTCATTTTTTTTTTCTGACTGTATAATAAATGATGCCTTGTTTGATTTTTGGATTGATTCGAATTACATCAGCCTGATCAGCTGCTTGCCGAAATTGTCAAATCAAGGACTAATTTACGACTATCAAATTTCTGAGTGGGGACACAAAGAAGGCACAATGCCAAGAAAAATCGTGTCTTTGTCAAAATCCTTTCCTTTATCAAATATATATTGATGAATTACTGATATCCTGACATATTGATTAACAAGTTATCAGGTGAAAGGATGTGGAAGTTTTGCTGAAGGTATTGATTAGGCAATTTGCAATATGAATTATAGTATAATTGTTTTCAGATATAATAATTATATCCCTGTCATACCGATGTCACCTAAACAAGTCATGAATACCTTTGAAAACCCTGCTTTGCTTAATATAGAGATAATTTGTTTGTTTGTTTAAATTGAGGTTTTACATCCCTGTCAACCTTATTTACTTGATCATTTTGGAGATGTTGCTTCCAATTTTGTGGGACTTTTAAGTCGACATTGAGATGCAATGACATCTCCGAATCCCTGCCGCCTAAACAAACCAAAAGGGTTAATATGTAAGGGCGGTCTGACTCGCACCACTTTGCCTGTGCAGGCTGAGACCCAGTACTCTTGTGCAGCTGGTTTCAACTCTGCGTCGAAGCATCATGCAGCCAAATATATTTCTTTAAGCCCTGATGGACGGGGTTGATAATATAGAGATAAGTGTGATTTACTTGGGTATACAATATTCTCTTCATTTTTGCTCAAAACATAGATTGTGGGTACACATTAGAACTGCCTCACTGAGGTGGTTCTAATTAGCACCCACAGTCTGCGTTTAAGCAGAATAAAGAAAAATATCACAAATGTTCATTAGAAAGAATATCAAAATTTTGATTAGAAGTTCTCATTTTCTGGCAAAAGAATTAGCGCTGTAATGGTTGACCACTTATGATTAAGCTTGCCCTGGAAAAGTGGGGTTAGGTAAACTGACTGGCTCAATATGTCCTAAATAGTATTGACTGAACTGTTAAAACAAAACTTTTAACCCTTTTTGTACCAAATGGAATCTTCCACCTTATATACAGAAGGAGTCCATTTCTAAATTTAGTGGTGACAGGTTGTGGTATCTTCAAAATTGATTTGGAAAATGACAGAACTTTTAGCAAACAGTGGAGGCCCTAATCAGACTCTGCGTTCTGCAGCGTCTGATCTGGGCCTGCACTGTTTGCTAGGGTACCCGTTTTGGGGTTTCCGGTACAAAATGGGTTAAAAACTTAGAATTTGACATCATTATCAAATACATCCTGTATAAATTACGTTTCCATGGAAAACCAAAGAAAACATGAATGAAGATTTTATATTTCCATTCTCTGCATGTTTTACTTTCAGATTGTACAGTTACTCCTGCGTCACAGTGCCGACATCACTCTACGCAACTACGAGGGTCAGACAGCAATTGAAGTTGCCTCCCCTTCCATTAGGTCTCTGTTGCTGGAGTCGGTTGAAAGGTCAACTGAAGCCTCCCATCACTTGCTCCTTCAGGCTGCCTGGCAGGGGGACATCAAAGTCATTAAACGCTTACTGGTAAGTTTGTGCATCCTAAGATGGAAGCTTTTCAGTAAAAATGCCTGGCAGGGGGACATCAAAGTCATTAAACGCTTACTGGTAAGTTTGTGCATCCTAAGATGGAAGCTTTTCAGTAAAAATGCCTGGCAGGGGGACATCAAAGTCATTAAATGCTTACTGGTAAGTTTGTGCATCGTAAGATGGAAGCTTTTCAGTAAAAATGCCTGGCAGGGGGACATCAAAGTCATTAAACGCTTACTGGTAAGTTTGTGCATCATAAGATGGAAGCTTTTCAGTAAAAATGTGTGCATATTTGCTAATACATACCGTTTTGTTTTGTTTGTTTGATTTGAGGTTTAACATCCCCGTCAACACTATAAAGGTCATTTTGGAGACGTTTCTTCCAATTTTGTGGGACTTTTACCCGACACCGAGATCAAATGACATCTCAAGCCATGTCGCCCATTGAAACCAATAGGGTTTAATAGCATGTACGGTCCGCCTCGCACCGTGGTTCCTGGACAGGCTCAGATCCTCTAAGCGGTTTACCGGTACTAGTGTGCTGACCGGATTCAGCTCTGCGTGGAAGCATCATGCAGCCCATATATTTCTTCAAGCCCCTATGGGCGGGGGCCGAAATAAAACATACCATAATGATCCTAAATGCATGTACATATATTGGGACAGACAGGCCTAAGCAAACAGTGCAGACCCAGATTAGACTGCTCCTGAAGGAGCAGTCTGATCAGGTTCCACACTGTTTGCCATTCCCTCTGCACTTTTTGGACTCCTTACTGGATTGTGAAACAAATTTGTTAAAATTTTAGGAGAATTACAGCAAAGTGTCCAGATTTTTAGGATTTTTATGGTAGCATTATATCGGGCATTTGCCCCCAGTGTGAGTGGTGCATGACTGGTGCATGTGATGCAGGGTACAGCTGAGCCATAATGGTTCAGTCGGATGCTTATCTGACAGGCGACTGTTAGGTTGTGGTTTCTGGCAACTTTCTTATTTTGTGAGTGAGTGAGTGTTTGAGTTTTATGTTCCACCAACAGCTAAGGTCATACGGAGACGGGACCTCATTCTTATTTTGTAAAATTCTGCTATTAAGACCACCTAAAATTAAGACTAAATCTGCTTTTAAAATCTTATTGAGAACATTTAAATCATCTTTTCTTTCTGTTTTCAACACTCAGTGTCTCCTTATAAGAGACCACCTTTGGGACTGTTCAAAAGTGGTCTTAAAGACCACTTTTGAACAGTCCCAAAGGTGGTCTTAATGTGGGAATTTTACTGTATTTTCTGTGGTCATTCTCTTACTGCTACTTATTCACGAGGGACATCAGTTCACTGGACTCGAAAAAAGGAATTTTAACCCATTGTATGCTAGTGGACTCTTCCATTGCTATATGTTGGACAAGTCTGTTTGTCAAATAAGGGGTGTCAAACATATTTTTTCGTTTTTATTCTATTTTTGACGGAAAATTCTGTTAGCAAATAGTCCGTGCTCTGATCAGACACTGTGTTCTGCGGCATCTGATCTGGGCCTCCACTGTTTGCCAAGGTACCCCTTTAGGGGTTGCCCCACATACAATGGGTTACAGTCTGTTAAGGAAAAATGTGGTTAGGTAAGCTGACATGACCTTAATACTGCTTACTGGGTCATTAAACTTAAAAAAAAAAAAAAACACAAATATAGGTCATTCTATAACCAGAGAAAAGACAAACTTAAAATGTATAAAAGCCATATTAATTTTCTCCAGTTCAAAGATCGGATTATCACTTCAACAGAGAATGTAAAATAAGATAATCTTTTAATCAAACAAAATAATATCGGAAAAGACAGAGAAAAAAAAATGATGGCCACATTATCTACATTTATTATTAAGCCTTCAAAAGCACTAATGAAAAACACAACATCAGCTGGCAACTTTTTCAACTATCGTTTTATTTTTAGAGAAAATAAGGCTCAGCATTTTATTTGAATTGTCTGCTGGAAGACAATTCACATGAAATCTCAAGCCTTATTCTCTTAAAAAAAATCAGAATGTCTTTTGCTTGCTTTAAGGGTTAAAAGGGCTTGGTTTGTGGTCATTGAACTCTAGCTTAAAAACAAAACAAAACAGAATAAAAGTAAATGGAAAGAATGAAATGACAAATATACCAGATTCAGAGAATATACAGCAAGACTAATAAAGTGCCTTCAATTGAATGTCATTTTTGCACAGAGCAACCTCCTAAGGTAAAATGATTCTTTCTTAAAGTCAGTGTTCTGAAGCTGTTTCCTTTGGGGCCTGGATTAGTGTTAATTAGGGAATGAATTGGAACAGGTCAGTCACTTCTTTTGTTGTTTTAAAGCTTGGTTATGTATTGCAAAATAAATAAATAAATAAATAAATAAAGTTAAATAGTATGGTGAAAACAATATCTGATATATACTTGCATGCATGTTTCCTACTGAACCCACTTAAAGTTGAAAGTGAGTTGGTGCAAACAGATGAGCTGATACAACCTTATGTTGCATTTATGAGTATAATTGATTTGCTGTTCAACTCCACAACCCACCTAAGGAAACGGTTAGCATATTTTCTGCCCTTTTTATCCCCCGACCGAATAGGTTCGGGGGATATAGTCCCCCGACCGAATAGGTTCGGGGGATATAGCGATCAGCCTGGCGTCCGTCCGTCCGTCTGTCCGTCCGTCCGTCCGTCCGTCCGTCCGTCCGTCCGTAGACGCAACCTTGTGATGGCCCTAACTCCTATACCCTTTGAGATTCATTGATGGTTCTTGCCACAATTGTTCACAAGGCTGAGACGGCGTGTCATGCGCAAGAACCAGAACTCTGGATTGCATAGTTTTTGAGTTATCTCCCCTTTTAATAAAATAGAATGACTACTTTGTGATGGCCATAACTCCAATACCCTTTGAGGTATGTTGATGGTACCTGGCACAGTTGTTCACAAGGCTGAGACAGCGTGTCATGCACAAGAACCACAACTCTGGTTGTCATGGTTTTTGAGTTATCTCCCCTTCCAATAAAATAGAGTGACTACCTTGTGATGGCCATAACTCCAATACCCTTTAAGATATATTGATGATACCTGACACAGTTGTTCACAAGGTCGAGACCTTGTGTCATGCACAAGAACCACAACTCTGGGTGCCATGGTTTTTGAGTTATCTCCCCTGACAATATAACCTTGTGATGGCCATAACTCCAAAACCTTACAGATCCCCACCCCTAAACCATATATATTATTGTTCCTTATGATAAGACACATTCATTGACACCAACTTGGGGGCCCCCCGGATGCGCTGGGGCCTTGCCCCACCCCCTCCACTTCATAAAAGGCCCAATATCTTGGAAACCGTACAGATTCCCACCCCTAAACCATATATATTCTTGTTCCTTATGATAAGACACATTCAGTTACACTAACCTGGGGGCCCCGGGATGCGCCGGGGCCATGCCTCACCCCCTCCACAACACAAAAGGCCATATATCTCAGAAACCGTTTAGACCCCCACCCCTAAACCATATATATTTTTGTTCTTTATGATAAGATGCATTCATTGACACCAACCTATGGGCCCCCGGGATGCGCCGGGGCCTTGCCCCACCCCCTCCACTTCATAAAAGGCCCAATATCTCGGAAACCTTACAGATCCCCACCCCTAAACCATATATATTATTGTTCCTTATGATAAGACACATTCAATGACACCAACCTGGAGTCCCCCATGGATGGGTCAGGGACCTGCCCCACCCCCCTCCACTTTATAAAAGGCCATATATCTGAGAAACCATTCAGATCCCCAACTCAAAAAATATATATATTCTTGTTTCTTATGATAAGACGCATTCAGTGATACCAACCTAGGGGTCCCCCGGGATGCGCCATTGCCCCACCCCTCCACTTCATAAAAGGCAATATATCTCGGCAACCTTTCAGATCCCCACCCAAAAACCATATATATTCTTGTTTCTTATTATAAGACGCATTCAGTTACATCAACCTGGGGGTCATCTGGGATGTGCCTGGGCCATGTCCTACCCCCTCCACTCCATAAAAGGCCCCAAATTCTCAGAAACCGTTCAGATCCCCACCCCTTATCCATATATATTCTTGTTCTTTATGATAAGACGCATTCAATGAGTCCAACCTAGGGGTCTTCAGGGGTGTGCTGGGGCCATTCCCCACCCTGCCACTTCATAAAAGGCGATTAATCTCAGAAACCTATCAGATTCCCACCCCTAAACCATATATACATTCTTGTTTTTTATGATAAAACGCATTCAGAGACACCAACCTGGGGGTCTCTTGGGATGTGCCCCGGGCCATTCCCCATCCCCTCCACTTCATAAAAGGCCCAATATCTCAGAAACCGTTAAGATCCCCGCCCCCCCACCCATAAACCATATATTTTCTTGTTCCTTATGATAAGATGCATTCAATGATATCAAATTGGGCTCTGTTGGGTCATCTCCCACCCCTCCACTTCATAAAAGGCCTAATATTTCAGATACAGAGTCCTCATGAAATGGGGGTTCATTTAGGAGACTTTATAATCAATAAATTTTAAACCATACATGGCTGCCAGTGGGCAGTGCCTGCCAGAGCGCCGGTGAGCATCTTGGCCCATGGGCCTTTTGTTTCGTTATCTCCCCTGACACTAACCTTGTGAAGGCCATAACTGCAATACTTTTGTGATATATTGCGGGTTTAATTCTGGTGCACTTTCTACTGGTGAACAATCTTCTGAAGGCCATATTGGCTTTTGGTCGGGGGATTTGCCATCTCTTCCGATGGCTATTTTCTACAAGAGAGACCACTTTTGACACTTCCTATATGAGTGAGTGAGTGAGTGTTTAAGTTTTACGTCTCACCAACAGCTATGGTCATATGGAGACAGGACCTCGGTTTAAAGACTCATCCGAAAGTCTGGAGAAGCCCGGGATCGATCCTGCGACACCTGGTTTACAAGGCGAGTGGCATAACCACTACACCACAGAGGCTTCTACTTCCTATACGAGTATGCTTTCTAATAAACTGCTCTCTTAGAGAAAGGGGACTATTCTTAACCCTTAAGATGCCATGAAAAAACTGTATCTGAAAATGTTGTCTGTTTATGTTGTCTGTCACATCTTCTTGCAAGCTTTTAAAACATATTTTTGCATACAGGCAAACAGTATGGATCCAGATCAGACAGGAGCTGTCTGATCTGTGTCCACACTGTTAGCAAAAATGACTTTTTGTTGCACTGATGAGTTAGGAGGCCTTCATGCGGACTTAACAAATTATTTGTCTAAATCGCGACGGAAATAAGGGCGAGGATTGTGGCCATGTAAAATCGATTTAAGCCCCCCAGTGGAATTCATTCCACTGACCGTTCCAAGGCGGTTCTTCTGTCGCAGTTTATTTTTGTTATGATTTGTTTTTTAGTGTGTGTATCGCTTATATTATATTGTTTTTGATAGCCTATTGGCCATTTTGTGGGAAAGGTACTGTCCTTTTGGCTTTCCGCTATTGATGTTTCCATTAGGGTCTAGTTGTTTCATGTCTTTGTTGTCTCTGATGGGAGCTGTAGGTAATTTGTATTGATTCCTGATCATTGCCTTCACTTCTGTTTTAAAGTTACCAGCAGCAGACAAATGCAGATGGCTATTGTTGTCATTATGGGTAAAAGGAAAGCATTTGCTCCTCAGGAGCAAATTCTACCCGTTAAGAGTAGACCCTTTTTGATAAAGGGAGACAAGGATATTGAAAGAGTTACCTTCTTTAGAGGTTTTTTCATTCTCCTTTAATTTAAGGCTAATGACAGTATCATGTTAAAGTGTGCTACAGCTAAAGAAGAATAACCTTGGTATTTTAGCCCTTTGAGACACCAGCAAAAAGTGCATCTAGAAAGTTTGTCTTGTCCTCTGAAGCGTTTCTTCTTGCAAACTTTTCAAACATACATGTTTTTGCATACTGGTAAACAGTGAGATGTCATTTCATCTCATTGTCGGGTAAAAGTCCCACGAAACTGGATGCAATGTCTCCAAAATGACCTATTCAGTGTTGACAGGGACGTTAATCCTCAAATCAAACAAAATACAGTAAAAACTTCCATGACTGGAATACTGGTGGGAGCAAATTCTTAAAAATTTCTTACAATATTATAGTTCCCTTTTAGAAGTGATAGAAGAGATAGTAGAGTAGATAAGAGAGAAGGAATGGGGGAGAAAGTGGAAAATAAATGAAATGGAAGAAACAGAAGAAATACAGGCCCCCCTCCTTCCCTTACCTGTAGCAACTGTAAGCCAATATCCAATATCGGTTAGATCCCCTGGTGACTATTTAGCTACACGACACATTCCCCTCCCCCAACCAACCCCATTTGCACTAGGAAAAGACTTGTATCAACCAACCACTTAGCTAGAATACAGACTTATCCCTGTCTGCAGGTTGAAGCTTTTGGTCAAGACATCTGTATAGTGTACAGCAAAGACTGTGCTCAGACAGCACTGTTATTCATGTTGATTTAAGTCATTGCTGTGCACTTAAGCCAGAAGATAAATTTTCCCATATTGCAGGTCATAGTTATGATGCTTTAGAATACAATTAATATGAATCATATATGATTTATTGTCTATGAATTATTAAAACTTGATTAAATCTAATAGATATACATGTACTTCCATTTAAGTGGTTCCCCGCCCATGGGGGCTTTGAGAAATAGATTGGGCTGCATGGTTTGTTTGTTTGATTTGAGGTTTAACGTCCCCGTCAACACAGTATAGGTCATTTTGGAGACGTTGCTTCCAATTTTGTGGGACTTTTACCCGACATTGAGATGAAATGACATCTCAAGCCCTGTCGCCCAATGAGACCAATAGGGTTTATAAGCATGGACGGTTGGACTCGCACCGCGGTTCCTGGACAGGCTTAGATCCTCTATGCGGTTTACCAGTACTAGTGTGCGGATAGTTTCAGCTCTGTGTGGAAGCATCATGCAGCCCATCTATTTCTTCAAGCCCCGATGGGCGGGGGCAGCAGTGGTGCGTCCACACAGAGCTTAAAACCGGCCGCACATGAGAACTGGTAAATCACTTAGAAGGTCTAAGCCTGCCCAGGCCAAGTGGTGTGAGTCTGACTGTCCATGCATATAAGCCGTATTGGTTCATTGGGTGGCAGGGCTTGAGATGTCATTTCATCTCAGTGTCAGGTAAAAGTCCCACAAATTGGAAGCAACATCTCCAAAATGACCTATATAGTGTTGACAAGGGATGATAAAACTCATATTAAACAAACAAACTGCCATTTAAGCAACTACTAACAGTGACATAAAATTTCATGTACATAAACCTCTTTATAGCACCGTTCGTTACAACATGGTTTTAGAATTATAAAACATAGTCCCAAAGATGAATCCCAAACATCACGTAAACAAGTCCATGAAATGAAGACCCACTTAAAGCCCACTCTATATAAAGAAAACTGGGGTTTACGGGGGTATTCATTATTTTTCTTATTTCTGCTCCAGGACATAGGTTGTGGGTACTCATTAGAACCGCCTCGTTGAGGCGGTTCTAACGAGCACCCGCAACCTATGTTTGGTGTATAAATAAGAAAAATATCACAATTTTTCATCGGAAAAGTAGCCATTTTGGAGGTATACAAGAAATGCACTATGTCACACGGATGTGTTATCGTTATGAATACAGTACTGAGTAGCACTTCAATGGCTCAAACTCTGTTGCCTCATTTACAGTGGATGTGTCGAACCCGTTCTTGAGCCGCAGGGAATTCCTCCAGATATGAAATACACATAATTTAGGGAGATTTTCTTCTTTTATCTTGCAAATATAAGCTGTGTGTACTCATTAGAATCGCCTCGATGAGGCAATTCTTATGAGTACACACAACATACATTTACATACACAACACCTAAAAGATGTTCCACAATTATCTCCATTATGCCTCCTGGTATGGCACTAATAGTTACCCTCAATGGCTCGAACTACGCCTGTCTTGAACAGATTTTACGGGTCCCAAAGGTGTTTGAGCCATTGAAGTTCGACTGTAGTTGCTCAACTAAAACGGTTTCTGCTTTGGCCCCGACAATAATGTATTATGAAGGTGTTGTTTTGAATATGTATCATAGTACTACAAAGACAGCAGAGTAGACCAATGTTTGAAAAGGGCTAAAGTAGAGAGTTGCCTCCCTTGTGAAGAGACTGGAGGAAACAGTGTCAGATTTGTCCTCTCCCCTTAACTATATCTGCTACAGTTCCAGCCAGCTGTCTTTCCCCTGCGTCATATTGGCTAGTCTGTACAGCAAACACAGGCGCATGTACAATTTATGTACAGTATAAAAGCTAGCACTGTTTTGTCGATTGTCTCTGAGTGAAAGCTGGAAAAAAAGTGTTTCTGAATGGGGGCTAGTTTTGTTGAACACCTGTACTGTATGCAAACGGTGTAGACCCTGATCAGACACTGCATTCTGTAGCATCTTATTTCGGTCTTAACTGTTTCCCATTGTTTTACAATAATCCTTCTGACATCACAATGACAAGAATAGTGTGGTTATTGTCTATTAATAACCATTAGCTGGATTTCCCACAAATCATTGATAGTCACATGGACATCAGCACTGAAGAGCTTCTGTGTTAAGTATCTTAGGGTTGATTGACAGGAGTATGCATAATTTCTTTTTGTGATAATGGCTAGTAATTAAAGATTGTGGGTACTTATAAGAGCTGTCTCCAAGCGGGAGTTCTAATAAGCACAGTCTATGTTTGAGCAGAAAGAAGAAAGATTTAACAAATTTTCATATGAAAATTCTGGTTCTAGAGCCAAGCAAGACTTGGGTGTCTGGGGACAAGATAGCTTAGATGCAAACTGACCAGGGTGCAGAAGCTTGAAGGAAATATAGGAAGTTAGGGTCTTATCACATAACTTTTTTTTCAAATCAATATGTCACCAGTGTCTGAGCCTACTTTATTTCATTATTGATAAATTGATTTTCACAGGCAGTTGATCAGTAATAAAACTATGTCCTCTATAATGTTCCAATTACAGCTCGGAGGTTTAACTACAGACTGATGTTTTCTGTAACATTTACGGGAGGTCTAGTTAAACAGCTTCCGATAATTGTTCCAAAACAATGAAACATGCTGTTCTGAAAAAAGGCCTCACTTTGACATATAATCCTTTGTAAATAAAGACCTTAGAACTTCCAAGGATTAGAATTTCGCTGATTCAAGAAGGGCAGTCGTCAGGTTCTGGCAAAAGAATGGACACTGCACTGGTTTACCTCTTATGTATTAGCCTGTTCAGAAAGTGTGGTTAGGTAAATAAACCTGCTCAATGTGACTGATTCTAACATAAGGCGCCTATATAGGCAATGCAAAATAACTGTGTTTTATTCTGCAACAAATCACAGCTCGGACGATCGTGACGTGTGACGTCATTAAAAACTGCAAATTTATGACGTCACTAGTCGCTTTACTTGACCTTAGACGGTGTTACGTCATTTTCTTGCATCGAAAATGTTAGAAAAGGATATAAATGCATGTTTCAGTCGATAATTTTAGGGGGATTTCTTCTAACAATGGCGAAAAGTTGTGAGATTTTGAAGGAAACAACAACATTATTGCCGATTTTCAGCGTGTTAGAATCGAAATAGATCAGCTCTAGCCAGTGATTTGTTGGGTAATAAATCACAGTTTGTCGGTCAGTTGTACGTAGACAAATCACGCGCGCTACGCGCACGTGATTTGTCTACTTTACAACTGACCTCCAAACTGTGATTTATTACACAACAAATCACAGTTAGAGCTGATCTTTTTCTTAACCCTTGTTCTGCTGAGCCCGGATATGCCTTTTCTTTGAAACAATGTAGATCCAGATCAGATGGCTTCTGAAGAAGCCATCTGATCAGGATCTACATTGTTTGTCATTCAGATTGTGACTTTGTTGTAATAATTTGCTACAGGTAATCTGATTGGTTGATAGTCAGTAGTGGGTGTGGCATATATGAATATTCAGCAGGACAAGGGTTAAATGAAGAAACAAATAAGTTAGAATTACAGACTCGGTTTGATCATGTGAGCCTAAGAAGTGATGGCTCCAAAATTTTCCATTTTGTCTTTTAACCCTTATCTTGCTGAATATTCATTTAAGCCACACCCATTTCGATATATCTACCAATCAAATTATTTGATGTAATTTATTGCTATAAATTCATAAACTGAATGCCAAACAGTGTTTGCAAAGATAGGGGTTGTTGTGAACAGCAAGATAAGGGTTAATCAGGATTTTTGATTACCGTAATATCCTTAGTACTGGGACAGATAGGCTTGAGCAAACAGTGCAGGCCCAGATCAGACTGCTCCTGAACAGAGTCTACACTGTTTGCCTTTCCATCTGCACCTTTTGGACTCCTTGCTCTGGATTGTGAAACAAATTTGTTAAAATTTTAGGAGAATTACATTACAGCAAGTTCTAAAGGCGTCCAAATTTTTACAATTTTTACGATATCCCCATTTTGTACAAACTGAATTTACTTGTATTTAGCCTGTTCTAACTGGATTTCATGCAGACAGATTTTGATAGGGCGACTAGTTGTCAGATTAACTAATCAAATACAGTAAAATTCTTATATTAAGACCACCATTGGGACTGTTTAAAAGTGGTCTTTAAGACCACTTTTGAACAGTATCAAAGGTGGTCTCTGACCAGACGACATTGTATGCAGAAAACATGAAGAAAGAATAACTGCAGCCTTCTAAATAAGCTTTTTTCAAGCAGAATTAGTCTTAATTTTAGGTGGTCTTAATAGCAGAATTTCACTGTATACAGCAGACTATGTGATAATGAACAACAAAGGTGCAGATCAACTTGCGCATCCACGTAGTTTGATCAGCACCTATATGCTTTCATGGAAAATATAATACCCCTAGTTTCTATCTCTAAAATTTCGAGACTCTTGCATGGCCAGGTTGGATCCCAGAGGCATGGTTGGCAGGATTTATGTAGAGACCACTAAACATTGCTATATACTGAATATTTTAGCGCTGGGCCTCATCAGATTTCAGAGAAAGAGATTTTTTAACCCATTTAGTACCGGAAACCCCAAAACGGGTACCAGGGCAAAAAGTGCAGGTCCAGATCAGATGCCGCAGAACGTGGCATTTGATCAGGGCCTAGTGTCAGTGTTTGCGAAAAGCCATTTTCCAACTTGACACCCCTAAATTTTGAAATGGACTCCTGGTTATATATATTATAAAGGAGGAAGATTCCATTTGGTACTAAAAGGGTTAAAGTTTTTTGCCATTGTAAGTCTATGGGAGCTAATGACCCCCAGGACAAGGCAGATATGACCCCAGACCCATACCATCAATTACTGGTGGGGTCCTTTACAACAGCTGTCTAGCTCAGTCTAAAACTGCTTGATTACTCAGGCAAGAAGAGAAGTACCCATGCCCGTGACCCTGAAGAGCATGCTTCGACTAAGCTGAGTCAGAAGGGCAGTTGTCAGTTTCTGCCGAAAAGAATGTGCACTCTACTGGTTAACCCCTATAAATCTACCCAGGTAAAGTGTGGATAGGTAAACTAAGTGCTTCAGTATAGCCTAGAAGTTCAATCAGAATTATCCAGGTACATGTCAAAATAGCTCAAATCGACTATCCTATTTAGCTAAACGCCTTTGGTGAAGCTGTAAAGGATAGTCGATTTGGGCTATTTTGACATGTATTTCTGACCAAACTTCATGCTCCTGTGACTAATAGTGTTAACTGTGCTCTCCAAAAACAAACAAACAAAATAAGAAAGCAAAGATAAAGTGACTGTCATGAAAGTTGTCTCACTTATATATAAGTAATAGAAAATTAGCCGGTCTCGGTAGCTCAGTTGGATGCGCGTCTGACTGGTGATCAGAAGGATGCTGTTTCGATACCTGCTGGGGTCGGCAACATTCCTTCATGGAGATTGATCATGAAATCTTTTCTACGGTTATTCTCTCCCTTCCCGTGATTCAAGAAGGGCAGTTGTCAGTTTCTGGTGGAAGAATGTGCACTGTACTGGCTGGTTGACCACTTACTTATAAGCTTGCCATGGAAAAT
The DNA here is from genome assembly GCA_963580285.1 of Lucinisca nassula. Taxonomy (NCBI): domain Eukaryota; kingdom Metazoa; phylum Mollusca; class Bivalvia; order Lucinida; family Lucinidae; genus Lucinisca; species Lucinisca nassula. The sequence continues at coordinate 65,130,020 of OY757021.1, read as the reverse complement.
CGTGGATAGATAAACTGACCGGCTCAAAAATGACCTAAAATAGTGTTGACTGGGCTGTTAAACTCCAATACAAAGAAACAAACAGAAAATTAATTATTTCTGTGTTGTGTAATTTTGTGTTTCTCTATTTTTAGACACAGAATAAGGTACTGGATATCAACTGTCAGAATGCTGATGGGTTCACTCCCTTGATGCTGGCCACGAGGGACATGCTAACATTTGAAAAGCTATCCACCCAGATGTCTCGACCATATAATCCAGTGGAGGTTGTGTCCGAGTTGCTGTCGTCAAGAGGGTAAGCATCCATTAACCCTTTTTGTACCAAATGGAATCTTCCACCTTAAACAGTAGAACTTCGATGGCTCGAACACCGATGGCTCGTTTACCATGAATGTGTCGAACCAATTATTGAGCCCCAAGCGAAATCCTCTACATAAGAAATAGTGGGGGATATTAAGGAGATTTTAGTCTTTTATCTTGCACATGTATGCTGTGTGTGCTCATTAGAATCGCCTCGATGAGGCGATTCTAATGAGTACACACATCATACATTTTCATTATAGAACACCGAAAAGATGTCTAAAAGTATCACGTTATGCCTCCTGACAGTTACCTCAGTGGCTCGAACTACCCTTGTCTCGAACAGATTTTTCGAGGTCCCAAAGGTGTTCGAGCCATTGAAGTTCGACTGTATATAGTATGTGTCCATTTCAAAATTTAGGGATGTCAGGTTATGTTTTCATCAAAATTTATTTGGAAAATTGGTGAACTTTTAGCAAGCAGTGGTGGCCCTGATCAGACGCTGCGTTCTGCAGGGTCTGATCAGTGCCTGCACTGTTTGCCACATACCCCTTTAGGGGTTTCCGGTACCAAATGGATTAACAGAAAGAGCTGTAAAATCTATTGGTTGTCATAGCATAAACCCATTTTATACTGGAAAACCCAAAATGGGGCATTCATGATTGGCAAACAGGGTAGGCCCAGATCAGATGCAGCAGAATGCTGCATCTGATCAGGACCTACACTGTTTGCAAAAAGTTAATCCTTTTCCTGAATAAATTTTGAAGAAAACCCAACCTGCCACCCCTAAATGATAATGCATGAAAAACTATAGGTGATCCCTGTACATGTATTAATTTTCAAGTCCTGGAATTGACTTGATGTTTTGAAATCACTTCAAATGATGATACAATCAAAGCTGTTCTATACTGAACAATGAGCTGAAAAGGTTTCATAAATTTTGTTGATAAGTACATAGATGTTTTTTGATGTTGCATAAACACATAAAATCAAGAAGTTTATTATTTCGTTACAGGCCTTGTTGAACTTAATCACTGTTGGGCTCTTAGGGTTAAGATTAATGACACTTGGGTTTTCATGATAAGAAAAATTTGAATTTTATTTACTACATCCTTGTTTATGGTTTGCTGTATTAACCCAGCATTTACGGGAAACCCCAGAATGGGTTCATTGGCAAAAAGTGGAGACCCAGATCAGACATCTAGTCAGGACCTTCACTGTTTGCAAAACTTTCAGCTTTTTCCTAAAACACATACCTTAAAAATCCTAAAAATTCGGACACCTTGAGGACTTGCTGTAATTCTCCTAAAATTTTAACAACTTTGTTTCATAATCCTGCAAGAAGTCCAAAAGATGCAAACGAAATGGCAAATAGTGTAAACCCTGATCAGACTGCTCCTTCAGTCTTTTCTGGGTCTGCACTGTTTGTTTAGGACTACCTGTCCCAATACTCAGTATCATTACAGTAATTGTTATCCCTAAATTTCAAAATTGACTCTTGCTGTATATAAGGTGGGGAGATTCCATTCAGAACAAATGGGTTAAACAGTTGTAAATTGTTATTTACCCTCTACAAAATGGACTAAATCTTCTGCAAGGTAATTTTTGTTTCTGATTTTCCTTTATATTTTATATATCTTATAATATTGTTAGTATTGTTGTTATGTTAGCATTATATTGGCATGCCTATACAAAATTGTTCTGTCAAGCAGAACTTTATTGTCTTAGGCATGCTAATATTATGTACACATGTTCAAGTAATCGGAACTCTGAAAATGATGTAAGATATAAAGTTTATACTTAAATAAACAATTTGGAAAAATGTAATGCATACTCAGTATGTCCTACTTTCTTGAAATGGGCTGAGACGGTGATCAAGACACAATGTTAAGTTTGACTTTTGTTTCCTGACCATTGCCTTCACTGCTAAGATCAGGAATGTTCAATTCCTGCTTATTTTCCTCACTTCTATTTTTCATAAATCATTACGAAAACACGCCTATACAAATACATTGTAAACCTTAATGCCGAAAAAACGAAATTTTTTAGTTGAAAAATTGTGATGCTTCAAATATAGATTGTGGGTACACGTTAGAACCGCCTCATCGAGGCGGTTCTAACGAGTACCCACAAACTATATTTTAGAGCAGAAATAAGAAAAATAAGGTTTACCCATGTAAACCCCAGTTTTGCTATATAAAAGTGGGGTTCAAGGGGTTATATAGGCATGTTTACATGATGGATGCCACTTGTACCTGGACAATTTTGACAGCTATGTAGAATCACAAAAACTACCCAGAACATTATGCTATTATGACAAAGAGATTGTTACACAGGCTGCAATCTGAAGCCTACAATATTGGTTGACTCTACACTTCCTTGGCCCCTGCCCATCAGGGCTTGAAGAAATAGATGGGCTGCATGATGCTTCCACGCAGAGCTGAAACTGACCGCACATGAGTACTGGTAAACCACTTAGAGGATCTAAGTTGGCCCAGGCAAAGCGGTGCAAGTTAGTCCGTCCATGCTTGTAAACCCTATTGGTTTCATCGGGCGACAGGGCTTGAGATGTCATTATATCTCAATGTCGGGTAAAAGTCCCACAAAATTGGAAGCAACATCTCCAAAATGACCTATACTGTGTTGATGGGGACGTTAAACCTCAAATCAAACAAATCTACACTTACAGGGGTATGTGCAGTAATTTGGTTAAAAAGGTATATAAAGTCAAGTTTGATAGGGAAAAAATTGTCCGAATAAGGACACTCAGACACTTAAACATATCACAGATATGTACCAAAACAATACAATTGTATTTGTTTCTGTATTTTCAGCGATATCCACATGACTGACGGTGATGGAAAAACCTGTCTGCATCATGCGGCACAGTCTAAAGCCTTTCTTGCACAACATGTTGTGTCCACCATAATAGCCGGTGGACCCAATCTAGGTAATAAAGAAAAATATCATTTAACCTTTACCCTGCTGTAGGCGACAAGCCCTATCTTTGGAAACAGTGTAGATCCAGATCAGATGGCTTCTGAAGAAGCCATCTGATCAGGATCTACACAGTTTGACATTCAGTTTACGAATATGTGTTAAATAAGCTGCATCAAGTAATCTGATTGGTTCAAAGTCAGAAATGAGTGTGGCTTAATTGAATATTCAGCAGGTTAAAGGTTAAACATGCTCGTGTAAACATGTTCTTCTTCAGGTGTAATATGCCAGGCCTGTCATCCTTTTAAGAAATCCATGTAATGAACACCTCTCTAAACTCCATTTTATATAGAAAAAACTGGGGTTTGCAGGGGTAAACATTATTTTTCTTATTTGTACTTCATGACATACATCATGTGAACAAGTCCGTGAAATTAAGATCCCCCTAAACCCCACTTTATATAGAGAAAACTGGGGTTTACGGGGGTATTCATTATTTTTCTTATTTCTGCTCCAAGACATAGGTTGTGGGTACTCGTTAGAACCACCTCAATGAGGCGGTTCTAATGAGCAAACACAACCTATGTTATGAGCATTTATAAGAAAAACATCAAGGATTTTCATCAGAAAAGTAGTCATTTTGGAGATGAGAAAAATGCACTATGTCGCACGGGTGAGTTAGCGTAATGTATAGGTTGTGGGTACTCGTTATAGCCACCTCGATGCGGCGGTTCTAGCGAGCACCCAAAACCTATGGTTAGAGTATAGATAAGAAAATTATCACGAATTTTCATCAGAAATATTACTCTTCTGTAGGTATGAAAGAATGAACTATATCACACAAACATGTTATCGTTATGGGAAATAACAAAACTTTGCTTGACCATGATGAATGGGTTTATCAAGTAAATAAGGGCCATTTCTTGAACAGAGAGCACCTCCTGAAACAGGAAGTCAATTCTGTGGTATTTGAATCCTGGGGCCAGTTTTTCAAAACTAACAATGTCGTTAGTTAACGAATTGTTAAAACTTTGATCATTAAAAAACGTGAGCAGCTTTATACGCAAAAGGTGCTCACAGTTTTTCTGCAAAAAAAAAACAAATTTTAGGTATTAAACTTGCTAGAACAGTTAACAATATGACCACTTACGAGCTCATTAAGCTAACGATGCTTTGAACAACTGGCCCCTGTTCAAAATTAGACTAACTCCTGTAGATAAACATTTTGCTCCCATTATGAGTAGGCAGGCCTCTGAGAAGGGTTGCAAATACCATAAAAATCCTGACAGTTTTGGCACCTTAAGAACTTGCCGTAATTCTTCAAAGATTTTAACAAATTTGTTTCATGATCCAGCAAAGAATCCAAATGGCAAACAGTGTAGACCCTGATCAGACTGCTCTGGGTCTGCACTATTTGCTTAGGCTTGTGTGTCCCAATACTAAGGATCATTACAGTTTTGTTTTGTTTGTATTGGAGTTTAATGGTACAGTCAACACTATTTAGGTCATTTTTGAGCCTGTCAGTTTACCTATCAAGTTTTTTCCTGGGCAGGCTTATACATAAGCGGTTATCCAGTACAGTGCACATTCTTTTGCTTGCCAGAAACTGACAACTGCCCTTCTTGAATCAGCGAAGGGAGAGAATGACCATAGAAAAGATTTCATGATCAATCTCCACGAAAGAATGTTGCTGATCCGGGCAGGTATCGAACTCGCGTCCTCCTGATCACCAGTCAGACGTGCATCTGACTGTGCTAGTCTGAGGCCGGCATCATTAAGGTAGTCAAATTCATAAACATGATGGCAAACAGTGTAGATCCAGATGAGATGGCTCTTTATGAGCAATCTCATCTGGATCTACACTGTTATAATGAGCAATCTCATCAGGATCTACACTGTTTACTTAGTTATCTTTTCTGGTCTGCAGGGTAGAAAGGATTCATGGCTTGAAAAAGAATGTTCTGTAAAAAGGTAATCCTTTGGAAGCAAACCCTACAATGCAGAACTGAAAACCATAGTGTGTACAAGGTTTTTTTTCTGGGCCAGAATAGCTAGTTTAGGGCAATTAGGCCTCACAGCGACCCTCGGATATTTTTGAAATTCTTCAGGGTATCAATATTCCCATAGGACCGGGACTAGAAAATATAACCCATACTATGATGAAGGGCAGGGAGACTGCCACTCATTCCCTTAACCCCTATCCTGCTTTTCACGACAACCCCTACCTTTACAAACATTGTAGATCCAGATCAGATGGCTTCTGAAGAAGCCATCTGATCAGGATCTACACTGTTTATCATTCAGTTTGTGAATTTGAAGAAATAATAATATATTAGGTAATCTGATTGGCTGATAGTCAGGAATGGGAGTGGCTAATTTAATTATTCAGCAGGATAAGGGTAAACATTAGCTGTGGTGAAGTTAAATGTTCTGTGTGTTTAATCAGTTTTGTTTTTGTTTTCAGAGAGCAAGGATAAACGATGTTTCACACCAATCCATTGTGCTTCACTCACGGGTAATGCTGATTGTATCAATACACTGCTTGATGGAGGGTCAGAGGTCAACTCACGGGGGTTTGCGGGTGCAACACCACTTCATATCACAGTAAGTAACTGCCATAATGCGTCAGGTTTTTAGCTCACCTGAGCCGAAGGCTCATGTGAGGTATTAGTATACCACGAGCCGGCGTCCGTCGTCGTCCACACTTTCAAAGAAGTATATCTCCGGAACCAGTGGGCCAATCTTGATCAAATTTCATGTGAAGCATTATCAGGTAGGGGGAAAGGCTGCATACTGTTTTCGGGCAGATGGGATTGGAACTCTGGTTGCCATGGCAACAAATAGCTCCCATAGACTTAACATAGGAAAAAGTTTGTCATCACTCTAGCTCCGTCATTTTTTTTCTGATCGACTTCATTCTTGCAGATAACGAGGACAGGCATGAAATCTCGATCAAGTTCGATTTTGGGCTGAATCGGATTATTCACTCAGGAGTTACATGCCCTTGAGCATTCTTAACATAGGAAAAAGCTTGTCATCACTCTAGCTCCGTCAATTTTTTTCTGATCGACTTCATTCTTGCAGATAACGAGGACAGGCATGAAATCTCGATCAAGTTCGATTTTGGGCTGAATCGGATTATTCACTCAGGAGTTACGTGCCCTTGAGCGTTGAAAACATTGCCTATTGACTTAACATGGGGAGAATGTTGTCATCACCGTAGCTGCTTCAATTATTTTCAGATTGGCTTTATTCTTGCAGATAACCAGCACAGCCATGAAATCTCGGTCAAGTTCGATAACTGGCAGAATCGGATCATTCACTTAGGAGTTACCTGCCCTTGTGTGTTTTTGCATTAGGGTTAATGGGAATTTCAAAAATGTATATCTTAAAGACTACTTGGCTAACTTTGATCAAATTTCATGTGTCGCATTATTGGGCAAGTGGAAAGGCTTCATTAGGTTTTCAGGCAGATCTGAGTGGAACTCTGGTTGCCATGGCAACATCTAGCTCCCATAGACTTCACATAGGAAAAAGCTTGTCATCACTCTAGCTCCGTCAATTTTTTTCTGATCGACTTCATTCTTGCAGATAACCAGTACAGGCATAAAATCTCGGTCAAGTTCGATTTTGGGCCGAATCGGATTATTTGCCTTGGAGTTACCTGCCCTTGAGCATAAAAAAATACGTTGTGACCACGATAGCAACTTTATTTTTATTCAGATCAGCTTCAAACTTGCAGGTAACGTGGACAGGCATAAATTCTCAGTTAAGTTCGAATCGGAATATTGACCTCGGAGTTACATGACCTTGAGCGACAAAAAATTTGCCCATAGACTTTACATAGGGAAAATGTTGTGACTACGATAGCGACTTGAATTTTTTTTCAGATCAGCTTCAAACTTGCAGGTAACGAGGACAGACATAAAATCTCGGTTAAGTTCGATTTTGGGCCGAATCGGATCATTTTCCTTGGAGTTACCTGCCCTTGAGCATAAAAAAATACGTTGTGACCACGATAGCAACTTTATTTTTATTCATATCAGCTTTAAACTTGCAGGTAACGAGGACAGGCATAAAATCTCGGTTAAGTTCAATTTTGGGCCGAATCGGAATATTGACCTCTGAGTTACGTGACCTTGAGCGACAAAAAATTTGCCCATAGACTTAATTAGGGAAAATGTTGCGACTACGATAGCGACTTGAATTTTTTTCAGATCAGCTTCAAACTTGCAGGTAACGAGGACAGACATAAAATCTCGGTTAAGTTCGATTTTGGGCTGAATCGGAATATTTGCCTTGGAGTTACCTGCCCTTGAGCATAAAAAAATACGTTGTGACCACGATAGCAACTTTATTTTTATTCATATCAGCTTCAAACTTGCAGGTAACGAGGACAGGCATAAAATCTCGGTTAAGTTCGATTTTGGGCCGAATCGGAATATTGACCTTGGAGTTACGTGACCTTGAGAGACAAAAAAATTTGCCCATAGACTTAACGTAGGGAAAATGTTGTGACAGAAATAGCGACTTGAATTTTTAGCTCACCTGAGCCAAAGGCTCCAGTGAGCTGATAGTATACCAAGGCTCCGGAGTCCGTCGTCTGTCGTCCGTCCATCCGTTGTCCACACTTTCAATGAAGCATATCTCAAAAGGCAGTCGACCAATCTTGTTTAAATTTTATGTGTAGCACCATTGGGCAAGGGGAAAGGCTGCATTAGGTTTTGGAGCTAGTCTGGTTCATTTGTTCCTTCATTCTTCTTTCTCTCCATATAGAGATAATAGACCAATGTTAAATTTTTAATCAAAGATTTCTCAGGAACTATAAAAGCTAGAAGCATCAAATTTGGTATTCAATAGAATAATGATGACTTATTTTGTGTAAGAGACATTGGGCTTTCTCAGCTTATTTGTTCATCTGTTCTTTCATTCTTCTTTCTCTCCATTTTGACCAATGTTAAATTTTCGTCAAAGATTTCTCAGGAACTATAGAAGCTAGAAGTCTCAAATTTGGAATGCAATGCAATAATGATGACTTATATCCTGTAAGGGTCAATGGGCTGGATTCTATTAGCAGATTTAGTAGTCAAGTCTGTGAATTGTTAAAACTTAAGTTCCTCAGGTGAGCGGTTTAGGCTCATTGAGCCTCTTGTTTTCAAAAGACATATGAGCCAGCGCCATATGAGCCAGCGCATGACAAAATCTACAATGGGACCTGTACGACCAACTCAGACTCAGATCAGCCTGCACATCCGTGCAGTCTGATCAGAGTCTCCGTTTTATGCATGAGCCTTATATAGCCTCTGGGCTATTCATAGGGCAAAAAGAGAATACTCCGACCAGGCTGACCTGTCGGGCTGGCTGAACTGAGTTTTTCGACCATAGCACGGGTCTTCTTGTAGGTTTTGTCATGCACCAGCTCATTTATGAGCCAGTTCATGAAAAAGGTTCATTATAACATAGGCCACCAGCAAAGGCTTGGCGGAGTATGAACATGAAGAATGGACCTGGATGTAACTTCGAAAGATCATGCATCTAGCTCAGCTGCTCTATTGCCGTATGTATACTGTAGTTGGCTGCACACACACATTTAACCCTTATCCTGCTGTTCATGACAACTCCTACCTTGGAAAACAGTGTAGATTCAGATCAGATGGCTTCTCAAGAAGCCATCTTATAGGGACCTACACTTTCATTCATTTTACGGATTTGTATGAATTAATTACATCAAGGTATTTGATTAGTTGAAATGTAAATGGGTGTGACCAAATGGGACAATAGCTTTAACTATTGTCCCATTAAACATCAAATAACTGTATATCATACCATGCTGAATAAGCGTCCTCAGAATGAGAATACCGTAACGATCCTAAGAATAGTGTAACAATCCTAGATATTGGGACAGAGAGGCCTATGCAAACAGTGCAGACACAGATCAGACTACTTCTTCATCAGCAGTTTGATCCGGCTCTAAACTGTTTGCAATTCTGTCTGCACCTTTTGAACTCGTGAAACAAATTAATTAAATTTTTTGGAGAACTACAGCTGCTGAGCAAGTTTTCAAGCTGTCCAAACTTTTAGGAAATTTATGGTAAATACTGTCATTTTTCAGGCATACAACAACCATGAAAGAGCTACAAATGTCTTATTAGAACATGGTGCTAATGTTACACTGACAGATGATCGGGGATTGACTCCACTCGATTTTGCTAAGAGTCGTAAGATGAAGAGCAAGTTAAGAGAAGCTTGGACGGAAGTGATCAATCGTAGATCTACGACCAGTTTAGGGCCAGTACGCGCTCCCAGTAAGGAAGATCTCAGGGCATCAATAGAAGACTTGACTAAAAAGAGGAAAGGAGAAGTCATATTTGATGTGAGTCTCAAACAGTGTGAATTTTATACTCTATATTCTTTGTTTAAGGGGAATGGGAACACCTTCTGGGGTGGCAACTCTTGCAAAAGTGTTTTTGTCCCCCATGTCAATAGGGGTCAACTCTAAAAGGAAAGAATTTGCTCCTCAGGAGCAATTTCTTTCCTTTAAGAATAGACCCCTTTTCGGTGGGACTGAGCCTCAAGAGTCCCAAAAGTTGTCCCCCTTAGAAAAATGGCGAAAAATGTGCTAGGTGTTCCCATTCCGCTTAAGGCTGCAATGCTAGTGGTATTCTTACGAAATGAAAGTTGAAACAAAGTAATGAAGCATAGCTGAAAAAATCGCTGCCTCAAGTTGGATTTTAACTCAAGCCACTCATTACGAAAACCCGCCTATTCAAATACATTGTAAACTTTACTGCCTGAAAAACGACCATTTTTAGATGAAAATTGTGATTTTTTTCTTATTTCTGCTCAAAATATGGATTGTGGGTACTTGTTAGAACCGCCTCAGTTAGGTGGTTCTAACAAGTACCCACAATCTATATTTTCAGAAATAAGAAAAATAAAATTTACCCCTGTAAACCCCAGTTTTACTGTATAAAATTGGGGTTCAAGGGGGTCAAAATTGTATAGGCGTGTTTTCGTGATGCAGATGAAAATCCATTGCTCTAACCACTGAGTCAAAGAGTTGCCTGTCTGACACAGTTGTCAGTATAAGTTCTGTATAATCTACCGAGGTAGGTAATCGAAGGTAGGAGCTGCGGGTCCTAACACTTGCCCTCTTCAAGGAAATCATCATTCATGATGATGCACAGCCATTTATGGAAAAGTAAAATCTGTCCCTGGACAAGCCTCCATCTTACATGAAAGTTGTAACAAAGGAATGAAGCATGGCTGAAAAAATCTCTGCCTCCAGAGGGATTCGAATCCGGGCCCTAAGGTGAAAATCCAGTGCTCTAACCACTGAACCAGAGCTGGGAGGGCATATTCTTGCACACCAGACAAGGAAATCCGTGATTTTACCCTGGGATAGAAATTTATGTTCTGACCCTGGTGTTCCAACCCCAAATCGAATATAATCGCGTGTTTGATAATTGCACTGGTTGATTACAACCTCATGCGCGGCGTCGTCATGCGTGACGTCACTAAACATTCCTGCAGTGTCAACACAAAATGGCGGACGTCGGTAACCGAAGTGGCAGCAGCATTAAAAATTCGCAATAGAAATGGAAGGTATGCAAGAAAAAGAATCCAATATGGGTGTGAGGGGTGTATAGAAAAATCCGTCCCTCGGGATCACTGTCCGGCATCACTCGGCAAGCCTCGTGATGCCGGACAGTGTCCCTCGGGACGGATTTTTCAATCCACCCCTCACACCCATATAAGATTCTTATATTACCTTGGGCTTGTAAAAAGCTAGAAAGTCATAAGTTAACATTAGTTCCTGACAAGCGAAGCAGGAGGGGTATCCATTGTCATTAACCCTTTTTGTACCAAATGGAATCTTCCTCCTTATATATACCGGCCCTGATAGCTCAGTTGGTAGAGTGTCCGCTCCGGGGAATGGGAGGTCACAGGTTGGATCCCGGGTTGCGACATACCAAAGTCGTTAAAAATGGTACTAGCTGCTCCTCGCTTGGCGCTCAGATTTACGGGGTAGAGCTAGGACTGGTCGACCCAGTGTCAGGATAATGTGACTGGGTGTGGTATCATGCAATGTGTCTGGGACATGATACTTCAGTGAGGCAGCACTATAAAAGGGAGCATTGAGCTCCCTGTCGCAACCAGACACCGTCGTGATATGACTGAAAAATTGTTGAAAGCGACGTTAAACCGAATTCACACACTCCTCCTTATATATAGAAGGAGTTCATTTCAAAATTTAGGGGTGTCAGGTTGTGTTTTGATCAAAATCTGTATGGAAAATGACAGAACTTTTAGCAAACAGTGGAGGCCCTGATCAGACGTCACGTTCTGCGACGTCTGATCTGGGCCTGCACTGTTTGCCAACAACCGTTTTTGGGGTTCCGGTACTAAATGGGTTAAGGGATAATCTCTTATTGAAGTTCTCTGATAAAGGTGATTCTAACAAACATCATTGATATACATGTATCTTTTAATGTAGAAAAGAGGAAACATCAAAAACCGTCTTCATAACTCCTCCTTAAATGGAGGTATGATCTGGCATTGCGAAAAATCATCCGTGTTATAAAATGGCATATTCCTCATCTCTATAACTAGCAGCTTGCTGACTGAACAAATTATTTGTCTAAATCGCGACGGAAGTAAGGGGGAGGATTGTGGCCACGTAAAATTCGATTTAAGCCCCCCAGTGGAATTCGTTTCCGCTGACCTTCCAAGGCGGTTCTTCTGTCCCGATTTATTTTTGTTATGATTTGTCTTTGGGTGTTTGTTGCGCTTGTGTTATTTTATTTTGGATAGCCTATTGGCCATTTTGTGGGAAAGTAACTGTCCTTTTGGCTTTCCGCTGTTGGTGTTTCCATTAGGGTCTGTTGTTTCATGTTTGTGTGTCTTTCCCTTTGGTGTCTCTGATGGGAGCTGTGAGTTGTATCGACTCCTGATCATTGCCTCCACTTCTATTTCACATGAAAATGTTTGATTTTTTTTCTTATTTCAAGTCCAAGCATAGATTGTCGGTGCTCGTCATTAAAACCGCCTGGATAAGGCACTTCTAACAAGTGTCCTCAATATATGTCTTTGAACAACAATAAGGAAAATAATAAATGCCACGGTAATACCCACTTTCGTCTACCGTATTGAGCTTATGTATTGGGACAGATAGGCCTAAGCAAACAGTGCAGGCTCCTGAAGGAGCAGTCTGATCCGGGTCTACACTGTTTGCCATTCTGTCTGCACCTCTTGGACTCCTTGCTGGATCAAGAAACAAATTTGTTAAAATTTTAGGAGAATTACAGCAAGGCGTCAAGGTGTCCGAATTTTTAGGATTTTTAGGGTATATAAAGTGGGGGCTAGAGTGCACTTGTTAACCTGCTGGACAGATGCAAAAATAGATCTAAGTCTATTCTTGGCACACATTATCAGCTACATTTTTCTTCAAATTTTGCTCAAAATCATAATTCTGATGTGTTTGCAAATATAACATGATGTCTGGTTCGATAATGATAAAAATTGCAACACTATTTTCTGTGATATATTGTCCGAAATTTTGACATCATCCCGTAAATGCACTTCATAAAATCTTGGTTTTACACTGCTTAACACGCTTGCCTTCTTGCGCATAAGTAACAAAGGTGTTCAAACCATTGAAGTTTAACAGTATTTACCCCTCCCCAATCACCACTAAATGACATAGTTGAAGACAACTATGCCCCAAACGTTTTCATTTCAGGTGCCTTCCAATCCATTTGGTGATGGTGGTAAGAAAGAAAGTATGGCAAGTAAGTAGTACTGTTTATCTACGATTCCATGTACAGATGTCCGACAGGCCTCCGTGGCCTTGCGGATAAGAGTGCTGACTCTTATTCATAGGTCTCTCACCACTGTAGGTTCCAGCCTTGCTTGGGTCACTTGTGAGACACCAAGTTCTGCAACGGAAGGTCAGGTGGTTTTTCTCCGGGTACTCCGGTTTTCGCCCACCTCTGATTAATGATCAGCTCGATATGAGTGAAATGATTTTGAAACGGCTGTAAAACCAAAACCAAACGAACAGATGACCCTTGTTAAAATGACTATTTGTTCCAATAATTTGGCTGTTATAAAGACCATAGAAGAGCTAATAAAAACATAGAAGAGCTAATAAAAAATTTCAAAAATGATTTCTGGAAAGACGTGTTATATTCATTAATAAAAATCAATGAAAAGACTGAAATAACTCAAGAAAATATTTGCAAAATTCCAATTTTTTGTAACAATGACATTTGCATGGACAGAAAATGCATATTCTGGAAAGATTGGTATAATAACGGAATTAGATTTGTAAATGATTTAGTGAATGAAAATGGAGAATTTTACAGCCAAGAAGAATTAACAGAAAAGTATAATATAACAACAAATTATTTGCATTACCAAGGCATTAAAAGAGCTTTGAAAATGTTTTTAAATAAATTGAAAATTAATGTGAACACAAGAATAGAAACACCATTTATACCTATTTGCTTAAAACCTATTCTACAGCAAAAGACAGGAGCTCAAGTTATATATAACATTTTAAATAAGAATGATGACAACCCAACTGGAATGGTGTCTTGGAACAAAAAGTATGCAATTAGTACAGAAAATTGGAAGAGGATATATGCTTTCCCTTTTAAAATAACCAAATACCCTGCAATACAATGGTTTCAAACCTGTATCAACCACAACATTTTGGCAACAAACAGCTATCTTTACAAAATAAAACTTAGAAATGACCCACTTTGCTATTTTTGTCAATTAGAAGAAGAATCAATCATACACTTATTTTGGCAATGTAACAAGATTCAGCAGTTTTTAAAAGACTTGACTAGGTGGCTTAACATGCATCAAATAAATTGTGACATAAAAGAAGAAAGCTTTATTTTTGGAATAGCTGAAAATACTAATACTACTACAATACTGAGCTTTATACTGTTATATGCAAAATACTTCATATTCATTACTCGGTGTAACCAACAAATCTTGTATTTTGAGGTTTTCAAGAAAAAACTACTTCAGATATACAAGATACATATGGAAATAGCTATAACAAATAACAAACTGCCAGATTTTAAAAAGGATTGGAACCCATATCTTTCATTGATAAACAGTATAATTTAAACCTTTGAAAGACTGAAGTGAGAGTTTCTTAAAAATGAAAATACTTTTTTCCATCAGAATATGTTCGTTGTCTACACCCCTTTACACAGTTTAAAAATTAAAAAACTTCCAGAATTGAAATGTCTTGCCAGGTCAAAATAGTAAAAATCTGTCTTTCTCTCTTCTATTTTTTTTTCTCTTTCTCTCTCTTTTGCCTTTTCTAAATCTTGCTTAATACATCCTAACATTCAAAATGAATGATCTCAGGATGATTTACTGAATACGTACAATTATTAACCTTTGTCCTGTTGTTCACCGCCACATCTGCCTTTGTGGGCAGTGCAGACCAAGATAGGCTGGCTTTTGAAGTGGCCATCTGATCAAGCATTTGATGATGAATGAATATAGTATATCACAGCCTCTTTATAACCCTATTGATGGGGTTCAAGGCAGTAACCATGTCAGTTAAATAGCTGTGTTACGTCCAAGCAGGAATGTATAGATTATATAGAAAAGTGACCATTTATTTCTGTATAATCTTTAATGACCATTTATTTCTGTATAATCTTTGCATTTTTTGGGACCCATCTGGAAAATGTGTTATATCCAAAACAGTGTTATAATGAACCGTGTTATAAGGGGGTTGTGGTGTATATCATGTGGTCTGATTGGCTATTGGCTGGTGATGGGTTTAGCTTAACCAATACGTTGTACAGGATAGGGGTTTTAAAAATAAGTATCATTGATTTTGATGGATAGCGAGAGCTGAAGAATGAAAGCTAATGACCTAATATAAAATGTACTTATATGTCATATGTATACCTCCCAGAGATTGCCCGGATCTTTGAGAGATCTTTGTAACGGGATTATAGAAAATAAAATGAGCAAGATTTAAAAAAAAAAAAAAAAAAAAAAAAAAAAAAGACTTGGCCGCGTTTAAGAGGAAGTGGAGCACCTTCAGGGAAGACAACTTCTGCAAAAGTATTATTGTATCCAATGTCAATAGGGGTCAACTCTTAATTTGTTTGTTTGATTTGAGGTTTAACGTCCCCGTCAACACTGTAAAGGTCATTTTGGAGACGTTGCTTCCAATTTTGTGGGACTTTTACCCGACAATGAGATGAAATGACATCTCAAGCCCTGTCGCCCAATGAAACCAATAGGGTTTATTAGCATGGACGGTCCCCCTCACACCGCGGTTCCTGGACAGGCTTGGATCCTCTAAGCGGTTTACCAGTACTAGTGTGCGGGCCAGATTCAGCTCTGCGTGGAAGCATCATGCAGCCCATATATTTCTTCAAGCCCCTATGGGGGGGGGGGCCTGGTCAACTCTTAAAGGAAAGAATTTGCTCCAGAGGAGCAAATTCTTTCCTTTAAGAGTAGACCCCTTTTTCAGCGGGACAGGGCTTATAGAAAAGCGAACAGGAAGTTTTGAAAGTTGTCTCCCTTTGGAAAATGGCGGAAAATCTGCCAGCTGTTCCTATTCCCCTTAATCCCTATAAGGTGTAGCATTACAATAGGTAATAAAAGACCTCTTTCCCTTAATAACGGCCAAAAAACAAATGAAGTGAACATTTGTTAGAAAATGCTGTGAACATTTGTTAGTTTGTTTGATTTGAGGTTTAACGTCCCCGTCAACACTGTAAAGGTCATTTCGGAGATGTTGCTTCCAATTTTGTGGGACTTTTACCCGACATTGAGATGAAATGACATCTCAAGCCCTGTCGCCCAATGAAACCAATAGGGTTATAAGCATGGAGGGTCCGCCTTGCACCGCAGTTCCTGGACAGGCTTAGTTCCTTCAAGCGGTTTACCAGTACTAGTGTGCGGATGGTTTCAGCTCTGCGTGGAATCATCTTGCAGCCCATCTATTTCTTCAAGCCCCAATGGGCGGGGGCATCCTTAATTCCTGTAAGGTGAAGCATTACAATAGGTAATAAAAGACCTCTTTCCCTTAATAACAGCCAAAAAACAAATGATGTGAACATGTGTTAGAAAATGCTGTGAACATTCGTTAGAATCGCCTCAGTGAGGCAAGGCGATTCCAACAAATAAATATTCAAAAAATTGGTTTCTTGGAGTATTAAATACAATGTTCTTGAATATCTCAATTAATCCATTCAGTACCAGAAATGCCTGAAGGGGTACCCTGGCAACCAGTGCAGGCCAAGATCAGACGCCGCATTCTAGACGCCGCAGAATGCGGCGTCTGATCAGGGCCTCCACTGTTTGCTAAAAGTTCAGTCATTTTCCAAATAAATTTTGATGAAAAAAAACAACCTGACACCCCTATATTTTGTAATGAACTCCTGCCATATATAAGGAAGAAGATTCCATGTGGTACAAAAAGGGTCAATCTGTCTCTCCTTGAGCTAAGTATTCCTTCCTTTGAAATTGTCATTATATCTAGTTTTGTCATTGTTTCAAATGTTGATATAAAGTGGATAGATTGTGTATCATGTTTTAAGACAGATGCGAATTGTGTAACAGAACTGAATAAACTAAACTTTAGAATGAAAAGAATGAAAATAATTTCAGATGAACGTTTTCTAGCCAGTCAAATTGAAAAAAAAAGACAACCAATTTTTTATTTAGATTCTGTTGAAAAAAATGTCTTTAGCAGATATATACTTGCATGAATGTTTAAAATCATGTCATTTTCAAACTAGCAGAGTGAGTGAGTGAGTGAGTGAGTGTTTGAATTTTACCTCCCACCAACAGCTAAGATCATATGGAGATGGGACCTTGGTTTAAAGAATCATCCGAAAGTCTGGAGAAGCCTGGGATTGATCCTGCGACCCCTGGTTTACAAGGCGAGTAGGATAACCACTACACCACGGAGTCTTCTACAAACTAGCAGAATCTTGTGTATGAGAAAAGCTCTTCAACTTATTATGTAATTATTTGTGAATAAAATTTTAGAATCTACAAGTGGTTTGTCGAGAACCTGGAGTATGAAAGAGTTACAAACTCAGAGAGTGGAAAATCTCTTAGCAACTTGGTTTCCCACCCCGGCTGGCAAGAAATTCAATTCTGGTTTGTTTGCTCTGTGTGATAGATATTTATTATCTGTAATGTGGGAATGGGAATTTTGAAGTTTAGCCCTTAGCAGACAATGTGCTTTTTATGATAGCTTCACTGTTATCTTTTCCATTTATCGGCTCAGCCTCATATCTTGGGTTTTGGCTGTATGTGTAGATCACTATCCATTTCCACATCATATTCACTGTTTATCAAATGTCTCATTGACAGTTCATTTTTAACCTTTCCCATGCTGGATATTTCAATACACCACACTCCTTCCCGATTTTTAACCATTTTAATTTTTACTATGGATTCAGAAGCAAAATGGAAAACAGTATAGATCCTGATCAGCTGGCTTCTCTCAGAAGCCAGCTGATCTGGATCTATACTGTTTTCAAAAAGAAGATATAAGCAGGTTCAGCATGGTGATAGTTAAGTGTCAAGATAGTCTATTTTCATTTGTCAGAAATCTACTCATTCAGCCATTTAATTGACTTTAGTGATCCAAAAAGTTTTGGTGACATGTTATGTTCCATTTTCCATATTAATCTTTCAGTCTCATGAATAGTCAGAACTAATTAACGAGCTGCTTAACTAATTGGCTTCAAAAGCAGTGTGCTCTAAAATTTAAGTATTTCAAGCAAGTAAAAGTGGAATCATTGCCCTCTGAACACTTTTAATCTGTACATTTTTTGTAAAGCCTGAAAAAAAATGTTGGAGAATTATTATTTTTGTTCCCTTTCTATGAGCCAAGTTATAGATGGTGCAATTTCAATTTGACATGAGACTGACCTCCATGCAAAGAATAAATTAGTGTTTTCGCCTAATAGGTTGTTTTTCGTAAACTTCTCGTGAATTTCTGGCATCTCGTAAATCGGAGCTTGAAGAAATAGATGGGCTGCATGATGCTTCCAGAGCTGAAACCAACTGCACATGAGTACTGGTAAACCGCTTAGAGGATCTAAGCCTGCCCTGGTAAAGTGCTGCGAGTCGGTCTGCCCATGCTTATAAACCCTATTGGTTTCATTGGCCGACAGGGCATGAGATGTCATTTCATCTCAGTGTCGGGTAAAAGTCCCACAAAATTGGAAGTAACGTCTCTAAAATGACCTATACAGTGTTGACAGGGACGTTAAACCTTAAATCAAACAAATAAACAAACAAACCATTTACCGACCTCTTTGTATTGAATAACGATATCGACCTCTTCGGAAGACAGCGAAGGTAAATATATGCATTCAGTGGGGTGTGAAATTATAGTAATAGAGGTCACCAGTCTCATGTCAAATTGTTTGAACTATATGAGAAAACCTGTGTTTTTGTCATTTGTGACATGTCGCCCTGATGCCTCCTAACAATGTCCGTGTAGTCTGATCAACACCTGTTCACTGTTTGGTTAGTACAATACCTCTAGTTGCTATATCTTAACCCTTATCCTGCTGAATATTCAATTTAGACCCAATCATTTCTGACTTTAAACCAATCAGATTACTTCATGTAATTTATTCCTACAATTTCATAAACTGAATGTCAAACAGTGTAGATTCTGATCAGATGGCTTCTTCAGAAGCCATCTGATCTGGATCTACACTGTTTGCATAGATAGGGGTTGTCATGGACAGCAGAAAAAGGGTTAAACTGAATGTTAAATAGTGTAGATCCTGATCAGATGGCTTCTTCAGAAGCCATCTGATCTGGATCTACACTGTTTGCAAAGATAGGGGTTGTTGTGAACAGCAAGATAAGGGTTAATTTTCAAGACTCTTGCTAGTCTTTGTAGCTGAACAGGCTGGTTTGGGTCTAAACTTGTTGCAAACACAAAAAGGCAGGTTTTCTCTAATATTGTGTTACTTGGAACTTTGTGTATAGATTTAGTGTAAAAAAAAACACACAGTATGGTTGGGTCCACCCTCATGTTTACTTGTTAGATACCTTGCAGATGGGATAGTGGATCAACCATGGTTTTCATGCATTAGCATTCGCCGGGTCCCAAGGAAGCTGTTTGAACATGAGACCACGAGGCTGAATGTTCAGATATCTTCTGAGGGATCTGGCAAATGTTAATGCAATGAAATAACCATGGATGATCGTTATTCTTGCATAACTTACAATTCAGACAGCAAATTTTGACGAAAACGCCCAAAAGGTCCATATAATCTCGCGAGGAAGCTGTTTGAACATGAGGCTGCAAGGCTGAATGTTCAAATATCTTCCGAGGGATCCGGCAAATGTTAATGCAATGAAATAACCTTGGTTGATCATTGTTCTTGCATAACTTACGAGTCCGACAGCAAATTTTGACGAAAACACCCAAAAGCTCCATATAAACTCTTCAAATGTGACCGGCAAACCAACATTGCGGCCAGTTCAGAATGTTGTATACAATGATGTTGTTACGCAGTAACCATCTGACGTCATCATAGAACCCTAAAACGCTACGTTCAGGGCAATAACATTTCGTCGCTCAACGTAAAGTAAACAAATCAAGGCCAATCTTGTGATATCAAAAGTTTAAAATCCATGTTCAAACAGCACGCAAATTTCATGATTTGAACATGGTTTTTGCTGTTTGAACACGGCTTTCGGTCCATTTGACAATGGCTTCAAACAGCCATGCGCATAGATAATCATGCAAGAATGACTGTTATAAGTCAAATCTTGTCCAGAAGTATGCAATGTTCTTTACAAACACCTAGATATATTAACCCTTGTCGAGCTGAATAAATTAATTTTGCCACACCCATTTCTGACCATCAACCAGTCAAATTACTGAATACCGTAAAAATCCTAAAAATCCAGACACCTTAAGAACTTGCTGTAATTCTCCCAAAATTTGAACAAATTTGTTTCATGACCCAGCAAGGAGTCCAAAAAGGTGCAGATGGAATGGCAAACAGTGTAGACCCTGATCAGACTGCACCTTCAGGTGCAGTCTGATCAGGGTCTGCACTGTTTGCTTAGGCCTGCCTGATCATTACTGTGAAATGTATTTGTTCAAGACACAAACAGCATGACAAATAGTGTAGATCCTGATCAGATGGCCAGGATCAGATGGCTTCTAAAGAAGCCATCTGATCTGGATCTACACTGTTTGAAAAGGTATGGGTTGTCATGTTCAGCAAGATAAGAGTTCAAACACCTAGATTTGAATATAGTAATGTTTGATGCACCTTTTCTATATAGTTATCAATTTAGATTGGTTTGGTTTGGATTGGAGTTTGACAGCCAAGTCAACACTAGGCCATGTCTAGCCAGTCAGCTGACCTAACCACACTTTTTCTGGGCAGGCTTATACATACTGAAGCAGTTAACCAGAACAGTGTGTATTCTTTTACCAGAAATGGGCAACTGCCCTTCTTGAATCAGTGGAAAGGCAAGAGATTTCATGATCACTGTCCACAAAAGAATGTTGCCAAACTTGGGGACAGAACCTGGAACCCTAGTTGTTCTGTGTTGACCCCTTGAAGATGCATCCAGCCAAGCCACTAAGTCCGGCCCTCGTATTTTTGTTGAAGATCATTGTTACAAAAAAGTGGTTTACCTGTGCCATTATATGCATGCACACATAAATCCGCTTATAACATCATTCATTGAAAAGGGGTCTCTGATATAATATAGTTTAAAAAGATACGAGGACTGTTCAAATATGAATGCAAGTAGAACGTTTTCTCATGCACTAATGCGAAAATCACCTGGAAATAAATATCACAGCATAGAAAAACATTTTACCTATATTGATACCAAACCTGTTAAAATCCGTGCACTTTAGCCATGTATATCGTTCGATAAACACTGTCTACTCTTGTATACTAATACAAAACATGGTTGGAAGAAGGTCAGAGTACGCCGTTGAAATACGGTCCTATATTAAGAATCGGTGTATTCTTGGTATACGGTGCAAAGACATTTTTGATGAAATATGTTCGGTTTATGGGCATAATGAAATGTCTTTTCGGACAGTTTTTCGTTGGTGTAAGAAATACAGCTGTGGGCTAGGCTCAACAGAAGATGCACCACATGATCGTTGGCCGAAAAGAGCAACATCTGCCAAGATGGTGGTAGAGTGAAAGAAATAGTTGCTACCGATGCACGATACACCACTAGGCAAATAGCTAGTATGGTTGGCATCTCATTAGGAGCAGCTCGTTCAATTCTGAAACGGGATTTGAAAATGAGAAAGATCTGTGCTAGATGGATTCCCCATCTGTTGACAGACGGGCAGAAAAAGACTCGGGTTCAGTGCGCCAAGACGTTGCTTAAAAGGTTTCCAAATTACAATGCACAGTCTTATGCTAATGTCGTCACAGGTGGCGAGACATGGGTTCACTTTTTTGAGCCAAAACGAAAGATTCAAAACAAAATATGGGCAACAAAGTATTGCAAAAGACCATGCATTGCAAAGTGGACCATGAGCGTCAAGAAGGTAATGTATGCCATATTCTTTTCAAATCAGGGCCCTGCTATTCAGGTTGCTGTGCCTAAAGGCAAATCTGTAAATGCAAAGTTTTACAAGAATAAAGTTCTTCAAAGAAAATATTTCAAAGAACAAAGACCCGCAACTGGTTTGGCCAATGTCAGATTGCTACATGGCAATGCGTCATCTCACAAGGCAAAATATGGGCAACAAAGTATTGCAAAAGACCATGCATTGCAAAGTGGACCATGAGCGTCAAGAAGGTAATGTATGCCATATTCTTTTCAAATTAGGGCCCTGCTATTCAGGTTGCTGTGCCTAAAGGCAAATCTGTAAATGCGAAGTTTTACAAGAATAAAGTTCTTCGGAAATTGAAGAAATATTTCAAAGAACGAAGACCCGCAACTGGTTTGGCCAATGTCAGATTGCTACATGACAATGCGTCATCGCACAAGGCGTTCATTGTGCAAGACTATCTGAAGCAGGAAAAGGTTGTTGAACTCCATCTCCCCCTGTATTCCCCTGACCTTGCCCCGTGTGACTTTTTAGCTCACCAGAGCCGAAGGCTCCGGGGGAGCTTATAGGATAGGCAGTTGTCTGTCGTCATCGTCGTCTGTCCTATGACGTCAACATTTTCAAAGGACATCTCCTGTGAAGCCACTGGGCCGATTGGGCTCAAATTTTATCTGTAGCATCCTTGGGATGGGGGATTGAAAGTTTGTGTTTTTTATCAAAATTGGCTCATTTGTTTGGTTGCTATGGCAACTTGTAGTTTCCATAGACTTATAATGGGGAAAATTGAAAAATGGCATTGACTGCCAAGCCTCTGCAGATATTTTGACAAAACTTACATAGAAATGTTCCTTAGGCAATCTACTATCTGCCGTATGATTTTAGGCCTACTGCTCATTTCTATTGGTTGCCATGGAAACCAAAATAAAAAAAAAAATAAAAAAAAAATACTTCAAAAATCATCTCCTCAGAAACCGAATGCTCTATAAGGCTGAGAGTTTTTGGAAATATTCACCATATTTGCCTTTACAAGTTTTGTGTTTTTTATAAAATTTGGCTCTTTAGTTTGGTTGCTATGGCAACTTAGATTTTTCATAGACTTATAATGGGGGAAAATAGAAAAATGGCATTTGCTGCCAAGTTATTGCAGATATTTTGACAAAACTTTTATAGAACTGTTTCTTGAGTAAATGTCTCTCAGCCATATGCTGTAATGCCAACATGGGGGTCCCCCAGGTTAAGCCGGGGCCATGCCCCGCCCCATCCACTTCATAAAAGGCCATAAAACGCGGAAACCATCCAGATCCCCACCCCAAAACCATATATATTCTTGTTCCTTATGATAAGATGCATTCAGTGACACCAACCTGGGGGTCCTCCGGTACGTGCCGGAGTCATGCCCCACCCCCTCCATTCCATAAAAGGCCCAATATCTTGGAAACCTTACAGATCCCCACCCCTAAACCATATATATTCTTGTTCCTTATGAAAATATACATTCACTGACACCAACTTGGGGGGTCTCCTGGGGTGCGCCTGTGCCTTGCCCCACCCCTTCTTCTTCACAAAAGGTCATACCGTATTCGCCCTAATTACCGCACATGCTCCTATAAGCGCACCAATGCTATTTTTGAAAAGGAAATGCATAAGCGCACACTTTACAGTACCTCCCCTTGAAGCTCGCACAGTAAATCAATAAAAACTTACCGTTATTTCTTCAACAGTGAAGGCAATGCTTAAGTATCCTTTTCCATCCAATTAAATATCAGTATGCATCATCTCGGAAGCCATTGTTTTCATATCAAGTGTGCGCTAATTAGGAAGATTTTTCACCAAGATTTTTTGACAAGATTTTGAAAAAACTAAGGGCACAGTGCGGTAATCAGGGCGAATACGGTATATCTCAGAAACCATTTAGATCCCCACCCCGAAACCATATATATTCTTGAGTCTTATGATAAGACGCATTCAGTGACACCAACCTGGGGGTCCTCCGAGTTGTGCCGGGGTCATGCCCCACCCCCTCCATTTCTTAAAAGGCCCAATATCTTGGAAACCTTACAGATCCCCACCCCTAAACCCTATATATTCTTGTACCTTATGAAGGGACTCATTCATTGACACCAATTTGGGGGTCTTCCTGGGTGCGCCGGGGCCTTGCCCCAACCCTCCAATTTACAAAAGGCCATCTATCTCAGAAACCATTCAGATCCCTGCCCCAAAACCTTATATATTCTTGTTTCTTATGATATGACGCATTCATTGACACTAACCTGGGGGTCCCCCAGGATGTGCCGGAGTTGTGCCCCACCCCTTCATTTCATTAAAGACCCAATATCTTGGAAACACCTCCACCGCTTAAGAAGTCTTATAACTCCGGTATACAGATCCCCACTGCTACACCATATATATTCTTATTCCTTATGATAAGACGCATTTAGTGATTCCAGCCAGAGCTCCATTGGGTCCCTGCCCTACACCCTCTACTTAAAAAAAGGCCTAATGTTTTAGATACTGAGTCCAGATGGATGCTCATTTGGATATAGGGGTTCATTTGGGAGACTTTATAATTGGTAGATTAAAATCATATCATGTTAAAATACATGGCTGTCATTGGGCAGTGCCCACCTGAGCTCTGGTGAGCATAGTGGCCCATGGGCCTCTTGTTTTTTGTTCCCGCGGCTGAAAAAATTCCTTTCTGGTCGAAAATTTGTACAGTGCAAACACCTCGGTTCTGCAATATTCCAGTGCCTTCATAGTATACCTGGAAAAGACTACCAAAATTCATTCAATGATTGGATCAGAAGACTGAAAGTTTGTATATCTGTTAAAGGGGAATACTTTGAGGGGACAAAATAAATTTTTCATCGAAATCTATCACGGAATCATTTTATGTGCTTAGTTGCATTCATATTTGAACAGTCCTCGTAGATCCCAAAAATGTCTAGATTGTATAGAAAAATAAATGGTCAATTTTTGTCAAGACTGTTTCAGGCATGGCGAAATATAGGAGTCCATTTTTTTGTCCATTTGTCTGTTTGTTCATTTTTCAAGCCATCAACATTTGCAACAACCCTAGTGTTCACCCAAATGTTCAACTCAATACAGGCTTGACATAGCCATCGTCAGAACTCTTGTCTACATGTATATAATCTATGCTTTTCTGTTCTGATATAATTTGCTTTCTTCTTTGGACCCCAACAATAATGTTATAATATGTTATAATAAAAATGATGTGAAGTATGAAGAACACACTTAAAGCAGAATATAAGTATTTTGTAACCCTTGTCCTGCTGAACAGGGCAATTTCCACTTGCAAATAGTGTAGATCCTGATCAGATGGTTCATCTAATCAGGATCTACACTGTTTGTCATGGAGTTTGTGAATTGAACGAATAGATTAAATCAAGTAATTTGATTGGTTGTTACTCAGCAATTGGTGTGGCTAAATTAATTTATTCAGCAGGATAAGGGTTAAGAGGTGAGTGCAAGAATTACAGAATAAATGGAGAAACGTATTCTATTGAAATGAATTACACAAAAAGGGATAAGACATAAGAATTATTTAGTGTGCATATTGTTGTCAGGGAGTCGCAGGGCGCTAAAATTATTTATTACTGAGATCATGTAAGGTTAACTATGCATCTGACCAAATACATGTGTATTAGAATGTTTGTGGTTGGTGATTATTTTGTTTGTTTGCACTTTCAAATATTTTGAAAAAAATCTCCAGATCCCTTTTAAAGTAGTGATTCAGGAATTGCCTTTATTTACCCTTGTTCCAATGAATGAATCAATTTTTCCACACCCATTTTCGAGTATCAAACAATCAATTTATTTCTAAAAATTCACCAACTGAATGATGAACAGTGAAAATCAAAAGGCTCATGGCTCATGTATACCACAAAATCTCATTAGAAAATAGTTGTTTCTAAACGAGAACAGCAAATTGCATAGGTGCTTTTATTAATATTTCAGGGTCTAAAGGTTTGACAAGACATCTGAGTTTGAAAGAGAAAGCTAACAGAGCAGAGGAGATCATGAACAGAGACATAGACAATGGTGCCTTTACTCCTTCACCTTATGTCAAGTAAGTTTACATTTGAGATACAGTGAAACTGCAGGGCAGGTTGGGTGAGATGAAGGTGTCATGTATCTTAACTCACAGTTGCAGCTTAAGAATGGGCAAGATTTGCTGTTCTTGCAGCAGGTAAAGGAAGAGGGGTGATGTTGTTATTATGTCCTCCCACCGGAGGGAATGGGGGCATACTGTTTTTGGTGCGGATCCCGTCTGTGTCGGCGTAGCCTGTTTGAAGCATTATATCTCCTGAACCTCTGGATGGATTTTGACCAAACTTGCATAGACACATCACTAGGATAAGCAAAAGCAGTCATTAGGTCAAGATGACCCTGACCTCATTTTCAAGGTCATAGTGACCCAAAAACTCATTTTTGGGCCAAAAGGGGCTTGACTGCACTCTATCTCATCAACGAATTGATTAATTTTAATCAAACTTGGTACAATATATTATTACAGCAAATTGCAGATTTGATTAGATTTTGGTGACCTTGACATATTTCCAAGGTTACAGTGACCCCAAAACAGTCATTTTGGGGCCAAAAATGGCTTGTCTGTACTACGAATTGATTAATTTTAATCAAACTTGGTACAATATATCATTGCAAGAAACCACAGATTTGAATAGATTTTTGTGACCTTGACCTTATTTCCAAGGTCACAGTGACCCCAAAACAGTCATTTTTGGGCCAAAAATGGCTTGTCTGCACTCTATCTCACTAACAAATTGATTAATTTTAATCAAACTTGGTACAATATATCATTTCAACAAACCACAGATTTAGTTAGATTTTGGTGACCTTGACCTCATTTCCAAGGTCACAGCAACCCAAAAACAGTCATTTTTTGGGCCAAAAATGGCTTGTCTGCACTCTATCTCATTAACCAATTGATTAATTTTAGTCAAACTTGGTACAGTATATCATTACAACATATTGCAGATTTGATTACATTTTGGTGACCTTGATCTCATTTTCAAGGTCACAGCGACCCAAAAACTGTCATTTTTGGGCCAAAAATGGCCTGTCTGCACTCTGTCTCATTAACAAATTGATTAATTTTCGTGAAACTTAGTACAATATATCATTATAACATACCACAGATTTGGCTAGAAATTGGTGATCTTGACCTCACTTTCAAGGTCACAGTGACCCAAAAACAGCCATTTTTGGGCCAAAAATGGCTTTTCTGCACTCTATCTCCTTAACACATTGACCAAATTTTGTCAAACTTGGTACAATATATCATTACAACAAACTGCAGATTTGATTAGATTTTGGTGATCTTGTATCTTGGAGTGTTAAGTAATTACAATATTCTTGAATATGACCATTTATCTGGCTCACACTTGATCTGAGGATTCATTCTACTGACATTGTCATTATAACAAGTTTTGTCATTAAATTGAATGTCGGTATCAAGAGGGGTGACTGTATCTTGAAAATGTATGTTGGACGTTTCCATTAGAATTGCCTCATTGTACTTACAACTAAGGCTGGCACGATTAATCGGATAATCGATTAAACAATCGATAAATTCCACAAAAATGATTATCATTACTGATTTGCTTGCAATCGATTATTTCATAAGTACAGTTTACTACCCAAAGTGCGCATAAAATAGCTGTATGAGTGGCAAACAGTGCAGACCAAGATGAGACGCCGCTGAACGTGGCATCTCATCTGGGTCTACACTGTTTGCTCAGGCCTGTCTGTTCAAATGCATATGGCAAAGTACAGCATATGGTAGGAGTCATGCTCAGAAAGAAAGCCAGACAGGTAAACTTATGACCAAATCTTCAGTGATTACTAATCGATTATCAATCGCAATGACAGGAATGATAACCGGTTATCTTTTCAGCTCCGATAAGCCAGCCCTACTTACAACATACTTTTAGTTTGTAAACTGAGTCTGCTATTTTCATTTGTTTGGTGTATTCTTTGCTTCCAAAGGATCTAACTATTCAGAACTTATTTATGGTGTTGATTAATTATCTGATGATATATAAAAGGTGATGAAGAATCACTGAAGGGAAGGATAGAGACCAGCTTATATCAGTATGATTTCTTTATTACGTCAAATATTGTTGAAGGGCAATAAAACCAGAATAAAAAAAAAATATAAAAATAACAGTTTGTGTTTGTCTATTTTCAGAGATGGTGTACGAAGGTTAGGTCAAGTACGAAGCCAGAAACCAACCCCACTGCCAAGAGCTAAGTCACGGAGTACTGAGAGACTGCCAGCTATTAGTCCAGACAGAATTAGTACCGACAGAAGTCTAGTGTCACCTGTACACTTTGACAGAAATACCAGAGCAAGGCGATCCTTTGAAGATAGAAGAACTGGTAATTATTATACAAAGAAACTTGACTTAAGGCCATCTCTGTCAAACAATTCCTGGTACATGATTGGTTTTCTGTATAATGCATTTTTGGGATCCATACATTTTGATAACACACCCTTGCGACATTTTTTCACATCTCCAAAATAGCTACTTTTCTAATGAATATCTGTGATATTTATGCCCCCGGAATCTAAGAGATTCGGGGGCATATAGTTTTTGGTCTGTCCGTCTGTTTGTCTGTCCGTTTGTCCGTTTGTCCGTCTGCAAAAACTTTAACATTGGGCATAACTTTTGAATGGTAGTAGATAGAGCTTTCATATTTCACATGTGTATACCTTATCACAAGACCTTTCCAGTGGTACCATAATTTTTGATCTCCTGACCTTGAACTTGACCTTTGACCTATTTTTTTCAAAATTTTTAAAAACATTAACATTGGCGCTGTCCGGGGGCATCAGTGTTTCACAAACACATCTTGTTTTTCTTATTTATACTGCAAACATAGGTTGTGGGTACTTGTTAGAACCGCCTCATTGAGGCGATTCTAACGAGTACCCACAACCCGAGTACCCACAACCTGGGTACTTGTCAGAACCACCTCATTGAGGCGATTCTAAAGAGTACCCAAAACCCATGTCTTGTAGCAGAAATAAACAAAATAACGTATACCCCTGTAAACCCCAGTTTTCTCTATATGAAGTGGGGTTTATGGGGGTGTTCATTTCATGGACTTGCTAACCTGATGATTTTAGTGTGTTATATCCAAAGCCATGTTTTGTGAACAGTTTAGGCATATTTAAAAGCAAATTAGTTTTATCCAGTGCATGCCAAAATACCCTAATAAATCAATTTTTATTTGGAGAAAATTTGTGTTTATACGCGTAGAAGTAGTAGCAGCTTATTTTGATAAAAATTACATAGAATATAATGTACACATAACACACTCTAACATTAAAAAGTATAAGATGCATGTACATTAAAGGAGAGCAAAATGTCATGTAATCAGTAACAGGGATAACACCAAAAGTAAATGAAAATCATTCAACTTATTTCAATTGTGGTCCCTCGCCCACTGATCACATGACATCCATCAGAAAGACATTAATTTCTATCACGAAAACACCTATACAATTTTGACCCTCTTGAACCTCACTTTTATATAGTAAAACTGGGGTTTACAGGGGTAAACCTTATTTTTCTTATTTTTGCTCTAAAATATAGGTTGTGGGTACTCGTTAGAACCGCCCCATTGAGGCGGTTCTAACGAGTACCCACAACCTATATTATATTTCGAGCATAAATAAGAAAAAATATCACAATTTTTCATCTTAAATTTTTTTTTTTTTTCAGTGGTAAATTTTACAGTGCATTTGTATAGGCATTTTCGTAATGCCAGAATGACTGGAAAAATTTAGACAAGATTCACAAATAGAACCAAAGCATGCATGAAACACATTTTGAGGCACAGTTGAGTAACACAAATAACATTCAAATCACAGATAGAAATCACCTAAGTGAAAACATTTGTTAGATTCACCTCGGTGAGGTGATTCTAACAAATATCCACAACATTTGTTTCTTGGAGTAATTGAAAGGAAAGGACCCTCTGTTACCTATTATACTACTTATTGAGGTTCTCTAACCCTTGTCCTGCTGAATATTTTAATCTGCCACACCCACTACCAATTATCAACCAATCAGATAACTTGATGCAAATTTTTGTAACAAATTCACAATCTGAATGATAGACAATGTAGATCCAGATCAGATGGCTTCTTCAGAAGCCATCTGATCTGGATCTACATTGTTTGAAGAGGAGTCATATCCAGACTCAGCATGACAAGGGTTATTTATGGCATAAAATTCTTTACAATGGAAGAGTGCAAGGGAACAAATTCTGTCATTATAATGAAGGTCCTCTGTATTAGAACAAAAAACTGAATTTTTTTTTTTGCCAGAGTATAGTTCAAACAAATTGACCTGAGACTGGTGAACTCTATTAACATAATTTCACACCTGACTGATTGCATGTATTTATCTTTGCTGTCTCCCGAAGATTGCAATATTGTTATTCAATACATAGAGATCGGTAAATGGGTCGCAATTCACGAGATGCCGAAAATTCACGAGAAGTTTATGAAAGCCGACGTATCAGGCGATAACATTGACTAATTTACTCCTTGCATAAAGGTCAGTCTCATGTCAAATTGTTCGAACTATAATAGGCCAACACTTACCTGTGTTGCTATAAAATCCAGATTGTATTGCAAGACTGTGCATGTGTATTTTATACCTGTCACTACTACACACATACCATTCGAATTTTAGGTGGACGAGGGAAAAGAATTGCTCCCCTTTCCACAAGAGAAGGTAGTATTCTAACTGATGATGGATATGACAGGATCACCCCAGGGCCTCCATCTCCTACCCCTAGCAACAGGAGTGGACCGCGTCACAGAAGGTCTGAGTCTGACCCCAGATCTGGGACCCCCAACCTGGCTGACATAGCTGCCTCATGTGAGCCATACCTTAATGTTGGAGGAAGAAGAGGTAATTGGTACTAATATTGATTTTGGGGTCATCGTTTGTAAATTGATGCAAAGTTACTAAGGGCAATAGCTTTATGTTGCTGATGTTCATGGACTCTCGCTGATTTGTAAGGAATTTTAGACACAGAGTTACTAAACTGAGTAGCTTTACATGCTAATGTCCATGTGAGTATCACTGATTTGTACGAAATCTTGGACACAAAGTTACTAAGCAGAATAGCTTTATGTTGCTTATGTCCACATTACTATCCCTGATTTGTACGAAATTGAGAACAGTTTTATATAGCTGCCTGTTGTTGTCATTGATGTCAGAGTGTTTATCTGCAAAACCTTGACTGCACAAGTGTTGTGTTAGGCAAACAGTGTAGATCAAGATCAGATGCCACAGCATCTGATTGTGGTCTACACTGCTTAGCTTAAAAAAAAGGAACTTAAGAGGCTAAAACCCTGTTCTGGACCATTTTCCAGTCTACACTGGGAAAACAGCTGACCCTTCTTTGATTGGGTATTTTAAGTTGATACATCTTCAGGGGAAACAACTCTTTCATTAATATTTGTCTGGGTCAGCTCTTACAACAGTAAGGCCAACACTAAAAATATGTATTTTCTATTGCTTGAAAAAAATGTAATAGGATAGGTGGTTCAAAAACTGGTTTTTGTTTTGTAAAAAAGCTTATTATCGACAAAAAAGGGAAACCATGTGGCTAACCTGGAATTTCCTGCAGATCCCCCCCCCACTCTGATTTTCCCTCCCTTTTTAGTAAGGGCCTACTCTTAGTGGAAATGGAAAGAACACACTCTGAAGGAGCAAATCCTTTCCTTTAAGAGTAAAACCCTTTTCACTGGAACTCGGTTGAAAGAAAAGCAAACAGAAAGTCCTTTATAAAAAATGGTTGACAATATGCCATGGATGTCTGTTCCCCTTGAAGACTAGTGATTGCAGAAGGATTTACTTGCTAGTGATAAAAGTGTGACTTTGAAATATTCATTTTGTCTGACTGGGGTTAAGAGGCTACTCTTAAAAGAAGGGCCCCACCCGTCGGAGCTTTGAGAAAGCATTTCAGTGGTTTCTTGCTGTCGAGTCCTCACCGTTGTCTCACCTCTGTCGTTCTTTGATTTTTGTGTTCACGGAGATGTTGCACTGATGAGTTAGGATGCCTTCATGCGGACTGAACAAATTATTTGTCTAAATCGCGACGGAAGTAAGGGCGAGGATTGTGGCCACGTAAAATCGATTTAAGCCCCCCAGTGGAAATCTTCCACTGACCGTTCCAAGGCGGCTCTTCTGTGGCAATTTATTTATGTTGTTGTTTGTTACTTACTGTGTGTATCACTTGTGTCTTTTGGTTTTGGATGGCCATATGGCCATTTTGTGGGAAAGTAACTGTCCTTATGGCCTTCCTTTGTTTAGGTTTCCATTATGGTCTAGTCACTTAATGTTTGTATTTCTTTCCCTTTGGTGTCTTTTATGGGTGGAGTAAGTTAATTGTATCAATTACTGATCTTTGTTTTACTTCTACTTTTCACTGCATGATGCTTCACACAGAGCTGAAACCGATTGCACACGAGTACTGGTAAACCACTTAGGTGGTCTAAGCCTGCCAGGCAAAGTGGTGAGAGTGAGACTGCCACTATTAATCAACCGTATTGGTTTGTTTTGGAGATAAGGTTTGAGATATCATTTCATCTCAGTGTCGGGTAAAAGTCCCACAAAATTGGAAGCAACTTCTCCATTAAGAACTAAACAGTGTTGTCGGGGGCATACAATCTCAATTCAGACAAACAGAAAAACTCTTAAAAGAAATAATTTAGTGTTGCTCCTTCTTTTAAGAGTACACACCTATTGTTGAGGCAGTTGAATCTGTATTTATGAAAGAGTTGCCTCCCTTGAAGGTGTATTCTCCTTAACTGTTACTCTTATTTCATCCGTAGTTCTCCTTTTTCTATTCTTTACTTTTTACTGTTGAATAAATTAGGCATATGTGCGGCTAATTTATGGCGAGAGGGACTAACTGAGCTTAATTTTGTTGATATTAATCCATAAGATGCCAATCACAACAGTTGTTGTCCGCTTTGTCATCTGCTGGTTACTTTAAAAGTCATTGTTGCAAGCAATGTGGACCCAGATCAGACTGCTCCTTTTGGAGCAGTCTGATCAGTGTCTATACTGTTTGCCTGTATGCAGAAATATTATTTAACAAGGTTGCAAGAAGACGCATGAGACAACACAAACAGAGGCCAATTTAGTTCCTTTTTTTTGGGGGGGTGTGGGGTGGGGGGGGGAGGATAACAGTCTTTTCTGAGCATATGTCGGAGGCATGTCAATGTTTGGCTAGAAACATTGGAAGAAATGTGCATAAATCTGTGTCTCAGCCAAATAAGACATCACTTGCACCCGCTCATGTCATTTGATCTTCTTTTCAACTGATCTCCAGAGTCGGGGTTCCTAGTCTATTGATCTCTTTGAGAAGTGATTTTCTTTAATTTTCTCTGTAATGTGATTCAGACAAATACTGAATTTCAAATAACTTGCTACTACATTTTATTTTACTTTCTAAAATCAATTATAGACGTGGTTGCAGTATTTTTTAATCTGAATTAATTATATTAATGCTGGGTATTTTTTTCAGCAGTCTACATTTGAAAATATTTTTCTTATTTTTCCCAGAAAACAGGACTTGACATCTACAATTTGCATGAGATGTCAAGTCCTGTTTTCTTGGAAAATAAGAAGAAAATCAACAATTTGTCGTCTGCTGAATTAGCCTAGAGAGTGGTAAAGGTTAAAGACTGCAGTTCAGCTGATAACTAACCTGTGTGAATAGCTTGAAGGTTCTACTGACTAATTTACTTACTCAATAATGATCAAAGTTGCTTACTGACCAGAAATACACCAGATAGGTTTGTTCTTTCATATGCCTAGCATTATCCACTTCTTATCATGTTAATTAGCATCCATTGGTTGATTTGAGGTTTAACGTCCCCGTCAACACTGTAAAGGTCATTTTGGAGACGTTGCTTCCAATTTTGTGGGACTTTTACCCGACATTGAGATGAAATGACATCTCAAGCCCTGTCGCCCAATGAAACCAATAGGGTTTATTAGCATGGACGGTCCGCCTCGCACTGCGGTTTCTGGGCAGGCTTAGATCCTCTAAGCGGTTTACCAGTACTAGTGTGCGGGCCGGATTCAGCTCTGCGTGGAAGCATCATGCAGCCCATATATTTCTTCAACCCCTATGGGCGGGGGCCGAAATTAGCATCCATGAATACCACTCTCAATATAGAGAAAAGTGTGATTTTAAAAGGTAATACCTCAACCCTATTATAACACGGTTCATTACAACACGGTTATGGATAGAACACGATTTCAAGATGGATTTCAAGATGAATCCCCAAAAAGTATAGGTTATATAGAAAACTGACCATATATGGTCATTTTTCTGTATAATCTATACATTTTTGTTTGGATGTAACACGGTTGTTCAACTAACACGTTTTTGTGCTTTGGACCCCATTAGCAGTGTTATAAAGAGGTTGTGGTGTATTTTCTTTTTTTTTGCTCAAAATCGTAGATTGTGTGTGCATGTTAGAGCTGCCTCGGTGAGGCGGTTCTAGTACACATCCACAATTATGTTTTGTGAAAAATATTACAAATTCTACCAGCAACAAAAAAAATATATATATATAAACAAAAAATAAAAGAAAACAAAACGTTTTTGGGATGTGACAGATACCATTATCTCACATGGGTGTGTTATCCTGCTGGTATGTTTATATGAGCCCTGTCACGAGAAAACCTCTCTCTGAGGTTAGCAACCAGGTAACACACAACCCAGCCTGCTCAGCTACACAGACTAGCAAGAGTCTATAGAAAGTACATGAATTCTTCTATCCTCATCCATGCTTTTAACCCTTTTGGTACCAAATGGAATTTTCCTCCTTATGTTTAGCAGAGGTCCATTTAAAAATTTAGGGGTGTCAGGTTGTGTTTTCTTCATAATTGATTTGGAAAATGGCTTAACATTTTGCAAACAGTGTAGGCCCTGATCAGATGCTGCATTCTGCGGCATCTGATCTTGGCCTGTGCTGTTTGCCAAGTACCCGTTTCAGGGTTTCAGATACAAAAAGGGTTAATACAAAGATACTGATCAGACTGTGCAGATGCGCAATGTGCAGATGCACAAACTTATATTCACCTTTGTTGTTTTCAAATGCCATAAAAAACAGGTTTTCTCAAGATAAGGTGCATGTTATATGAGCCTAAGCATTCAATGGCCACTCTTAACATGTTTATAATGATAAGATCTTCTGTCTATATTATGCATTGTTTATATGTTAACTTATTATTTACTTACCACTAAACCATAGCAACAGATAAGGTTGAATTTTTTTGATAACTGAAAGATAGTTTTTGTCAGTTCTCCATAGAAACCTATGTTGTGGGTATTCATTAAAACTGCCTTTTCAAGGCGGTTCTAATGAATACCCACAACATATGTTTATATGGATAAATAAGAAAAACTATCCTTCAATTATCACAAAATATGCACCTTATCCATTGCTTTGCCCCTAACATCATGTTATACTAATCTGTGTTCTCAGGACGGTCACTGTCTGTGTCTTCTAACAATGTTAATGATGGCCTGCAGGATCAGCCACGCCAAACTCCGCTACGGGAGGCTACACTACTCAGTGTGTGCTCATACCGCTCTGAAAGTAGACTCTCTAATGTCTCTTCTTCTCCAAGAATGCTTAACCTTGGTATGTGTACTAACATTTAACATTTTATCATATAACCTCGTTGTTATTTAGTGGATAATGTCATGTAGCAAAAATTGTATGGCCACACATGTAATAACACATAGTTACTGGCTCATAACATAAACCTGCCCGTGACTACCCTTTTTATCTATTGAAACTCTTTTTAATTCTTTTGAACTTTTTTGTCAAAAAATCTAATTTTAAATTTTTATATGGTAAACAGAATCTTACTCTTACAGTTATTTCATATGAAATTTGTGTAATTCATCATTTCAAAAAAAATTGTGTTACTCATCATACCATATGAAATTTGTGTAACTCATCATTTCAGAGGCTTTTGACATATGAAATTTGTGTAACTCATTATTTCATATGAAATTTGTAACTCATCATTTCATGTGAAATTTGTGTAACTCATTATTTCATATGAAATTTGTAACTCATCATTTCATGTGAAATTTGTGTAACTCATTGTTTCATATAAAATTTGTAACTCATCATTTCATGTGAAATTTGTGTAACTTGCCAGAGGCTCATTTCATCAATTTCAAAATTTCATATGAAATGACCACTTGTGTAAGAGCCTGTATGTATCATCTGACACCAGAGAAAAGGGCCCCAAAGGGCCCTTAGCATTCTTAGATTTATGTTTTTCAAATACATGTGTGCATTAGGAAATCACGCCTATTCAAATATATGTACATTGAAAATTTTACCATAAAAAACGAAAATTTACAGGTAAAAAATTCTGATATTTTTTTTATATTTCTGCACAAAACATAGATTGTGGGTATTTGTTAGAACCGCTTCAACAAGGCCCTTCTGTCATGTACCCACAATCTATTTTTTTTTAATCAGAAATAAGAAAAATAGGGTCTACTCATGTAAACCCGAGTTTTCTGTTTGTAAAGTAGGGTTTAAAGGGGTGTTCATTACACTGAATTGTTAACATGATGTTTATCAAAGTTTTCTAGATGTTGGTGAGATCTTGGTTATTGCCTTTGGGATAAGTATCCTGTTCTCATGAGCCAGCTCTTTTGTTGGTACTTACGTAATTTTTATGCCCCCGCCATTCGAAGAATGGTGGAAAGGGCATATAGTGTTGCCCCTGTCCGTCCGTCCGTTCGTCCGTCCGTCCGCACCAACGAAACGACATTTAGGGGGCAAAAAATTTGGACAATTTGACACTTAAGTATATATTCTTGAGTCCAAATGCGGTTTATTCCGTGTCACGTGCAAAACCCAGGTCCATACCTCCAAGGTCAAGGTCATAATTAGAGGTCAAAGGTCAAAAAAAGGGTCCGAAACTTAAATGCAGTCAATAACTTTCTTATTTTTGGATGGATTTTGAAATTACTTTGGAGAAATGTTAACTATCATGAGTCGATGTGTCACATGCAAAAGCCAGGTCCGTACCTCCAAGGTCAAGGTCATACTTGGAGGTCAAAGGTCAAAAAAAGGGTCCGAAACTTAAACGCAGTCAATAACTTTCTTATTTCTGGATGGATTTTGAAATTACTTTGGAGAAATGTTAACCATCATGAGTCGATGTGTCACGTGCAAAACCCAGGTCCGTACCTCCAAGGTCAACTTCATACTTGGAGGTCAAAGGTCAAAAAAAGGGTCCGAAACTTAAACGCAGTCAATAACTTTCTTATTTCTGGATGGATTTTGAAATTACTTTGTAGACTTGTTAACCATCATCAGTCGATGTTTCACATGCAAAATCCAGGTCCGTACCTTCAAGGTCATACTTGGAGGACAAAGGTCAAAAAAAGGGTCCGAAACTTAAACACAGGCAATAACTTACTTATTTTTGGATGGATTTTGAAATTATTTAGAAGAAATGTTAACCATCATGAGACAATGTGTCATGTGCAAACCCAGATCCGTACCTCCAAGGTCATACTTGGAGGTCAAATGGCATAAAAAGGGTCCAAAACTTAAACACTGTCAATAACTTTCTATGGATGAATACGAACATAGACATATTTTCGGGCTGGGGCATCCGTGTCCTATGGACGCATTTCTAGTTTTGTTATTTTCACCAGGAAGAAAGTAGATTTTCTGCATTAGTCTATCTTTTAAAGTTTCATTCATACATTATACTGGTAACTCCCTATTCAGATGCCTATCTTCTTCAAGGTTCATTTGCAGTCTTTACAGAGGGCGTGGCCTGTGTTGCACATTTCAGTACTGGTCATGAACAGACTCAATAAAACCGAGTCTGCTATTTTCATTTATTTGGTGTATTCTTTGCTACCAAAGGATCTTATTTATCTTCACTGCAGCTGGTGTTGTGCTGTGTGGCATCCGTAAAAAGTCTCCCCATACATCCATCATAGTGCAGATTATATTTTCTGGTCCTTTGGGATCATTGAGTTCTGAAAATAGAGTTCTGCTTAAGCCAGTGCTAGAGGGCGTGGCCGGTGTTGCACATTTCAGTACTGGTCATGAACAGACTCAATAAAACCGAGACTGCTATTTTTCATTTATTTGGTGTATTCTTTGCTTCCAAAGGATCTTATTTATCTTCACTGCAGCTGGTGTTGTGCCATGTGGCGGCTGTGGCAGCAGAAATAAGAAAAATGAGGTATACCCCCGGAAACCCCAGTTTTACTATATAAAAGTGGGGTTCAAGGGGGTCAAAATTATATAGGCGTGTTTTGGTGATGCGATAACAAGTCAATGAAACGATATAAATCCAACTTTATATAGAGAAAAACAGGTTGTTGGGGGTATACATTATCTGCCTTATTTTACCTCAAAAACATAGATTGTGGGCTCTCATTGGAACTGCCTCATTGAGGCGGTTCTAATGAGCAACCCCAAATCTGTGTTCAAAGGAGAAATAAGAAAGATATTACAATTTTTACCTAATATTTGTTATTTCTGACACCATGTTGGATGCCATTATTTTACATGGACATGTCTTCCTAATGTATACAAACACCTCAGAGAACCAAAAGACATTCTTGTAGGTTTTGACAGATTGTGGCATAATGCATTTACCCTATATTTTCGGACAGACATGCCTGAACAAACGGTGCAAACCCAGATAAGATGCCACAGAATGCGGAGTTTCATCAGGGTCTACACAGTTTGCCGCTCATTTAGCTGTTTTAAAGCACAATACCATGTAGTAAATTGTACTTGTTCAAATTTTAGAACAAGTACAAGTATAAGTAAATTGCACTTGTTCAAATTTTAGACCAAGTATGGTAAGGAGTTGAGGTGTCTGAATATTTAGGGTAAATACAGTATACATAAAACCTGTCATAGTGGCCACCTCTATTAAGCAAGCAACCTGTCTTAAGGAAGCAGGCATTTGCCTCCAGAAGATTGAAAATGTACTAAAATTTACCTTTATTAAGCAGGCACATTTTGATTATCCCTTAGGTGCTTGCTTAATACAGGTTGGAATGTATATTTTGGTTTATTTTCAGGACAAATGGGTCTGTTAGGAAAGTCCAAAACACCTGTTCAGAACATGCCTCTCTACCCTAACTGCAACAAAATACTGCCACCCACCCCTACTGCTCAGAAATGTGGACACGCTAATGATGGTGTCTCTGTTAAGGTATAGCTTTACTCTCATTACTTTAAAATTTACTATTACGCTTTTTCTTGTCTATACAATAGAACTGCTAAAGGTATTTACTTTTATCCTGCTGTTCATGACAATCCCTATGTTTGCAAACAGTGTAGATCCAGATCAGATGGCTTCTGAAGAAGCCATCTGATCAGGATCTACACTGTTTGATATTGAGTTTATGAATTTGAAGGAATAAATTACATCAAGTAACCTGATCGGTGGAGCGCTGTGGTGCAGTGGTAAAGCATTGGATTTGAGATGTGAGAGGTAGCCAGTTCGATCTCCGCAAGTGCCAAGTGTTATTTCCCTGAGCAAGAGACTTTATCCACATTGCTTAGTACTGGTTCCTACCCAGGGAAAGAGGGCCACATGGAAGATTAGTACTAGTACTAAATATGTTACCCTCCATAAATAAGGTCGATTATTATTATTGTTATTATTATTAAGTCAGAAATGGGTGTGGCTAAATTGAATATTCAGCAGGATAAGGGTTACCTTGCTGTTCACGAAATCCCCTTTCTTTGCAAACAGCGTAGATCCTGATCAGATGGCTTCTTCTTCAGAAGCCATCTGATCTGGATCTACACAGTTTGACATTCATTTTATGAATTTGTTGGAATAAATTAAATCAAGTAACCTGATTGGCTCAAAGTCAGAAATGGGTGTGGCTAAATTGAATATTCAGTAGGATAAGGGTTAAAATATACCCAGTATCAGCCTAAGCATCAATGATGGCCATATCATGCAAAACCAGTCTTTGGGGTTTGCAATCAGGGAGTCAAAACCAGCCTGCTCAGCTGCACAGTCTTGAAAATCAACACGATAACACATCTGTGAGACTTAGTGCATCATTTCATGCCACAAAAATGGTATTTTTCGGACAAAAATTTGTGTTATTTTCCTTATTTGTACTCCAAACAAAGGTTGTAGGTGCTCGTTGGAACCACCTCAATGAATTGATTCTAATGAGTACCCACAACTTATGTCTTGGAATAGTAATAAGAAAAATATTGCATGCCCCTGTAAACCCCAGTTTTCTCTATATAAAGTGGGGTTTATGGTGATATTTATTTTACAGACATGTAAAGGTGATGTTAGAAAATGGGCCTGTCAAGCGATTTTGGTACTTATCGCCTATGGGAGCAGCAAAGGTTCAGGCGAGCCTGCGCATCCGGGCAGTCTCGCCAGAACCTTCGCTGCTAGCTCATACAAGCAGTGAATCAAGAGGAACCTTGAGACAGAAAGCCATACCCCTGGCCCATCTGAATGGCTGGGCATGCGCAGTTAAAATTTGTCATGACGGAATGCTCCAAGACACAAATTCGCTTGGCGGGGCTCAAATAAAAGCGGGAGGAATTGTGTTATTCAAGTAGCAAACATTATGTAGCTGATCAGACTGCACAGATGAGCAGGCTGATCTGCACCTTTATTGTCCAAAAATAGTTTACCTTACGGTGTGGCTAATTTGTGTACCCCTGCCAATCAAGGCTTGGAGAAATAGACTGGGCTGCATGATGCTCCCAAGCAGAGCTCAAACTGACCGCACATGCGTACTGGTAATCACTTAGAAAGTCTAAGCCTGACCAGGCAAAGAGTTGCGAGTCGGACCGTCCATTGCATATAAAGCCTATTGGTTTCGTTAGGCGGCAGGGATTGAGATGTCCTTTCATCTCAATGTCGGGTAAAAGTTCCATAAAATTGGAAGCAACATCTCTATAATGTCCTAAATTAGTGTTGAAGGGGACATTAAACCTCAAATCAAACAAAC
This sequence comes from Lucinisca nassula, assembly GCA_963580285.1. Taxonomy (NCBI): domain Eukaryota; kingdom Metazoa; phylum Mollusca; class Bivalvia; order Lucinida; family Lucinidae; genus Lucinisca; species Lucinisca nassula. The sequence continues at coordinate 65,089,111 of OY757021.1, read as the reverse complement.
AGACAACACTTGCCTTGCCTATTTGTCTCAAGGAAGAATCATTTTAATGATTCTAAGTTGTCATTGATTATTATTTTTAAATGTTAGCCCATTGATCACGACAACCACAACCTTTGCATGCAGTGTAGATCCAGACCAGATGTCTTCTCAAGAAGCCATCTGATCAGGATCTACACTGTTTGTCATTTAGTTGCAGATATGAATGAAACACTATATCAAGTAGTTTGGTTGGTTCATACTCAGATATGGGTGTGGCAAAGTTAATTTATTCAGTAGGATAAGGGTTAATGTGTTAAATGAGCTGTAGCTTGAGGAAACCTGCTTGACCCCTTATGATGCTAATCACAGCAATTGCCATTTGCTTTAAAAATGATTGTTACAAATAGTGTGGACCAAGATCAGACTGCTCATATAAGAGTAGTCTGATCAGGGTCCACACTGTTTGCCTGTTTCAAAAATATGCTTGAAAAGTTTGCAAGAAGATGAACAGATGCTATTTTCAGATCCAGTCTTTCTTGGGATCTTAAGGGTTACTACATGTCCATCCAGCAGAGGCTTAGATCAGCCTGTGCATCTGCATATTCTGATAGGGGCCTTCATTGTCTACAGTCCTGAGGCTTAACAGGATTGGACTGTCCAGAAGACAGCTGTTCTATTGCTCCTGTAAGGCTCCATAGACACACAGACTTACCTGTGTCTTCCCTGTTCTAAAGATCAAGAAGACAGGGCCGCTTAAGAATTAAAAACTTTTTTGCTGAGGAAAACCGAGCAGCTTCAGCTCATAAATCTTAAAATACTAACAGCCGAGGCAACCTTGCTGTTCAGATCGGCTTTTGAATGTTATTTGTCCTGCTCATTGATTTTTAAATGCCAATGACAGCATGGCAAATTTGTTGCTACAGCTAGCATGAAACAATAAAACCTCTGAACCTGGCCCTGATTTTGTATAACTTTCCATGCTCCTCTCACTTGAGCATGAAATTTGTCCAGCCAATTATTTTAAAATGTTGGCATTCAAAAATAATCAACAGGACAAATAACATTGTATGCTGATCTGAGCAGGAAAATTGGCTCTTTCATTTGTATATTAATATTTTGTACATCATCAAGCTCATGCTCAGCTGAGTTGAGAATGAAAAAGTTACAAAACCTCAGGGCCCGGATTTCTCAGAATTGTGATTAAATTTCTTTTCAGGAGGACCTATCACCAAGATCAGACGATGATGATCTGGATATCTACAAAGGAGCATTAGAAAATCCTTATGAACTTTTACGCAACCATACTTTCTTCAAGGATGAATTTATTCTAGCAGAAAGTCGACCAAAAGATCCTTTAATTCAGTCATCTAGCAGTGGAAGTGACACTTTATCGTCTAGTAATAGTAGTCATGTCTCAACACCTAGAGATAAAATTGTGACAGTGAAAACAAAGACTGGTCCCAGAACTGGAAAGCCTTCTAATTCCTGCCAACCAAACAAAACCACAGGTGCCAAAAATGTTTCCATGTCACTTAACATATCGAAGCAGAAGTTGAATAGTAAGTCTATTCCTACTGTGAAAGAAACAGATGAATCTGGTAAAGATGTGTCTTTGCTAAGAGCTATGGCTATGAAAAATGCAACTGTTTTAGCTTCTCATTGTAAAAGTTCAATGGAAAATAAAGTTCAGTCTGGAGTTAGTAATAAAAAGACAGGTGGAACAATTATCATCCATGGTGATATTGAAAATAATGATGCTTCAAAACACAATGAGCAGAAACATGTTATAAATACCAGTGTTGAAAATGGTGAACAGAAAGAAAACATTGAAAGCAAAGAAAATGACAAAAGTTCAGTAGTAAGCAGTGCAAAAGAAAATGCTGGAAATGTAAATAGTGCTAAATCAGGTAACACTGTTGTTAAATCTGAAAGTGGAAAAACTGTTAAAAGTGTCAAAGATGTAAAGGGAAAGGCAGTCTCTAAAGCTAGTCAGCCATTGCAAGTGGTGCCAACTAAATTGACTGCAAATGCCATTAAGAGTGTACCAAAATCAAGTGTAGACAAAATTGATGAAAAGTCAAAAAATGTTAAATCTGAAATAGACACTTCCAAACATTTAACTACAAACAGTGATATAAATAAGGTAGAAAACAAAACTATAAGTAATGTAAAAATGGAATTATCACCTTCAGCACAAGTTGTCAGCAGAGTAAAAATTTCAGAAAAAGAAACAAAAACAACAAAACAAGAAATTGAATCAGGTTCAAGTGTTCAACATGCAAATAGTGATAACAATAATGGTCAGTCAGTTGGACAAACTCTAGATAAAAATCCAGGTCATAAAAATCAGGTTGTGACTGCTGGCAGTAGTGATAACAACGCACCAATTGCAAAAACTGAACAAGAGTCACTACCGACAAACAAAACTAAACAATCCAGTTCTGCACAACCAGCTAGCAGACAAGCTAACACACAACCTAGAAATCCAAATTTCAGTGTTTCAAAAAGTGCTGGAGCATATCAAAGAGCAGCTGCAGGGTCTCGAAAATCTACACCTAACTTTACACCGAAATTTTCATCAGTGAATGTTAAAAAATCTACGACTGAACTGAAAGTCAGTGACAGCAGTAATGTATCTTTAGGTGCTAAAGCTATGGCTAAGTCTGTACCAGAAAAGACAGCTCCTGTCACAAATATTATTTCTAAAACTGAGACTGAATCTGAGACAGCAAGTCAAGGGGGCCAAAATGATGAAAAGACAAAGAAACCTAGTTCTCCTTCTGAAATAAATCTAGGCCCAGGTGTTTGTAAATCATCGTCAATGTTAAAATCTTATAATATGGCTTCATCTTCAAATGGTGGTAGCAAGTTATCTTCTCAACCCAGAACTCCAAGGAGCAACACTAGATTATCCTCAAATTCTAAAGATCTTTCAGGTTTAAGTCAAGTGACTGTAGGTGCACAAAACAACAGTGATAAAACAAAAGAAAACAAAACATTAGTAGAGTCCCAGTCAGCCAGTGATTTGAATGATTCTTGTAATGTAGCATCTGTGAATATAGCCAATAAAAAAGTCTCACAAATGCCACCTACTAGTAAAATACAGTCCAGCAGTGCTGGACTTAGTAGATCAATGTCTATGTCACTTATTGAGGAATCATCAGAAACTTCAGGAGAGAAAAAGAAAATGTCTTCCAGTGATACAAAGATCCAAAATCATGTCCCAAACTCTTCAACTAAACAAAGACCACTAAGTGATGGCTCTGTAGCAATGAGTGGCAATAATGCAGTTTCTGACAAAATTTTAAAAAGCAATGGAAAGACACCTCTGATTGATATTCTTCCAAGTTCTTCACCAAGAATATCTAAAACAAGTTATTTAGAACCAACTGCCAAGATGTCAACTCCAGTCATAGTTAATCCGTTTGAAGAGTTAGAAAAGAACAGAGAAAAAGAGAATCAGTTAAAATTAGGAGCAAGGGGAATCACAGCTAGTGAATATGGTTTTGTTGTAGAAAAACCAGGACTTGAAAGATCAAAGACTCAGACATCATTAAAATCCAGGAATTTGAAAAGTGGGAAAAAGCCTGGTTATGGAAAAGAAACAAAACCATCATCTGCAAGTACTCGGGGATCTAGTGGAAGATCCACCAAAAGGGCAAAAAGTAAAGACAGTAAATCTGATGATGGGAGACCTAAGAGTGGAAAAGGAGCCAGAAGAGTTAGATCTGGAAAGCGAAAGCGTAAAATACCAGGGGATAATCTCAGCAAACAAAATGAAAAGTCAGATGTAGCTTTGATAGGTGGAATAGGATGGCATGTTGCCACAAGTTGCATTGATAAATCTGAAGCAGATGCTGTGGTTGTTAGTCAGATTGACTCTAGTGATTATTCTGAAGATGAAGTAGAGGTAGTTAGGGTTTCTCCTTTGCCTTTGGATAACACATATGCATTAAATGTTCCAAATCCTGTAGAAATTTCATCAGCTGTATCTTCACCCAGATTTATGGAGGTGAAGGCACCACATGTTGAAAAACCAGCTTTACCAGTGATGGAAAATGATGGTTACCCACCAATGAATCTAGATATGACTCAGTCTAGTAATTCTCAATCCAATCTTGAGACTGAAAAAGTTTATGAACACTCTACAGAAGTACCTGATGATATTACGGCCCTGCTAGCTAAACTTAAAGCTCAGGAAAATGCAGAGAATGATACGGAAGAAAATGATGATGCCACATCAAATACATATCAACAGCTTACAAGTGCAATCCACAGAGAAATTTTAAATGGTAAATTAACTCCTATACCTGAATCCCCAAACATAACAAGGACTCAATCTTCGCTTCAGCATATAGCAAAAACTGTCAAGGCAATATCAAAATTTGATGAAAATTTGAAGGAAGAAGAGTTGAATAAAATGTTAGGTGTAACCCCTAGAGAAAAAACTGGAAGCGATTCTCAGACTTCTGCTGAGCAAGAATTTCAATGTGGGACTATTTCAAAGACAACTGGTTCTCTGCCCAAGAGACCACCTCCTCCTAAAGTAAGTAGCACTGGCAAACCTTCACAGTCAAGTAAAGGAATGGCACAGTTAATGTCTGATAGCTTGAGAGCCAGTAGCAGAAACAATTCCTCCAAAGGCAAACAGACTTCAAACAGACAAACCCCAGTGTCTAGTGCAGACAGAAATGAGAGAAGCATAAAATTGTCGAATAGACCATCTCCAGCTTCCAGTGCTGGCCAAAATAGTAGAGTTGTGACTCCAAAACAACCTTTATCTATGTCATTTAATTCAAATATAATAAATGAAATACAAAGTAATACAATGCTTGAAACATCTGGTTTAGAACAAGATCCTGTTAGTAATACTAAAGAAAGAGACATAAAAACTGAAAACAAAGAAAGGAAATCATCAGCCACTTCTTCATCTTCTGATGGTAAAAGTGAATCATTAAAATTAGATCTCAAAACATTGTTAACAGAGAAAATGCAAAGTACAAAGAAAATGCTTGAAGAAACAGCTAACTCACTAAAATCTAGATCTTGGAGAAATAAGAGAAAAATAAGTGTGGATGATACAGAGAATATCACAGCCAAGTTAACAGAATCTCAGGGATTTGATGTTAAAGTCAATGATGTGTCAGGTAAAGATACAAATGAGAATCTTAATACTACTTCTACGGAAAATAGTGAGATTAAGACATCTAGATCATCTCGCAAGGAAAGAAAGTTTTCAGAAACTAAAACTTCTATTCCTGATGATGAAAACATTGATGTTGTGATAAATGAAATCTTGAGTAGTACATACCCTTCAACTAAGTCCAAGTCAACAAAAAGTGCCAATAGTACTTTAACTGAGGCAGATAGGCATTTACTGAAACAGATGGCTAATAATAAACAAGCTTCACCTTTTTATGCTAAGGAACATGTCAGAGAATCAAGTTCATATGATGACAGTGCGACTTTGAATAATGATAACCCACATCTAATGAAACGATTTCATGCAGATAAACTTCAACTAGGGCAAAAAGTTAAGGCTATGATAGATGCAGGTGCTGATAAGACAAGAGTTAAGGCAATGTTGGATGTAGATAATGAGGCGAAACAGTTAGCAAAAATCATGAACAGCTTTCGACAGATGGAACTGTATGCTGGACCACATGGTGGTATCAGTAATAGATCAACGAGGAAGGAAACTCCCAGGAAGGGTGACAGTTTATCAAGACTTGATCAGAACCCAGGAGCATTAATGTTGTCAAACAGACCCACTGGTAGACCTGGTTCAGCAGGCGCAGGGAAAATCAAGCCAGGACGATTCACAGAGATAAAACAGGGATCCACATCAATGATAGCTCAGGATAGACCATTAAGCCCACTTGCTGTGCCACAGGTAAATATAATCAAACTTCAATAGTTTAAGACATTTGTTTGAGATAATGGGTAGTTCGAAAAACTGAGGGTTTTTCATAGCACTAGATCATGAGGCATAATGGGATCACTTAAGGGGAATGGGAACTTTCTGCTGTTTTTCAAAGGGAGACACTTTTTGGGACTTCCTCTTCTCTTTTCTATAAGCTCTGTCCCATGGAAAAAAGGGTTCAACTCTTAAAGTAAGTATTTGCTCCTCAGGTGCAAATTCTTTCCTTTAAAGAGTTGACCCCTTTTAACATGGGAGACCAAAATACTCTTGGAGGAGATGTCTCCCCTGAAGGTGTTCCCATTCCCCTTAGAAATATCTTTTCAGTCTTCTATAAAATAAAAGTGTGCTGTGCATACTCAATAGAATTGCCTCATATAGTCAAATTCTTTGCTCCCGCCCATCGGGGCTTGAAGAAAAAGATGCAGGATGCTTCCAAGCAGAGCTGAAACTGACCACACACGAGTACTGGTAAACCGCTTAGAGGATCTAGGCCTGCTCAGGCAAAGCCTTGCGAGTTGTACCATCCATGCTTATAAACCCTATTCATTTCGTTGGGCGATAGGGCTTGAGCTGTCATTTCATCTCAATGTCGGGTAAAAGCCCCACTAAATTGTAACCAATGTCTCCAAAATGACCTATACAGCATTGACGGGGACATTAAACCTCAAATCAAACAAAAAAACAAACAAAACAGTCAAATTCTAATGACTGTACACAACACACTTTTTCAAGATAAAATTCAGGGACACCTCCCTAAGTTGTCCTCAATATATGGCTACCTGAAACTATTTGAAGAATACTATAGGGACTCTAGAGCAAGTTCAAAATGGCTGAGATGAACAGGCCAATCTGTGTTCGAGTTATTCGAGTTCCACTGTAATTAGATTTATGAGGCAAGCTCAGTTATTCAAAGCTGATGCAGGAGGTTGTTAACCCATGTAATGCCAATCACGACAATTGTTGTCTGATTTGCCGTCTGCTGGTTACTTTAAAAGTAATTTTTTTGCAAACAGTGTTGACCCAGATCAGACTGCTCCTGTAGGGGCAGTCTGATCTTGGCCCACACTGTTTGCCTGTATGAAAAGTTTGCAAAAATTAAACCACAGACAACATAAGCTGACAACATTTTCAGATGTAGTTTTTCTCAGTGTCTTAAGGGTTGATATCACATTACAACTTTATCATTTTAGGCTTCAGAAGAGACAACTCATTCAAAAACAGTTTTCTCTCATTACTAAGAGTCTACTCTAAAATAGACGCCTTTTTCAGTGGGGTTCTGTGTACAAGAAAAACAATAGAAAATCCCAAAAATTGTCTCCCTTAAAAATATGGCAGAAAATGTGTCAGATGTGTCCATTTCCCTTCATCTGAACAGCATGCGAATAGCATTTGCTGGTGTTGCTTAAGTAACTTACATTTTTTTCAGCAAAAATAATTGAAATTGAAAAAGTTCAGAATAGAGCTGCTAGATTTGTAACAGGCAATTACTGCTTTGAAACTTGGAGCGTGACTGGAATACTTGAAAAATTGAAATGGGAGTCTCTCAAGAAAAGGAGGAGAGACAGTAGGCTCATCCTTTTATTCAAAGGTCTAAAGTGTGCTGCCAGCTTTCCAACAGATGACCTTGTCCCCCCAGCTAGGCACTGTAGAAATCACCATTCATTGGCGTTTCAGACCCTTACTGCAAGAACTTACATTTATAAAGAGTCCTTCTTCCCTCGAACCATTAGAGATTGGAATTCCCTTCCCGATTTGATTATTTCCACAGCTGAAGGTGCTGATGACTGTGTAACTAAGTTTACATCTTTGGTTAGAGCTAGGGACGAACTTCCCATATCTCAGGTCCTTGTGTATGAATGTCATTTGACGTGTCACCAGTAACAATTCCGATTCTGATGAGATATTGTAGGTGCTGGACTATTAACCCTTCTCTTGCTGAATATTCAGTTTAGCCACACCCATTTCTGACTTTGAACCAATCAGATTACTTGATGTAATTTATTCCTACAAATTCATGAATTGAATGTCAAACAGTGTAGATCATGATCAGATGGCTTCTTCAGAAGCCATTTGATCTGAATCTACACTGTTTCCAAAGATAGGGATTGTCGTGAACAGCAGGATAAGAGTTAAGCATTGCCATCACGAAACAAGTTTGCTACTGTTAACATGTCTCCGGCTGATATGCACCTTTGTTGTTGGCAAAAGACAGGAGGTTTTCACATGACTTGGTCCTCATCATTGGTTGGTTGATTTTAGGTTTAACGTCCCCATCATCACTGTATAGGCCATATTGGAGATGTTGCTTCCAATTGTGTGGGACTTTTACCCGATATTGAGATGAAATGTATTCTGCAGCATCTGATCAGTGTCTTCCCTGTTTGCTTACACTGCAGAAATATAAAGATTAAATGAAACAGTCTAAGTTTCTGATCAGGACCATTTTTATGCTCCCAAGAATCTTTGATTTGGGGGGCATATAGTATTTGCCCTGTCTGTCTGTTTGTTTGTTTGGTTGTTTGTCTGTCTATCCGTCACAAAAACTTTAACCTTGATCATAGCTTCAAAAGTATTTGACCACGCCCCATGAAACTTCACACACTTATTCACCATCACAAGGGCTACATTCTGATCAAGGGCCATAACTCTGTTGTCATTTTTGGCTGAATTATCTCCCCTTGAAATTTTGAAAAAACTCAGAAATTGGCTCCCATGTGGGGGGCATTGGTCACCTACAGTGACAGCTCTTGTTTCAGCCTACATTCAGAGACATTTGACCCGCCAGTGCTGTCAATGCTTTGATAATACTGACTCTCAGGAAAAGGTTGAACACCACAACCTCTTTATGATACTATTTATGGGTTCATTTTTCTATATATAGTCGAAGTTCATGAAGCTCGAACATCTTTGGGGCTACGAAAATCAGTTCGAGACAGGGGTAGTTCGAGCCACTAAGGGTTACTGCCAGGAGGCATTAAGGGGGTCAATTCTGCAGTTCTTTTCGCTGTTCTATAGTATAAATATATGTTGTGTGTGCTCATTAGAATCGCCTCTTTCTATTGAGTACAAACAGTATACATTCACAAATTAAAGATGAAAATACAATTATTTTTACTTCATTACTTCTTATGTAGAGAACTGCCCTGCCCCGTCTGGGCTTGAAGAAATAGATGGGCTGCATGATGCGTCCACGCAGAGCTGAAACCAACCCGCACATGAGTACTGGTAAACAGCTTAGAGGAGCAGAGCCTGCCCAGGCAAAGAGGTGCGAGTCGGACCATCCATGCTTATAAACCCTATTGGTTTCATTGGGCGGCAGGGCTAGAGTTGTCATTTCATCTCAATGTCGGGTAAAAGTCCCACAAAATTGGAAGCAATGTCTCCAAAATGACCTTTACAGTGTTTACGGGGATGTTAAACCTCAGATCAAACATTATGTAGAGTAATTCCCTAGGGACTCAAGACCGGGTTCGACTCAGCCATAGTAAACGAGCCATCGGTGTTCGAGCCGTCAGAGTTCTACTGTATTATAATCAATACATGTTTGTGATCCATCTTGAAACCGTGTTATATTCAAAACTATATGGCAAACCATGTTATAATGAAGTTGTGGTGTATTTATGTTTCATATTTTCAAGTTGGATGATTTTTCCTTATTACAAATAGTTTTCGTAAAACACATGTATTGACTTTGTTAAAAAACATGTCTGGTTCCCTGTTTCACATGGCTGCATCAAATGCTGTTGCAGGAAATACCAGCCAAAGCTCAGAGATTGTCTTGTTTTAAAGCATGGTGATATGGACTCAGAAAACGCGAGTAGGGTGATACAGGATTCTTTATTTTATCCCGTTGTATGCTAGGGGACTCTTGCATTGCTATATTTTTGTTTGTTTGTTTGTTTGTTTGATTTTATGTGTAACATCCCGACATCACTGTACAGGTCATTTTCGAGATGTTTATATACAGCTTCGAATTTTGTGGGACTTTTACCCGACATTGAGCTGAAATGACATCTCAACATCTCAAGCCCTGCTGCCCAATGAAACCAATAGGGTTTATAAGCATTGACGGTCTGACTCGCACCGCTTTGCCTGGGCAGGCTTAGATCCTCTAAGCTGTTTACCAGTGCTTGTGTGGGGGTCATCTTCAAGCCCTGATGGGCGGGGGCCATGCTATATGTTGGACAAGTCCATTTGTGATATAAGAAGTGTCAGGCCTATTTTTTCGTTTATATTCTTTTTTTGACAAAAAATTCTGTTAGCAAATAGTGTAGGCCCTGATCAGGCAGCGTCTCATCTGGGACTGCACTGTTTGCCAAGGTACCCCTTTAGGGCTTTCCTGCCTACAATGGCTTAATGTCGGAAACTGGTTGTTTGCAGCTAGTATTTTTTGTAGGTATTTTATGTATAAATGTGTAAATCAGCTATTTGTTGCCTCTGATTCAGAATCTTGCTGCTGAAATCAAGAGAAGTCCTTTTGTTGAGATTGATCAAGATGACAGCCTACCAAGTCAGCATCTAGAGGAGCTGGCCAGGGCCATGAGAGCTGACTCTGTCGACTCAGAGATGTATGAAGGAGAGAGAGCTGAAAGTGCCTGTACAACTCTGAGCTCATCTTCAGTATTTGAGGAAACCATACAGTGGAAGAAAGGCAATGTACTTGGAAAGGGAGCTTTTGGAACGGTAAGGAGGAATTTGTTATTTTTGTACAGGATTTCATAAAAGGACATTTGAAGATTTTATGTTTTTTCTTGGGTTTTTGTTACATATGTTTTGGATAGTCATTTGAATTGCCTTCACATTAGCATTGCCTTTTTGAGGCAATCTGAGTAAATACACATATCATATGTACTTGTAACATATGTTGTATGTATACATTGTATCACCTCCCTAAGGCAGTTGAAACAAATACATGACAACCTTGTTATAACACAGTTCAATGTAACACTGTTTTGGCTATAACAAAGTTTCAAGATGGATCCCAAACATGTATAGATTATATAGAAAAATGACCATAAATGGTCATTTTTCTATATAATCTATACATTTTTGTTTGGCTATAACATGTTTTTTTTTTAACTAACATGTTTTCTGCCTTGGACCCCATCAACAGTGTTATAAAGAGGTTGTGGTGTCTTTATACCCACAATGGTTCAAATGACAAAATTCCTTCTAATGACAATTTCAATGGATTGAACCCTTAGCTCAAGGCTTAGCCTTGGCTCTGATCATTGCGACCATCCCTTGGGTTTAAAATGCTTATATTGAATCCTTATTCTTGAAAGATTCTTGCAGTCTAATACTCCCAAGAAATAAACATTGTCGTTATTTGTTAGAATCACCTTTCCTTTAAGAGTAGACCCCTAATTGCCTGGTAGACAAAATTATTTGAAAGAGTGGGTCTATTTGTGTGGGAGACAAAAATGTTTGAAAGAGTGGGTCTGTTGTGTGGGAGACAAAATTATTTTGAAAGAGTGGGTCTATTTGTGTGGGAGACAAAATTATTTGATAAACTGGTTCTATTTGTGTGGGACACAAAATTATTTTTAAGTCTCTTTGTGATTGAGACAAAATTATTTTAAAAAGTGGGTTTTTTGTGTGGGAGACAAAATTATTTGAAAATAGTTGCCTGTCCTGAAGGTCTAACCATACACCCGGCAGATTTTTCTGCCATTTTTCAAAGCATCACGTGAACAAGTCCGTGAAATGAACACCCCCCTAAACCCCACTTTATATAGAGAAAACTGGGGTTTAAGGGGGTAAACCTTATTTTGCTTATTTTTACTCCAAGACATAGGTTGTGGGTACTCGTTAGAACCGCCTCAATGAGGCGGTTCTAACGAGCACCCACAACCTATGTTTGTACTATTTATAAGAAAAATATCGCATATTTTAATCAGAAAAGTAGCCATTTTGGAGATGTGAAAAAATGCACTATGGCGCACGGGCGTGTTATCGTAATGGGGAGACAGCTTTCAGGACTTCTGTTGGCTTTTCTATAAACTGTCTCCCCCAGAAAAAGGCATCTACCCTTAAAGGAAAGAATTTGCTCCTTAGGAGGAAATTCTTTCCTTTAAGAGTTGATCCCTGTTGACATAGGAGATCAAAATATATTTGCAGGAGTTGCCTCCCCTGAAGGTGTATAGATTCCCCTTAAATGCATGAAATATTAGCCTTGGCCAATCTCCAAACAAAGACCTAGAGAACCAACGAAAAGCAAACTTACATGATAATGTTGGGATTCCAACAGTATATTGTTATAACAGGGACTGCCCATGTACATAGAGAATACCAGGGCTGTGTCATTTGATATCAAGTTTATCAGACAAGGCTTTGAGAATGCTTGTAGAATCACGAGGCTTGCCGAGCGATTCTGCATGCATTCTCAAAGCCGAACCTGATAAAGTTGATATCAAATGACACAAATTTGGTATTCTATTTATCAGTAAATTCCCTTGCACACTCCTACAGTTTTGCCATTGTTTTCCAGTAGTCCAGTTCATAGAAGTGTAATATCATATTTACCTGATAAAGCTCACCTGTCCTGAGATAGCATATCTTTATCAGGTCAATATGTTACAATGCAATTAATATAGGGGATAGCTGATAAATTTGGGTGAGCATCAGTAGCTCAGATGGATGCGCTTCTGACTGGTGATCAGGAGGAGGTGGGTTTGATTCCTGCCAAGATCGGCAGCATTCTTTCATGGAGCTTGATCATGAAATCTTTTCTACGGTCATTCTCTCCCTTACGCTGATTCAAGAAGGGCAGTTGTCAGTTTCTAGCGAAAGAATCTGCACTGTACTGGTTCACCGCTTATAAGCCTGCCCAGGAAAAGTGTGGATAGGTAAGCTGACCGGCTCAAAATGAACTAAAATAGTGTTGACTGGGCCATTAAACTCTAATACATACAAACAAACTGATAAATTTGAATAACTAGTGCTGTTCATCTATGTTTATGTAGGCTTGACAAAATATATTTTAGGTTTGGTGTGGCCTGACCAGTGAGGGTTCTCTCATAGCTGTGAAGCAGATAGAGCTGAACACTAACAACCATACAAAGGCCAAGAGGGAGTATGAGAAAGTACAAGAAGAGGTGGAATTGCTGAAAACACTAGAACATAAAAACATTGTAGGGTGAGTACTGTAAAAATCCTAAAAATTCGGACACTTTGTGGACTTGTTGTAATTCTCCTAAAATTTTAACAAAAGTTGTTTCATGATCCAGAAGGAGTCCAAAAGGTGCAAACTGAATGGCAAACAGTGTAGATCCTGATCAGATGGCAAACAGTGTAGATCCTGATCAGACTGCAGTCTGATCTGGGTCTTTACTGTTTGCTTAGGCCTATCTGTCCCAATACTTAGGATCATTATGCTAGTCCTTCATTCAGAAATTCAGGGTTGCCACACGTCAGGGAAAAGTCAGGGAAATCTAATTATAGCCCCGCTTTGAAAAAGTGGGGCTATATTGGATTTGCCATGTCCTTCTGTCATTCCGTGATTCCGTTAATTTGTGTTGGCTCCATAACTTTGTATCTGCTTAACATATTTTCATGAAACTTCACACAAATGTTAAACACCATAAGACAATGTGCAGAGCGAAGGAATTATAACTGTGGATTGCCTACTTTTGGAGTTATTGCCCTTTGAACATTTTCCGTAATTCCGTAATTCCGTGATTCCGTTAATTTGTGTTGGCTCCATAACTTTGTATCTGCTTAGCATATTTTCATGAAACTTCACACAAATGTTAAACACCATAAGACAATGTGCAGAGCGAAGGAATTATAACTGTGGATTGCCTACTTTTGGAGTTATTGCCCTTTGAACATTGAAATATGGCAATTTTAATTGTGTCCGCTTCATAACTCGAAAACCGTTTGAGATATTTTTAGGAAACTTCACACAAATGTTAAGCACTATGAGACGATGTGCAGAGCGCAGGAACCATAACTCTGCATTGCTTATTTTTGGAGTTATTGCCCTTTGAACATTGAAAAATGGCAATTTTAACAGTGTCCGCTTCATAACTCGAAAACCGTTTGAGATAATTTCATGAAACTTCACACAAATGTTAAGCACTATGAGACAATGTGCAGAGCGCAAGAACCATAACTCTGGTTTTCGTATTTTCTGTGTGTCTGTCTGTGTGTCTGTCTGTGTCTGTTAACAATTTTCGTGTCCGCTCCATAACTTTAAAACCCATTCACATATTTTCATGAAACTTCACACAAACATTAAACACCATGAGATGGTGTGCAGAGTGCAGGAACCATAACTCTGGATTGCCTAATTTTTGAGTTATTTCCCTTTGAATATTGAAAAATATCAATTTTAGCCGTCTTTGCTCGATAACTCAAAAACCGTTTGAGATAATTTTATGAAACTTCACACAAATGTAAAGCACCATATTACGTGTGCAGAGCGCAGGAACCCAAACTCTGGATTGTCTTCTTTTTCAGTTATAGGCTTTTGAATATTAAAAAATGGCAATTTTAACTATGTCCGCTCCATAACCGTTTCTGATATTTTCATGAAACTTCAAATAAATGAAAAGCACCTTGAGATGATGTGCAGAGTGCAGGAACCATAACTCTGGTTTGCCTTCTTTAGGAGTTATTGCCCTTTGAACATTTAAAAAGGCAATTTTGACTGTGTCGGCTCCATAACTCACAAACCATTTGAGATATTTTCATGACACTTCACACAAGTGTAAAGCACCATGAGACAATGTGCAGAGCGCAGGAACCCTGACTCTGATTTGCCTACTTTAGGAGTTATTACCCTTTGAACATTGAAAAATGGAAGATGAAATTTAGTATAAACATGGACATTCTGGTAATGTATCATGCTCATTGAAATGAGGGACAAGGGCTCACAACTCTTAGAGTTTTTCCAGATAATGTAAAATTTTCAACAGTTATTTCTTGTTCATAACTGTTTTCTCTGCAGTTTAAATAACTTTCTTCTCTGACAGCGCTGAAGCGGGGCTATAGTCAGATCCTCTGACAGCTCTAGTTTTTTTCAAGGTCAGGGAATTGTCAGGGAATTTTGAGAACTGTTGGGGAAGTTTGGAATATAGGCAAAATGTAATAGAATTTCGGAAAAATAATGAATCCAAAATCACCAACTCAAATGTAATAAATTGAAGGCAGTTTGACACTCATATGTAAGCTTTTCTAACTTAAAAATAGCTGGCTATAGTATTGCTGTTTGATGGCTATGACAGCTTCTTCAGTGTTTAGAAATCTGCCTGCCTGAGTATGAAGTTAAGTTGGCCTTCTTGAAAGCCATCTATTGCTTGAAGAAGCTGAAAGGGAGTTGCACCCCTTGCCTACTGAGCACCTATTTTCCACAAACCAGTTACTTAAATACTAGTATATGGTTTCTGGTACCACTTAGGCAAAAACATCAACAACTTCAGTGTAATAAATTGAAGGCAGTTTGACACTCATTTGCAATTATGTGGTAGTGCAAGCTTTCTAACTTACAAATAGCTGGCTATAGTATTGCTGGTTGATGGCTAAGGCAGCTTCTTCTGTGTTTAGAAATCTGTCTGCCTGAGTATGAAGTGAAATTTGCCTTCTTGAAAGCCATCTATTCCTTGAAGAAGCTGAAAGGGAGCTGTGCCCCTTGCCTCCTGAACAATTATTTTCTAGATACCATTTACTTAAATACTACATGTAGTATGTGGTTTTTTGTACCACTGAGGCAAAAACCTTGTGTGTTTCAGCTAAAAGATAAAATGACATATAATATATTAGCCTTTAGTAGCAGGTACTGCTACTTCATATAAGTAGTAGCTACTCTTTAGTCTTAGTTATACAAATTAATGTTTTTATTTTTCTTTTTAGTAGACACATTCTGTTTAAATTTAGCCTGCTCATAATTCATATTTCATGTCATGTTTCATAGTTTTTTTGCCAAATCTGATCAATGTGTGTCTCTGATGAAGCCATGTTATGAATAACATCACATTTTCAAGTCACGGACATGAACTCTTTACATATAGAAAGGTGGGATGGTAGGATATGTAGAGGTATACTATATTTTTAAGGAGAATGGATACACCTTCTGGGGAGTCAACACCTGTAAAAGTATTTTTGTCTCCCATGTCAGTAGGGGTCAACTCTTAAAGGAAAGAATTTGCTCCTGAGGAGCAAATTCTTTCCTTTAAGAGTAGACCCCTTTTAAGTGGGACAGGGCTTATAGAAAAGTGAACGGGAAGTCCCAAAAGTTGTCTCCCTTTGAAAAATGGCAGAACAATGTGTTCCTATTCCCCTTAAAACTGGTTAAAAAGGATAGTGGGTGTTACAGCCTATATAACACCCACAATCTTTGTTAGGAACAAAAAGAAGAAATATTTCACATTATTTTATACTACAAAATGCCTTTCTTACAGCAATGACAGATAGCTTTTTCTCACATAAGTGAGATTTTTGAAAGCTTATCTCTTTGTGCCTTTCCAGGTATATGGGTACAAGTCTTGAGGACAGCATAGTCAGCATTTTTATGCAGTTTGTTCCCGGTGGTTCTATAGCTAGCATTCTGGCTAGATTTGGTGCTCTTGATGAAGCTGTGTTCAGAAGATATACCAGGCAAATATTAGAAGGGGTGGAATATCTACACCAGAATGATGTCATACACAGGTAAGATGATAAAGCATGTACCCTTGGTGGTGCATTCTGAGCTAGGATTCTGGGTAGGTTGAGTGCTCTCAATTAATGAATCTATGTTAAGAAATATGCCAGGCAGATACATTAGAGACATTCATTTGCATTAACCCTTATCTTGCTGTTCATGACAACCCCTATCTTTGCAAACAGTGTAGATCCAGATCAGATGGCTTCTGAAGAAGCCATCTGATCAGGATCTACTCTGTTTGGCATTCAGTTTATGAATTTGTAGCAATAAATTACATCAAGTAATTTGATTGGTTGATAGACAGATATGAGTGTGGCTTAGATGAATATTCAGCAAGATAAGGGTTAATAGCAACCAGATTCATTAGTAATCAGTTTCTTGGTTTCCTTCTGATAAAACTGACAAAAGTAGTCAAGCAAAATGATACATGTATGCACTGTACTGGTTGACCACTTAGAAGGGTTAAGCCTGCTCAGGAAAGCCATGATTACCGGTAAGTCAGCTAATATGAAAGGTCAGCGGCTATTGCTTGGGCCTTTAATCCATATCATGCCAGGAAACCCCAAAATGGGTCATTGGAAAAAAGTGCAGGGTCAAATCAGACACGGAAGAATGCAGTGTCTGATCAGGGCCTTCACTGTTTGCAGAAAGTTAAGCCATTTTCCAAATAAATTTCTATGAATTATTTAACCTGACACCCCTGAATATTGAAATGGACTCCTACTGAACATGAAGGGGAATATTCCATTCAGTAAAAAATGGGTGTAACTTCATAACAAACAAACTAAACTGATATACCCCAAAAATCCTAAAAATTTGGACACCTTGAGGACTTGCTGTAATTCTCCTAAAATTTTAACAAATTTGTTTCATGGTCCAGGAAGGATTCCAATAGGTGCATATAGAATGGCACACAATGTAGACCCAGTCTGATCTGGGTCTACACTGTTTGCTTCGGCCGATCTGTCCAAATACTTAGGATCGCTACAGTAGTATCTCTGTATGTTTTCAGAGACATAAAGGGAGGTAATGTGATGCTGATGCCGAATGGAGTGATTAAACTGATAGACTTCGGGTGTGCCAAGAGACTGTGTATCAACTTGAGCATGGGCCAGTCTGAGATCCTTAAGTCCATGAAGGGGACACCATACTGGATGGCCCCGGAAGTGGTAAATGAGACCGGACATGGAAAGAAGTCAGATATCTGGTTTGTATGTTTAACCCATTTTGTACCAGAAACCCCAGTCATTTTGCAAATAAATTTTAAAGATTAGACAAAAAAAATTGAAGATTCATTTTAAAGAATGTTTTTAAAATAAAAGTTGCTTTTATGTGAGAGATAGATGGAGCTCTCTGCTCACTACTGATTCATTTTGTATAATTTCACCTTAAAACAAAAATTGCAATTGTAAAAATTGATGATCAACCTCCCCAACTGACAGTTTGAAATAAAAAGCTAAAAGGTTGCCTTTGGAAACAAAGAATACATAAAAAAAACACAAAAATCGGAGATTCAGTTTTATTGAGTCTCTTCATACACAGGCTGCATAAGCCTCCTAGCACCGGCTTAAGCTATATTCGATTTTCAAAGTAACCAGAATAGACTAAATGATCCCAAAGGAAAAGAAAATATAATCTGCATTATGATGAAGCACTGGGAAACTTTTTATGGCTGCCACACGGCTCTTAACACCAGCTGCAGTGAGGTAAAATAAAAAGCTAAAAGGAAAGACTGGTATCTGCTAATTATGAAATATGCATACATATAATATTAGTTATTTCCATTTCCCAGGAGCATTGGCTGCACAGTGTTTGAAATGGCAACAAGAAAACCCCCCTGGTAAGTTTGAATGTCTGTTGTCAGCATTTAAGGGGAATGGCAACACCTCACAGATTTTTCCGCCATTTTTAGAAGGGAGTCGACTTTCTAGACTTCATGTTCATTTTTCTATAAATTCTGTTCCTGCAGAAAAAGGGTCTACTCTTAAAGGAAAGAATTTGCTCCTTAGGAGCAAATTCTTTCCTTTAAGAGTTGACCTCTATTGACATGGGAAAACAAAAATACTTTTGCAGGAGTTGCCTCCCCTGAAGGTGTATCCATTCCCTTTAAATAGTGGCAAAACTGCGCGAACAGTACAGACTTTAGCATGGCTGCTTGTGCAGAGCCCCCACAGTTCACACATACATGAAAGCAAAGGAAACTTAAATCAAAATCAAATGATCTGTTAATGATTGGAGAGGCACACAGGCATATTTGAGGTGTTTCAAAGATAACTTGGTCTTTGGACTTGCATGCTCTGCATAGACTTACATCATTCTGTCCTTAGTCAGGGCCCAGCTGTAAAAAAATCTCCTTAGCTTAACAAGCTTTTAGTGGTCAAAATGTTACCTGTTCCAGTGTACATGATGTACACTATTTAATATGGTGATATTTTTGCTGAAAATATGTGAGTAGCTTTTTCATTTACAAATGCTACTCAAATTTTTCAGCAAAAATGCAAAAGCTACTCACATTTTTTTTTCGTTAAAAGTAGCAGCATATTTGCAATATTTAATGATCATAATTTTAATGGTATGTTAACTATTGATGTCATTAAGTTTTGAACAACTTCCTCCAGAACATAGCCTACTCTGTAGGCATGAAGAGGCTTTGTGTCAATGTGCATTCAAAAGACTCTGATCAGACTGAAGATGCACAGTCTGATCAGGGGCCAGTTGTTCAAAGCATCGTTAGCTTAACGAGCTCGTTAGTGGTCATATTGTTAACTGTTCTAGCAAGTAGAATATAGAAAATTTTGGTATTTTTGCTGAAAAAAAGCTGTTCACATTTTTTCAGCATATTTGCCATATTTAATGATCAAAGTTTTAACGATATGTTAACTAACGACATCGTTAGTTTTGAACAACTGGCCCCAGAGTCTTTTTTGGATGCACTTTTGAAGATACATGTTCACTCATTTATTCTTTGTTTTTGTTTTCTTCACTCTACATTACTTATAGTTTTGCTTATCCACATAAGAAGCATCTATAAGATATATAGAGGATCTTACATGAGTGCTCATGTATTATTGAATTTATTAAACGAGTTGAGGAAAAGGGATAAAATGCGAGGCTTTGCCGAGCATTTTATCCCTTTTCCTCAACGAGTTTAATAAATTCAATAATACATGAGCACGAATGCAAGATTCTATTTATCATAAGACATTTAAAGCGCATTTGATTGAGGATTGTTTACAAAAATGTCAAAATTCCGCCATTAGTAAACGGGAAGTCATGAAGGACGTCGTACATGTAACGTTACGGGACGTATCTACCTAATTTGCATATTTAATCCACTAGTGGATTATCGAAAATAATACATGGCGTTATTACACTCTCAGACGCGACGTCATATGATAAACAAGGTAAATTTATTTTAGAAGCCTTCTTGGTGTAGTGGATCAGCTTCTCCTCTTATAACCAGGGTCATAGGTTCGATTCTGGCTTTCTCCAGACTTGCAAATGAGTCTTTAAATTGACATTCTGTCTCCATATGACTTAAGTTGTTGATGACACTTAAAACTCAAGTAAACACACACCAGAAAAATTAGACTAAATAAAAGTGAATATTCTTGAGATTTGGTGGTAATCAGTTTTAACCTATTTAGAACAAAATAGAATATTTCACCTAATATATTGCAGAAGTCAGTTTCAAAATTTTGGGGATTCAAATTGAGTTGTTTCAAGAAACTTATTTAGAAGTGACAAACAGTGAAGGTTCTTATCAGACACCACATTCGGTGGCATCTGATCTGGGTGTGCACTGTTGGCCAGTGCCCCATTTTGAGGATCCTGTTTAAAAAGGGTTAAAGAACATTCTTGCATAAATTCCTAGGAACATAGCTGTTTGAAGCTATTCCTGAAGCTGTATTCAAACAGTAATACCATGTTCAAATCATGACATCCGCATGCTGGTATGAACATAGGTTTTGAACATTTGAAATCACAAGATGGGCCTTGCTTTGTATAAATTACCTTGAGCAACGTAATGTCATTACCCTGAATTTTTTAAAAATTTATAACATCAGAACGCCATTGCAGAACTGACGTCATTTTAACATCATTCTAAACTAGTGGCCATGTTGGTTTTATGCTTGCATATGAAGAGTTTATATGAAGTCTGGGGGGCATTTTCATCTCAATTTGGTGTTAGAATGGTAAGTTATGCAAGAATAATGATCATCCATAGTTATTTCATTGCAGTAACATTTGTCTGGTCCCTCTGAAGGTATTTGAACACTCAGCCTAGTTGGCTTTGTGTTCAAACACCTTACTTGGGACTCGGCAAATGTTAATGCATGAAAAACCAGGGGTGATCCATTTATAAAACAATACAGTGGAGTGATTTTTGAGCTTCGATTGTGATCCACTATGTTTCAGTGGTACCATATCATTTCCATAATAAAACATATGGTAAACTGAACTTTTAGGAGCCATGGCTTGTCAAGTCTGTGTGTTATATTCAACACAGGTGTTAGAAAAATATCACTATAATGAGGCTGCAATATACAGTGAAATTCCGCTATTAAGACCACCTAAAATTACGACTAATTCTGCTATAAAAAGCTTATTTTGAAGGGAACACTTAAATTTTCTTTGTTTTTTTTTTTCTGTGTACAATGTCCTCTGGTCAGGGACCACCTTTGGGACTGTTCAAAAGTGGTCTTTAAGACCACTTTTGAACAGTCCCAAAGGTGGTCTTAATATAGGAATTTTACTGTATTATTTTGGAATATGACGAAGCAAACACTAATTTTTTTATTACAGCATTGTGCTTTTGTTTCTGATTTTGTAAGTGAGTATGTTTTTTTCTCCCTTCAGGGCTGATATGAACCCAATGGCAGCTATATTTGCCATTGGCTCAGACAAACCAATCCCACAACTGCCTGACAAGTTCTCAGCAGAGGCTAAGGAGTTTGTGAACTGCTGCCTTATCAGGTAATAAAAAGAAATTAGGAATGATTGACTTCAAAACTGTCATCTGACAACAGAGGATAACACCCTCATGTGTGAAACTAGTAAATGTATCTACCGTAAACATCCTAACATTACGATAACACGCCTATACAAATACATTGTAAATTTTATCGCAGAAAAACGGACATTTTAAGATGAAAAATTGTGATATTTTTTATTATTTCTGCTCCAAAATATGGATTGTGGGTACTCGTTAAAACCGCTGATGAGGCAGTTCTAACGAGTACCCACAATCTATAATATGGAGCAGAAATAAGAAAAATAAGGTATACCCCTGTAAACCCCACTTTTACTATATAAAAGTGGGGTTCAAGGGGGTCAAAATTATATAGGTGTGTGTTCGTGATGAAAATTCAGACCCTTGAGGACTTGCTGTAATTCTCCCAAAAATTTAACAAATTTGTTTCTCGATCCAGCAAGGAGGTGCAGATGGAATGGCAAACAATGTAGACCCTGATCAGACTGCTCCTTCAGGAGCAGTCTGATCTGGGTATGCACTGTTTGCTTAAGCCTGTCTGTCCCAATACTGAGGATCATTATGGTATAATGTTTTTGCATATGGCATTTTTCTGTCAAAAATCTGTGATATATTTTTATTCACGGTTTAAACATACAGTTGACTCTCGTTATCTCGACTTCGCCTGTCTGGATCCTATCAAGTATGTCGAACCGATTTCTAAGTCCTGTATATTTCCCCTATATATTTATTGTATTTCAGCTTCACATGTATCGAACTACTTTTAAGTCGACACTTTGGCTATCTCGCCCATCATCCCTGAATATAGTTTTCACTGTTTTTACTGTTGCGTATCTCGAACTGTAAAGAAGAAGAAAAAAACGATGCCGCCAGTCTTTCAGTTAAAGAAAATAATAAAAGACCTTTACAAAACAGCTCATCAATACTCACAATGTTTTTTCATAATAAAATAATGGGTTTCTGTCTTTTGACACTGCCATATAATGTTGTTCAAAGCATTGATAACTCAAGGAGCTTGTTAGTGAACAAAATGCGAATTCTTCTAATCAGTACAATATCTAATACTCTGTTCTTTTTTTTTCTGAAAAACATTGAGTTGCTTTGCAAAAATATTTGTGTATACGCTATATTTTATTATCAGAGTTTTAATGATATTAACCCTTATCCTGCTGAATATTTAATTTAGCCACACCCACTTGATATATTTTATTCCTGCAAATTCACAACCTGAATGTCAAAAAGTATAGATCCTGATCAGACGGCTTCTTCAGAAGCCATCTGATCTGGATCTACACTGTTTGCACAGGTAGGGGCTGTCCTGAACAGCAGGATTAGGGTTAACTAAGGATGAAGCTAGTTTTGGTCACCTGCCCCCGTTATTTTTTGTATAGCTTTTTAACTTCTCAGCATATCTGTATTCTCTTCCACAGGGACCAAACCAAGAGATTGTCAGCTCAGGAGTTGTTGCAGTCTCCATTCATAAAGAGACGTCTCAAGAAGAGTTGATGAAAGATTGAGTCCATAGTTTATTTTTCCAAGTTATAGAAGTATGATCTGTGCATCAGATCGGTCGACAGGCTGGCCACTTTAGAACAGATGCTGGAAAAGATCAGATTCTATTCATAATGGGACATCAGAAGGAACGTAGAGGGTAGAGGTTATTTTTCGAACTTATGCAATCATTCCATCTAGTAGAAAGACATAAACAGATCTGTAAATGTAGGACCTATGCTGAAGCGTATCTTATTACATAAGACTATGGAAAGGAGATGTCAGAATGAGACTACCGTATTCGGGCGTGTACTACCCGCATTTGCGTACTACCCGCACCCCTTTTTTTTGCCAAAATCTGGGGGAAAAATGTTATTCTGTTGTATTACCCGCATGGAACATTTGCTGAAATTTTGGTGGGTCCGTAAGTGAGAAAAAGTAAGAATTTGGCCAGTTTTTGTAACATAAAACGGAACGTGCGATCGTCTTCAAAAGGCGGGAAAATGCACGTGCGTGCGGCTATCACCAGAAAGCATGTATTTTACATGAAAAAGTTGTAAAAACCTTGTTATTTATTTATTAACCAATATATGCCCAGCGGCCCTTTTGGGGGACATCGGCAAACAGTGCAGACTCAGATCATACGCCGCAGAAAATGTTGTAAAAACTTCACCTGTTCACCCTTGCAATTTATTTATTAACCAATATAAACTTTCCCTTAATAAAACATTGTCATTGTTTTTATTCTTTTGTATTATCCCTTCCCTGGCCGCTGTTTGCGATTACGACTGATCATCGTCGTTACGCACTACGAACCGCTGATTAGCGGTGCTTTTGATGTGCAATTTAGACCACTCATCGGGTAAACACTTATTGCGCATGCAGTGTCCGTGTCCGTTAATCGATAGCGAATTAACATGATTAAAGTCGGCCTTTGTTTGTGTTAATTGTGTGTTTGGTAAAGGTGACAAAGTTGAGAACTTTGAGAAGTGACATATGACTAAATCTGACAAGTCATTCTAACCGGCCCTTCTTAGGGCCAACAAACCCTCAAGAAAGAATAGCCAAATAATGTCACTAAGTAGATATACATATCTACACGTCCCCTTTTCATTTTTTTACTCCGTTTCATTGATATATTTCTATTTGTTTTTCTGCTCCGCAAAAAAAAAATCCGCTGGTAAAATGTAGCATCCTTTTGTAAAAGCTCATTCTTGTTTCACGGAAACGCTCGAATATAGTCGAGTGACCACGATCGCTCAAGTCAAATATAGCGGCCAATCAAATCGATTGTAGCTATACACACCTTCTCAATTCCCGGAAATCAGACAAACCATGTGTACAAATGGATAAATAACTTGTTTATTTCGTTTAAAATCAGAGTTTTAGGAATAATTAGTACAAAATCGGTTTTCCTAGTATTGGAGATGGTTATATTACTCATGTGTAAGTTAAATCGAGTCGGCAATTAACGTTATTTATATCGGGAATCGTAAATAGATAGCGCATAACATTGAGATGCATTGTATTTTCAGCGGACAAAAGTAAAAAAAAAAAAGGTCCAAAACAAATTCGGGCAGATTACCCGCACCCCAAACTTGGGCTGTAATTTGGGGGAAAAAAACTGCGGGTAGTACACGCCCGAATACGGTATGTAAAGGAGATGTCAGAATGAGACAATGTAAAGGAGATGTCAGAATGAGACTATGTAAAGGAGATGTCAGAATGAGACTATGTAAAGGAGATGTCAGAATGAGACTATCTAAAGGAGATATCAGAATGGTTATGCTTAAAAAGAGAAGTGTACACCACTGCAGACCAGAATCTGCTTCACTGAGGTGGTCAAAGACAATTAAGGTATTGGGAACATTGTATAGGGTAGTAATTTGCTAACTAATGGGGAAGCCAGTTGAGAAGCTTCTTACAAAGTCTGTGATCATTGTTAGAAGGATTATTGACTGAAATACTGAAGGAAGACTTCACTGACTGGAATAATAGAAATACGGGAGAAAGTTTAACACTAACCGGAATAACAAACACTGGAGAAAGTTTACACTGATTGGATTAAATATATGCTACAGGAAGTTTAACACTAACTGGAATAACAAAACACTGGAGAAAGTTTACACTGATTGAATTAATAGAAGTACTAGAGAATCCTTTACACTGACTGAAATAAGACAGAAACTGGAGAAAGTTTTACACTGTCTGGAATAACAGAAATATTGGAGAAAGTTTTACACTGACTGGAATAACACAAATATTGGAGAAAGTTTTACACTGTCTGGAATAACAGAAATATTGGAGAAAGTTTTACACTGTCTGGAATAACATAAATATTGGAGAAAGTTTTACACTGTCTGAAATAACATAAATATTGGAGAAAGTTTTACACAGTCTGGAATAACAGAAATATTGGAGAAAGTTTTACACTGTCTGGAATAACAGAAACACTGAAGGAAGTTTAACACCAACTGGAATAACAAAAATACTGAAGGAAGCTGTACATTGACAGAAATAACAGAAAATACTTGTCCAGGTGACTGTAATAACAGAAATATTTTGGAGAAAGTTATACACTCACTGGAAAAATAGAAATACTGGAGAAACTGATTAGAACAACACAAGGAAATGGAGGGAAAAATGTTTTGCTTATTTGTTAAAATTGCCTCTCTGATTCCAACAAATAACTTCTGCATACAGTTTTATTGAGAATACACAACATATATTTTTCATTGAGAGCAGGGAAATTCATCCATAAATATCCTAAGGGCTCAGATCTGAGTATCGGTGTACTGTACCGTCTCAGTTTATCTTGTCCTCAGCATGTCCATATATGTCATGTTTGGGACCATATCCTAAGTGCCATTTGTGGAAGTATGTGGATGGCAGACATGGTACATGTTCATGGACAGAATAGAAGCCTCAGTGGTGCAGTGGTTACGCTACTCGCCTTGTAAACCAGGGATTGCAGGATCGATCCCGGGCTTCTCCAGACTTTCGGATGAGTCTTTAAACCGAGGTCGCGTCTCCGTATGACCTTAGCTGTTGGTGGGACGTAAAACTAAAACTCACTCACTCATGGACAGAAGCGACTTTCTGTTGGAGCTGTACAGACATTCAAAAATCAGATGTTTTTATCTGATAAAATACCTTTCTAAAAATATCCAGCAAGCTGATGAATGTACCTATTTGAAAAGTGCATTTTTTGCATACAAACAGGGAACTAGAGCTGAAGTTAGTGATCACCTGAGAGAAATTTGAAATTGGCATTTATTGATGTTTCAGGGAAATAAATGCAGCTGATATTTTCACAATTTTTTACTTAGGAGAGAACTTGTGGGACTTAGTGTTTGCTTTCCTGAAGACGGAGTTACACCAAAATTGGAGATCTACTCTTAAAGGAAAGAATTTGCTCCTCAAGAGCAAATTCTTTCCTTTATGAGTAGATCCCTTTTGGTATGGAAGACAAAAATATTCTAGAAAGGATTACCTCCCTTGAAGTTGTAGTCATTAGTGTATGATATGAAAGAAACAGTTGTTTGAATTGACTTTTTACATCCCCGTTATCACTATTTAGGTCATTTTAGGGACTTGTACTTCCAGTTTTGTGGGACTTTTACCTGACATTGAGATGAAAAGACATCTCAAGCCCTGCCGCCTAACTGAACCAATAGGATTTATATGCAGGGATGGTCCGACTTGCACTACTTTGCCCAGGAAGGCTTAAACCTTCGATGCGGTTTACCAGTACTCAAGACCCGTGTCTAAAGTGTGGTTGGTATCAGGTCTGCAAGGAAGCACCTTGCAGCCCAATCTGTTTCTCCAAGCCCAGAATGGGCGGGGGCCATGAAAAAAAACAAATATATTTTTTATCGATGAATGTTGTTCAACTCATTGTGATAGGCAAGTATGCAATAACATACAAATGAATGTTAAAAAGGTGAAGCAATACATTTTATAATGCATTGTGATAAGGAATAGCAGATTTGTAGGATACTTTTTAATGGCATTATTTTGATAGTATATAAATACAAACAAACCTCTTTATAAACCATTTTATGAAAGAACTTTTTTTACATGATATGATTTATTTGGAACCTGGAAATATATAGATTATATAGAAAAATGACCATAAAAGGTCTTATTTCTGTATGCTGTAAACATTTTTCTTGGATATAACATGGCTGTTTAAGTGGAATTGGAACACCTGGCAGATTTTTCCACCATTTTACAAAGGGAGACAACTTTCGGGACTTCCTGTTCACTTTTCTATAAGCCCTGACTCATTGAAAAAGGTGTCTGCTCTTAAAGGAAAGAATTTGCTCCTCCGGAGCAAATTCTTTCCTTTAAGAGTTGACCCCTATTGACATGGGGACAAAAATATTTCTGCAGGAGTTGCCTCCCCTGAAGGTGTTCCCATTCCCCTTAATTAACATGGTTTCTGCTTTGCACCCCAATAATAGTTTTATAAAGGGGATGTGGTGTGGTGCATTCCGTAAAGTTTATTAGTTGTAAGACAGCCTGTCATGGTGTAAAACCATAATTTCAATTGTTTTTTTTCCTCCTGATGGAAGCAAATCTTTCACAAGTAGACACAAAAGAAATCTGCTTTGATGTAATGCAGGATTTTAAATGGTGATCTGGTAATACTTGTGTAGTTAAACTAGATTTTAGTTTTACAGTAAAAGACATTTATACTGCCATAAAATAGAACATTAGGGTATCAGCCTCTGTTACATAGTTAATTCCTTCATGGTCCCAAAAATGGTATTTTCTTGTGTCCAATTGTTCAAAACTAACGCTGCCATTAATTATGCCCCCAACTTTAAAAAAGTTGGGGGGCATATTGCTTCTGGCTTGTCCGTCCGTTCGTCCGTTAGTCCGTTAGTCCGTTCGTACGTCACGCTTTCTTGTGCATAGCATATCTTTAGAACCGTGTATGCTAGTGTTTTGAAATTTCATATATGGGTTCCTCATGAAAAAATAGTTGACCCGTATTTTTTTTCTTGTCCAAATTATCTCCCCTTCTTGAATTATTTCCCCTTTAATTAAATAACATAGAATTCTCGTTAGCAAGATATCTCAAAAAGTATTTGAGCTACAGCCTTGATATGTGGTATAGTGATTGGGACTAAGGAGGAGACTACCTGATTAAATTTTCAACCAATTCGATAAAATTTTGTTAGAGTTATGGCCCTTTGTAATTTTTTGCTACTCAATTGTGTTGCTTTCTGGTGCATAGCATATCTTCAGAACCGTGTATGCTAGTGTTTTGAAATTTCATATATGAGTTCCTCATGAAAAAATAGTTGACCCGTATTTTTTTTCTTGTCCAAATTATCTCCCCTTCTTGAATTATTTCCCCTTTAATTAAAAAACATAGAATTCTCGTTAAGAGTTTCATTGATGATACTTGGTACATGCTTGGAACTAGGAGTGAAATTTTTATGCAGGCATCCATGTTTGACCTTGACCTAGATTTCATGGTTTGGTGACTTTGCGCCTCCACAGGCGCGACATAGCCTTCGGGGGAATTCTTGTTGTATGTTTTTGAGTCTTTAACAATATTTGTTGAATATTTTGCCATCTAAGGACAAGCAAAGGTTGGGGGCATTGTGTTTTACAAACACCATTTCTAGTTTACAAATCATTTAAACTTCGATCATTTATGTTTTTGCTGAAAAAATGTGAGTAGCTTTTGCGCATAGCTTCTCACATTTTTTTTTCATCTTACCGGTAAGTACCAAAATTTTGAATACATGCACATGTATTGTACTTGCTAGAATAATTAATAAGTTGACCACTAACAAGCTTGTTAAGCTAACAATGCTTTGAACAACTGGGCCCTGTTGAAAATTGGCAATGTTTTTCTCCTGTAAACAGTTTGTGGGTGGGTGTTAGAACTGCCTCAATACGGCAATTCTAACTAGTGAGTGTTTGAGTGAGTGTTTGAGTTTTACGTCCCACCAACAGCTTAGGTCATACGGAGACGGGACCTCGGTTTAAAGACTCAGCCGAAAGTCTGGAGAAGCCTGGGATCGATCCTGCGACCTCTGGTGTACAAGGCGAGTAGCATAACCACTACACCACGGAGGCTTCTGGCAATTCTAACGAACACACACAACCAAGCAAAAAATTGTAAACCCCACTATTTTCTATATAAAATGTGATTTTAAGGCTGTTTGTTAGACAGACTTGTAACATGATGATTTGAAAAATTAAACCTGCTTTATACTGCCTGCTAGGCCTAAAAAAAATAGCTGTGTTTCTGCTAACTTGTTGAAAAAAATTAAGGTCGCTAGGTCGAAAAAAACTTCTGATCTTTTGTCAACATTTTATTGGAGGAAAAAAGAATAAAAGTCTTGAAATGGGCTAAATTTAAACCATATTACAAGAAAATATTCAAATAACGAGGTTATGAGGATCCAGAAGCGAAAAGAACAGGACTGTATGTATTAATTAGTTTTGCTATTTTGACAGTTTTGTGAATAACTTTCAAAAGTGCAAGAGAATATGAAGGTTTATAGGTAAGAAAATATGGTTGTAAAAACTACAGGGTTGGCACAAAAATCAGGTACAGTAGGGTCAGCTGAAACACAGATATTTATTAGGCCTTATCTACACCGACTGTGATATGAAATCTTTCTAGTTCTTCTATGACTGCCAGAAAGTTTCGTGAATGATATGTATAAGTGGTTACCATACGCGTAATGATCCTAAGTATTGGGACAGATAGGCCAAAACAAACAGTGCAGACCCAGATCAGACTGCTCCTGTAGGAGCAGTCTGATCAGGGTCTACACTGTTTGCCATTCCGTCTGCACCTTTTGGACTCCTTGCTGGATCATGAAACAAAGTCAAAATGTTTAGGACAATTACAGCAAGTCCTTAATGTGTCCAGATTTAAATGTGGATGCCTTGAATTAAACCGACTTTCTGCCTGATTCTAACCCTTATAGGGAATGGATACACCTAGCAGATTTTTCTGCCATTTTTCAGAGGGAGACAACTGTTGACTTTTTTGTAAACTGTCCCCACTGAAAAAAGGGGTCTACTCTGAAAGGAAAGAAATTGCTCCTCAGAAGCAAATTCTTTTCTGTAAGAGTTGACCCCAATTGACATGGGAAACAAAAATACTTTTGCAGGGGTTGCCTCCCCTGAATGTGTATCCATTCCCCTTAAAGCACAGCATTTTTAAAATATTTTTGTTCTTATTTACAGTAAGGCTTGACATTTCATGAGAATTTGATACACATGAAATGCCTGTTGTACTAACTTAATTTAAAATGTCATCTGCTACATTGATGCTTCTTTGATGCTTTGTGGTTTAAGATATGAGACTATTAGCTTCAACAGAGCCATATAAGAATCATCTATGACCACATTACCTTCGTGAATGCCTAAATGAATTTGCATGAGCTTTGGGTATATGCTGTTTTCTTCCTGATTCGTGCCCCTTAGATGTTAAGCATACGAGCTGCACACTGTTAACAAACTGTCATTATTTCACAAATAATCAGAATTTACTTCAAATTATTAATTTTAATTAGAAAATCAGAAAGACAACAAAGCATGACAGTTTCTACAAATAACATGCCTGTAATGACGTCACTTTATCGATCATGATCATCCAGAAACTTTCTCCTTAAATTTGTGCCCTTTTGAAAAGCCTGTTTGGATTATTTCCCTTTGACTGTTGTAGCTGTATTACACTTTGCCATGAAAGGAATAACTCTCTCCTATCTGAACAAAAGTTTTCTGATGTCTGTATAAACATGGTAGAGCCAATTTACTGCTGTAAATCACTAAGGCTTACATTTATTAAAAATGGTCAGAACTTAGGATGAAAAATCTTAGTGGGTGCAGACAGCAAGATAAACAACCACAACAACAACATCATATCCTATCGCCTGACTGACTCAGAGGATGTCCTTGATCTCTAATGTTGTTGAAATGAATCTGGACAAGTGAGGCAAATGCGCACATGTACTTTTCACGCGCTCTTCAAAGGCACGAATTCAACAAGAAGGCACGAATCAAGAAGAAAGAGGCATAGTTTGAATAAAATAAATGAAGTTGGAATTTTAGCACTCTCTAGGCTAAATCAGCAGACCACAAATTGTTTATTCTTATTTTTCCCAGAAAACATGACTTGAAATCTCATGCAAAATGCCTCCATAGGAGACAATTTGCATGAGATGTCAAATCCTGTTTTCTGGGAAAATTAGGAAAATGTTTCAAAATGTCGTCTGCTGCGAAAAAAAAAAAAAATACCCATCATGCAGAGCATTAAACATAAGAACCATATCCACTATCCCGGCCAAGGATGTCAAGTTTGTCCTGGGCTTTGCAATTCCATAACTGTCAACCTATACGCTTTCAACATATTGCTGTATTAAAGAAAAAATCAGGAAATTTGATCAAAATGGCCGTATAGCAGTTCTGATATGGATAAAACTGATCTTTAAGGACAAATGAAATTTTGACGTTAAAGAAAAATGATAATGAGTTACGGTGTTATGTTGTGCTGTGGTTCGGCAAATTGGAACAGCAAACTTTTTAATGGTACCCAGTTTTTTTTCCTGGTCATGCACATTGTGAATTATCACCAATATAGCCTACAGTGACAATTCTTATAAGCTGTTTGCAGCAGAAAATGCTTGTTAAGGGCTGGGCAGGTATCTCAAGGAATGGAAAATCTATCCTTCAAAAATGGATGAATCAGTGATTTGAAAAGGTCATCAGAGAAGGGACAAGAGTATGGATTTTTAACCCTTGACCTGCTGAATATCTTAATCTGCCACACCTACTACTAATTATCAACCAATCAGCTTACTTGATGCAAATCATTGCAACAAATTCACAGTCTGAATGGCAAACAATGTAGATCCTGATCAGATGGCTTCTTCAGAAGCCATCTGATCTGGATCTGCATTGTTTGAAAGATAAGACAAATCCAGGTTCAGCAGGACAAGGGTTAACTTTACAGTACTTGACTGTAAACATCTAAAGTGGATTGACACCTAAGCCAGTCTACTGTCTGCATATGACCTAGCTGTGCAAGAGATGAAAAAAAATGACCCATGAAAAAGACACGTGATGGCATGAAGTACTACTTGAATTATAATATCTATCCATCTACTGTAGAACTTCGATGGCTCGAACACCAATGGCTCGTTTACCATGGATGTGTCGAACCCGTTCTTGAGCCCCTAAGGAAATCCTCTAAATAAGAAATAGTGGGGGATAATTAAGGAGATTTTAGTCTTTTATATTGCAAATGTATGCTGTGTGTACTCATTAGAATCGCCTCAATGAGGCGATTCTAATGAGTATGCACAGCATACATTTTTCATTATAGAACACAGAAAAAGATGTCCTTAAGTATGTCATTATGACTCCTGGCATTAGCCCTGAGTGGCTCGAACTACCCCTGTCTCGAACAGATTTTCATGGTCCCAAAGGTGTTTGAGCCATTGAAGTTCGACTGTATTTTCATATTCTGAGCCATTACCTCAGTTTATATTTTGTTTAAGGGGAAATAATCAATTGTTATATTTTTTAAGGGGAAGAAATACGTGTTCAAGCGAAAACACTCTTCCAAAAAATATTTTTGTCTTCCTCTACTGTCAAGGGAAAAAATTTCTTTCGTTCCAGAAATAAGACAAATAATGCATACCCCTGTAAAGGTTTTTAGTGGGTCAGAATTATATAGGCATGTTTTCGTGATGTGCTAAAACATTAATTATATAAGGAGTTTTGTTCACCCTTTTAACCCTGTGCACAGATACTCATATCTGTGCAAATAGTGTAGATCCTGATGATCCTGATGGCTCATAATGAGCCATCTCATCAGGATATACACTGTTTTCCATCTTGTTTATGATTTGGACTAAATTCCTTATTCACAAGAATGGACTTGTTCAAAGTTCAAAGACGGAAGAGTTCATTTCAGAAATTCAAGGATGAAAGGGTTAAACTAGAAATGCTTTGAATAAAGTGGCCATGAATGTTAGAATAAGATAGTCTGTGATATATTTGTCTTCAGTTTTTATTTGCTATTTTTAGATAGTTAAGCACTGCTGTTTGTATGTTTTATTTTGTATAGTTTTGCAGAGTTAATTCCCTTCGCATTTATTTCCTTTGAATAATGAAATGTATTTCGAATGTACACCGTAATAGTATGTTGTAGAAACATGAGTGGCATGGGTTGGAATAGATAGCCACTTCATGGCCAGTTGTTCAAAACTAACGATGTCATATATAAACATATCTTTATAAATTTGGATCATTTAATATGGAATGTTTGGCAGTGTCTTTTTGTTGTTGTTGTTTATCTGAAAAAATGAATAGCTTTTGCAAATGTAAAATCTACTTATTTTATTATTTATTTTTCATTACGAAAACACGCCTATAGAAATACAAAGCCATTTTTTATGGCCAAAAATCAGAAATTTTAAGATGAAAATTTGTGATATTTTTCTTATTTCTGCTCAAAAACATAGATTGCGGGGACTCCATAGAACCGCCTCAACAAGGCGGTTCTATCGAGTACCCACAATCTATGTTTTTGAGCAAAAACATAGATTGCAGGGACTCAATAGAGCCGCCTCGACAAGGCGGTTCTATCGAGTAGCCACAATCTATGTTTTTGAGCAGAAATAAGAAAAATAATGTATACCCCCTACAACCCCAGTTTTACTATATAAAAGTAGGGTATGTGGGGGTCAAAATTATATAAGCATGTTCTTGTAATGTTTTTCATCAAATATTTAGCATGGATTAGAATGGATAGCCGCTTCATGGACTAGTTGTAGTTTGGCCCCTAACAAGTCCATTAAGCTAACAGCTGCACCCTGATGTGTAAATGAAGGGCACCCTGATGTGTAAATGAGGGGCACCCTGATGTGTAAATGAGGGTCCTGAAATGTGTTTGTGAATTCCGGTTTAACGTCGCTTTCAACAATTTTTCAGTCATATCACGATGGTGTCTGGTTGTGACAGGGAGCTCAATGCTTACTTTTAAAGTGCTGCCTCACTGAAGTATCATGTCCCAGACACATTACATGATACCACACCCAGTCACATTATCCTGACACTGGGTCGACCAGTCCTAGCTCTACTCTGTAAATCGTGCCAAGCGAAGAGCAGCTAGTACCATTTTGAACGACTTTGGTATGTTGCAGCCCGGGATCGAACCCGTGACCTCCCGTTCCCCGGAGCGCACACTCTACCAACTGAGCTATGGGGGCCGGTAGGGGCCTGAAATATTGAAATGTATAATTGTATGTGTACATATGCACTTGAGTAGCAATATCATGTCATAGTGTGATTCCTATGAATATCAGATATTCTGGTACATATTTTTATAATTAAAGTCATAATACTCATGCATATTCATATTCAGAATTGTTTTGTCCTAAGGGATATTTTTAAAATGTATGGATACTCCCTCAGGGGCAGCAACTCTTTCAAAAGTATAAATGTGTCAAGAGGACACGGATGCCCCTGCCTGGTAGCGCAATTAAGAAAATTTAAGGGGAATGGAACACCTGGCAGATTTTTCCACCATTTTTTAAAGGAAGACAACTTTCAGGACTTCCTTTTCGCTTCTCTATAAACCCAGTCCTTCTGAAAAAGGGGTCTACTCTTAAAGGAAAGAATTTGCTCCAGTTTGCTCCTCAGGAGCAAATTCTTTCCTTTAAGAGTTGTCCCTATTGACATGGGAGACAAAAATACTTTTGCAGGAGTTGCCTCCCCTGAAGTTGTATCCATTCCCCTTTAAACGCATATTGCTAACGCCATCTTAGACATGGATGTGGACAGAGACAGACGGGAAACACTATTTGCCCTTTCCACCATTTTTGAATATGGGAGGCATAAAATCTTCCCATATCAATAGGGATCAACTCTTAAACAAAAGAATTTGCTCCTGTGGAACAAATTCTTCCCTTTAACAGTAGACCACCTTTTATGAGGAGCTTATTAACAAGACACTAAAGAGAAGATAATTATTGAAGTTATCTCCCTTGCAAATATAACAGAAACAAGGTGTGTCCATTTACTATTATTGATTAGATGGGCTTTAGCCATCACTCCTTAAGCATTTCACTCCAGTGAACTGCCTTTGTATTGTTATCAGGATGGCAAATAGTGTTGATCTTGATCAGACAGCCCATTATGTGTTGTTTTATCAGGATCTACACTGTTTACATAGGTATCAATTTGATGCATTACGAAAACACGTCTATACAAATACATTATCAATTTTACCGCCGAAAATACCTACATTTTAAGATGAAAAGTTGCGATATTTTTCTTATGCTCAAAATAGAGATTGTTGGTACTCGTTAGAACCGCCTCATCGAGGCGGTTCTAACGAGTACCCACAATCTATATTTTTGAGCAGAAATAAGAAAAATAAGGTATACCCCTGAAAACCCAAGTTTTACCATATAAAAGTGGGGTTAGAGGGGGTAAAAATTATATAGCCATGTTTTCATGATGTGTCTTTTTTGTGGCTTAGCAATTTGAATATCAGGAGAAGTTTCAGCGTTATTTTTACAACATCTTGTCTATTTATATACATTCCTGGATGACGTTTTAAGGGAAACGGTTAAGCATAATATAGCACCCATCATTTATATCATGATAAAGGGAGACAACTTTAATATCTTATTTGATCCCCTTTCAACTGGTCCCCTATAAAAATGGGCTGTCCTTGGTTAATCATTAAGGGGTACTGCTCATTAAGTGTGGTTTTTGATTTGTGATCATGAGGTTGCAGGTTCAATACCGGCTGTGTCTGCAATATTCTTTCATGGAGATAAATCATGAAAGTATTTCTAAGATGTCTATGGTTGTTCTCCAACTTCAGTGGATTCAAAAACAGCAGTTGCCAGTTTCTGGCGAGAGAAAGTGAGTGAGTGTTTGAGTTTTACGTCCCACCAACAGCTAAGGTCATACTGAGATGGGACCTCGGTTTAAAGACTCATCCCAAAGTCTGGAGAAGCCCGGGATAGATCCTGCGACCCCTGGTTTACAAGGTGAGAAGCCTAACCACTGCACCACGGAGGCTTCTGCGAAAGAATGTACATGCAGTCTACTGATTAACCACTTATGTATAAACCTTAACTTTGTTTTTTTTTAGTACATATGTATTTGGTTGTATTGGTTCATTCCTGGCTTAACAGACACTTACCGGTACTTCTCTACAAAGCTTGTTTACTGTTATGATCCTATGTTTAGGGACAGATAGGCCAAAGCAAACAGTGCAGACCCAGATCAGACTGCTCCTATAGGAGCAGTCTGATCAGGGTCTACACTGTTTGCAATTCCGTTGGCACCTTTTTGATTCCTTCCTGGATCGTGAAACGAATTTGTTTAATTATTTATAAGAATTACAGAAAGTCCTAAAGGCGTCCAGATTTTTAGAATTTTTACAGTATTTTCCTAACTTTAGTTTGACTTAACCAGTAATTTCTGCTGGTTACTTAAAAAGTCATTTTTGCAAACAGTGTGGACCCAGATCAGATTGCCCATCTAGGAGCAGTCTGGTCTGGGTCCACACTCTTTACTTGTACATGTATGCAAAAATATTTTTAAAAGTTTGCAAGAAGATTCAGCGGACATCATTTTCCAATGTAGTTTTTCTTGGCATCTTAAGGGGAATGGGTACACCTTCAGGGGAGGCAACTCCTACAAAAATATTTTTGTCTTCCATGTCAATAGAGTTCAACTCTTAAAGGAAAGAATTTGCTCCTCCTGAGGAGCAAATTCTTTCCTTTTAGAGTAGACCCCTTTTTCTGCGGGACTGAGCCTTAAGGCCTAGGGTTAAAATGTCATTGTTTCGGCTAACTGGGATCACTGAAATGTATGTTTGTATGGTATGTGTAAATTATCAGCCTTTAGAGATAATGATAGCTCCCTGTATTTGGATTACGCAAACACGGCTATACAAATACATCGCCACCTTTATCGCCGAAAAAATGAAAATTTAAAGATGAAAAATTGTGATATTCTTCTTATTTCTGCTCAAAATATAGATTATGGGCACTCGTTAGAACCGCCTTGATTTAGAACCGCCTCATCGAGGCGGTTCTAACGAGTACCCACAATCTATATTTTAGAGCAGAAATAAGAAAATAAGGTTTACCCCTCTAAACCCCAGTTTTACTATATAAAATTTGGGTTCTAGGGGGTCAAAATGATATAGGCGTGTTTTCGTGATGGGAATGTATATTTTTCAGAATCACCTCTGTTCGGCATTCTATTTAGTACTGATTTCATCTACTTTTACAAGGAATTGGAAAAATGTAGAACTCTATAAAAAATTCAGGTCATCTCCATTACGTTTTATAAAATGTTAATGAAATGACATAAGGAAAACATATCTGTGTGAATTAATGGCGTCCAACATGGTGTCAGAAGTGACAATTTTTAGGTAAAAAATGATAACATCTCTTTTAATTCTGCTTTCATCATAGATTGTTGGTACTGGTTAGAACCGCCTCAATGAGGCGGTTCTAACGAGTACCCACACTCTATGTTTTTGAGCAATATAAGGCTGATGATGTTTACCCCCCCCCCCCCCCAAACCCCAGTTTTCTCTGTATGAAGTGGGGTTTAGGGAGGTGTTCATTTCACGGACTTGTTCACGTGATGAGTTATATTTGACATGCATTCCATTTTGTAGAACAGAACCATGCATTAAATTTTTGGTAGAAATTTTTGATTTTTTGTAGTACTATAGATTTCAAAATCATGTGTAAAGTTTATTGTCAGGCTACATGTTTAACCAGTTTAGACCTGTATCAGTGTTGAGATGGGTTTTGTATCCAGACTTGAATTGCTTATTTTTCTATTTCCTCCGAGTACCATGACATAGTTTCCTAGGGCAAAGCATTGTTAGCTTTAAGCTAGTTTGCCCAAATATTAAATAGTTCTAGGGCCAGTCATTCAAAATTGACAACTTTGTTGGTTACCAAATCATTAAAATGTTGATCATTTACTATAGCAAATGTACTAATATTTTTGCTGAAAAAATGTGAGTAGCTTTTGCATACCACATTTTGTTCAGCTAAAATACCAAAATTTTAGACACTTTACTTCGTAGAACAGTTGACAATATGACCACTAACGAGCTCGTTAAGCAAACGAGGTTTTGAACAACTTGTGCCAGAAAGTTCAATATCTAATTCACAGAATTTTTTTGTGAAGGATGTGAGTAGCTTTTGCAAGTGCTTTTGCATTTCAAAATTTTCAGCAAAACTTCTAGCATATTTGCCATACAAAATAATCTTTGGTAAAAGAGTATGTTCACTAACAACATGGTTAGTTTTGAACATCTGGGTGCAGTTGTCTAAAACTAAGGGTGTTGTTAGCTAACATATCATTGAAATTTTGATCATGGCAAATAATGCTAAATATTTTTGCTGAAAAAATGTGAGTAGCTTTTCAACTCACTTTTCTCTTGCAAAAAACATGTACCATAGTATTTGGTATTGTATTTGCTAGAACTGTTAATGATTTGGGTCCAGTTGTTCAAAGCTAACAATGTCGTTAGTTAACATATTGTTAAAACTTCAACCATTAAATATGGCAAATATACTATATTTTTGCAGAAAAAAAATGTGAGCAGCTTTTGCAGATGCAAAAGCTGCTCACATTTTTTTCAGCAAAACTACCAAAATTTTTGATAGTGTACTTGCTAGAACAGTTAACAATATGATCACTTACGAGCTTGTTAAGCTAACAAGGCTTTGAACAACTGGACCTTGATCACCAACGAGTTCTTAAGCTAACGATGCTTTGGCCCCAGATTTCATACTGATGGTATGTGGTGATCTGTTTTACATATCCTTTCCACATGATTTACCTGAAATTATGCCAAAAGATACTGCTGGCATTATATGAATAAAATACCAGAAAGATAAAAACCTTCCTTCTTGTCTTTGCTACGCCAAGTTCATTTTTGGACAGGTTTTTCAAGGAAAAATTCCGTCCTTTAGAATAGCGATGTCCTTGCTGGTGGGCGGCCGGCCGGGCCTCCGCGTCCCGGTTTACCTTTTGGTTAAATATGTTCTAGAAAGGGTTATCCTTTGGAAGCAAGGAATACACCACAGGATTGGAAAATATGGAGTGTACATGTTTTCTGGGCCAGACTAGCCAGTTTCGGCCAATAAGGCCTCATCAGTGACCCTCAAATATTTTCAAAATTCCACAATGAAAACAATGATTCCAAAGGACAAGAAAATATAAACTACACTATGATGTAGGGCAGGGAGACTTTTTACGGCCACCACACATTCCCAGACACCAGCTGTAGTGACGTTAAATATGTTCTAGAAAGGGTTATCCTTTGGAAGCAGGGAATACACCACAGGATTGGAAAAATGGAGTGTACATGTTTTCTGGGCCAGACTGAAAAACCCGTCCATATTGCCATTTGGCGTTTTTCTTATTTTCAGTCAGATCATGAGAAATGGGCACATCACACTAAGGGACCTACCTTTGCAGGCAAGTGATAGTTATGCATGACTTCGCGCAAGAAGTGACCTCAGTGTCTCCACTACATGTCTGCAAGTAGTAAAGCTCTGGGGAGAATGCACATGTATGAGTCTGCATATATGTGCACTCTTGCCAGAGCTGCTGCTTGCCTTTTTAATAAGTATACTTTTCTCCTGAGCTGGCTCTTCTATTAATAATTGAGCAGGTGCATGACAAAACCTAAAATAAGACCGGTGTTACCAGCAGAGACTCAAATCAACCTGCGCACCCATCCACTATGACAAGACCTTTTACACATGTCGCTTTGCATAGACATTAGCCTATAGTAGGGCCGGCCTCGGTGGCTCAGTCGGATGCGCGTCTGACTGGTGATCAGGAGGTCGCAGGTTCGACTCCCGCCGGGGTCGGCAACATTCTTTCGTGGAGATTGATCATGAAATCTTTTCTACGGTCATTCTCTCCCTTCCGCTGATTCAAGAAGGGCAGTTGTCAGTTTCTGGCGAAAGAATGTGAACTGTACTGGTAAACCGCTTACGTATAAGCCTGCCCAGGAAAGTGTTGATAGGTAAACTGACCGGCTCAAAAATGACCCAAATAGTGTTGACTGGGCCGTTAAACTCCAATACAAACAAACAATAGCCTATAGTAGGTGCATGCTATCAGCAAAGACTGATCAGACTGCGCAAATGCGCAGGCTGATCTGAGTCTTTGCTGGTTGCTCAAGACTTCTTGTAGATTTTGTCATGCGCTGGCTCAATTTATAATAATAATAATAATTGACCTTATTTCTTGAGGGCAAGTACAGTACTAATCTTCAATGTGGCCCTTTTTTTCCTGGCCCATGGGTAGAAACCAGTACTAAACAATGCGGATAAAGTCTCTTGCTGAATGAAACAACACTTGGCACTTGCGGGGATTGAACCGGCTACCTCTCGATCTAAAATCCAATGCTCTACACAACTGCACCACAGCACTTCTGATCATGATAATCAAAATTAAGAAAATGAACATCCCCATAGACCACTTTATATAGAGAAAACTCAGGTTTATAGGGGTATACTTTATTTTTATTTCTGCTCCAGGTCATAGGT
Organism: Lucinisca nassula; assembly: GCA_963580285.1. Lineage (NCBI taxonomy): Eukaryota > Metazoa > Mollusca > Bivalvia > Lucinida > Lucinidae > Lucinisca > Lucinisca nassula. The sequence goes on along the minus strand of OY757021.1, from coordinate 65,048,477 downwards.
TGTGGGTACTCATTAGAACTGCCACCGTTTCCAACAACATTCTTTCATGGGCATAGATTTGAAAATATTTTCTATGGTTATTCTGTCCCTTCTACTGATTCAAGAAGCCTTAGTCCTTATCCTGCTGAATAAATTTATTTAGCCACACCCATTTTTTTTCGTGTACAGTCAATAACTTTCTTATTATTAGATGGATTTCGAAATTACTTGGCGGAAATGTTAACCATCATGAGAAGATGCGTCACGCGTAAGACACAGGTCGGTACCTCCAAGATCAATGTCATACTTAGAGGTAAAATATAAAAAAAAAATGTCCTTTTTCTCGTGTTTGGTATATAACATGTTTATTTCTAGATGAACATTTTAAATTACTTTGCAGAAATGTTCACCTTTATTAGATGATGTATTGCTCACAAGAACGGGGTCCGTTCCTCCAATGTCAAGGTCATACTAAGAGGTCACATGTAAAAAAATGGGTCGTTTTGTCATATCCGGTCAATATTTTTTTATTCTTAGATGGGTTTTGAAGTAACTTGGCAGAAATGTTAACCATCATGGGTCCATGTGTTGTGTGCAAGACCCAGGTCAGTACCTCCAATGTCAAGGTCATACTTGGAGGTCAAAGGTTAAATAAAAGGTCTTTTATTCATCTCTGTTCAATAACTTCCTTATTCTTAGAAGATGTATTTTGAAATTACTTGGCAGAAGTGTTAACAATCATGAGACAATGTGTCGCTTACATGACCCAGATTTGTACCTCCCAGGTCAAGGTAAAAATGTTGTACTCACACAGTGTGTTACATAATACTCACTTCTGTGTCCCTTGTCATATGGCGGGGGCATCCGTGTCCTTTGGACACAATTCTAGTCTGTTTTGTTTTCTTCATTGTAAGTTCCTCTTCCTCTTAGTATCATTGGTAAGCTGTAATCTTTGATTGTGGCTTTTCCTGGGCATCTAAACACTTCTTTAATCAGACATGCTTCTCCACTGTTCTTTCCTAGAAATACCAAAATAACATGCCCTGCCATATATAGTATCTATAATGGCTGAATAATTGCCATTCTGTGGTATTTTTTCTTATTTTTGCTCAAAATATAGACTGTTGGTGTTGTTACAGCTGCCTAATTGCAGTTGTGGTGATTGTAACAAGTGAGCACAATCTATGTTTTGGAGTCAATATTAGAACAGTAATGTACACAGTGGTAAACTTTTCTCTACAAGAATAGAAGCCTCCGTGGTGCAGTGGTTACGCTACTCGCCTTGTAAACCAGGGATCGCAGGATCGATCCCGGGCTTCTCAAGACTTTCGGATGAGTCTTTAAACCGAGGTCCCGTCTATGTATGAACTTAGCTGTTGATGGGACGTAAAACTCAAACACTCACTCACTCTCTACAAGAATGAGATTTAGAATAGTATTCATTACATATACAGTCGAACTTCAATGGCGCGAACACCTTTGGGACTACGAAAAACTGTTCGAGACAGGGGTAGTTCGAGACACAGATGACTACTTCAAGGAGGTAAAACTGGGATAATTTTGGGACTTCGTTTCGATGATCTCTGATATAAATGTATGCTGTGTATACTCATTAGAATCGCCTCATTGAGGCGATTCTAATGAGTACACACAGCATACATTTGCAAGATAAAAGATAAAAATATCCTAAATTGTACCCTCCCTATTTCTTACGTAGAGAAATTCCCTAGGAACTCAATAACGGTTTCGACTCAGCCATAGTAAATGAGCCATCGGTGTTCGAGCCATTGAAGTTGTACTTGGTAGACAGGCCTCCGTGGCCTAGTGGTTAAGAGCGCTGACTCTTGATCATTAGGTCTCTCACCGCTGTGGTTCGAGCCTCGCTCGGGTCACATGTGAGACGCAAAGTTCTGCAACGGAAGGTCAGGTGGTTTTTCTCCGGGTACTCCGGTTTTCGCCCACCTCTGATTAACGATCGGCCTGATATGAGTGAAATAATCTTGAAAGGACCGTAAAACAAAAACCAAAAAAAAAAGTACTTGGTAGACTGTAATCCTTGAAAGTGGTTTTTCCTGGGCATCTATTTTCTATAATGTTTTGTTAATGTATTGTCTGCTAAGTATGAAACCTATCTAATATTGACAATCACATCAACGTTTTGTCAGTTAAAATGAAACAAAACAAAAATAACCAAAACAAACAAACAAACAAAAAAAAAAACTTAAAAAGATTTTATCTGCAAAATGCAACTAAAATTGGACCAGTTAACCTGCATGTATTCTTACCTGGAAACCCTTAGGAATCATTTTAGGTAATGTTGCCTCAGACCAAGGTCTATACTGTTTGCTTTTAAAATACACTGATAAATGAACAAACAGACCCGACACCCCTTAATGACAACTCATAACAATTGAAGAGTCAACCAGTATACAATGGGTTAAGACCCTGAAAAAACAATAAAAATCTAAAAAAAAAAAATGTTTCACAGAAAAAGAACAGGAAAAACTGTAAATCAGATTTCCAGGAGGATAATTGAGCCAGCGCACGACAAAACCTACAATAAGACATGTGCGTCCAGTGAAGAAACAGATCAGCCTGCGGATCCATATAGTTTAACCAGAGACTTCTCTTCCTGCATGAAGGAGCAATATGTCCTTAGCTACCCTTAGAGTGCACGGCGCAGACTCTGATCAGCCTGCGCAGAAGCGCAGGCTGATCTGAGTCTTCGCTGGGCACACATCGTATTGTAGGTTTTGTCGTGCGCTGGCTCATTTATGGAGACCTTGAGGATACAGACAAGTTTGTTTGTTTGGTTTTAAGTTTAACGTCCCCGACATCACTTTAATGGTCATTTTGGAGACGTTGCTTCCAATTTTGTGGGACTTTTACCCAACATTGAGATGACATCTCAAGCCCTGGCGTCAAATGAAATCAATAGGGTTTTTAAGCATGGACGGTCCTACTCGCACCGCATTGCCTGGGCAGGCTTAGAGCCTCTAAGCGGTTTACCAGTACTCGTGTTCGGGTCGGTTTCACCGCTACGTGGAAGCATCATGCAGCACATTTATTTCTTCAAGCCCCGATGGGCGGGGTCTAAGGATACAGACAAGTACACTTTAGATTATTTATTCGAACATTATGGCTCGATTACCACAGCTGATTCGAACTGAAGACTCTGCGGTGTAGTCGTTAAGCTACTTGCATCACAAACCAGGGGTCGTAAGTCCAGACTATTCCAGACTTTCGGATGATTCTTTTCTATATGACCTTAGTTGTTGGTGGGACGTATAACACATATACATGGATTCGCAACACACACACACACACACACACACACACACACACACACACACACACACACACACACACACACACACACACACACACACACACACACACACACACCGATTCGAACTGTTTCTTTAGAAGCCTCCGTGGTGTAGTGGTTATGCTACTCGCCTTGTAAACCAGGGATCGCAGGATCGATCCCGGGCTTCTCCAGACTTTCGGATGAGTCTTTAAACCGAGGTCCCGTCTCCGTTTGACCTAGCTATTGGTGAGACGTAAAACTCAAACACTCACTCACTCGAACTGTTTCTTAAGGGAACTCCTGCAAAAGTGCCATGTCAATAGGGGTTAACACTACTCTTAAAGGAAAGAATTTGCTCCTTTGGAGCAAATTCTTTCCTTTAAGAGTAGACCCCTTGTTCGATGAGACAGGGTTTATTGGAAAACGGACAGGAAGTCCCGAAAGTTGTCTCCCCTTGAAAAATGGCAGAAAAATCTGTCAGGTGTTCCCATTCAACTTAAGTTGCTTGGAATTCTTCTCATAATCCCTGATAACAATTTTTTAGGGATAAATTGGGGAGATTTTGAGCAAAAATAAGGAAAATATTGAACACCACTCATAAACTCCCGCCTGTACATGTTCTAGGCGACCTCAGCTTCAGAGACATTGTTTGGCCTGACAGGCTTAGTAAATCAGGCACAATTCTGAGTTAGTCCGAAGGACAAATATTAATTGACAGTATGAACGCTCATGGGTTGGAACAAATTGTTAACTTCCCCACTCGTGATAAGAACACATTGGATCTGATCCTAATGACTTTGCCAGGACAATTTGAAGATATTCATTCCCCAGATAAACTAAGTGATCACGATATTGTCTCCGGATATTTAAAAATTCACATTCCACCAATAAAGAAACCTCGGAGGAAGGTGTACTCATATCAGAAAGGTGACTATGAAACTATGGGGAAGGATGCACTTAGATTTGCAAAGGAGAAATACTTAAATGGTCATTCAGATGCTCGGTCTGTACAGGAGAACTTTGATTTGATAACTTCTTTCATTCATACTTCGGCCGAAAATCACATCCCCTCAAAAACTAGTAGGTCTGTATCTTCTATCCCTGGATCACACCAGAGATAAGAAGAAAAATTCGGAGAAGGAATAAGATTCATGCAAAGGCAAAAAGGATGGGAAGTGGTAAACTCCGGACAAAATTTGAAAACTTGAGACGTGAAATCAAGACTGATATAAAAAATCAGCATGATTTGTTTGTGAATAACTTGGTAGGTGATGTAAAGGCAAATCCAAGAGACGTCTACAGATATATCAATAGCCAGAAGAAAGACAGGCAAGGTATACCGCCCCTTAATAAAAGAGGAGGGAACGGGGTTGCTGAATCAGACTCTGAAAGGGCAGAGGAACTAGTTGGTCGATTCAATGATGCGTTTAATAAAACTGAGTTCATGGAGGTATATTTAAAAATTCACATTCCACCAATAAAGAAACCTCGGAGGAAGGTGTACTCATATCAGAAAGGTGACTATGTAACTATGGGGACCTGCCGACGATGGCGCAATAGAAGCAGCGTTGGTGACATGCTTAACGAGCTAGAATGGCCGTCCCTAGAGGCCCGTCGTGAGCAGTCCTCTTTAACCTTCTTCTATAAGATACATTCAGGTACAGTGGCCGTTAATAAAGATAAATACTTGACCCCTGTGACAGTTTCAACTCGAACAAGGGCATCAAAAGTAAACAACTCACAGTATCACAGGTACCAGTCCTACAGTGATGCCCTGAAAAATTCCTTCTTCCCTAGGACTATTCCCCAGTGGAATAGTCTTCCCTCTTCTGTGGTGAATGCTAAGACTGCAGAGGAGTTCAAAGCCCATACAGTGTAAGATTGAGACTCAGAGGTATGCGTTTTAGTATACCTCTGTTATTCAGATTGTAAATAGTTTTAAGGACTCATCCAGTGACTTCTCTTTTTTTTTTTTTTTTTTTTTTTTTTATTTTCAGCTAAATTCTAAATTTAGCTACGCACCCAACTGAGGTAATGGCCAAATATGACCGACTCAGTATAAGAAGATAGATAGATAGAGGTTCCATTGACCGGAAGATCGGCCCCATTCATGAATAATATTGTTGTGTCAGCTGCAGGAGTAATCAAGTTACTTCAAGGCTTAAACCTCAGTAAGGCCTTAGGACCTGATGAGCTTCATCCTAGAGTCCCGAAGGAACTAGCAAATCAGTTAGGTCCAGTTTTTGCACACTTGTTTCAACAGTCTCTTGATATGGGTGAAATCCCCAAAGAATGGCTCCTAGCAAACATCTGTCCACTCCTCAAAAAAGGAGACAGGGCTCTTGCCCGTAATTATCGCCCTGTGTCTCTGACTTGTGTTCTGTGTAAATTGCTTGAACATATAGTCTTCTCAAACATAATGGCCCACTTGGATGAACATAAACTTTTGTCAGACAGACAACATGCATTTAGAAAAAGGCATAGTGGTGAAACTCAGCTGAGCACAGTTATTAATGACTGGGCAAAAATCTTGGTCAAAGGGGGACAGGTGGACACATTAATTCTGGACTTCGAGAAGGCTTTTGACACCACTCCTCATGAACTTAAATCTAAGTTATTTGGTGACGGAATTGGGGGGAAGACCCTCAAATGGATAGATTCCTTTCTTAGCCACGGAAAACAGCGTGTTGTTGTTAATGGTGAATCTTCAGAGTGGGCTCCAGTTTTGTCTGGAGTCCCGCAAGGGACTGTCCTTGGTCCTCTATTGTTCTCCCAGTACATCAATGATATTTCCACTGACATTGACTCAGAAATAAGACTGTTCGCAGACGACGATGTTTGCTACCGGGAAATTAGAGATATAGATGACTCACTGAAACTTCAGGCTACATAGATAGATTAAGATGTTGGGCCCGAAAATGGGCATGCTATTTCAGCCACACTTGAAATATCGATCTCTCCCTCTATATGCAGATAACTAGGCCCTAATAAAGTTGAGGCTTCTTACACTTTAAAGGGAACGATCCTCGAGAATGTGGACTCCATTAAATACCTTGGAGTGACAATCACACACAACTTGAGATGGAATACTCATATTAGCAACATGTGTACTAAGGCAAGTAGAACGCTTGGTTTCCTGAGACGAAATCTTCATCAGTGCCCTCAGGATGTAAAAGTGGCAGCATTTAAAAGTCTTATTCGCCCAATCTTGGAATATGGTAGTTGTTTCTGGGACCCCAGTGGAGAGGTCCTTAACGAAGAAATTGAGAAAGTTCAGAATAGAGCTGCTAGATTTGTAATAGGCAATTACTGTTTTGAAACTGGGAGCATGACTGGAATACTTGGAAAATTAAAGTGGGAGTCTCTTAAGAAAAGGAGAAAAGACAGTAGGCTCATCCTTTTATACAAAGGTCTAAAGGGTGCTGCCAGCATTCCAACAGATGACCTTGTTCCCCCAGCTAGACACTGTAGAAATCACCATTCGTTGGCGTTTCAGACCCTTACTGCAAGAACTGACATTTTTAAAGAGTCGTTCTTCCCCCGAACCATTAGAGATTGGAATGCCCTTCCCGATTCGATTATTTCAACAGCTGAAAGTGCTGATGATTGTGTAGCTAAATGTACCTCTTTGGTTAGAGCGAGGGACTAACTTCCCACATCACAGGCCCTGGTGTATGAATGTCATTTGACGTGTCACCAGTAACAATTCTGATCTGATTCTGATCCCACATTTCTCTATATGAAGTGGGTTATAGAGGGGTGTCCATTGTACGGTCTTTTTAACCTGATGAGTAGATCAATAGACCGACGAAGTCAACTATGCAAACAGTGTAGATCCTGATAAGACTCACTACTAGTCGTTACATCACGATCAGCACTGCCCCACCCATGTTATTGTTATTGACCGAACCCCCTACTTACAAGACTAGACATTTCCAAAATCAAGAAGGTGACAGGAAGGTCACAGAATTGAACATTTACAAAATCAAGAAGGTCAAGGCCACATGTCAAAATTTCTTGTATGTGTGGGATGGGAAACCCTTGTCACAAGGAACCTACATGCCAAATATGAAGACTGTACATGTATCTGACATTCATCTAATATTTCCTTTAAAATACGTCACAGGTCAATGTCACAGGTCAAATTTTAGCTCACGTGAGGTGAGATATTGCGATCACCCTGTGTCCGTCGTCAGTCGTGCGTCGTCCGTCGTCAACATCAATCATGTTCACCCTCTATAGGCCAGTTTTACTTCAGTTGTCATGAAACTTTGCCAGAATGTTTGTCTTGATGATATCTAGGTCAAGTTCGAATGTGGATCATGTCAGGTCAAAAACTAGGTCACTAGGTCAAATTTCTACCGTGTTCACCTTCTAGAAGCCATAATTTTGCTTCAATCTTCATGAAACTTTACCAGAATGTTTGCCTTATTGATTTCAATGTCAAGTTCGAATATGGGTCATTTCAGGTAAAAAAATACTAGGTGACTAGGCCAAATTTCCTTAAAACCTTGTTCACCCTCTAGATAACAAAGCTTTGCTTCAATCTTCATGAAACTTTACCAGAATGTGTGCCTTGATGATATCTGGGTCGATTTCGAATATGGTTCATGTCGGGTCCCAAACTAGGTCACTAGGTCAACGTGCATTAAAACCTTCTTGACCCTCTAGAGACCACAATTTTGCTTCCATCTTCATGAAACTTCACCAGAATGTATGTCCTGATCATATCCATATCAAGTTCAAATATGGGTCATGTCAGTTAAAAAACTAGGTCACTAGGTAAAATTTCTTTAAAACCTTGTTCACCCCCTAGAAGCCATAATTTCACTTCAGTCTTCATGAAACTTTGCTAGAATGTTTGTCTTGATGATATCAAGGTATCGTATGAATATGGTTCATGGCAGGTCAAAACTAGGTCACAAGGTCAAATTTCTTAAAAACGTTGTTCACGCTCTAGAAGCCAAAGTTTTGCTTCAGTCTTCATTAAACTTTACAAGAATGTTTGCCGTGATGATATCTGGGTTGAGTTCGAATATGAGTCATGTCAGGCCAAAAACTAGGTCACTAGGTCAAATTGTGTTAAAAGTTCACCTTTTAGAGGCTACAACTTTGCTTCAATCTTCCTGAAACTTTACCATAATGTTTGTCTTGATGACATCTACGTCAAATTCGCATATGGGCCATGTCAGGCCAAAAACTAGGTCACTAGGTCAAATTTCTTTAAAATCTTGTTCAGCCTCTAGCGGCCAAAGGTTTCCTTAAATCTTCATAAAACTTTACCAGAATGTTTTTTCTTGTTAATATCTTGGTCCAATTTGATTATGGGTTATAATGGATCAAAAACTAGGTCACTAGATCAAATTGTGTTTAAACCCTTTTCACCCTCTAGAGGCCATAATTTTGCTTCTATCTTCATGAAACTTTACCAGAATGTTTGTCTTTATGATATCTATATCAAATTCGAATATGGGTCATGTCAGGTCGCTAGGTCAAGTTTCGTTAAAACCTTGATCACCCTCTACAGGCCATAATTTGCTTCCATCTATATGAAACTTTACCAGATTGTTTGCTTTGAAAATATCTGTGTCCAGTTTGACTATGGGTCATGTCGAATTAAAAACTAGGTCGCCAGGTCAAATTGCGTTAAAATGCTGTTCACCCTCTAGAAGCCGTAACTTTGCATCAATCTTCATGAAACTAGACGGTTTGCCTGGATAATACATTGGTGGAATTTGAATATGGGTCATGTCATGTCAAAAACTATGGCACCAGGTCAATTTTCTTTAAAAACTTGTTCACCCTCTAAAGGCCATAAGTTTGCTTCAATCTTCATGACTCTTTAGCGGAATGTTTGTCTTGATAATATCTGGGTCGAGTTTGAATATGGGTCATGTTGTTTGTTTGTTTGATTTTGAGGTTTAACGTCCCCGTCAACACTGTAAAGGTCATTTTGGAGAGGTTGCTGCCAATTTTGTGGGACTTTTACCCGACATTGAGATGAAATGACATCTCAAGCCCTGTCGCCCAATGAAACCAATAGGGTTTTTAAGCAAGGACGGGCCGACACCCACCGCTTTGCCTGGGCAGGCTTAGATCCTCTAAGTGGCTTACCAGTACTCGTGTGCGGGTCGGTTTCAGCTCTGCGTGGAAGCATCATGCAACCCATATATTTCTTCAAGCCCCGATGGGCGGAGGCCGATGGGTCATGTTGGGTTAAAGGTAGGTCACAAGGTCAAATTGGGTTAAAACCTTGTTCACCCGCTAGTTTTACATAGACTTATATGGGGAAAACCTTTAATACGCTTGTTGTCGGAAAGCAAAGGCCCAGGCCTTTGATATTTTGTATACAGCTTCGTCAAGTGGACCTCTGCCAGTACTGTTAAACTTTATAGTCCTTGGACTAACAATGGTCCTGCAGAGGGACTCACTTGTTGTACATAGACTTATATATGGAAAATATACCTTTAAAAATCTTCTTGACTGAAAGCAGAAGGCCCAGGCCTTTGAGAGATTTGGTTCACAGCTTCGACTAGTGGACCTCTGCCAAGATTGTTCAAATTATAGCCTTGAGGATAAAAATGGCAACGCCCAGGGGTCCACATATTTTATATGGACTTATACAAGGAAAACCTTTAAAATCTTGCGTAAAACTAGAATGCCCAAGCCTTTGATATTTGGTACACAGCTTTGTCTAGTTTCTCAAAACTTAGTGGCTCACAACATTCATTTCTGTGTCATATGGCATAAAGGTGGGGAGCCGGGCCTTAGCATAGTAACATTTACTGTTGGAAGTACGTCTGGCTGAGAAGTTAGTGGTTGCCGGTTTTAGACCCAATCCAGCTACGTACATATACTTCCATGGAAATTAATCATGGATTTTTTTCTACCATCATGATCATTCTCCCCCTTCCCCTGATTCAAGAAGGGCAGTTGTTCGTTACTGGCAAAAGTATGTGTACTTATTACTGGTTAGCCACTTAGGTCTAGGATAGTGCGGTTAGGTTAGCTGATCTCACTGGCATAATCCTAATTGGTTGAAAGGCCCCAAATCTGCCAAGCACCATCACATTCCACCCAAGACCTGTATAACAGTTCTTAAACCTCCAGCCTGTCATCCCAAAACATATATTTTCAATAAATTTTAAACGTACATTGTCATATGAAGAGAATTCACAGTCCTATAGAATGTACTAGAGACAGTAACACTCAGATTTGGGAAATAGGACGATCTGGACCCTCTTGTTTTGTATGAGTAGGAAGCCCTTGTCACAAGGAACCTACATGCCAAATATGAAGGCTGTATCTGAAATGGGTCAAAAGTTTTGACCAGTTTCATTTTTTTCTTTACAGTAAGTCACAGGTCAAAATGTTTTTGAACGAGAGGCATTTGGAAAGTATTAATGGTGGGTGCGGCTTGTAAATATATGGCTCACCTGGTCGAAACTAACTAATTGATTCCCTCAAAGTCTTCTTCGTTGACCTGTACGCACATTTCCAGTCTTGTTATCCGCTCCAAAAATGTATTTTTGAAGGCAACCTGGGGTACACTGTTTATACACTGGAACAAAGCACTTCCAAAGGCATGATGGCTTTCAAAACGACGTCCTCACAGGCATGTTGAGCCAGAAATCACATGGAGAAAGGTCGGGACTGTATGCAGGATGTGGTAAAGTTTTTATGTTCAACTCCAATAAATATTCGAGATTTTATCCCTGACTTTCTTACATGTAAGTTTCAAGAAGATCCGATAAAAACTGAAAGGGCTTCTGTGATGACAAAGTCATAAGTAAGCGTTTTCTGCAATCAAAGGGATCTAACTGTATGATAAATAGGCCGACATCACCAGTTTTCGAACTCATCCTAGCTTTTATCCATGACTAACTTATAAGTAAGTTTCAGGAAGATCCGAACAAAATTGAAGGGGCTACGGTGATGACAAGGTCAAAAGTAGGCAATTTTATTTTGTATACTGTTTGTCGTCTTGTCTATTGCTGGTATTTTGTTTGTTGCCTGTGTTTTGTCTAGTTTTTGTGTTTTTTGTATTGTATGCCCCTTACTGTCTTAAATCAAAAGATTTGCTTCACGGGGACTTCATTCTCCACCATGATATACCAACAAGTAGCTATGCAAATTTTGAAGTAGATATAAACAGTCCTATCACTGCATCTTTGAAGGAAATATACCACCTTGTAGACAGTATATCATGATGATATTGTAGCCTATAGGATGCATATAGGACTGCATTATTGTCGGCATTTTAAATTCAAAGGCTTGTCTCTTCTTTCTAATTTTGAACTTACAACGTTCCTGTCAATGTTACTAGCGATATGTGGTGATATCGAAACCAATCCAGGACCAGCATCAGATTTTCTTCCATCACTAACACCACGTGATATCTTACTTATCACGACACTGTTGCTGGTCTGCTCAGGAGATATTGAGCTGAATCCTGGCCCAACGGAAACGCAAAATGATACAAGTACCTTCTCTGAAAACATAGATAATATAGAAGAATCATTTATATCGAATAATTTCTCTTTTGTACACTACAATATACAAACATTTTGAACAAAGTAGATTTAATCGGGTCCGAGTTAAAAAATTTCGATATTATTTGCCTAACCGAAACCTGGTTGAACCCAGGAATTTCGGATGACCTCATTAGTATAGATGGATACAAACTTTATAGGCGTGATCGTGATGGGGATAGCCATGGAGGCATATGTGTTTACGCAAAAAGTAATGTTTATTCACGCCGTAGATCAGACCTCGAACTTCCGGATATAGAATGTATTTGGTTGGAAATCAACATCCATCATAGAAAAATCCTACTAGGTACGTTCTATAGACCACCCAATTCTCCTGCTGCAACCCTTTCATCCATCGAAGATTCAATCGGACTTGCTTTTGACACAAACATTAGTAATATTTTTATAACCGGCGATTTTAACCTTGACATCTTGAAGCAAGCATCGAATAAAAAAATACTTGATATATGCCAGCATTTCAATCTGGAGCAACTTATAACGGAGACAACGCATATAACGGAGAATTCATCATCTATCATAGACCTGATATTTACTTCTGATAAAAATGCAGTACTCTTAAGTGGGGTTGGTGATCCTTTTTTCAATCAAAATATCAGATATCATTGCCCAACATTTCTGGTTCTAAATTTTAAAAAACACATAACACCGCTGTTTCGCCGGCGTATTTTGCTCTTCGATCGTGGGGACTACCAGTCCTTTTCGCAAGAGGTTCTAAATACTAATTGGGACGAGCTAAAAGATGATGACGTAGATATATATGCCAAAAATGTAACTGATCAAATTTCAAATTTAACTTCTAAACATATCCCAAACAAAATGGTAAAAATTCGGAAGTCTGACCCACCATGGCTTACCAACGAAATAAAGAAAATGATCCGAAAACGCAAACGTTTATACAACAAATATAAGAAATAAAAAAGTGCTGTAGATCACGAAAATTGTAAGCAATCAAGAAACAAAGTTATTGGAGAAATTCGTAAATCGAAGCAAGTACAAACAGATAAACTAGCAGATAAATTGAAGAATGAAGATCTTAAACAACAAGATTGGTGGTCAACTTTAAAGCAATTCATGAAAACAGAACAATCCTCAACAATTCCTCCACTGAATAAAGATGATACTGTCTTTACTAAAGACGAAGATAAAGCAAACCTAATGAACGATTTCTTTTTACAACAAACTATACTAAATGATGCAAATGCCTCCTTACCATCTGATATTCCTCAAGCCCAGAATCATTTAAATTTTGTCTCTACTACTCCAGCAGAGGTTGAATTAATGTTGAAGTCCCTGCAGCTAGGTAAAGCAGCAGGTCCAGACTCAATTAATAATCGTATTCTTAAGGAACTTGCCACCCCTCTATCCGTCCCACTAAGTGATCTTTTTAACTTCTCTCTTAGCAAGGGTAAAGTACCAAGCGTGTGGAAAGAAGCTAATGTGACTCCTATCTTTAAAAAGGACGACCCTTCAATTATATCGAATTATAGACCGATTTCTCTGTTAAGCACTATATGCAAAGTCTTAGAAAAAATTGTTCACAAGCATCTTTTTAACTTTATTCGTGATCACGATATACTCACATCCCTCCAGTCAGGTTTCATCCCTGGAGATTCTACTGTCAACCAACTTGTCCACATCTACAACACATTTTGTAAAGCTCTTGACGAAGGTAAAGAAGTACGTGCTGTATTTTGTGATATAAGTAAAGCATTCGATAGAGTATGGCATAAAGGTCTTTTATACAAACTTGAGAGTATCGGCATTTCTGGTTCGCTTTTACAATGGTTTACAGACTACTTACATAATAGAAAACAGAGAGTAGTACTGCCTGGGGGTGTCTCGTCATGGTCTGTTGTCAAGGCAGGGGTTCCTCAAGGTTCCATCCTAGGTCCTCTCCTGTTCTTGATCTACATATATGACATAGTCTTGGACATACATTCTTCCATCAGACTTTTTGCAGATGACACTAGTCTGTACATAATTGTCGAGGACCCTATACAAGCAGCAGCTCAGCTAAATTCCGATCTGGCGAAAATTCAATTATGGGCTAACAAATGGCTTGTCTCCTTCAACCCCGCCAAATCTGAGTCTATGATCCTCACTCGTAAAACCAACAAACCACATCACCCTCCTATCTCTATGAACCAACAGTATGTTATCGAAGTCCCTTCTCATAAACATTTAGGCCTTATATTTTCGGCCGACTGCACTTGGCATGATCATTTAGAATCTATCAGAACGAAAGCATGGTTTAGGGTAAATATAATGCGCAAACTGAAATTTACACTCGACAGAAAATCCTTACAAACAATATATACATCTTTTATTAGACCACTTCTCGAATATGCTGATGTTGTCTGGGACAATTGTACCCGAACTGAGGCAAATGAACTAGAAAAAATACAAAATGAGGCCGCAAGAATCGTCACTGGAGCAACAAAATTGGTATCTATACATTCTCTCCTCTCTGATCTTGGCTGGGAATCTCTCGAAGCCCGAAGACAAAAAACACAAACTTGTTCTCTTTTATAAAATGCAGAATTTTCTAGCACCTGAATACCTTTCGTCATTAGTACCACCTACGGTAGGCAGTATAACAGCTTATCAGCTGCGGAATAATTCTAATTTACAGACCGTACGAGCAAACTCACAACTTTATTATTCATCTTTTCTCCCATCGGTAACTCGTAGTTGGAACGACTTGTCAGATGATACGAAAGCTTCTCCCTCAGTAGCAGCCTTCAAATACAAGATAAATTCTAACCTAAGTAACCCTCCGTCGTATTTTTGTGTTGGTAAAAGACTAGGCCAAATACACCATGCCAGACTAAGACTTAATTGCAGCTCGCTACGTCATCATCTTTTCCAAAAAAAATATTCTAGATAATTCCTTTTGTGACTGTGGAGCTATCGAGGATACAAAACACTACCTCCTTGTTTGTGAACAGTACAGAAATTTACGACAGAACTTAATAAACCGTGTCTCAATGATCTGCCAACCTTCTCTAAACATTCTACTTCATGGCAGTACCGATCTGCCACAGAACGATAATATCAACATAATTATAGCAGTACAGGACTTCATTCTGAAATCTAAACGATTTTGTTGAGTCACCCACGCACATGCACATCCACGTCACAACCCGTATGGTATCTATTCACCATATTTGCATTATTTGCTGGCCCCAGCTTGCACATTGTCAGTATTGAAAAAACAGGTAACCAGACCCCCCTGACCTTTCAAGGTCAGGGGGGTCTGGTTACCTGTTTTTCCAACACTGATAACCTTCAGACTAGGAACCAGCAGATAATGCAAATAAGGTGAATAAACGCCACATTTCTCTCTCTAAATTTTTTTTTTTTTTGAGAGACAGCCTACAACCATAACTTCACTAATATTATGTAAAGACATGATCCTTATATATCAGAATATAAGGATGTATCTACTTCAAAACCCATCCCCGTGGAGCCACAGTTCACTTTTATTATATTCTTTATTTCAATAAATTTTGTTTCTTTATTTCACACAATTGTAATTCTCAATGACATTGTATTAGTGAAAATATATAAATATATATATATAATATATATGTATATATATGTATATGTGTATGTGTGTGTGTGTGTGTGTATATATGCATATTTAGACTATATGTATATATATATGTGTATGTATGTGTGTGTATATGTATATATATATATGTGTATATGTGTATATATGTAAATATATGTATGTATATATGTATATATATTTATATATGTGTGTATGTGTATATATATGTATATGTATGTGTGTATGTGTATATATAATAATAATAATAATAATAATAATAATAATAATAATAATAATAATAAGTAAATTAGCACAGCAACAAGAGTGTAACTCCAGGATACAGATTCAAATAAGTCATATGACTTTCTTCTGGATCCCATTTGTATGATACTACAATTAGTGTAGCTATGTTCTCAATATGTACATGCTTGTCATTGATGTTTGTATTATACAATAAAATAAAGTTTAAACCAAAAGTAGGCAATTTCAGCAATCAAGGGGACATAACTCTACGATTAATAGGCAAACCTTGCCACTTATCCGAGCTTTTATCCCCAGTCTACTTGTATGTAAGTTTCAGAGAGTTCCGATCAAAACTCGAGTTGCTACGGTGATGACAAGCATTTTCCCATTGTAAGTCTATGGGACATAATGGCTGCCATAGCAACCAAAGTTTTCATTCAATTTTAATACAAAGCTTATGTCATTAATGCACCACCAAAAGCATGCTACAGGTGAGAAATGATAGTAATCAGCCTGCAGGCTGCAGAGAGATATGACTGGTCAAAAGTGTGGACGGACGACGTGTAGACTACCATCCTATAAGCTCCTTTGTGCTGTCAGTGCTTTGGTTTCATTAACATTTGTGATACTTTTAGATTCCAAATATCAGTTGCGGTGCTTGTTAAAATGAATGTTAGTTTCTCTGTAAAAATGATGAGGTGGTTCTAACGAGAATCAAACGACTCGTATCAAGAAACTACATGACTGTATATTTTTAAGAAAAGAAAGTAGAATTAAATAGATAAAATAAAATAAGAAGGTAAATTAAACACCCTTGTTCACTGAAAAATACAAGTGAAGGCAATGGCTAGGAATTGATTCAATTAACCCACACCTCCAATTAGAGACACCAAAGGGAAAGAAACAAGCATGAAATAACTAGACCCTAATGGAAACATCAATAGCGGAAAGCCAATTTCCCACAAAATGGCCAGTTTATCTCAAACTGGGGTTTACAACAGAATACAGTTACGGAATTTGCAAAGAAAAAACAAATAACAGAATAAATAAATAAACAAAACGAAGTTGCTATTGACAGTTAACTGGCAATAGAGGTTTTACGTTAAAATTGCTATTGCCAGTTAATTTTAACGTAAAACCGCTATTTCCAGTTAAAAGGTTATACGAGAAACAAGTGGCAATTACCCATCTAATTTAATAAGCTATATGCTACAAAAAAATGCAGCTTGCAGAGATCAGTTGTCTAGTGTAGTTCTACATGTATGCGAATGGACTAAAGACTCTATATTTGTCCTTTATTCTCTAATCGCTAAAAACATAACATTATTAAAACACATCTATTCAATGCAATGAAATATTCACTACCAAAAGACGCCTATCATAGTGGAAAATTTCACCACCAAAAATGAAAATTTCGATGTTTTTCATATTTCTGCTCCACATAGATTCTAGGTACTGATGAGTACCCATACTCTATGTTTTTGTGCAGAAATAAGGAAAACCGTGTATGCCCCTGTAAACGCTAGTTCTACTATGTATTACACTAAACCATGCCTAGGTGCCTTCCGTTACGATAACACAGCCGTGTGACATAGTGCATGTTTCACATCTCCAAAATGGCTACTTTTCTGATGAAAATCCGTAATATTTTTCTAATTTATACTGCAATCATAGGTTGTGGGTGCTCGTTAGAACCGCCTCATTGAGGCGGTTCTAACGAGCACCCATAACCTATGTCTTGGAGCAGAAATAAGAAAAATAATGTTTACCCCCGTAAACCCCAGTTTTCTCTATATAAAGTGGGGTTTATGGGGTGTTCATTTCACGAACTTGTTCACGTGATGGTTAATTTAGATATTTAACAACAATTTTAGTCTGCCTGAGCAATCAAATTTATTTCCATGCAAAATATTTGTTACTAGTGAGTTCAAAAGTGGTTTTCAGTTTGTTGCATGTCTCTGTAACGAAGTTGGGGGATAACAGATTTTACATTATTTGAGCCCCGCCAAGCGAATTTGTGTCTTCGAGCATTCCGTCATGACAAATTGTAACTGCGCATGCCCAGCCATTCAGAGGGGCCAGGGATATGGCTTTCTGTCTGAAGGTTCCTCTTGATTCACTGCTTGTATGAGCGAGTAGCGAAGGTTCTGGCGAGACTGCGCGGATGCGCAGGCCCGCCTGAACCTTCGCTGCTCGCATAGGCGATAAGTACCAAAATCGCTTGACGGGGCCCATTTCTTCTAATTTCTGTTCAAAAACGTAGGTCATGAAAGCCACCAACATATATATGTGGTCCGTGCCACCAATAAGGCAGATCATTTTATTCCCAGCGGGGACATGGCGTCCAGGTAACGTCGCACAAACGTCGATGCAACGTCATGCCGTTACAAAGACGTTGCTTTGGCGTTGCATTCACGTTATGTGTCCAGTGATTATGTTTGAAGATGCCTTTTTATAACGTCATAAAAAGGCATTCCAGGCTAAATAGTATCCATGCACGATCTATGTTTAGATCAGCAATTAGAAAATAGAAATAGAAAATTGATGCTGTCCATAGCAGAAACAATCATAAAAATTATCTACATCTTCCAAAACGAGGTGATTAAAATTATACTAAATTAAGTCAACAATGCATAACATATTGGCCCCGTCAAGCGATTTTGGTACTTACCGCCTATGCGAGCAGTGAATGTTCAGGCGAGCCTGCGCATCCGCGCAGTCTCGCCAGAACCTTCGCTGCTCGCTCATACAAGAAGTGAACCAAGAGGAACTTTCAGACAGAAAACCAGATCCCTGGTCCCTCTGAATGGCTGGGCATGCGCAGTTGAAATTTGCTCGAAGACACAAATTCACTTGACGAGGCTCATATACAAAATATGGAAATGCTTGGTCATACAGCAGCGATTCGTATCTTAGTCGAGTTACACAAGACCAACCCCTCTAGAACAAGCATATGCATGTAAGCTGTTACAGTCATAACAGTAGTTACTGAAAAAAGTAATGCCGGGGATTAAATAATTATGCAAGCCAACACAGCCCCCGTCCATAGGGGCTTGAAGAAATATATGGGCTGCATGATGCTTCCACGCAGAGCTGAATCCGGCCCGCACATTAGCACTGGTAAACCGCTTTATAATAGAGGATCTAAGCCATGCTAATAATCCCTATTGGTTTCATTGGGCGACAGGGCTTGAGATGTCATTTCATCTCAATGTCGGGTAAAAGTCCCAAAAACTTGGAAGCAACGTCTCCAAAATGATCTTTACAGTGTTGACGGGGACGTAAAACATCAAATCAAACAAACAAAATTATGCAAGCCAACTGGCAATAGCGGTTTTACGTTAAAAAGGATATTGCCAGTTAACTGGCAATAGCCCTTTCCTAAAAAAAAACATCATGTTAACAAGTCCGTGTAATGAACACCCCTCTAAATTCCACTTTATACGGAGAAAACTGGGGTTTTCAGGGTATACGTTTTTTTTTCTTATTTCTGTTCCAAGACATAGGTTGTGGGTACTCGTTAGAACTGCCTCGATTAAGCGTTTTTTACGAGTTCCCACAATCTATGTTTTGATCAGAAATAAGAAAATTATCACGGATTTTCATCAGAAAAGTAGCCAATTACCATATATGGGTATGGCGGCCATTTTGGTCATGTGACCTGGACCTAAAACGGTTCCCCCAATAAATGCGCCTTATCGTAAGGAGCAAAAAAATATCTGATACTTTAGTACTGTATTCTGAATTGTTTGCAGGATAAAATGCATTCTTACTTTTCCAATACAAAAGCATATGTGTCAAAGTTTGACCTAGGCACAAAGAATGTCAGGGTCAACCCAGGGTCACCATTTTAGCATTTTATGATGGGCCTACGTCCCGGATGCTATTTATCAAGTTTCGTGGAAATCTGCCCTGTAGTTCTGGAGAAGACTCTTTTTGAAGGGTTTTTACCATATATGGCTTGGCGGCCATTTTGGTCATGTGACCTGGACCCCATGAGCAAATTTTGGTTTTACCCATCCCATAGAGGCTCCATATGAAATTTGACTTCAATCGGCCCAACGGTTTCCGAGGAGAAGCATTTCGAAAATGTTCACATTTTTCGCCTCGGCAAGGCTATACTAAATGGAATGTAATATTTGGCAAGTTCATTGGTTAGATCTCATTGATATCTATCAGTATGCCAAAAATTATTTAAATATTCTAATCGGTTAAGGCCAAAAATTATTTAAATATTCCAATCGGTTAAGTCACTATCACCAATTTTCACAAACGGGTTACGGACGGACAGACAGACTGACAGAATGACACGGTGATTTTAGGGCACTCTTAGAAAATCAACCGACTTCAGTCGGTCGCTTTTTCTGCGGGTCGTGCAATTTGGACATTAAAAGCACTATGTCGCACGGGTGTGTTATCGTAATGAATAAGAACGTGTACATGTCGATTCCATGCATAATTTCAACGTAGAAGTCAAACCTTAACGGTTCTAACGTCTATGTTAGAAGCAGAAAAAGGTCACGTATTTTCCAGCCATACTACAAATACTACACCAGTGAAGGTCATACACAGACTAACCCACTTTATACCGACGTTTCATCGGCCCCCGCCCATAGGGGCTTGAAGAAATATATGGGCTGCACGATGCTTCCACGCAGAGCTGAATCCGGCCCGCACACTATAGTACTGGTAAACCGCTTAGAGGATCTAAGCCTGTCCAGGAACAGCGGTGCGAGGCGGACCGTCCATGCTAATAAACCCTATTTGTTACATTGGGCGATAGGGCTTGAGATGTCATTTCATCTCAATGTCGGGTAAAAGTCCCACAAAATTGGAAGCAACGTCTCCAAAATGATCTTTACAGTGTGGAGTGGGACGTTAAACCTCAAATCAAACAAACAAAAACCGACGTTTCAGACAATGAAAAAAAAAAAACTCTTTACAACGACAATTTCAATGGAACGAATCTTTAGCCCAAGAAGGGATGAGCTAATTTACTACAGTGGCCAGCAGAATGAGTCTCTAACTGAGCTATTTTTAGTAGCCTAAATTGAGATATTTATTGGTTTTGTTTTAATTGGTGTCTTAGCGTCCCTGTCAATCTTATTGAGGTCATTTTGGAGACGTTGCTTCCAGTTTTGTGGGATTTTTACCCAACATTGAGACGAAATAACACATTAAGCCCTGCTGCCCAGTGAAACCAATAAAGCATATATGCACTAGACAGTCCGACTCACATCACTTTGCCTCAGGGACAGGCTGAGTCCTAAGCGGCTTACCAGTGCGCATGTGCAGTCAATTTCAGCTCTGCGTGGAAGCACCATGCGGCCCAGTCTATTTCTTCAAGCCCGGATTTGCGGGGCTAATGAGATATTTAAGAGTATTGTACCTGTGGACACAAAAGCGTTCAAACTTTGATGAGCTTCATTTCATTCTGACTTGAAACATCATTCAATATATCCTAACATCCTATCAGTCAGCTGCCAGACAGAAATAAATTCCAAACACAAGGTGGTGTACATTTCATTGTTGATTCCTGCACTGTCCAATCAAAATACATCTCAGATGTCACTCACAAAGTGTTTTCCAAAATGAGACCAATCAATTGCTTGATCTAGTTTTAGAATTCTTTGATGAATGACATTTGCTTGTCAAACTAACTTGATGCAAAGAGATTCATTGAAAGTTATTTCATAGGAGTTTGAACGCTTTTGTGACCACAGGTGTATTTATTACTCCAAGAAACAGGTATCGGGGGTATTTGTCAGAATCGGAAGGCGTTTCTGACAAATGTCCTTGGAATAACTGAGTAAAAAAGGCCCTTAATCCCTATCTTGCTGTTCACGACAACCCCTTTCTTTGCAAACAGTGTAGATCCAGATCAGATGGCTTCTGAAGAAGCCATCTGATCAGGATCTACACTGTTTGGCATTCAGTTTATGAATTTGTAGCAATAAATTACATCAAGTAATTTGATTGGTTGATAGACAGAAATGGGTGTGGCTTAAATGAAAATTCAGCAAGATAAGGGTTAATACCTATTTTACTGCTCCTTATTAGGATTCTTTAAAGTGGCAAATTCTTTATAACGTAAGAGTGTCTCACGTAAACACGTCCGTGTAATGAACACCCCTCTAAACCGCACTCTATATAGGGAAAACTGGGGTTTACAGGGGTATGCATTATTTTTCTTATTTCTGTTCCAAGACCTAGGTTGTGGGTACTCGTTAGAACCGCCTCATTCAGGCGGTTCTAACGAGCACCCACAATCTATGTTTTCAGTGAAAATAAGAAAAAATATCATGGATTGTCATCAGAAACTTGAGTAGCCATTTTGGAGATGTGAAAAAGTGCACTATGTCGTACGGATGTGTTATCGTTATGGCCAGTGAGCAAATACTGTCGTTAAAAAGAGAAATCTCTCATACGGTATGTAGATGGTTCTTAGGAGTACCAGTTATCAGAAATAAGAAAATAATGTATAACAGAAGATTTGTTTGTTTGATTTAAGGTTTAACGTCCCCGTCAACACTGCATAGGTCATTTTGGAGACGTTGCTTCCAATTTTGTGGGACTTTTACCCGACATTGAGATGAAATGACATATCAAGCCCTGTCGCCCAATGAAACCAATAGGGTTTATTAGCATGGACGGTCCGCCTCGCACCGCGGTTCCTGGACAAGCTTAGATCCACTAGCGGTTTACCAGTACTAGTGTGCGGGCCGGATTCAGCTCTGCGTGGAAGCATCATGCAGCCCATATATTTCTTCAAGCCCCTATGAGCGGGGGCCGTAAGAAGCCCAGAACATACATAATGTATATTGTGTTTTTTTAAGATACGACCGCGAGATACATGTAGTTTTATCCCACACAAGCGTATTTTCCTGGTACAAAGCTTTGAGATAATTATCTCTTACAAATGTTTTTCGCCCTCGCATGCAATTTCCTCAAATTGACCTTTTTTCAATCGTGGTTAAGATGACCGCAAAAAAAAAGCGAATATTTATTTTGCTAGCATTGACAGATATTCTACGCACTTTTTTGCGCATCTCCATATTTTATTTCACAGCTGTGTCGTTAATTGGCCACGTTTTTTGTCCGAGACGCCTACATAATAACAAGGAAAAATTTAGGATGAGTTTCGCACAGATGAACAATCAACTCTATATCTTTTTTCACCTTTACACTTCAAACTGTCATCAAAAAATTATCAGTCTTTCGTTACAGCATTGATACCGGATTTTGTCAATATTCTTCCTTGCGGAACCCAAACAACCAATCAGAGTCTTTCTGAAATAGGAAGAGAAACCTTTCCTACAGGTGTAGTACCTGTACGGCATATCATTACATGGGCCCCGCCAAGCGATTTTGGTACTTATCGCCTATGCGAGCAGCGAAGGTTCAGGCGAGCCTGCGCATCCGCGCAGTCTCGCCAGAACCTTCGCTGCTCGCTCATACAAGCAGTGAATCAAGTGGAACCTTCAGACAAAAAGCCATATCCCTGGCCCCTCTGAATGGCTGGGCATGCGCAGTTAAAGTTTGTCATGACGGAATGCTCGAAGACCCAAATTCGCTTGGCGGGGCTCACATAATGGATCCTAGGATTGATTTGATTGTGCTTGGGTTAAACAACACGTCAACCCTTGTCGGTCATTTTGTGTCGTCTCGCAGAGAAAGGGAGAAAGAAAGAAGAGAACGTAGAGAGGATGGAAGCTAGGGACACCGAAGAAAGAGATATTCTAATGCACTTGCGCATGTAACGCGACGTCTGATTGGATAACGTCAAAAATTTGCGAAAGTATATTCTGCGATATACTGTCGGCAACCCGACGTCATCATGTAACGTCGCTTTCCATTGGCTGGTATTTAGTTTTACCCAGCTTTGAGCAAAATAACACACTTTTTTAAGGAAACAACCGAAGAAATGCATTAAAATGGGGATAACTGTATTGAAAATTGTCAGTTGGGGAGGTAAATCGTCGGTTTTACGACCGCAAATTCCGTTTTACGGCTCCGCTGACGCGTCGCCGTAAAACGAAATTTCCGACCGTAAAACCGCCGATTTACCTTCCCCATTGACAATTTTGAATACAGTTATCCCCTATAGAAACTGACGAAACATTACGATTACACACCCATACGGTATATAGTTCATTTTTCACATCTCCAAAATGGCTACTTTTCTGATGAAAATCTGTCATATTTTTGTTATTTTTACTTCAAACATATGTTGTGGGTGCTCGTTAGAACCGCATCATTGAGGCGGTTCTAACGAGTACCCACAGCCTATGTCTTGGAGCAGAAATAAGAAAAATAATGTAAACCCCCTTAAACGCCAGTATTCTCTATACAAAGTGGGGTTTAGGGGGTCTTCATCTCACGGACTTGTTCACGTGATGTAACAACATTCCCTTCTACCTCTACCTGCTGTAAGCCAATATCAATTGGACACCCCGATGACGCCAGATACATTACCCATGCGCTTCACCCAACCACCTTCAAAGTTGAAATAAGAGATGGGACAAGTTTGTGGGACTGGGACCCTTTATGAATATCTGTCGCGTGTCCGGTGTACGAACCGATTTATTATAGTTCATTTCGGTATTTGCTTTTCTCTATATTGAAAATTTTTTTGACAGTTTCTATATAAGGTGTCGTTAGGTAAACGGACAGGCTCCATGTGACCTAAATAGTGTTGACAGGGCTGTTATACTATAAGTCCATGCAATTTCACAGAGGCTAGGAGAATATTTTTACTTTCATTGAAGTATATTTACAGTTCCAGTGTAGGCCCCCGCCCATAGGGGCTTGAAGAAATATATGGGCTGCATGATGCTTCCATGCAGAGCTGAATCCGGCCTGCACACTAGAACTGGTAAACCGCTTAGAGGATATTAACCTGTCCAGGAACCGCGGTGCGAGGCGGACCGTCCATGCTAATAAACCCTATTGGTGTCATTGAGCGACAGGGCTTGAGATGTCATTTCATCTCAATGTCGGGTAAAAGTCCCACAAAATTGGAAGCAACGTCTCCAAAATGACCTATACAGTGTTGACGGGGATGTTAAACCTCAAATCAAACAAAGAAACAATGTGAACCTATATTATAGAAAACAATGGCTGATTCTGAAATATTAACCCGTACAAGGATAACCACCGTGATAATCAGATACCCAGATACCCGTCTCGCTAAAGGGAAGTTTATTATCCCATTTAGTACCAGAAACTCCAAAACGGGTACCCTGGCAAACAGTGCAGGCCCAGATCAGACGCCGCAGAACGCGGCGTCTGATCAGGACCTACACTGTTTGCAAAAAGTTCAGTAATTTTCCTACTAAATTTTGAAGAATACACAACCTGACACCCCAAAATTTTGAAATGGACTCATGTTATATATAAGGAGGAAGATTCCATTTGGTATAAAAAGGGATATATTATATGAGCCACATCATAAGAAAACCTGTATTCGTGGTTTTCGACCAGGAAGGCCACAACCCGGCCGCCTCAGCTACATGTATGTAGGCTAGCAAGTGTCTATAGAAACTAGAGGTTTGTACTATCAGACTGTGCGAATGTACAAGTTGATCAGCACCTCTGTAGTTCGCCGCAAAACGTCAAAAAGGTTTCTCATGGTGTGAACCGTACAACACGCTCTCAGTCGCATGCTTGCGTAAATTTGACCTTGGTTTTTACGATATGCTTGTTATAAAATATTAGGTGATTTTCCCACAGTTACGCTTGTTTGAAAATCATAATGCAGGTGTCGATCATCATGCTTTTGTTGTCTCTTTCAAACGGTTATTGTTGTCTTGCACTTTTGCCTTCCAGTAAACAAACAAACAATGTGAACCTATACCCAGTTATATACCTAGTTCCATGCCAATTTTGACCATGTAAGCTGTTAACCAGAGTTGGTTACCCGACCACCCCATTCCGTTTGAAAGCTATGAACAAAAAAAAAAAAAAAAAAAAAAAAACATTGGAAAAAGGACCTTTTCCACAGTTTTCATGTGGAATTTCAAGCGTTTTCTCGCCAGTGCAGACTTCATCCCCCAGAACTTCAGTTAAATAAAGCAAATTCTTCTGATACCGCGGCTCCGTTTTTGGATTTACATCTATCTATTGTAGATGGGCTTGTTTCTTGCAAATTTTTTGATAAACGCGATGATTTTGATCTTGAAATTGCAAATTGTCCTTTTTTGGATGGTGATGTTCCACGTGCGCGATCCTATGGCGTTTTTATTTCACAATTTATTCGATTTGCCAGAGTGTATAGTCATGTAACTGACTTAAACACTCGTAATAAATTGTTAACTGCTAAACTTCTTAATCAGGGTTATCAGTACCATAAACTGCGCCAAGCCTTTGCATAATTTTATAGACGTCATTTAAGAAATAATCTCCACGTACCGTGTGTTATCGTGATTAACACACGGTGTTGGAGGGCAGATTGCGAAATATTAATTCACGACGGCGAAGCCGGAGTGAATTAATATTCGCATCTGCCCGACAACACCGTGTGTTAATCACGATAACACACCGGGTGCGTGGAAATTATTTCGATTCTAACATGATGCTACACTGAAATACAGTAGTAACAAAGCGTTATTTTGGGGACTATTTTGCAGCGGATGTCGACAGAAGGAAATGTTTACATGCAACGTCACGATGACGCCAAATTGCACGCACCACGTTGACGACGTGAATTATCGCATATTTGCAAACGCTGACGTTTCCACTGGGTTCAATGGGAAAAACGTTAACGTCATGTTAGAATCTGATTTAATTTCAAAATTCAATATTGGACTTATATTTCTTCTGCAACAAGATATATCGGAAGCCGAATTTTATGGTGACTTAGTATATAAATTCAGAAAAATATATAACCGCAATGACTTCAGCACCAAATTTCGTAAAATCTTTCTTCGATATAAAAAGATTGGGTACAACATAAATGTTATACGACAGAATAAACCCAATCACGGCTGACAACTTTGCTTCCCTCTTTAATTGCACGCCGGTGGATCAGGCATCAGATTCTATGACGGTTCCAGCGTAAAGGCTTACTGAGAAATTAGAGAGATCTATGTAATGTTGGTTGGTGTCTGATGCTTTGTGTCTGGTCGGGCCCATCGGAGTCTAATTGTTGGTTTTCTTTTGTTCGAGCATTTCAGTGTTTTCTTGCTTTCGAGTCCTCACCGTTGTTTCATCTATGTGGTTGTTTGATTTTTTGTGTTCATGGGGATGTTGCACTGATGAGTTAGGAGGCCTTCATGCGGACTGAACAAATAATGTATCTAAATCGCGAAGGAAGTAAGGGCGAGGATTGTGGCCACGTACAATCGATCTAAGCCCCCAAGTGGAATTCGTTTCACCGACCGTTCCAAGGCGGTTCTTCTGTCGCGGTTTATTTTTGTTATGGTTTGTCTTTTAGTGTTTGTATCGCTTATATTATTTTGTTTTGGATAGCCAATTGGCCATTTTGTGGGAAAGTTACTGTACTTTTCGCTTTCCGCTATTGATGTTTCCATTAGGGTCTGTTGTTTCATGTTTGCGTTTCTTTCCCTTTGGTGTCTCTGATGGGAGCTGTGGGTTAATTGTATAGATTCCTGACCATTGCCTTCACTTCTATTCTCTCTGCATTCATAGTCGATGCGAGGAAACAATGTGAAACCAGTCAATAAGTATTAGCTTTCACAAAAAGCTTCAGTCTACGCTAAGCACACATTAATTTGTGTAGTACTAAACTGGCATAACTTACCATGCGTACCTTGTAATATTGTGCTAGAACTTTATGTTTGTTGATTGAATTGAGATTTGACGTCCCTATCAACACTACATCATTTTGGAGACGTTACTTCCAATTGTGTGGGACTTTTACCCGACATTGAAACGAAATGACATCTCAAGCCCTGTCGCCCAATGAAACCATAAGACTTATATGCATTGCACGGTCTGACTCACACCGCTTTGCCTGGGCAAGCTTAGTCCTTCTAAGCGGTTTACCAGTAGTCATGTGTGGTCAGTTTCAGCTCTGCGTGGAAGTACCATGCAGCCCATCGATTTCTCCAACTCCGATGGATGAGGGCAAAAATGTTCCAGTTAATATGAAAGTGTATACAGTAAGTGTTACAGATCATCAAGTTTGCAAGTTAGGATTTTCAAACACACTCGCTCCTTCCTTTTCGCACTCTAGGTTAACCTTTCATTTCACCTTCTAGGTTAACTTGAAGATAAAAAATCTTCATAGCTCGCAAAAGGAACTAGACGTGCGAAGAATAAGGTGAGGGCGAAGTCAACGAATATATATTTATTTTGCAAGCGTGAGAACAATCATGCATTTACACGTGATAAACTCAAGGCAGCGTTCCGGTAATTACCGGGTTTTAATACGCAAAGGGGTGTTGCAGTATAAGCAGGGTCTGGGTATCCTTGGGTAATCGGATGGAAAATAGTCCTGTGTATGAAAATAGAAACCATTCAATTCAGTTCTTTTTATTAAATGCTTCTTCTTAAGATAGTCTACGCGACATAGACAAAATCCAGTGTTCTATGTGGTGTGTATATTTGGCGAAATTAACCTAAACGAAAATTATACCAAATACAAGGCTTAGGTTTTTACAAAAAGCTTGCCCTGCACTAGCAGGTGGCCCCACATACATGTAGTTGAATGTGTCCAGTATTCAAGCTTCCGCAATTTGTAGAACTGTCTGGCAACGCCATTTTCGTATGTGTGACAATGATTTGCAATGAATAAGAGCTGAGGCAAAGCGAAATAATATTGATCAAAAAGTTGGAAATTGAGATTAACGTCATAAACTTAGACCTCTCGGTCACTTTCTCTAGTTTTATTTTTGCATTTTTCTGCACATAAGAGCACTGATAAGAAGTATGAAAGCTTCCAGGGTAGATGTCACTTATTCGATTTGAGGTCTCAGCTAAAAACCAAGTTCAAAGATGGGAAATGCGAATACCATAACTTTAGACTTTCTAAGCTAAGTTCTATTGGAAAATAAAGGAGTTCAACAAAATGGCAGTATTTGAGCATTTAATTATTGAATTTAAGGTTCAGCGTGTATTGCTAGCGGCTGATCATAATTAAAAATATATATATATATTTTTTTTTTTTTTTGATAATGCTTGGTATTTTGTTGGCTAGAAAGCAGCAGACCTTTCCTTTGGATTCTTTTTTAAAGAAGCCAACTTGTACTACATAATATCCTGTGAAACCATAGGAATGACTGTACACGGCGCTATGGTTGTCATTATCGACTGGTAATTCCACAGAATTTCGGATGAAACTTTTAAACCGAGGTCCCGTCTCCATATGTGCAGGTTTCACAAATGTCAGAAGTGGTTGGTCGATTGTCTCTGAGTGTTTTGTTTGTTTGATTCGAGGTTGAACGTCCCAGTCAACACAGCATAGGTCATTTTGGAAGCGTTGCTTCCAATTTTGTGGGACTTTTACCCGACATTGAGATGAAATGACATCTCAAGCCCTTTCGACCAATGAAACAAAAAGGGTTTATAAACATGTATTCGTGGAAAACCGCTTAGAGGATCTAAGCCTGCCCAGGCAAAGTGGTGAGTCGGACCGTCCATGCTTATAAACCCTATTGGTTTCATTGGGAGACTTTTAGCGATATTGAGATGAAATGGCATCTCAAGCCCTATCGCCAAATTAAATCGGTAGGGTTTAAGGAGCGGTCGGACTCACACCACTTTTCCTGGGTTAAGCTAATTACCAGTACTCGAGTTCGGTCGTTCTCAGCTCTGCGTTTCTCCAAGCCCAGATGGGCTGTTTTATATTTTTGTGTGTTCTTCCATCTGTGTTTTTCCCTGTATTTTCTTCCTTCTAGTTTTGAAGTAGATTCAAACCAAGGTTTATGTTGTGTTTTTGAAGTTTATGCATAACGATAACACACCCATGCGACATAGTGCTTTTTACATCTCCAAAATGACTACTTTTCTGATGAAATCCGTGATATTTTTTCTTATTTGTATTGCAAACATAGGTTGTGGGTGCTCGTTAGAACTGCCTCATTGAGGTGGTTCTAACGAGTATCCCCAACCTATGTATTGGAGCAGAAACAAGAATAATAATTTATACCCCCGTAAACCCCAGTTTTCTCTATATATGGTGACGTTTAGAGGGGTGTTCATTTCGCGGACTAGTTCACGTGATCGGTCACTTCAACACTATTACCTGTCATTTAATTTTATCACGGATTTCCTCCCGGTCAGCCGGCGAGAAAAACTACAACTAAAAATGTCGATCGCTTATGTCGTCTGCTGTTTTTTTTTTTTTTTTTTTTTTTATCATACAGGCAAACAGTGTGGGCCCAGATCAGACTGCTCCTACTGGAGCAGCCTGATCTAGGACCACACTGTTTGCAAAAAAAAAAAAAAAAAATACCTTTAAGGTAACCGGCAGCCGCCAATGGGTTAGTCCAATAGAATCAAAGCACTAACAAAACTGTTACTGCGATAACACATCAGTGTGAGAGAGTTAATATGTTTACGGCTTGAAAACAGGCATTTTTTTTCTGAAGAAGCATTTTGATAATTTTCTTATTTTTGCTTCGATTTTGATAGTCACCAGAACCTCGCCCCCGCTCCCTGGAGCTTGGAGAAATAGATGGGCTGCACGATGCTTTCACACAGAGCTGAAACCGACAGAACTTGAATACTGGTAAACCGCTTACGTCTAAGCCTGCCCAGGAAAAGTGTTGCGAGTCGGACCGCTCCTTAAACCCTAGCGGTTTCTAGGGGCGGTAAAGCTTGAGGTGTCATTAGCTCACATGAGCACTTCGTGCTCATGGTGAGCTATTGTGATCGGTCAATGTCCGTCGTGCATCGTGTGTCGTGCGTCGTGTGTCGTGCGGCGTCAACAATTTGCTTTAAATGCTAAGTCCTCCTTAACCCTTGAGCCAATTTCAATAAAACTTCATAGGAATATTGCTGAGGTGACCCTCTACAAAAATAGCTAAAATTGTTCCGCTCCGCTGAACAAGATGGCCGCCAGAGCTAAAAAATAGAAAACTCTTTAAACGACTTCTCCTGTACCTTAAGGCCAATTTCATTCAAACTTTATAGGAATGTTGCTTAGGTGACCCTCTACCAAAATAGCTAAAAGGTTTCCGCTCCGGTGAACAAAATGGCCACCAGAGCTGAAAATAGAAAATTCTTTAAACGACAACTCCTCCTGTACCCTCGGGCCAAATTAATTCAAACTTCAAAGGGATGTTGCTTAGGTGACCCTCTACTAAAATAGCTTAAACGGTATTGCTCTGTTGAGCAAAATGGCCACCATAGCTAAAAATAGAAAAAAAACATCGTAAATTTGCTTCCAACACAAACTCCTCCTCAATGCTTGGGCCAATTTGATTCAAACTTCACAGGAATGTTGCCCAAATGACTCCCTAATAAAATAGCTAAAATCGTTGTGCTCTGACAAACAAGATGGCCGCCAGAGCTAAAAATAGAAAAAAATGGTTAAACGACAACTCCTCCTGTACCCTTGGGCCAATTTTATTCAAACTTCATAGGAATGTTGCTTAGGTGACTATCTACCAAAAAAGCTGAAAAGGTTCTGATGTGATGAGCAAAATGGCCGCCATAGCTAAAAATAGAAAAACATCGTAAATTTGCTTCAAACACGAACTCCTCCTTAACACTTGGGCCAATTTGATTCAAACTTCACAGGAATGTTATGTAGGTGACTCCCTAAAGAAATAACTAAAATCATTCCGCTCTGACTAACAAGATGGCCACCAGAGCTAAAAATAGAAAAATTCTTCAAACGACAACTCCTCCTTACCCCTTGGGCCAATTTGATTCAAACTTCACAGGAATATTATGTCGTCGACTCCCTACCAAAATAGCTAAAATTGTTCCGATCTGACTAACAAGATGGCCGCCAGAGCTGAAAATAGAAAAATTCTTCAAACGACAATTCCTCCTTACCCCTTGGGCCAATTTGATTCAAACTTCACAGGAATATTATGTCGTTGACCCTCCTCTACCATATGAGCTAAAATGACCCCGCTCCGATGAACAAAATGGCCACCAGAGCTAAAAATAGAAAAAAAAATGCTTCAAACTTCACAGGAATGTTTCCCAGATGACTCCCTACCAAAATAGTTAAAATCATTCCACTCTGATAAACAAGACGGCCACCAGGGCTAAAATAGAAAAACAATCTTCAAATGACAACACCTCCTGTACCCTTGGGCCAATTACATTCAAACTTCCTAGGAATTGGCTTTGATGACTCTCTACCAAAATAGTTCGCCAGCCTCGTTTGGCTCAGTCGGATGCGCGTCTGACTGGTGATCAGGAGGACGCGGGTTCGACTCCCGCCGGGGTCGGCAACATTCTTTCGTGGAGATTGATCATGAAATCTTTTCTACGGTTATTCTCTCCTTTCCGCTGATTCAAGAAGGGCAGTTGTCAGTTTCTGGCGAAAGAATGTGCACTGTACTGGTTAACCGCTTACGTATAAGCCTGCCCAGGAAAGTGTGGATAGGTAAACTGACCGGCTCACAAATGACCTAAATAGTGTTGACTGGGCCGTTAAACTTCAATACAAACAAACAAAACCAAAATAGTTTTAATGGTCTCGCTCCGATGAACAATATGGCCGGCAGAGCTAAAAATAGAAAAAAAAAAAACATTGTAAATTTGTTTCAAATGCGAACTCTTCCTCAACCCTTGGGTCAATTTGATTCAAACTTCAAAGGAATGTTACCTAGGTGACACTCTACCAAAATAGCTAAGATCGTTCCACTCTGATCAACAAGATGGCCACCAGAGCTAAAAATAGAATGCACTAGAGACAGTGACATTCAGTTGAGCGAATCAGGGCCCTCTGGGCCCTCTTGTTTCATCTCAGTGTTAGGTAAAAGTCACACAAAATTGGAAGCAACGTCTCCAAAATGACCTAACTAGTGTTGATGGGGACGTAAAACCTCAACTCACTCAAACAAACAAACAAACAAACAAACAAACAAGTCACCAGAACCGCCTTATAGAGGATGCACTCACGAGTGACGCAATAAAAGAAATTAAAAATTATACAAATATCTAAATCTGACTCCTGTATATCAAGTGGGGTTTAAAAGGGTATTTACTATACAGGCTTGGGAGCGTGATGGGGTGGTTCGATTGTCTGACTGTAGGCTTAAAGAAAACGCCCATCTACAGCCCGAGGGATGACCGTGCTGAGCGGAACCGAGGCTACGCCGAGGTTCCGCTCAGCTTGGTCATCCCGAGGGTTGGAAACCATGGTGGATTCGTTTTCTTGCACAACACCACCGAAAATTTTCTCTCACTTTTATTTTATTTTATTTTTTTTTATTTTCCGCGCACTATACTTATGTAGTTTGCCTGGGTAAGAACACCCGGGTAAGAACTGAATTTTTATCCCAGGCTAACACAACGGATTGCAAGAGAAATAGTTCTGAACGCGGACTTATACATGGACCTCTAAATTCCTGTGCTTTAAGCAAACAGTATAGACCCTAATCAGACGCCGTGTTCTTTGGTGGCTGGATGTGGTCTACACTGTTTGTCAATGTCCCAGTTTGGGACCTAAGATATTTAAGGAAAGAATTTTATTTTCCTGCTGTTCATGAAAGTATGAACGCAGTGGGTCGTGTGCAAAGTAAATGGACCCCGAATGGGTTCATGTAGACTTTGCTAGCGACCCGCTGTCGTTCATACTTTCATGAAAAGCAGAAAAAATAAGTTTATTATTTATATTTACATTCCCTGCCCCGCATCACTGGGCGAAAATATGCTTATAGTGTCATCAATGGCCGAAAACATGCTAACAGGGAAAACGTTACAAGCTAAAAAAAAACAACATTTACACGCGGGTTTTCTATAAAGAACGGAACAGCGTTGATGTAACCAACGCCCGTAGAAAGCCATGGTTTGGACTGACGTCACTTGACGTCACTGAAAATCGTGTAACTCGATGCGTTCATTGTAGTAGGAACTACATTGTTTTCTCAAGGTTTACATTAGACTTTACACTGGAAATGTAAATATATGACATTAATGAAAAACATCCAATACTTGTGGGGGATTTTTTCAATATGTTTTGTATATTTATGGTTTGCGCGAAGCCAGAGCTAACTTATCGGCCCCCGCCCATAGGGGCTTGAAGAAATATATGGGCTGCATGATGCTTCCACGCAGAGCTGAATCCGGCCCGTACACTAGTACTGGTAAACCGCTTAGAGGATCTAAGCCTGTCCAGGAACCGCGGTGCGAGGCGGACCGTCCATGCTAATAAACCCTATTGGTTTCATTGGGCGACAGGGCTTGAGAAGTCATTTCATCTCAATGTCGGATAAAAGTCCCACAAAATTGGAAGCAACGTCTCCAAAATGATTTTTACAGTGTTGACGAGGACGTTAAACCTCAAATCAAACAAACAAACACTTATCGGTCAGTGGTTGGCAGTATACAAATTAAACAACTTTTGTCTTTCTATGATCTGAAGTGCTTGAATATTTCCTAATGTCCAGGGTCTGTTGAGATCTGTTGTGTAACATGACATTGTCTGTTGTGGTTAGTATCAAGTTCAATGTACTGATTTTGCGGTGACAGGACGATATCTGAGCTACGACACTCGAAAATGAGACTTCGGTAATGTCCGCCCAGCAACGTCTACTTCGACAAAGTCCGCTCAGTGAAAGCATACCCACTCAGACTGATATACTTTGGGCCAACAGCCATCTGTACAGTGCATAGCAAAGATTGCGATCAGACTGTGCGGATGCACAGTCTGATCGCAGTTTTTGCTCTGCGCGCATGTACGAAGACACATTTTTGCTTTGACGATTCAAATCTGGCATCACAAGGCTCTATCAACCTTCAACAGTTTTGCGTGTACTTGAGTTGATACTGTTATCAACGGTGAAATGGTAAACCGCAGTGCACGCGAGTGTCCCGATGTCAGTGTCGTGGTTAGTCTTGAATTGCAGAGATTATGTTTTTGAGTCTTTATCTGGAGTAATTAAAATCACACAGATATTTGATAAGGCATTATAATTGCCGAAACTGTTTCGGCCAATCAGAATTCAGTATCTTATGGTCACCAGTTTCTATATATTTTCCTCTTTTTCGTTTTTTTTTATATTATTATTGTTTGCCGTTTTATCAATTTTGATTAAATTATCAAATATTAAAAAAAAAATCGCCCAAGAAGATAAGACACGCGCACAGAGGTCAGCGGAGAACTTTTTGGTATCAAGTTTATTTGGAAACAACAACAACAACAAAAAAAAAAAAAAAAAAACACACAGAAAATACGAGCTTTCATCACGAAAACAGATCTGTATAATTCTGACCCCCCTTGAAACCCAGTTTTATATAGTAAAACTTGGGTTTACAGGGGTAAGCCGTATTTTTTCTTATTTCTGCTCTAAAATATAGATAGTGGGTACTCGGTAGAACCGCCTTGATGAGGCGGTTCTAATGTGTACGCACAAGCTATATCTGAGCAGAAATAATGGGGCGGTTCTAATGTGTACGCACAAGCTATATCTGAGCAGAAATAATGGGGCAGTTCTAATGTGTACGCACAAGCTATATCTCAGCAGAAATAATTGGGCGGTTCTAATGTGTATGCACAAGCTATATCTGAGCAGAAATATTGGGGCGGTTCCAACGGTACGCACAAGCTATATCTGAGCAGAAATAATGGGGCGGTTCTAATGTATACGCACAAGCTATATCTGAGCAGAAATAAAAAATAGCACAATTTTTTATCTTAAAATTGTCGTTTTGGGGGCATTTTTCAATGCATTTGTATAGCCGTGTTTTCGTAATATGTCCGAGTTATTCAACGTTTTCTCATCAAGTTAACAAGTTGGTGGAATAAGTTCCCTTGTAAACCTCACTTTCTTACATGCTGTTCAGTGAAATATAAAAAAAAAAAATCTCAGTGAAATCGAAATCGATATCGTCACTGTTTCAAAATGTAAAAACAATAGAATTTATTTGTTGTTTGCTCGATTACGGTGAAATAATTCACAAGTGTTCTATGGCTTCCTAGTAAAAACGAGAGAACGATAGCAAACGATTTTTTTAAATGGAAGATTTAGAACACGAGTGAATTATTTCTCCGTAATAAATCACAACAATAAAATAAAATGTGTATTACATTTCCATTTATGTTTTTTGAATTTTCAAATTCAACCATTCTGATTCCCAACCTAAATAGCTCCAGTCAGGGTTTTGATTTCAGGAGGCTTGGTTTAGTTTGAAAATCAGTCGCCATCTTGTTTTCAGTCCAATGTTTTCAGTCCAATACAAAAATCATCCTGTGATGCAATACTGTCATGAAAATAGAACTGTATTGTATTAAATGAAGAAAACATATTTTAACTTCGTGTTGCAGGTCTTTCCTCAAAAACGTCAAATGGACGCGAAAATTGCAGTCTGGTTCTCATTTCACCTGTAGACACAAATCCGTTCAAACTTTGATGAGCTTCATTTCATTTTGATCTGATGTTTCATTCAATATTTCCTTACATCCTGTCAGTCAACTGCAAGACAGAAATAAATTCAAAACACGAAGTGTGTTGTATAATTCATTGTTGACACTGCACTGTCCAATCATAATACACCTCGAATGTCAATCAGATCTTAAAATGGAAAAAAGTGATTGCCACAAGAAGACCAATCGATGTATATTACTTGATCCAATGTTTGACTACTTTAATGAATGACATTTGCTTGTCAAACTAACTTGATGCAAAGAGATCCATTGAAAGGTACTTCATCGGAGTTTGAACGCTTTTGTGTCCACATGTGTATTTTATCAGATTTTCCGCCAAACGTCAACTTTTGTTATTGTAGTTACAAACGACGTCAGCAGCGTCGCCTAGCAATTATGACGTTAACCGTTCGAAATGAAACCGTTCGAAATGAAATTGCTGTTTATGTCTGATTTTCAACATGTTGGGTGAAAGAGGGAGGAAAAAAAAATTATTCCTCTATACTATGAGTTATTACGCAGACACTACTTGTGAAAGATTATACTTTTGAGTTATCTCGGCCAGTAGAAGGCTTTGAAATGAAATGAAATGAAATAATTTGCTCAGATTATTTTTGGTTTATATTTCACTGAGAAAAAGACTACTACTACTACTACTGCTACTACTACTACTAGAATACATACATCTTTCAGAATAAAGTTGAAACAATGCGACCAGAACCGGCAAGTACTCTACCGACCGAGCTATCCGGGCGCTGATAACATTTCTTCAACTTCGAAGTTTTACATACTAAGTAAATAAGCCTCTGTGGTGGTTGGTTGGTTGATTTAGGGGATAACTGTACTGAAAATTGTCATTTGGGGAGGTAAATTGGAGGTTTTACGGTCGGAAATTTCGTTTTACGGCGACGCGCTAGCGGAGCCGTAAAACGTAATTTGCGACCGTAAAACCGACGATTTACCTCCCCAAATGACAATTTTCAGTACAGTTATCCCCATTCTAATGCACTTATTCGGTTGTAAAGTTATACATTGTACTATTTTGCACAAGGCGGCAAGCGCGACGAGCTGCGTAAAACCAAATGGCAGCCAATGAAAAGCGACGTTACGTGATGATGTCGGGTTTCCGACAGTATATCGCAGAATATACTGTCGCAAATTTTTGACGTTATCCAATCAGACGTCGCGTTACATACGAAAGTGCATTAGAATTGTGGTTTAACGTCCCCGTCAACACTGTAAAGGTCATTTTGGAGACCTTGCTTCCAATTTTGTGGGACTTTTACCCGACATTGAGATGAAATGACATCTCAAGCCCTGTCGCCCAATGAAACCAATAGGGTTTATTAGCATGGACGGTCCGCCTCGCACAGCGGGTCCTGGACAGGCTTAGATCCTCTAAGCGGTTTACCAGTACTAGTGTGCGGGCAGGATTCAGCTCTGCGTGGAAGCATCATGCAGCCCATATATTTCTTCAAGCCCCTATGGGCGGGGTTTGGTTGTTATGCTACTCGCCTTGTAAACCAGGGTTCGTGGTGTAGATCCCGGGCTTCTTCAGACTTTCGGATGGGTCTTTAAACCGAGGTCCTGTCTCCGTATGGCTTATGTAAAACTCAAACACATTCTACAACTACTTATATTTATTACTACTACTACTACAAGGCCCCCGCCCATAGGGGGTTGAAAAAATATATGGGCTGCATGATGCTTCCACGCAGAGCTGAATCCGGCCCGCAAACTAGTACTGGTAAAGTAGAAGTAAAACAAAGATCAGGAATTGATACAATTAACTTACTCCATCCATAAAAGACACCAAAGGGAAAGAAATACAAATATTAAGCGACCAGACCATAATGGACACCTAAACAAAGGAAGGCCATATGGACAGTTACTTTCCCACAAAATGGCCATCCAAAATTAAAAGACACAAGTGATACACACAGTAAGTAACAAACAACAACATAAATAAATCGCCACAGAAGAGCCGCCTTGGAACGGTCAGTGGAAGATTTCCACTGGGGGGCTTAAATCGATTTTACGTGGCCACAATCCTCGCCCTTACTTCCGTCGCGATTTAGACAAATAATTTGTTCAGTCCGCATGAAGGCCTCCTAACTCATCAGTGCAACATCTCCGTGAACACAGAAATCAAAGAACCACAGAGATGAGACAACGGTGAGGACTCGACAGCAAGAAACCACTGAAATGCTGGAGCAAAAGAAAACCAACATTTAGACTCCGATGAGCCCGACCAGAGACAGAGCATCAGGCACCAACCAACAATATCTCTTTAATTTTCAATAAGCCTTTACGTTGGAGCCGTCATAGAATCTGAGGCCTGACCCACCGGCGTGCAATTAAAGAGGGAAGCAAAGTTGCCAACCGCGATTGGGTTAACTACCATGCATGCAGTCTGTCGTATAATATCCATGTTGTACCCAATCTTTTTATATCGAAGAATGATTTTACGAAATTGGGTGCTGAAGTCATTGCGGTTATATATTTTTCTGAATTTATATACTTAGAGCATCTAAGCCTGTCCAGGAACCGCGGTGCGTGGCGGACCGTCCATGCTAATAAACCCTATTGGTTTCATCGGGCGAAGGGCTTAGTGTCGGGTAAAAGTCCCACAAAATTGGAAGCAACGTCTCCAAAATGACCTATACAGTGTTGACGGGGACGTTAAACCTCAAATCAAACAAACAAAACTACTACAACTTCTACTTACTACTTCTTCTACTACTACTGCTACTACTACTACTACTGCTGCTGCTACTAACACTATTTACTACAACCACCACCACCACCACTACTACTACTACTACTACTACTACTACTACTTCTTTTGTTTACTACTACTACTACTACTACTACTACTACTAGCTCCAGCAGTGATTTGTTGAGTAATATATCACTGTTTGGAGGTCAGTTGTGAGGTTATCAAATCACGAGCGTGTAGCGCGAGTGATTTATCTACTTTCGACTGACCGACAAACTGTGATATTGTCCTATATTGTCCTATTACTCAACAAATCACACAATAGAGCTGATCTATTTCGATTCTAACACACTGAAACTTGACTAAATGCTTTTGTTTCCTTCATATACTCTCAACATTCCGCCATTGTTTTAAGCAACCCCGCGATCATGTTTGACTATAACACAAGCAGTTACCTGTTTTTGTAACGTACTTGAGTGATGCGTGAAAAAGACGTTACTACGTATAACGTCAAAGAAACGATCGATGACGTGGCAAAACGTCATAAAACCGCAGCTCTTTGTGTCACATTTTCGTCTTCACCCAATATATCACTGGATTTAACCATTGGCTATATACGCGACCAGTGTTAGAATACGACATAATCGTCTGTAATACATCACGAAAACAAGTCCGTGTAACGAAGACCCCTCTAAACCCCCACTTTATATAGAAAAAAAAAACATTATCTGCCTTATTTTAGCTCAAAAACATAGATTGTGGGTACTCGTGAGAACCGCCTCAGTGAGGCGGTTCTAACGAGTACCAACAATCTATGTTCAAAGTAGAAATAAGAAAGATGTTACAATTTTTACCTAATATTTGTCATTTCTGACACCGTGTTGGACGCCATTATTTTACACGGACATGTTTTCCTAATGATAAAACTACCCAATAGAATTCGTTTCGCTGACCGTTCCAAGGCGGTTCTTCTGTCGCGGTTTATTTTGTTATAGTTTGTCTTTGAGTGTATGTATCGCTTGTATCTATTTTCTTTCGGATAGCCAATTGACCATTTTGTGGGAAAGTAACTGTCCTGTTGGTTTTCCGCAATTGATGTTTCCATTAGGGTCTAGTTATTTCATGTTTGTGTTTTCCCCTTGGTGTCTCTGATGGGAGCTGTGGGTTAATTGTATCTATTCCTGCTCATTGCCTTCACTTTTATTTTGATGATGTTTTTGTTATAAAACTTGCAATAAAATTATTATCAAACATCCCGTAAACTGGCAATGGGCCTACGCAAAACTAATAGGAAGTAGATTGATATCCATTCACATCGTTATACCCATCGTTTGCCTAGCGGTCCGTTTTTTGGGACATTGGCAAACGGTGCAGATCCATATCAGAGGCGTCTGCTCTGCGTCTACACTGTTTGCTTAATGTAGATTGTTTTGCAAAACTTAGCGCAACACAAAACAAAACTCACACTTCTATAATTAGAAAATGTCCAAACCAAACTTATAAGGTGGGAGATTCCATTGTCATATATTAGTTAAGTTTTGATTGACAAATTGTCATATAATCGAAAGTTATTAAAATTTGAGAAATAGAAATTATGATGAAAGAAATGACGGTTAAGTATCTATTGTTAGCTATACAATAAAGATCACGGACAAATTACTTGAACTTAGTATTCGACAGCAATTGAATAAAAAAAATTAATTACTGCGAAATCGTTTTTCTTAGAAAATCATATTTTGCGGAAAAAAAAAACACAAAAAAAAAAAATAAAAAAAAACAAAACAAACGCGTTCGTAATAATTAACTATGATCCAGTGACCTGATTATGAATACAAAAGAGACACCGAAATATATTTAGTGCAGAAAATTTTTAAGAGCTGTTTTTGTGTGAAAAAATCATTTTTGTTTATTTAAGGGGAATGGTACATCTTCAAGGGAGGGCAACTCCTGCAAAAGTATTTTTGTCTCCCATGTCAATAGGGTCAACTTTCCTGTGGAGCAAAGTCTTTCCTTCAAGAGTAGACCCCCTTTTCAGTGGGAACGTATTTATAGAAAAGTGAACAGAGAGTCTCGAAAGCTGTCTCGCTTTGAAAAATGGCGGAAAAATCTGGCAGGTGTTCACATTCCCCTTAAGTAAAACAAAGCAAAGAAAATGATATAATTATTTCACATTATGCAGAGAAAAGACGCCTTCCCCCCTAGAATTCAATGATGCGTCAATTATTCGTCTATTCAAATGGAAAGGGAATTCTCAATCGTGGCATCTCTTTATTGTCAATTGTTTGGAAAGTCCTACCTAACCATTGAACAGTCAGGGCTTCTACTAGAAAGCCAGTCTGGATTCAGAAAGGACAGAGAAACAATTTCCATGATCTTCACAGCAAGGCAGCTTCAAGAGAAATGCCAGGAACAGAACATGGACCTCTACATGACCCTTTTTTATTGACATTACCAAAGTATTTGATACAATCAGCTGCGAGGGTTTTAAGAAAATTATGTTACAGTTTGGCATGTTCATGGCAATGGTGAGGCAGTTCCACAATGGTATGCTTACAAGAGCGATGGTCTCTGATCCATTCCCTGTGACAAATGGAGTCAAGCAAGGATGTGTAATAGCCCCAAGACTGTTCAGCATCGTGTTCTCTACCATGCTCACAGATGCTTTCCAGGTTAGTGACAAATGTACATCTATTAGGCCTAGCTTTAATGGGCAGCTTTTCAACCTTACATAGTTGCGAGCCAAATCCAAGGTTCAGACAGAGGTGCTAGACGAGTTCCTCTTTGCTGATGACATGGCAAAGTGTGCTACAACAGAAGAGGAAATGCAAAAAGTGTAGATCAAGTACATGTATCTGACTCCTGTGACAGCTATGATCTCACAATCAGCATCAGAAAGACTGGGGTCGTCTATCAGCCAGCACCTACCAAGCCTTACAAGGAGCCCACCACCACAGTGAAAGGTTAAAGACTGCAGAAGGCGGATAACTTCACCTTCCTTGGGAGCACGCTGTCAAGAGCCGTGTATATTGATTTGTTGGCGAAGTCAATGCCAGGATTGCCAAAGCTAGTGCAGCATTTGGCCGACTTCGTGGTGCTGTTTTGAATAGAAGTGGAATCAGGCTTACGTAAAATCGATTTAAGCCCCCCAGTGGAAATCTTCCACTGACCGTTCCAAGGCGGCTCTTCTGTGGCGATTAATTTATGTTGTTGTTTGTTACTTACTGTGTGTATCACTTGTGTCTTTTAATTTTGGATGGCCATATGACCATTTTGTGGGAAAGTAACTGTCCTTATGGCCTTCCTTTGTTTAGGTTTCCATCATGGTCTGGTCGCTTAATGTTTGTATTTCTTTCCCTTTGGTGTCTGTTATGGGTGGAGTAAGTTAATTGTATCAATTCCTGATCTTTGTTTTACTTCTACTTGACACAAAAATGAAAGTCTACCGAGCTGTGGTTCTCTCCGCGCTATTATATGCATGTGAAACATCGGCAGTTTACCAACTGCACATCAAAAGACTGAAACACTTCCATACAAACTGTCTTAGAAAACGTTTAAAGATTAAGTGGCAAAACAGGAATACTGGCATAGTAGTTCGGAAAAAGTTAAGGATGCAAAGTGTACATACTCTTCTGAAACTGGCACAGTTAAGATGGATAGGCCATGTTACCAGGTTGCCTGAGGAACGATTGCCGAAGAAAATCGACTATGGAGAATTGGAAACAGGCAAACGCTCCCATGATGGTCAGAAGAAGCGTTACAAGGGGACACCCTCAAAGCCTCCCTCAATATATACCAGTCGTGTGAACAAACTGCACAGTACAGAGCAAAGTCGCGAGACGTCATCAGAAGGGGTGCTTGTGAGTATGAGATAAAAAGAATCAGCGAAGCCGAAGAGAAACATACACAGCGCAAAACCAAAGCTAATGCATCATCAACAGAGCTGCAAGCCCTGTCGTCCAATGAAACCAATAGGGTTGTATATAAATTCAGAAAAATATATA
Source organism: Lucinisca nassula (assembly GCA_963580285.1). Lineage (NCBI taxonomy): Eukaryota > Metazoa > Mollusca > Bivalvia > Lucinida > Lucinidae > Lucinisca > Lucinisca nassula. Next base: position 65,005,608 of record OY757021.1, on the reverse strand, counting down.
ACCACAATGACTTCAGCACCCAATTTCGTAAAATCATTATTCGATATAAAAAGATTGGATACAACATAAATGTTATACGGCAGACTGCATGCATGGTAGTTAACCCAATCACGGTTGACAACTTTGCTTCCCTCTTTAATTGCACGCCGGTGGGTCAGGCCTCGGATTCTATGACGGTTCCAGCGTAAAGGATTACTGAGAATTAGAGAGATCTAATTCAATGTAATGTTTGTTGGTGTCTGATGCTCTGTCTCTGGTTGAGCCCATCGGAGTCTAACTGTTGGTTTTCTTTTGCTCCAGCATTTCAGTGGTTTCTTGTTGTCGAGTCCTCACCGTTGTTTCATCTCTGTGGTTGATTGATTTTTTGTGTTCACGGAGATGTTGAGTTGGGAGGCCTGCATGCAGACTGAACAAATTATTTGTCTAGATCGCGACGGAAGTAAGGACGAGGAGTGTGGCCTCGTAAAATCGATTTAAGCCCCCCCCCCCCCCCACACGCCCAGTGGCATTCGTTTCACTGACCGTTCCAAGGCGGTTCTTCTGTCGCGGTTTATTTTTTTGTTATGGTTTGTCTTTGAGTGTATCGCGTATACATTGACCATTTTGTGAGTAAGTAACTGTCCTTTTGGCTTTCCGCTATTGATGTTTCCATTAGGGTTTGTTGTTTCATGTTTGTGTTTCTTTCCCTTTGGTGTCTCTGAACGGTCCGACTCGCTCCGCTTTGCCTGGACAGGCTTAGATCCTCTAAGCGGTTCACCTGTACTCGTCTGCAGTCGGTTTCAGCTCTGCGTGGAAGCATCATGCAGCCCTTCTATTTCCTATTTCTTAAAGCCCCGATGGGCGGGGTCCTAGTGTATATATTATTGTATAATTTATGTTTGATGGAGGATCATATGGTCTTGTTCTAAATATGTAATCCTCTTTGGCTTACTGAGCTAAGGGTATAACTTAGGCCCACACGCTATGAATAGTGTTCCTCAAAACAAAAACTGAAATTGAAAAAAGATAACACATGTAAGTTGTGCTGTGTCTTCACAGTTTTCAATGTATTAAGAGAATTTATTCCGGTCAACAACCTCTACATACTGTTAACAAGCCCGTGTAATGAACACCCCTTTAATCTCCACTTTAAATCTTCGATCTGGCACCTCACAAAAAGACGCATCATGGATACACCCTCTCTGCAAACATCACTGACTATGTCATAGTGCGAGGGCAGGCAGAGTAACGAAGACTATGTGTGGTGCAGACTGTCGTCAGTAAAATTTAACTCAGTCGGCGCATTTAGTCTGTATGGCAACCCAATAACGAAACTGGGTATCGTAAAACGGAAACAAGACAGCGAGTGGCAAGCATTCATCGGTGATATCTGCAGCCGTTTAATTGTATTTGAACACAGTTCAGAAGTTCCAGAAGAGAACCTAGATAGTCTTCAGAGACAGTTCATCTGGGCCATTTGCCTATGAGGTGTCGTTAAATGTTTTTTTTTTATTATTTCGTACAATGGTGCTGAACCTTTTTTAATTAGGAATTTAGGTATAGGTTCAGTGGTTAAGGAAGAGATCTCTGAAACAATGAAAGCCTGTCATCTGGCAAGGCTATAAGATGAGATACAATAAAAGCAGCACTATACAGAGCTACAAGTCCTGCAGTTGCAGAGAATCTGACAGCGTTACTTCAAATTATGTGGGGAAAAGAAACTATAAAGGGGCATCAATTATCCATCTATACAAACGGAAACAGAATCCTCAGAATTGTGACGATCCTTGGGTCACCTCTTTATTGTCAGTCTGATGGGAAAGTGGTTGGAAGACACCTACTTAACAATGAATGGATGAACAGCTTGAATAGTTAGTGCTTCTATCAGTACTAGTATGGACTGGGGAATGCCAGAGGAACAATTTACATGATCTTCACGGGAAAGCAGCCTCAACAGAAATGACAGAACATAATATGGACCTCTACATTACCTTTGTTGAACTACCAAAGCATTTGACACAGTCAGTCGTGAGGGACTTTGCCAAAGTTTGTCTGTCTGACAATAGCTGGATGAGTATCAAAAAATGTAGATCCTGATGAGACGCCGCAGTATGTGGGTTTATACTGTCTGTCTGAATGAATGTGGTAAATGCGGACTAGCTATGGTGCGGCAGTTCCACCATGGTATGGTTCATGGGCGTAAAATAAAGACACTTTCTGACACTTTCATTGTGACAAATGGAGTTAAGCAAGGCCGTGAACTAGCGCCAATGCTGTTCAGCATATTTTCTGCCATGCTTACAGATGCGTTTCTGGATCTTGACAGTGGTATACCTGTTAGGTGTCACTTTGGTCGGGAACTTTTCAACCTACATGTAAGCTTGAAAGCTAAATTCACCGTGAAGACAGAGGTGCAACATGAGTTCGTCTTTGCTGATGGCATACCCAAGGGTGCTCCAACAGAAAAATGCAAAAGGGTGCGGTAATGAACAAAGACCAAGAATTGAAGGTATGTTACATGAAAGCCCACCAGTTTTCTTTTTCTTATATTTAACTGCTTATTAACCCTTTTTGTACCAAATGGAATCTTCCTATTTATATATAGCAAGTGTCCATTTCAAAATATAGGGGTGTTAGGTTGTGTTTTCATCAAAATCTATTTGGAAAATGACTGAACTTTTAGCAAACAGCGTTCTGCGGCGTCTGATCTGGGCCGTTCTGTGGCGTCTGATCTGGGCCTGCGCTGTTTGCCAACTCTACCCCATTTTGGGGTTTCCGATACTAAATGGGTTAATATAAGGGTTGGTGTATGTGCATTTTATACCATTTTACACTTTCTATTCCAAAATTTGGCCGTGTTCAATTGATTATTGTTTCTTTTAGTTTATTTAAAAGAGGTTTCTTTGGATAGCGGGGGCTTTAAGTGTTTTTTTTATTATTATTATTATTTTTATCTTCTGCCTTCTTTGCCCTGTCTGTTTGTTAGGTTCTTTGTTGGTGTTGGTTGAACACCTTTACCATTTGTAATATTAACATTGACAATGTCTTTTCAGAAAGAGCCTTCATATTTGTAATGTAGGCTTCCCACACATACAAAACATTTTGAGCTGTGACCTTGACCTTGACATGTTAATACTTTAAAAATAGCATTGGCCAGAGCTTTTGAACCGTTTCAGATAAAGGCGCTTCATATTTGGCATGTATGTTCCTCGTGACAATTGCTTCCCACTCATACAAAAAATGACCTGTGACATATATCTTTACCTGTGACCTACTTAAAAATAACATTTATCATAACTTTTGAACCGTTTCAGATAGAGCCGCTTCATATTTGGCATGTAGGTTCCTGGTGACAAGGGCTTCACACTCGTACAAAAAATGACATGTGACTGTGATCTCTTTTAAAGAAAAAATAACATTAGTCATAAATTGTGAACCGTTTCAGACAGAGCTTTCATATTTGGCATATAGGTTCCTTGTGGCAAGGGTTTCCCCACTCATACAAAACATTTTGTCCTGTGACCTTGACCTTGACCTGTTACTTGCTTTAAGAAAGAAATACCTTGGCCAGGGGACATTTTCGTGTTTCACAAACACATCTTGTTTCTGTCTCATTTCGTCTGAAAATAAAGAACAAAATTTATGAAAATGTTGTCTACTAATCGTGACAAGCGACGCGTTCATAATCATGTGTCATACGACATTGCCAACCGCATGTTACAAAATATTAACTAAGACAGAATGACAACTTCAGATTTTGCATGAAAAAATAGGAAGAAAAAATCACAATCTATCGCTCATCATGTTGACATATCCGTGAAATTAACACCCCGTAACACTTTATATATAGAGAGAGAAACTTGGGTTTTCGGGGGTTGGGGGTGTGGGGGGGGGGGGAGTGGGGGGGGTATATCATGATTATTTTTCTAATTTCTGCTCCAAGACATAGTTGTGGGTACACGCCAGAACCGCCGTTCTAACAAGAAACTACAACCTATATTCTGACTATAAATTTGAAAACTATCACAAATTTTAATTAACCATTTTGGAGATATGAAAGAATGTAATATATCACACGGGTGTGCTATCTCGTAATGGAACTGGTTAAATTTCGTTAAGCGCTTCAAGGGATAAAACTGGGGGTATCCCTTTTATTTACAGCACGATAAGGCAATGTTTACAAACATGTGATGGTACTTAAATCGTGACCCATATGCATACATTTATCATTGTAATCACTGGGTACGCTATATGTCATTTCGTGCGATAAGTTCTTTATACTCTTGAATGCCATTTTCACGACTTCCGCTTCTCACAATACGGCAACAAGCGGAAGTTGATTCTAAATTTAGAACCGAAATGAAGATCAACTGAGTTGCTCTTTCAGATTTTAAGGTCAGTGATTTCAACTTCAGGGAATATAACTTTTTTTTCTTTCTTTCTACTTATACTGCGATCGGTCACATTCGACCATTACTCGCAGGTGCACATTTCATTCACTCCAGGTTTGCAGGGATGAAAGCCAACACAGTAATCATGTAATTACGGTAGGGATCTCTTCCTGCACAGGGGGTCTACACTTAACGTCCCGATCCGAAGGACGGTGCAATTTTTGGCATTCATCCCTGCAAATGATGCCAATGGAGCGTGTTCGGACACCGAAATAATCATTGCCTCCGGGGATCGAACCGGGGGCCTCTAGCATCAGAGGCAAGTGCACTAACCACTGAGCTATCACGCCCCAAAAGTATTTCAAACTTACTATTTTTTTTTATATAAAATCTGACCAAATACGGTGAAACTTCGTTAACTCGAACACAGATACCTAGTATACCGTGGGTAATTCGAATTCGTACAGGAGTCAGTTGTTCAAACATAACGACGTCGTTAGTTAACGTATCGTTAAAACTTTGATCATTTATTATGGCAAATATGCTAATATTTTGGCTGAAAATTTGTGAGCAGCTTTTGCAAATGCAAAAGCTGCTTACATTTTTTTCAGCAAAAATATCAAAATTTTAAATATTGAACTTGCTAGAACAGTTAACAATTTGACCACTAACGAGCTGACGATGCTTTGAACAACTGGCCCGAGGAGTTCCTGGAGAAATCTTCCCATAGTTCCCGGTATCCATATATACCAGGGCCCTTTATGGGTTTTGTCAGGTTTCTACGGAACCCTAGAAGGGACATGCAATTTATTTTAATATGTTATGCGAACAAGATAATAGCATGTGCGCACAAGATATTAAGTTGTGCGAACAAGATATTATCTTGTGTGCACAAGATAATATGTTGTCCGCACAAGATAAATTATGTTGTCCGTACAAAATAACATCTTGTGCGCACAGCATATTATATTCTGCGCACAAGATAATATCTTGTTCGCACAACTTAATATCTTGTTCGCACAACATACTTAAAAAAAATCATGTCCCTTCCCGGGTTCCGTAATATCAGGACCCTTTATGGATTTTGTCAGGTTTCTACGGAACCCTAAAAGGGACATGCAATTATTTTAATATGTTGTGCGAACAAGATAGTATCTTGTGCGCACAAGATATTAAGTCGGCCCCCGCCCATCGGGGCTTGAAGAAATAGATGGGCTGCATGATGCTTCCACGCAGAGCTGAAACCGACCGCACACGAGACTGGTAACCCGCTGCGAGTCGGTCTGTCCATGCTGATAAACCCTATTGGTTTCATTGGGCGACAGGGCTTGAGATGTCATTTCATCTCAATGTTGGGCAAAAGTCCCACAAAATTGAAAGCGACGTCTCCAAAATGACCTATACTGTGTTGACGGGGATGTTAAACCTCGAATCAAACGAACAAACAAACAAAATAAGATGTTAAGTTGTGCGAACAAGATAATATGTTCTCCGCACAAGATAAATTATGTTGTCCGCATAAGATATCTTGTGTGCACAACATATTATCTTGTGCGCACAACTTAATATCTTGCGCACAAATTATTATCTTGTTCGCACAACATATTAAAAATAAAATTGAATGTCCATTCCCGTGTTCCATAGGTTTGCACTTGAAAAGGTAATTCTAAACGTAAATGTGGACACCAACACCGTAGCCGAGGTAGTGCATGTATCTAAAATAAAAGACCGGTCCGAAATATTTCATCACGAAAACACGCCTATATAATTCTGACCCCCTTGAACCCCACTTTTATATAGTAAAACTGGGGTTTACAGGGGTAAACTTTATTTTTCTTATTTCTAGTCCGAAATATAGATTGTGGGTACTTGTTAGAACCGCCTCGATGAGGCGGTTCTAACGAGTGACCAAAATCTATATTTTGAGCAGAATCGAGGCGGTTCTAACGAGTGCCGAAAATCTATATTTTGAGCAGAAATAAGAAAAATATCACAATTTTTCATCTTAAAAGTTTAGATTTTTCGGCGGTAAAGTTTACAATGTATTTGTATAGGCGTGTTTTCATAATGTTACCGCAGCTGATATTAGTTATCGTTTTGAGTCACCTAGCCAAACATAAGTTTCGCGGGTCTGCGTGGCCTAGTGGCTCTTAATCATTACGTCTCTCTCCGCTGTGGGTTGTAACATTAAAAGATATAGGATTAACCCTTTTTGTACCAAATGGAATCTTCCTTCTTATATATAGCAGGAGTCCATTTTAAAATTTAGGGGTGTCAGGTTGTGTTTGCATCAACATTTAATTGGAAAACGACTGAACTTTTAGCAAACAGTGGAGGCCTTGATCTGACGCCGCTTTCTGTGGCGTCTGATCTGGGCCTGTACTGTTTGCCAAGGTACTCTGTTAGGGGTTTCTGGTACTGAATGGGTTAAGACTCCGTAAACAAAGGAATCACGGCTGGTAGTTTTCTGGTACCCAACATACAAACTTACTAAAAAAAAATTACATAAATAAATAAAACCGAGTCTCAGCGGCTATTTTCGTTTATTCTGTGTATCCTTGCTTCAAAAGGATCTGACTTTAGAACTTATTTGCTAGTGTGATAGTCTGAAAATGTACTGAATCATTAGTTCGAGAACCAGAATGAAGAAAAGTCACTGAAAAGTTCCGCTACCTTTCGTCATCAATTTTATTTTTTCGATTTTACGTGCGTGTCTTATAAGGGCGTTTCTGGAGAGTATTCATTCAAATCTATTATGGATAATGAGAGGATCTTACATGAGTGTTCATATATTATGGAATTTATTAAACGAGTTGGAAAAGGTATAAAATGCCAGGCTTCGCCGAGCATTTTATCCTTTTTCCTCAACGAGTTTAATAAATTCCGGAGCCTCGCATTTTATCCCTTTTCCTCAACGAGTTTAATAAATTCAATAATACATGAGCACGAATGCAAGATTCTATTTATAATATGCCATTAAAACACATTTTATTCACGATTTTTAACGGAAATGTCAATACTCCGTCATAAGTAAATGCGACGTCATTAATGATGCCGTGCATGTAACGTTACGGGGTGTATCTTTCTAATTTGCATATTTAATTCACAAGTGGATTATCGAATTTCATTACATGGCGTTATTACACTCTCAGACGCGACGTCATATGATAAACTACAGCATTTCAGTACAAATAACCAAAATAAAAATTGTTTAAAGGCATGATCAGTTGGTCGCTAGAGCTTACAAAAATAGGGACTTTGTCGTCGTCTAAAGGTCGCAACATAGACGTACCGCGGGTTTAGTTTTCTTCTTAAAATTGCCTTTGAATATCAGCACCGTCTGTATGCTCAAAATCAATTGTCTTTATTGCACTGATGCATTGTAATCATTGCGTTTAAGAAATGAATTCCGTGATATGGTGGTTTTTGACGCCATTTATATATATTTACATATTTACATTTCCAGTGTAAAGTCTAATGTAAACCTATAGAAAACAATGTAGTTCATACTTCCATGAACGCACCGAGTCATATGATTTACAGTGACGTCAGTCTAAACCATGGTTCTGTACGGGCGTTGGTGACGTCAACGGTGTTCCGCTCTTTGTAGACATACAGCGTGCAAATGTTTTTAAGCTTTAAAAGTTTGCCCTATAAGTATTTTTTCGCCCAGTGACAAGGGTCAAAGAATGTAACTATAAAAAAATAAATGGAGATTAATACATCTTTGGTTTTAAATACGGGAAATGTTTCCCCGAGAGACTTGCAAATCAAGTAAACAAACGAGTGCGAATGCACGAGTTTGTTTATAAGATTTGCAAGTTTCGAGGGAAATATTTCCTTTATCCAATACTAAATATATATTAATGTTTATAATACATGTATCAAATCGGCCGTTTTGGCCTTTCTAACGTATAAAACTGACGTAATTAGCCCTGTGACGTGACGTAATTTTTCCCGATTTTGGCGCGTAATAGTGCATGATGACGTTCGAAAGGAAATATATCCCCGCCTGAAAGGAATATTTTCCCTGCAGGAAAATATTTTTATTTCCCCCAAAAATTACTTAAAATAGCAGCAAAAATGAAATATACTTAATTTTTCTGCTTTTCATGAAAGTATGAACTACAGCGGGTCACTAGCAAAGTTTGCATGACCCCACCCCCTTTCGGGGTTCGTTTACTCGGCACGCGACCCACCGTTCATACTTTCTTGAACAACAGAAAAATAAAATTCATTTCTGAAGTAAATTTCTGCTTACGTTTAATTAACCCTTTTTGTACCAAATCGGATCTTCCTCCTTATATATAGCAGGAGTCCATTTCAAAATTTAGGGGTGTCAGGTTGTGTTTTCGTCAAAATTTATTTGGAAAATGACTGAACTTCTTGCAAACAGTGGAGGCTCTGATCAGACGCCGCGTTCTGTGGCGTTTGATCTGGACCTGCAATGTTTGCCCGGGTACCCGTTTTGGGGTTTCCGGTACCAAATGGGTTAATACGAAAACATTTAAATAGACAGGATAGTAAAACATTGTTTTGAATAGGGTGCTGTTTTTAAACGGAGACCCCTTCGTGGTTGATGCAAATACTGCCTTGCAAGGGTATGTTACCTTCTTCAAATTTCCCAGCAGGCACTCAACGTTGAAATAACGTTGAACGTTGTTTTCAACATAAGTTCAACGTTGAGTCAACGTTTTGTGCCTGCAGGGTTATGTGATGCCTTGTGTGTAAGATGGTCAGATCTATCGCCTAAATTATAATTTATTTCTTAAAAATATATTAGGTGTTGCATAGTACTCGTATTAAGTCCTATCGAGTTGTCAACTATTCAAGTAAAAACGATCCCAGGCATGCTCTTTACAGTTTCTGAAATGGGCTCATCGATCCATCTTTGATTCTGGACACGTCCATTCCGTTAAATAAAAATGGATTGCTCAATAATTATAAACAGGGTTGGAAGCAGTGTAGATCCTGATGAGATTGCTAATCTTGATCTAACCTGGCTGCATATGTAATAATACCTATCGTGGCCCCCGCCCATCGGGGCTTGAAGAAATATATGGGCTGCATGATGCTTCCACGCAGAGCTGAAACCGACCCGCACACGAGTACTGGTAAACCGCTTAGAGGATCTAAGTCTGGATAGGCAAAGCAGTGCGAGTCGGCCCGTCCATGCTTATAAACCCTATTGGATTCATTCAGCGGCAGGGCTTGAGATGGCATTTTCATCTCAAAGTCGGGTAAAAGTCCCTCGCAATTGGACGCAACGTCTCCAAAATGAAATTTACAGTGTTGACGGGGACGTTAAACCTCAAATCAAACAAACATTTATACCTATCTGCAGGCTTGAACGGGTTGAACTGGCGTGGGAAAATATTATTATTACTAAAATATTGGATAATTTCACTGGAAAAAACGGTTACTATAGAAACACTTCAATTTCTTAGAGCATAAACTGGCATATCATGCATTGTCATAATCTTTATCATATCACATTTCTGCAATATCCGGTATTCAGATTAAAACAGGATGATCTAATAGCTGTAAAAATGGGCGTACTGTTTATTTTTGCACATATATAGTTTACACACATTTTACTACAATTTTGCAAAAGGAATCTATGGAAGTTATTGATTCATTTTGCAACGCGTGACACGTCTTATTAGTTCAGGCTGCGGTCTCAGACTTAGTGACAAAACTGACTGCAATACTACAATTATTTGAAACCGGCTAAATGCATTACGATAAAATACCCGTGTGACAAAGTGCATTTTTTCACATCTCCAAAATGGCTTTTTTTCTGATGAAAATCTGTGATATTTTTCTTATAAATACTACAAACATAGGTTGTGAGTGCTCGTTAGAACCACCTCAATTAGGCGGTTCTAACGAGTACCCACAACCTATGTCTTGGAGTAAAAATAATAAAAATAATGCTTACCCCCTTAACCCCAGTTTTCTCTATATGAAATGGGGTTTAGGGGGTGCTCATTTCACGGACTTGTTCACGTGATGGAGATTTGTTTGATTTGAGGTTTAACGTCCCCGTCAACACTGTAAAGGTCATTTTGGAGACGTTGCTTCCAATTTTGTGGGACTTTTACCCGACATTGAGATGCTATGACATCTCAAGCCCTATCGCACAATGAAACCAATAGGATCCTCTAAGCGGTTTACCAGTACTAGTGTGCGGGCCGGATTCAGCTCTGCGTGGAAGCATCATGCAGCCCATATATTTCTTCAAGCCCCTATGGGCGGGGGCTGTGATGGAGAGTTTTGTATTATCATAAAGAACAGGTTGTCTTTATTTAGTATTTTTATGCCCCAACTTACTTATTTTATTATATCTATAGGGACAAACATATGGTTGGGGGCATAGCCTTTTACAAACACAATTTGGGCCCCGTCAAGCGATTTTGGTACTTATCGCCTATGCGAGCAGCGAAGGCTTGCAGAAATATATGTGCTGCATAATGCTTCCACGCAGAGCTAATTCCGACCGCACACGAGTACTAGTAAACCGCTTAGAGGATCTAACCCTGTCCAGGCAAAGCGGTGCGAGCCGGACCGTCCATGCTTATGAACCCTATTGGTTTCATTAGGCGACACGGCTTGAGATGTGACATCATCATGTCATTTCATCTCAGTGTCTGGTAAAAGTCCCACAATATTGGAAGCAACGTCTCCAAAATGACCTATACAGTGTTCATGGGGACGTTAAATCTCAAATCAAACAAACAAAGAACGTCACAAGAATGATAAACATGAATTAAGATTTCTGGGCCGGACTAACTAGTGCGATACTTTGGGTCAGTAGAGCTTTAGTAGAGCGGACGGTCCAAAACTGAGCTTTTGGATTTTTTGTTTTTCTATATTTTTGCATTATATTATAGTAAAACAACACTTTAAGTCAAACAAATGGTCTTATCACGTCTAGAAACCGTTTGAAAATAATATTTTATGGTTAGGATAAAATGAAATGCATTTAAGATATGTTTTTCGCATTTTCCATGCGTAAATCTGGAGATAAAAGATTCACTGTTTTAACTGTTTGGTGCTTTACGGTTGATTCATTTCTGGTGATCATAGTGCAATTCTGACACATTGAAGTTTTCGAATCTGAAACCATTAGAGGTTAATATATGTACCACACATTACGAAAACACGCCTTTACAAATACATCGTAAATTTAACGCTGAAAAAGCAGAAATTTTCAGATGAAAAATTGCGATTTTTTCTTATATATGCTCAAAATATAGATTGTTTGTACTCGTTAGAACCGCCTCATCGAGGCGGTTCTCACGAGTACCCACAATCTATATTTTAGAGCAGAAGTAAGAGTGAGTGAGTGTTTGAGTTTTACGTCCCACCAACAGCTAAGGTCATACGGAGACGGGACCTCGGTTTAAAGACTCATCCGAAAGTCTGGAGAAGCCCGGGATCGATCCTGCGATCCCTGGTTTACAAGTCGAGTAGCGTAACCACTACACCATGGAGGCTTCTGAGCAGAAGTAAGAAAACTAAGGTTTACCCTTGTAAAAACCTTTAAATATTGAACCTTGGGGTTCAAGTGGGTCAAAACTATAAAGGCGGGTTTTCGTGATGAAAAGAGTGCTTCTTTGGAAGCAAGTCAAAAACATAGAGAGTTTTGTATTTGGACCAGACAAGCTAGGTCTCATCAGTGACCCTCTTTCACAAGAATAGAACATACTAGAGGCCCAAGTGGGACAGAAATCGCTCACCAGGATGACAATGATAATGATTAGTTCCACTATGTCACGGTAGCCATCTTGGCTATCAGATCAGATTGCCTTTTACGCAATTCTGAGTATGAAAGTTGTCTTGATGACTCTGATTAAGTATCTGAATAGCTCAATTCGATTCAGGGTGCACCATTGATATCAGGAAATTTACATGTCGTACCAATGTCCATCAAGTTTCATGTCAATCCACTTGGGGTTTGGGAAGAGTTGTCGTTTAAAGAATTTCAAGATGGCCACCATGGATATCGGAAGGGAAAGATTTCAGCAATTATGAATCCCCATGTTGCCCCGATGCATTATATCAAGTTTCAGTTTTATTCGACTTCCGGTTCAGATCAGAGGAGGTGTCGTGTAAAGAGTTTTAAAATGGCCACCATGGCGACCTTTTTGGAAATCGGAAGAGGATGATTTCAGCAATTCCGTGTTGCCCCATTCCTCTCATTGAGTTTCAGCTCAAATCGACTTTCGGTCCAAGAGGAGATGTCGTGTAAAGCACCAGAACACATCACGTGAACAAGTCCGTGAAATGAAGACCCCGCTTAACCCCACTTTATATAGTGAAAACTGGGGTTTACGGGGGTATTTATTATTTTTCTTTTTTCTGCTCCAAGACATAGGTTGTGGGTACTCGTTAGAACCGCCTCAATGAGGCGGTCCTAACGAGCACCCACATCCTATGTTTTGAGCATTTATAAGAAAAATATGAAGTATTTTCATCAGAAAAGTAGCCATTTTGGAGATGTGAAAAATGCACTATGTCGTACGGGCGAGTTATCGTAATGAGAACAATTTAAGCAATACTGAATCTCAATGTCACGTGATGCCTCCCATCAAGATTCAGCTCAATCCGATTTTCGGTTCGGGAGATGTCGTTTGAAGGATTTCGAGATGGCCGCCATGGCGACCACCTTGAATATCGGATCGGAACAATTTTAGCAATTCTGAACCTCCAGGCTGCTGCCCCAAAGCCTCCTATCAAGCTTTAGCTCAGATTCAGGAACAAATGGTGTTTAAAAAGTTTCAAGATGGCCGCCATGGTGGACATCTTCGATATCGAAACGGAACGATTCTAGCAATGCTGAACATCCTGATGCCTACTATTAAGTTTCAGCTCAACCCTGACGTTTTGGTTTAGGATAGGAAGAGATGTCGTTCGAAGAATTTCAAGATGGCCGCCATTTTGGACATCGGAACATAATTGTTTTAGCAATTCTGAATCTCCATGTCGTCTCGATGCCTCTTATCAAGTTTCAGCTCAACCCAACCATCGGTTCCTGAGATGATGTCGTTTTCAGAATTTCAAGATGGCAGTCATGGGCATTTTCGTTATCGGAACGGAACGATTTAAGCAATTCTGAATTTACATGTCGACCAAGTATCAGCTGTTCTGGAATAGATGTCGAAAACTGGAAAGTTACCCACGCATTTACGCACGGATGACGAACAACACTCACACCGGGCCACGGCATAAGCTGACCAGGCCCCGAGGTTATAAAATTTTTTTCATGCTCAACCCACGTGAGCATGAAATTTGTCCTGCTCATAAATTTGAAAATGCCAACAAATGTTGGCATTTTCAAATTGATAAGCAGGACAAAAAACATTCTCTGCTAACTGAGGAAAGAAAATCGCTCAACTTTTTTGTATTTCAATTTTACGAGCACTACAAATTCCATACTCAGTTGAGTTGAGCATGAAAAAAAAACTTTTTTAACCGTGGGGCCTGGAGCAAAGCTCTAGGTGTGCTAATAATCTACAAGGTGATGAATGGCAGGGAGAGACTTTTTGAGGCTATACTCCAGCTGTAGCAAGTGCCGTTAAGATTTTCTATAAAACGGTTATCTTTTGGAAGCAGAACTGAAAAGGATGGAGTTTTTTTTCTGGACTAGCTAGTTTCCCGAAAGCCGTGAAAACTGAAATATCAAAACTGCACACCACAGCAGCATTCAGTACAACAGGTCAGCTAGCCCCCGCACATCGGGCTTGAAGAAATATATGGGCTGCATGATGCTTTCACGCAGAGCTGAAACCGACCCGCAAACGAGTACTGGTAAACCGCTTAGAGGATCTAAACCTGCCCAGGCAATGCGGTGCGTGGCGGACCGTCCATGCTTGTAAACCCTATTGGTTTTATTGGGCGATAGGGCTTGAGATGTCATTTTATCTCAAGGTCGGGTTAAAGTCCCACAAAATTGGAAGCAACGTCTCCAAAATGACATTTTATAGTGTTGATGGGGGCGTTAAACCTCAAATCAAACAAACAAAAACTGGTCAGTTGATGTCTTAAAAAAAAGCATTTGAAAATTGTGTGTTCCTTAACTTCAGTCGAACTTCAATAGCTCGAACACCTTTGGGACCTCGGAAATCTGTTCGAGACAGAGGGAGTTCGAGCCACTGAGGGTTACTGCAAGGAGGTATAACGAGATACTTTTGACATCTTTTCGGTGTTCCATAATGAATATGTATGCTGTGTGTACTCATTAGAATCGCCTCATCGAGGCGATTCTAATGAGTACACACAGCATACATTTGTAAGATAAAAGACTAAAATCTCCTTAATTATCCCCCCAAATAAAAGACTAAAATCTCCTTAATTATCCCCCACTAGTTCTTATGTAGAGGATTTCACTAGGGGCTCAAGAATGGGTTCGACTCATCCATGGTAAACGAGCCATCGGTGTTCGAGCCATCGAAGTTCTACTGTAGTTTGAGCAAACATGAGACAAAGGAACCCCATCAGCACACTATTCAGTATAAACGCATAGGCTTTGCGACAAACGCATCCGCTTCCAGTTTTGAACGCATCGGCTTCTAAGGAAAATCGCGTAAATTGGCAACATCTGAAGGTAACTGACAGATAATTTATTTGTTTATACCGACATTTGCTTAAAACATTTAATTACTCCTGTGTCTGTAAGACTATTGTGGTGTTTGTATATGTTTTATGTGAGATGCGCTAAAATGATATTTGGCAATCTGAATAAAATTTGAATTGAATTGAATTGTTTTACAGTTGTCCATCGATGTCCAAAATTGACACATGCCTTACAGAATCTAATATTGATATGTCCTTTTATCAACAGTAAGGCTAGGTTTCAATATTTCAAAATGAAAAAAATAGGCCCTAATCGAATAAAGTATATGCTGTGTGTTTGCAGTAGGCGATTCTAATGAGTACACATAGCATACGTTTTCAAGATACAGTCAACCGTCTTTATACCGGCATTCGATATAATGACCTAACTTGTTAAAACGACAATTTCAATGGAACGAATCATTAGCCCAAGATGAGACGGAATAAAGGATTTGTTTGTTTGTATTGGCGTTTAGCGTCCCAGTCAAAACTATTTAGGTCTTTTTTGAGCCGGTCAGTTTTCCTGAGCAGGCGTGTACGTAAGCGGTTATCCAGTACAGTGCACATTCTTTCGTCAGGAACTGACAACTGCCCTTCTTGAATCGGCGAAAGGGGACGGAATAAAATAGAATTTCAAGAAAATTGTAATTATTTAATACTCCAAGAAACAAATGTTGTGGGTATTTGTAAGAATCGCCTCGAATATCCACAGCGTTTGTTTCTTGGAGTTATTAAGGGAAAAAGTCCTTTATTACCTATTATAATTAACCTTTCTTAGATTCTTTATTGCGGAAACAAATACTCATTATAGTGATGGTCCTCTGTAAAAAAAGAAAACCTCCCTAAATATTCCTCATTATTTCTTATCTGGAGCTATGGGAAAAAGTCCTCAGTGACTTAAAACGGGTTTGACTCAGGCATGGTAAACGAGACAACGGTGTCCGATGCCTCGAAGTTTCACTGCATCTTGCACGATATAAGAAGATAAGTCATACAATCCCCGGATCCCATCACGTGAACTAGTCAGTGAAATGAACACCCCTAAACCCCACTTTATATAGAGAAAACTGGGGTTTACGGGTGAAAACAATATTTTTCTTATTTCTGTTCCAAGACCTGGGTTGTGGGTACTCGTTAGAACCGCCTCAAAGAGGCGGTGCACCCAAAACCTATGTTTGCAGTAAAAATAAGTTAAATATCACACAATATCATCCGAAACGTATCCAGTTTGGGGCTGTGAAAAAATGCACTATGTCGCACGGGCGTGTTATCGTAATGTAACGCATTTTTCATTTTTCTGTCTTTCACAGCTTTTCCCTCGTTCAATCGCCAAAATTAACTTAGTATTCGCAGCCAGTCCTGAGTGAAAGCGCGTGAAATCGTTTCAGTCATCCTGGATATCATAACCAGTCATATTACAGAGGACACTCGTTAGATTGATTGTGTCTGGGTTTAACGACACGTTAGCATTTGTGTGTCATTTTGTGTCGCCTCCCAGAAAAGGGAGAACCATAGGAGCTTGAATCATAAAAAATGAAAAAAAAAAAAAAAAAAAAAAAAAATGAAAAAAAAAAATATTTTTTTTTTTCATTTTTTTTTTCTTTTTTTTATGATTCAAGCCCCTATATATATGGGAGAAGAGAGTGAAGAGATACAGTCCAACTTGTATTAAGCAAGCACCTAAGGGATAACAAAAATGTGCTTGCTGAAGACAGGTGCTTGTTTAATACAGGTGAAATTTAACACATTTGCCTTTTTGGGGAACCAAATGCCTGCTTGCTAAAGACAGGTTGCTTGCTTGATAGAGGTGGCCACTAAGACAGGTTTTACTGTAGTAGAGGAGGTAAAAGTGAGGGACAGGGGAGAAAGAGAAAATGAATGGAAGTGTAGCTACAGAAGAAATAACAACACCCCCACTCAACCCGAACCTGGTGCAAGGAGAGCAGGCTAACACCCTACACATTCGTTAAAATTGCCTCAATGAGGCGATTCTCACGAATATCTGCAACGTTTTAAATATAATATTCTTGAATATCTCTTAAAAAACCTTTACTTTAATCCATCCATCACGTGAACAAGTCCGTGAAATAAAGACCCCCCCCCCCCCCCTAAACCCCACTTTATATAGAGAAAACTGGGGTTTACGGGGGTAAACATTATTTTCCTTATTTCTGCTCCAAGACATAGGTTGTGGGTACTCGTTAGAACCGCCTCAATGAGGCGGTTCTAACGAGCACCCAAAACCTATGTTTGAAGCAGAAATAAGGAAAATATCACAAATTTTCATCAGATAAATACCTTTTTTTGAGGTTTGAAAAATGCACTTTGTCGCACGGGTGTGTTATCGTAATGTCAATTTGAGCTAAAGTTCGTTCTAACGAGTTTTGTCATTATGTCGAATGTCGGTATGAATGTCGAATGACTGAAAATAAACTTGATTTGTGACGATCTCTGGCGGCTTTGTTCGTGACGGCCGTGCTGAATCGTTGTCAAAATCGCGAATATCTAACGAAGACGAAATTTATCAAAATGTCTTTTTCGTTGTTTCTATCAATTTTGTAGCATGTGATTTACTCAAAGATCGTTTCTAAATTCTCAAAAGGAGCGTTTGGCTGGATTCGGTTTCAAGAGATTCCAAAGGACTTCCTTCAGTAATTTTACGTTTTAATTTTGAATGTTAAGAACAAATCATTTACGGTTAATATAGTCTTTTTAATCTAAACCCTGTTGAAACTACTAACGGACAAGTGTTTGATTTAAAATTATCTTATTTCACCCTTTTACATAACACCTTATAAATTTTTTTTTTCGTCAATTTTAAAGATAGGCGGTATCATTAAGCATATTTATGTGAACTTTGAGTTATAGGTCTTTTATTCTATTCAAAAAAGTACTTTGGCATTTTCGTGAGTGAACGGCGGTGCTTCTCGGGTGCTATGGATACGTGTTCTCTTAAATTTTTACATGGGTTTTCCAGACCACGTTGTCACACTTTAACCCGTGTTATCTGATATGGTTTAAAAACGGTCAATTTTGAAAACGACATGGCACTTCATCAATTTTGTCTTATCCAACTTGAATTATTTATGTCCCAAAATTGGCAGATTATTGTAGTAACAACACAATTAACAGCAACGTGAAACTTTGAGTAAGATTTTTAGCTCACCAGAGCCGAAGGCTTCGGGGGAGATTTCAGGATAGGCAGTGGTCCGTCGTTTGTCAAAAACCACTGGGCTGGTTGAAGTGAAATAACATGTGGTGCATCCATGGGGTGGGTGAACGAAAGTTTGTTTGCGGGGTCCAGGTCACATGACCAAGATGGCCGCCATGCCCATGTAAGGTAAAACCCCTTTAAAAATCTTCTTCTCCAGAACCAGTGGACCGATCGTCATGAAACTTTCAATTTAGCATCGGGGACTCGGGCACATCATAGTTTGTTCAATTGATGACCCTTGAGTATTTTTGGAAACCATTGCAACCTGTGATCTGTAAATTGGTAGATGCAGTAAGCTAAATGATTGGATGAAAGTACAAGAGTATTCAAGGTCAAGGTCAGTCCTTGACCTTTGCCCGATGTCATTCAGATATTAAAATTGAACTTGTTTTCCACAAAAACACTATGTTTTTTGTTTTGTTTTTGGGGTATTACGACCCTTTCAATGTTAGAGCCGATCGTTAATCAGAGGTGGCGAAAACCGTAGTACCCGGAGAAAAAACACCCGATCTTCTGTTACAGAACTTGGCATTTCAGATATAGTCCGAGCAAGGCGCGAACAACACAGCCATGATTAAGAATCAGCGCTCTCTTACCCATTATGCCACGGAGGCCCGTTTGAGTTAGATACTTCGGACTAAAAACTATCGAAGCGGGACTGAACCAAGCGATAATGTAAAACCAGCAAAGTCCCAAACTTACTTGAGAGACACTTTTTGGTCGATTGTATTTCAATCGACCCAAAGTTACTAAGCATAGGAAGCGCTTCAATACTGATGACGGTTATTTACAGAAATAACCGCGCTTTTCTTATCGCTGTGGGGTCAGAATTTTGCGTAAAAGAGTTTTCAGTAGAATCTGGGCAGGAGTCATGCGTTGGGTTTTGTTTTGTTTGTGTGTTTGATTTGAGGTTTAACGTCCCCGTCAACACTGTAAAGGTCATTTTGGAGACGTTGCTTCCAATTTTGTGGGACTTTTACCCTACAGTGAGATGAAATGACATCTCAAGCCCTGTCGCCCAATGAAACCAATAGGGTTTATTAGCATGAAAGGTCCGCCTCGCACCGCGGTTCCTGGACAGGCTTAGAACCTCTAAGCGGTTTACCAGTACTAGTGTGCGGGCCGGATTCAGCTCTGCGTGGAAGCATCATGCAGCCCATAAATTTCTTCAAGCCCTTATGGGCGGGGGCCGGCGTTGGGTTTGGTAAACAGTGTAGACACAGAACAGACGCCACACAACGCGGCGTCTGATCAGGGTCTACACTGTTTGCTTACTGTACAGGAATTTAAGAGTTAAACAAAACAGTCTAAGTCCCCATTCAACATCATCTTTCAAGCCTATACTCAGAGACAATCGACCCATCAAACAAACAGTAGTGTTGTCAGAACTTTGATTTTAAAGAGTAACCCCAGGTGGAACAAGTGGAAGTGTACCCATAGTCCTTAAGATGAATTGTTTTTGTTCTAATCATTATTTATGGGATTAAGGATACGCTTAGGATGGTGCATACGAGCTACGACAAGCGAAAGTAATCGCAGACTGATCAGAGTATTTCGTTATGCGCTGTGTCGATGTCCATTGATCCAAACTTTTTATCCTGCGAACAGGTGATGCTCTGTTCTGCCTGCTAGATACGCAGACTGATTTTAGGAGCCCTCAAGTTGCCTCCAAACAAGCCTCATAAATAAGGGGCCGCAGGTTCAATCCCGGGGTTCTCTGGACTTTCGGATGAGATTTTTTGTTCTGTCACCATATGACCTTAGATGTTGGTGGACATACCTCCCCCCAACCCCCCCCCCCCACACACACACACACACTGATTTCAGTCTTAGCTAAGCGCACTTGTTTGATGGCACATTTTAGTCGATTGTGTTATAGCGCCGCTCGGGGGCTAATAACTGAGCCCTGAGCTAGTTGTCAGAGATTGAGCTCTATTCCATGATAGATAAGTGATGGTCGGGGTTTTTTGGCGGTACCACGGCAGCCATTATGATGACGCGAAACCATTTACGGCTAAATAAAGTCCGATCCCGGACGAGCCCCAGCGTTTCGGCCAGAGTCGTAACAAAGGAATAACGGGATAAAAAGCTGGAAATTCGAAACCGGGGCACTTAGCAGATAGTCAAGTCAAGTCAAGTGAAATTTATTTTGAGTCAGTATAGTACATTACATAGTTACACAAGCTCCTGGGGGCTTTTTCCACCGACTATATAACATGCATAATATATCACAGTTTGAATTTCATAATAAAATAACAGTACGATTATCACATACAAATATGTATATAAATGTTAAGAACAAATGAGATTAAGAAGACAGAGGGCGGAACCAATGTCCAGACAGCATGCCCTCTGTCTAGCTGATCTTTAAGACTGAGAAGTTTGTGAATTTAGAGATGTCTCTGTCTAGCAGAGGATATGAAAAAAACTTAAATGTTATATGTCTTGCCAAATTTCCGTGAGATTCCTTGGGTGGAAAAAGAATGTCATTGAACAATACAAACACATAAAGGAAGGACAGCACCAGGGACATGAGACATGTTACCTGCACATGACACGCATGCATTCAGTCCCACTCCACTTACTTATAAAGGCTTTAAAAGAATAAAACAAGAGGGCCCAATGGCCCTATATCGCTCACCTGTCTACCAGAAAATCATTAGTGTAGGAGACCACTTGGCATCGCTACATACTAAATATCTAAGCTCAGGCAAAGCGGTGTCCATGCTTATAAACCATACTGGTTTCATTGGGCCACAGGGCTTGAGATGTAATTTCATCTCAATGTCTGGTAAAAGTCCCACAAAATTGGAAGATACATCTCCAAAATGACCTATACAGTGTTGACGGGGATGTAAAAACACAAAACAAACAAAATCTGTGCCTTATGGTTTTGGAGAAAAATGATATTTTTAAGTTTTTTCCAGTATAAGTCTATAGGAGCTAATGAGCCCAAAGGGCATGGTTGGCAGGATTTATGTAGGCGACCATTTTGTGTTGCTATATACTAAATATCTAAGGTCTGTACTTCATGTTTTCAAAGAAGATGTTTGAAGCTTTTTCCATTATAAGTTTGTTGGAGTTTAGGGGTCACAGGATTTTGACCCCAGGGGCATGATTGGCAGGATTCGTGTTGGCGACCACTCGACATTGCTACATGCTAAATACCTAAGCTCTGGGACTTATGGTTTCAGAGAAGAAGATTTTTTAAGATTTTTTCCCCATTTGAAGTTGTTGTTTTTTTTCATTATAAGGGCCCTGTGGTTTCAGAGAAGAAGATTTTTTAAGTCTCTCCAATTGTAAGTCTATGGAAGCTAAAGAGCCCTGGGGTGGGGCCAATTTGGATCCCAGGGGCATAACTGGCAGGATTTATGTAGATGGCCACTTGATGTTGCTACATACTAAAAATAGCCATCGGAAGAGATGGCAAATCCCCCGACCAAAAGCCAATATGGCCTTCAGAAGATTGTTCACCAATAGAAAGTGCACCAGAATTAAACCAGCAATATATCACAAAAGTATTGCAGTTATGGCCATCACAAGATTATACTGTCAGGGGAGATAACTGAAAAACCAGGGCACTCAGAAATGTGGTTCTTGTGCATGACATGCCTGCTTAAGCTCATGTATTTCTGTACAAAGTACCATCAGTATGTCTGAAAAGGTATTGGAGATATGGTGATCACAAGCTGGTCATACTGTTATATTGGAAGGGTAGATAACTCAAATACCACAGCACCAACAGTTGTGGTTCTTGCACATGACATCCCTTCTATACCTTGTATACAATTGTGCCAAAGTCCTTCAATATATCTCAAAGGGTGTTGGAGTTATGGCCATCACAAGGTTATATTGCCAGGTGAGATAACTATAAAACCAGAGCACCCAGAGTTGTAATTCTTGAGCATGACACACCTGCTTAACCTCATGTACATCTGCATCAAGTACCACCAATATGTCTCAAAGGGTATTGGAGGTACGATGATCACAAGGTTGTCATACTGTTATATTGGAAGGGGAGATAACTCAAATATCATAGCACCGAAAGTTGTGGTTCTTAGGCATGAAGCACCGTCTCCATGTTGTATACAATTGTGCCAAGTACCATCAATATATATCAAAGGGTATTAGAGTTATTGGAGTTATGGCCATCACAAGGTTATATTGTCAGGGGAGATAATTAAAAAAACCAGGGCAACCAGAGTTGTGGTTCTTGCACGTGACACACCTGCTTAACCTCATGTACACCTGTACCAAGTATCATCAATATATATCTCAAAGAGTGTTGGAGATGTGGCCATCACAATGTAGTGATTCTATATTATTGGAAGGGGAGATAACTAAAAAAACCATGGCAGCCAGAGTTGTGGTTCTTGTGCATGACACACCGTCTCGGCCTTGTGAACAACTGTGCCAGGTATCATCAATATATCTTAAAGGGTATTGGAATTATGGCCATCACAAGGTTGTCACTCTATTTTATTGGAAGGGTAGATAACTCTAAAACCATTGCAACCAGAGTTGTGGTTCTTGTGCATGACACGCCGTCTCAGCCTTGTGAACAACTGTGCCAGGTACCATCAATATATCTCAAAGGGTATTGGAGTTATGGCCATCACAAAGTAGTCATTCTATTTTATTAAAAGGGGAGATAACTAGAAAAGTATGGCATCCAGAGTTCTGGTTCTTGCGCATGACACGCCGTCTCAGCCTTGTGAACAATTGTGCCAAGAACCAGCAATGAATCTCAAAGGGTATGGGAGTTACGGCCATCACAAAGTTGTCACTCTATTTTATTGGAAGGGGAGATAACTCCAAAACCATGGCAACCAGAGTTGTGGTTCTTGTGCATGACACGCCGTCTCAGCCTTGTGAACAACTGTGCCAGGTACCATCAATATATCTCAAAGGGTATTGGAGTTATGGCCATCACAAAGTAGTCATTCTATTTTATTAAAAGGGGAGATAACCTAAAAAGTATGGCATCCAGAGTTCTGGTTCTTGCGCATGACAAGTCGTCTCAGCCTTGTGAACAATTGTGCCAAGAACCATCAATGAATCTCAAAGGGTATAGGAGTTACGGCCATCACAAAGTTGTCACTCTATTTTATTGGAAGGGAGATAACTCCAAAACCATGGCAACCAGAGTTGTGGTTCTTGTGCATGACACGCCGTCTCAGCCTTGTGAACAACTGTGCCAGGTACCATCAATATATCTCAAAGGGTATTGGAGTTATGGCCATCACAAAGTAGTCATTCTATTTTATTAAAAGGGGAGATAACTAAAAAAGTATGGCATCCAGAGTTCTGGTTCTTGCGCATGACACGCCGTCTCAGCCTTGTGAACAATTGTGCCAAGAACCATCAATGAATCTCAAAGGGTATAGGGGTTATGGCCATCACAAGGTTGTGTCTACGGACGGACGGACGGACAGACGGACGGACGGACGGACGGACGCCAGGCTGATCGCTATATCCCCCGAACCTATTCGGTCGGGGGATAAAAATCTAAGCTCTGGGCCTTATGGTTTCATAGGAGAAGATTTTTTAATTTTTTTTCCATTATTAGTCTATTGGAGGTGATGAGCTGGGGCGAGGCCAATTTTGACCCCAGGGGCAGGGTTAGCAGGATTTACGTAGCTGGCTATTTTATGTTGCTAGATACTAAATATCTAAGTTCTGTGCTTCAGTTTCTGAGAAGAACATTTTTGAAGCTTTTTTCCATTATGAGTCTATGGGAGCTAAGGGGCCCCGGGGCGTGGCCCATTTGGACCCCAGGGGCATGATTAGCAGGAAATATGAAGGTGACCACTTGCCGTTGCTACATGCTAAATATCTAAGCTCTGAGCGCTGTGGTTCAGAGAAGAAGATTTTTGAAGTTTTTTTTTCATTATGAGTCTATGGGAGCTAAGGGGGTCCCAGGGTGTGGCCCATTTGGACCCCAGGGGCATGATTGGCAGGAATTATGTAGGTGACCACTTGTCATTGCTACATGCTAAATATCTAAGCCCTGGGCCCTGTGGTTTCAGAGAAGAAGATTTTTGAAGCTTTTTTCCATTATGAGTCTGGGAACTAAGGGGCCCCGGGGCGTGGCCCATTTGGACCCCACGGCCGTGATTGGCAGGATTTATGTAGGTGACCACTTGCCATTGCTACATGCTAAATATCTAAGCTCGGGGCCCTGTGGTTTCAGAGAATATGGTTTTTAAAGCTTTTTTTTCCATTATGAGTCTATAGGAGCTAAGGGGCCCCGGGGCGTGGCCCTTTTGGATCGCAGGGGCATGATTGGCAGGAATTATGTAGGTGACCACTTGCCGTTGCTATGTGCGTAATATCTAAACTCTGGGCGCTGTGGTTTCAGAGAAGAAGATTTTTTTAAGCTTTTTTCCATTATGAGTCTATGGGAGCAAAGGGGCCCCGGGGCTTGGTCCATTTAGAGCCCAGGGGCATGATTGGCAGGAATTATGTAGGTGACCAATTGCCCTTGCTACATGCTAAATATCTAAACTCTGGGCCCTGTGGTTTCAGGGAAGAAGATTTTTGAAGTTTTTTTTCCATTATGAGTCTATTGGAGCTAAGGGGCCCCGGGGCGTGGCCCATTTGGACCCTAGGGGCATGATTGGCAGGATTTATGTAGGTGATCACTTGCCGTTGCTACATGGCAAATACCTCAGCTC
Organism: Lucinisca nassula; assembly: GCA_963580285.1. Classification (NCBI taxonomy): domain Eukaryota; kingdom Metazoa; phylum Mollusca; class Bivalvia; order Lucinida; family Lucinidae; genus Lucinisca; species Lucinisca nassula. Next base: position 64,980,730 of record OY757021.1, on the reverse strand, counting down.
TGGGCCCTGTGGTTTCAGAGAAGAAGATTTTTGAAGCTTTTTTCCATTATAAGTCTATAGGAGCCAAAGGGCCCCGGGGCGTGGCCCGTTTGGACCCCAGGGGCATGATTGGCAGGAATTATGTAGGTGACCACTTGCCGTTGCTACATGCTAAATATCTAAGCCCTGTGCCCTGTGGTTTCCGAGAAGAAGATTTTTGAAGCTTTTTGTTCCATTATGAGTCTGTGGGAGCGAAGGGGCCCCGGGGCGTTGCCCATTTGGAACCCAGGGGCATGATTGGCAGGAATTATGTAGGTGACCACTGGCAGCTGCTACATGCTAAATATCTAAGCTCTGGGCCCTGTTGTTTCAGAGAAGAAGATTTTTGAAGCTTTTTTCCATTATGAGTCTATGGGTGCTAAGGGGCCCCGGGGTGTGGCCCATTTGGACCCCAGGGGCATGATTGGCTGGAATTATGTAGGTTACCACTTGCCGTTGCTACAGGCCAAATATCTCAGCTCGGGACCCTGTGGTTTCAGAAAAGAAGATTTTTGAAGCCTTTTTCCATTATGAGTCTATAGGAGCTAAAGGGCCCCGGGGTGTGGCCCGTTTGGACACCAGGGGCATGTTTGGCAGGAATTATGTAGGTGACCACTTGCCATTGCTACATGCTAAATATCTAAGTTCTGGGCCTTGTGGTTTCCGAGAAGAAGATTTTTGAAGCTTTTTGTTCCATTATGAGTCTATCGGAGTAAAGGGGCCCCGGGGTGTGGCCAATTTGGGCCCCAGGGGCATGATTGGCAGGAATTATGTAGGTGACCACTGGCCATTGCTACATGCTAAATATCTAAGCTCTGGACCCCGTGGTTTCAGAGAAGAAGATTTTTGAAGCTTTTTTTCCATTATGTGTCTATGGGAGCTAAGGGGCCCCAGGGTGTGGCCAATTTGGGCCCCAGGAGCATGATTGGCAGGAATTATGTAGGTGACCACTTGCTGTTGCTACATGCCAAATATCTCAGCTCTGGGCCCTGTGGTTTCAGAGAAGAAGATTTTTGAAGCTTTTTCCATTATGAGTCTATAGGAGCTAAAGGGCACCGGGGCGTGGCCCGTTTAGACCCCAGGGGCATGATTGGCAGGAATTATGTAGGTGACTACTGGCCATTGCTACATGCTGAATATCTAAGCTCTGGGCCCTGTGGTTTCCGAGGAGAAGATTTTTGAAGCTTTTTGTTCTATTATGAGTCTATGGGAACGAAGGGGCCCCGGGGCGTGGCCAATTTGCACCCCAGGGGCATGATTGGCAGGAATTATGTAGGTGACCACTGGTCATTGTTACATGCTAAATATCTAAGCTCTGGCCCCTGTGGTTTCAGAGAAGAAGATTTTTTAAGCTTTTTTTCCATTATGAGTCTATGGGAGCGAAGGGGCCCCGGGGTGTGGCCAATTTGGGCCCAAGGGGCATGATTGGCAGGAAGTATGTTGGAGACCACTTGCCATTGCTACATGCTAAATATCTAAGCTCTGGGCCCTGTGGTTTCCAAGAAGAAGATTTTTGAAGCTTTTTGTTCCATTATATGTCTATGGGAGCGAAGGGGCCCCGGAGCGTGGCCAATTTGGACCCCAGGAGCATGATTGGCAGGAATTATGTAGGTGACCACTGGCCGTTAATACATGCTAAATATCTAAGATCTGGGTCCTGTGGTTTCAGACAAGAAGATATTTTAATTTTATCCCATTGTAAGTCTATGGGAGCTATATGTTGCCATGGCAACCACAATACCAATCTGATCAGCCCAAAAACCTTATGCAGCCTGTCCCGCTACCTGATGATGCTTCTCATGAAATTTGATCAAGATTGACCATGGGGTATTAGAGATATACTTATTTGAAATTGTTTACGGACGCACGCACGCACGGACGGACGGACGCACGACGGACAAAAAGTGATCACAAAAGCTCACCTTGTCACTACGTGACAGGTGAGCTAAAAATGTAATATGTCTTGCATTTTCAGGCAGTGCATTGCAGAGCATCGCTGCCTGAAATCTAAAACTGTTGGTTCCATATCTGGTGCTCTTGGTCCTGGGTAAATGTAAAAGAATTGTGTACCTGAAAGAATAAGAAGATTCCTTTAAAAAGGGGGAGATATCCCATAAACAATTTTAAAGGTGTCTATAACGTGCAAGATGTAAAGTAGTTGTTCCAGCTTTTTCTAGTAAGACTTCATATAATGAATTAAAATCCTGGGAAACAAATTTAAGAGCTCTAAAATGTACTATTTCAAGCATATCTGTGTTGATTTTAGAACAAAAATGCCATATAAATGGACAGACATAATAAAAGAGGGATACAGTATAACTTCGATGGCTCGAACACCTTTGGCTCGTTTACCATGGATGTGTCGAACCCATTCTTGAGCCCCTAGTGAAATCCTCTACAGAAGAAATAGTGGGGGATGATTAAGGAGATTTTAGTTTTTTATCTTGCAAATGTATGCTGTGTGTACTCATTAGAATCGCCTCGATGAGGCGATTCTAATGAGTACATACAGCATAAATTTTCATTATAGAACACCGAAAAGATGTCTAAAAGTATCTCGTTATGCCTCCTGGCAGTCACCTCAGTGGCTCGAACTACCCGTCTCGAACAGATTTTCGAGGTCCCAAAGGTGTTCGAGCCATTGAAGTTCGACTGTAAATGGTTTTCGTGATTTAAAAATTTTGAATGGCGGAAACCATTTATCACTTTTGTATCATGTCAAATGCTCTAACCAGTATGCTCCCTGGCGCTGTTGTCAAAGAATCTATAACGAATCTGCTCCCTGGCGCTGTTGTCAAAGAATCTATAACGAATCTGCTCCCTGGCGCTGTTGTCAAAGAATCTATAACGAATCTGCTCCCTGGCGCTGTTGTCAAAGAATCTATAACGAATCTGCTCCCTGGCGCTGTTGTCAAAGAATCTATAACGAATCTGCTCCCTGGCGCTGTTGTCAAAGAATCTATAACGAATCTGCTCCCTGGCGCTGTTGTCAAAGAATCTATAACGAATCTGCTCCCTGGCGCTGTTGTCCAAGAATCTAGCAAGGTAGATCATTGAAGTTAGCAGTTGCGGACCGTAACAGAGATCAATGAAAATAATGGACCTTTAGCTCCACCGAAATAGGTTGAGTCAGTGAAAAGCGACCGAAACAGGTTAATTAACGGACCATTGTTTCAGCCAAAATCAGAGACAATCGACCGGTGCTTTTGTTCCATAAGATATATGACTATGGAATATCTTCTACCTGATAGATTTGGAGCAGTCAGTTTCCAATAATAGGAGTGTAAGTTTGTTTCGTGTTTGGGACTCTTTACAAAAATTCCTGTGCTTTAAGCAAACAGTGTAGATTCAGATCAGACGCCGCAGATGGCGTCTGATCTGGATATACACTGTTTGCAAATGTCCCAAAAATGGGACGTTAAGCTTAAATTAACGCGGTTTGCATCGTGACTGAATGAAGAAATACAGAATACAAAAAAAAAAAAAAAAACTAAGCGGAAGAAATTGAAAAACGTGATTTATTTATTAAAATATTATCTGTAACACGTAGCATCAAATTTTATGATGGGAAATAAAACTATAAAGTTGCGTGTCAGTTTAACACCTTATTGCGCACAAAAATCAAACTGATACCAATCGAAGCAAACCAAGCAAATACGATATGCTTTTTGAGGCGCTTTAACAATAAGATGAGTCAATTTCACATGGACATTTTGTTTTAGAAAGAGCTAATGATAGGGCTTCATTTCAAGGCTTTGTCTGGTGAGCGAGTTTTTCTGTAACAAAGGAATGAGCCACTTGAAGCGTAAACAGGTCTTTGGAAACGGTCGTTCAAAGGGAAAAAAATCAAAAAGTGGTTTGTCTGTGTTGATCTTTAATGCCCCTGTCAACACTAGGTCATTTTGGAGATGTTGCTTCCGATTTTTACTTACCATTGCGACAAAATGACTTTTCAAGTCCTACCAACACCCCCTCCCCCTGAAAAAAAAAAACAACAAAAAAAAAAAAAAACAAACAAACAAAAAAAAAAACAAAAAAAAAAAAACGCTAGGGTTTAATGAACGGTGTCAATCGCACCACTTTTCCCGGCCAGTTTTGGACCATATAAGCGGTATACCAATACTCAAGTTCGTTCAGTTTCAGCTCTTCCGTGGAAGAACCATCCAGCCCAAGTTCCGATGGGCGGTGTCGATCAGCAAGTTATTTTCCCTCTCCGCTGGAATATAGCATTACGATAACACACCCGTGCGACATAATCGTTTTTTTTTCCAATCCCCAAAATGGTTAGTTTTCTGATGAAACTCTGTGATATTTTTCTTATTTATACTGCAAACATAGGTTGTAGGTGCTCGTTAGAACCGCCTCTTTGAGGCGGTTCTAACGGGTACCCACAACCTATATCTATGAGCAGTAATAAGGAAAATAATGTTTACCCACTAAACCCCAGTTTTCTCTATATAAAGGTGGGATTCAAGGGGGTCAGAATTATATAGGCGTGTTTTCGTGATGGCATGACACACAGGTAAGATTCTTATCAGACGGCACGTCATTGTTCATCATGGTCCTTTTTTAACCAATATATGAAAATGGAATCTTCCCCCTAATAAGTTTTGAGTGGTCCATTTCCAACTATAGGGGTGCCAGGTTGGTCCTTTTAGAGGTAAGTTTTGCAAAATTGTATGCACTTTCAGCAAACAGTTGACGCCGCAGGACTCTTATCTGGGTTTGGACTGTTTGCCAATGTCTCCATAAAGGGCCGCTCAAGAAAGACCTTGTCAGGTTTGCAACATCCGATATTATTTTGGTCGATTATTTTTCAGTCGACAAAACAAAGTATATTATTACCTGTTCTTTTTTCCAACGGTTAAATGTTAACGAATAAATACTGTCGTCTCTGAACAACATTAGGAACTGCTAATGTGTCAAATGTCAATATCAAAAGGTCATGTTGTCAGGCCTTGGTGGGTGAGAGCGCCCAAATGCAATAAAGCAAGCAACCTGGCATAAGTCATCTTGCATTCTGTCCCGGAAAAGGCAAAATGAATGCATTTAAATCTATTTGTATTTGATCAGCACTGTATCGACAAACTTTGATTAACTTTTTAGGAGTTTGCTAAAACAGGTTGGCCTGTAAATAAATTTTGTCCCTCTAGCATGGGAGCCAGGGTGGTAAGACAACTAAGTACTGCGGTGTAATTAAGCAGCCACTACAATAACTGTCAGAAAATCGACATAAGAATCGTACCAAAATTCTTTTTCATTTAAAATGTTAATGTGGTTGTTACCGTTACGTGCCAAGCGTAGCAGAGAAAACCAGCAAACAAGTCTTAAAAGAGTTGAGGAAAAGGGATCAAATGCGAGGCTTTCCGAACATTTTATTCTTTTTCCTCAATGAGTTTAAAAAATTCAATAATACATAAGCACGAATGCAAGAGTATGACTATCATATGACATTTCCACGCAGAGCTGAAACCGACTGCACACGAGTAATGGTAAACCGCTTAGAGGGCCTAAGCCTTCCAAGGCAAAGCGCTGCGAGTCGTACCGTCCATGCTTATAAACCCTATTGACTTCATTTGGCAACAGGGCTTGAGATGTCTTTCACCTCAATGTCGGGTAAAAGTCCAACAAAATTGGAAGCAAGGTCTCCAAAATGACCTATACAGTGTTGACGGGGACGTTAAACCTCAAATCAAACAAACAAAACATATGACATTAAAAACGCATTTTATTCACGGTTGTTATACAACAATATCAATAGTCCGCCATTGGTAAACGCGACGTCAATAAGGACGTCGTACATGTAACTTTAAGGGGCGTATCTTACTGATTTGCATATTAAATCCACTAGTGGATTACGGAATTTATTACATGGCGTTATTACACTCTCAGATGCGACGTCATATGATAAACTGTTAAATTGAATGTTACCAATGTAATGAATGAAGGAATTAACAAATACTACTTAGCATGGAAGACAAAAAAAAAAAAAAAAATAAAAAACAGATGGGAAGGTAATATCAATGAGTGGAAAGAGATTGTCAAGAAATTATCAAAGGTGCCCCTACGATCGACAAGGTTACGGGATAAGTGAAGATTTAGCTCTTTTCTAACATGTCAGTAAGGTTCTTTTTCCTGGTCCCCATTACTGATCGACTAGTAATCCTTAAGTAATCTAACATAGAATTTAAAAAATAAATTTTCTCAAAAGTCCCAGGCCGAGGGTATAGGAAAATATTTTGTCCTTTTGTAGATGCACGGAAGGTACTTGAAAAAAGAATTTCCTATAACCTTCCAGGTAAGAAAATACTAGAACTAAGTTAGCTCACAATACTAAAATAATATGGACAAAAAATATCTAGAAAACCTTTCCTTGTAAAAAAGTTTGTTTATCAACTATTATCATTCTCTCATTTTCTAGACGTGTCCTTCCAAATAGCAAATCAGTGTGTTAGACATTTTGATCAAACAAATAAAGTAACTCACCATAACTCACCATAACTCACCAAACTCGACATCAGTGTAAAACAGAAGTGAAGGAAATGATCAGGAATCGATTCAATTAACCCACAGCTCCCATCAGAGACACTAAAGGGAAAGAAACACAAACATGAAACAACAGGTCCTAATGGAAACATCAACAGCGGAAAGCAAACTGGCTAACCAAAACAAAATAATATAAGTGATACAAACAACATAATGGAAACATCAACAGCGGAAAGCCAACTGGCTAATCAAAACAAAATAATATAAGTGATACAAACAATCTCAGACAAACCATAACAAAAATAAACCGCGACAGAAGAACCGCCTCGGAACGGTCAGCGAAACGAATTCCACTGGGGGCTTAAATTGATTTTACGTGGCCACAATCCTCGCCCTTACTTCCACCGCGATTTAGACAAATAATTTGTTCAGTCCGCATGAAGGACTCCTAACTCATCAGTGCAACATCCCCGTGAACACAAAAATCAAACAACCACAGAGGTGAAACAACGGTGAGGACTCGACAGCAAGAAACCACTGAAATGCTGGAGCAAAAGAAAACCAAGTTAGACTCCGATGGGCTCGACCAGAGACAGAGCATCAGGCACCAACCAACATTACATAGAATTAGATTCTCTCTAATTCTCAGTAAAATAGAAGTGGAGGCAATGATCAGGAATCGGTACAATCAACCCACAGCTCCCATCATAGACACCAAACGGAAAGAAACACAACAACAGACCCTAATGAAAACATCAATAGCAGAAAGCCAAAAAGACAGTTACTTTTCCACAAAATGACCAATAGGCTATCTTTAATAAAATAATATAAGCGACACAAACACCCACAGACAAACCATAACAAAAATAAAGCGCGACAGAAGAGCCGCCTTGGAACGGTCAGCGGAAACAAATTCAACTGGGGGGAGGGCGGGGGGGGGGGGGGCTTAAATCGATTTTACGTGGCCACAATCCTCGCCCTTACCTCCGTCGCGATTAAGACAAATAATTTGTTCAGTCCGCATGAAGGCCTCCTAACTCATCAGTGCAACATCTCCGTGAACACAAAAATCAAACAACCACAGAAAATGAAACAACGGTGAGGACTCGACAGCAAGAAACCACTAAAATGCTGGAGCAAAAGAAAACCAACAGCTAGACTCCGATGGGCCCGACTAGAGACAGAGCATCATGTACCAACCAACATAAACCTTTACGCTGGAACCGTCATAGAATCTGAGGCATGACCCAACGGCGTGCAATTAAAGACGTGCAATTAAAGAGGGAAGCAAAGTTGTCAACCGTGATTGGGTTAACTACCATGCATGCAGTCTGTCTTACCCAATCTTTTTATATCGAAGAATGATTTTACAAAATTGGGTGCTGAAGTCATTTCGAGTATATATGTTTCTGAATTTATATACTAAGTCACCTTAAAATTCGGGTTCCAATAAACCTTGTTGCTGAAGAGAATAAACCTTGTTGCTGAAGAGATTTAAGTGCAATATTGAATTTTGAAATTAAATCAGAATGACGTCTATAAAATTTTGAAAATGCTGTACCGATAACCCTGATTAAGAAGTTTAGCCGTTAACAATTTATTACGAGTGTTGAAGTCAGTTACATGACTACCCACTCAGGCAAATCGAATTAAATGCGAAATATAAACGCCGTAGGATGGCACACGAGGAACACCACCATCCAAAAAAGGAAAATTTACAATCTCAAAATCAAAATCATCTCGTTTATCATACATTTTGTAAGAAACAAAACCCATCTACAATAGAAAGATGTAAATCCAAAAACGGTATCAGAAGAATTTGCTTTATTTAACTGAAGTTCCTGCTGGTAAATCTGACTGATCAAACCATCGAAATAGGTATTATCATACGTAATAAATTATCCAAATAACTAGAAATGGAGCAAAAGGCTTCAATGATTTCAGAGTGGTTTTCAGCAGAAAGGGACATCATGAAGTCTCACTCATAACACAACAAAAACAGATCAGTCACAAGTGGTGCGCAGTTAGTACTCATCGGAATACCATGTGGGTTAAGCCTTTTCGCCGGAACCGTCTTAGAATCTGAGGCCTGACCCACCGGCGTGCAATTAAAGAGAAAGCAACGTCTCAAAAATGACCTTTACAGTGTTGACGGGGACGTTAAACTTCAAATCAAACAAACAAAACTCAAAGAATTATTTTCATAAAGTCTGAACACATACGAGGGTTTTGGTACAAGAAAACAAGGAGAACTCTTATCACTTTGCTTTGGTTCTATAAAAAGTAAAAGTGAAGACAATGATCAGGAGTCGATACAATTACCTCACAGTTCCCATCTAAGTCACCAAAGGAAAGGAAATAAAGAAATAAAAACATAAAATAACTTCACCATACTGAAAACGTCTCAAGGAGAGTTACTTTCTCACAAAATGACCAAACGGCTATCCAAAATAAAAAGATGTTAGCAATTCTAATATGCAAAGACGAACAACTACAACAATAAAAAATCACAACAACAGAATCGCTTGGAACACTCAGTAAAAACGTTTCTTACTTGGGTGGTGTGTGGTGTGGGGGGGGGGGGGGCGGGGGTCTACATGCATTTTACGAGGCCACAATCCTCGCAATAAAGTCATTGTCTAACAAATACTGGATTTCTTCTGTCAGATATGTTTGTTTTATTGTCTCAATTCTTTACAGCTTTAGAACCAGTTTTGTCCACATTATGGAATATTTTGTTTCTACGTTGGAGAAGATCCGGAAATAAGTGCCCATAACAAAATCCATTGTCTCAGTTTGTTGATCTGGCTCGAGATCTGACCGTTTCTGGTCTTGTTTCTTCTAAATGTCAGAATTATCTAGTGTCGTTAACGTTCGTTAAGACCCGTCTCTACTGGATCTATGTGTCTCTACCGGTCTACAGAGTTGAAAGAGATAGAGGATCTTACATGAGTGTTCATGTATCATTGAATTTATTAAACGAGTTGAGGAAAAGGGATAAATTGCGAGGCTTTGCCGAGATTTTATCCCTTTTCCTCAACGAGTTTAATAAATTCAATAATAAACGAGCACGAATGAAAGATTCTATTTATCATATGACATTTAAACGCATTTTTTTTCACGATTGTTTAACAAAAAATGTCAATATTCCGCCATTAGTAAACGCGACGTCGTTAGGAACGTCGCACATGTAACGTTACGGGACGTATCTAGCTAATTTGCATGTTTAATCCACTAGTGGATTATCGAATTTATAACATGGCGTTATTACACTCTCAGACGCAGCGTCATATGATAAATAATACTTCGTCGTTTTCTTTTTTCTTGTTACCATTGCAACCCCAACGCTAACGTCCTCAAAATTTTCTTTTCTTTACTTGGGGTAGCCCCAATGTCCTTTTAGCGCCCGCTTACCTTAACAACTAGTGTCAGTTAGTCAGACGTTTTGAAAGATTACCTCCGCCCCCGCCCATAGGGGCTTGAAGAAATATATGGGCTGCATGATGCTTCCACGCAGAGCTGAATCTGGCCCGCACACTAGTACTGGTTAACCGCTTAGAGAATCTAAGCCTGTCCAGGAACCGCGGTGGGAGGCGGATCATGCTAATAAACCCTATTGGTTTCATTGGGCGACAGGGCTTGAGATGTCATTTCATCACAATGTCGGGTAAAAGTCCAACTAAATTGGAAGCAAGGTCTCCAAAATGACATTTACAGTGATGACGGGGACGTTAATGATGGCCCTGGATCGTCACCTGATCCATATTGTACAAATGAAATTGTAGGCAACATATGGTAGAGTAGAGGGTTTGAGCAATTTTGGTTGACCCAAGGAGGTTTTTATAATTTTAGCCATCTTGTTCTTCCAAGCACAATGGGTTCAGCAATTTTGGAAGAGGATTACCCAAGGAGTGAGTGAGTGAGTGTTTCAGTTTTACGTCCCACCAACAGCTAAGGTCATACGGAGACGGGACCTCGGTTTAAAGACTCATCCGAAAGTCTGGAGAAGCCCGGGATCGAACCTGCGACCCCTGGTTTACAAGGCGAGTAGCGTAACCACTCGACCACGGAGGCTTCTAGGATTACCCAAGGAATATTCCTGTGACATCACGTGAACAAGTCCGTGAAATGAAGACCCCCTAAACCCCATTCCATATAGATAAAACTTAGGTTTAAGGGGGTATACATTTTTCTTATTTCTACTCCAATACATAGGTTGTGGGTACTCATTAGAACGGCCTAAATGAGGCAATTCTTACGAGCACCAACAACCTATGTTTTGAGCATTGATAAGAAAAATATCATGGATTTTCATCAGAAAAGTTGCCATATGGAGATAAGAAAAATGCACATCGGTGTGTTATCATAATGAAATTAATTTGAAATCCATCCACTGGTTAAGCAGTAGAAGTTATTTGAAAGTTTTTCTATTATAAGCTCTACCGGCCAACTTTTTCATCCCAGCAGAATTGTTTGAACAATTTTAATAGAGGGTCATCCATGAAACATTCCTGTGAAATTATATCGAAATCCATCCACGGGTTAAGGGCCAGAAGTCGTTATTTCTATTTTTAGCCCTGGTGGCCATCTTGTTCATCTGAGCAGAGCAATTTGAGCAATTTTGGTAGAGGGTCCAACAAGGATCATTCTTGTGCAGTTAATTCAAAATCCATCCAATAGTTAAGGAATAGAAGACTTTTAAAGATTTTTAAACATGTATTTTTAGCTCTGGCAGCCATTTTGTTCATCCGAGCAGGACAGTTTGTGCAATTTTGATTGAGGGTGACCCAAGGAACATTCCTGTAAAATTATTTTGAAATGCATTCACTGGTTAAGGAGAAGAAGTCGTTTAAAGTTGTTTTTTTTTCTATTTGTAGCTCTGGTGGCGATCTTGTTCATCCAAGCATAACGGTTTGAGCAATTTTGGTAGAGGGTCACCCAAGGAACCTTCCAGTGAAATTATTTCAAACTCAATGTACTGGCTAAGGAGGAGAAGCCGTTTAAAGGATTTCTCATTTTTAGCTCTGGTGGTCATCTTGTTAACCCGAGCGGAACGACTTGGGCAATTTTGGTAGAGGGTCACCCAAGGAACATTCCTTTGAAATTATTTTGAAATCCATTTGCTGGTTAAGGAGAAAAAGTCATTTAAAAGTTTTTCTATTTTTAGCTCTGGTGGCCATCTTGGTCATTCGAGCGGAACAGTTTGAGCAATTTTGGTAGAGGGTCACCCAAGGAACCTTCCTGTGAATTTTTTTTTCAAAATCCATGAACTGGTTAAGGAGGAGAAGTCGTTTAAAGGTTTTTCTGTTTTTAGCTCTGGCGGCCATCTTGTTCACCCGAGCGGAACGATTTGAGCAATTTTGGTAGAGGGTCACCCAAGGAACATTCCTGTGAAATTGTTTAAAAATCTGTCCAGCAGTTTTGGAGAAGAAGTCGTTTAAAGCAAAAGTGGACGACGACCGCTCGCACGCACGCACGGACGACGGACAAAGACCGATCACAAAAGCTCAGGTGAGCTAAAAAAAAAAAAAATTGCACTTTAAGCCTTTAATTGAATACTCGTGTTGTACCCGTCAATTAGGGACATCAGCCTTAGCAGGTGGAAACAAAGGGTACTCTTATTCTAAAAAAATATGTGTTTGATCGTAACTCCAATTCAGATGGCTTTTCATCGGTGTAACATGAAACAGCTATTTGGGCAACAGAGCGACCCTTGAAATCATACTATATTTCCCTTACATCTTCGGACAGACCGGTCAGAGCAAACAGTGTAGACCCAGATGAGACGCCGCAGAACGCGGCATCTCATCAGGGTCTACACTGTTTGCCACTCATTCTGCTATTCTTAGATGCAACGTCAGGTAGTAAATTGTATTTGTTCAAATTTTAGAACAAGTATGTTAAGGAGGTGAGATGTCCGAATAGTAAGGGTAATTAGCAAACTCCCAAGCTAGCAAGAAACAGCGGGCCAAGGTCGGCCCGACAGCAATACGACGTTGCCGTCGGCCCGACATTCTTTGCTGGCTGGGTCTGTCTTCGAAGTTTGCGACCAGTAAACACAAACCGACCTGCTCATCAACACAGACTAGTAAGCCTTGAAAGTTTAGCTATGGAAACCATAGGTATTATACTATACAAACAGGGAACACAATGATGAGGCTCAGACAGCGCGCATGCGCAGACTGATCTCCACGTCTGTTGTTTGCAAATGACGAAACAAGTTTTATAATGACGTGGCTCATTTCTAAAGCTGGGTCATTCCGGGGTGTTGATTATTGATGTTTTTCGAATCCCTTGTGTTCTAAGTAGAAGTAAAACAAAGATCAGGAATCGTAGTCCGGGATTTGAGACCAGATTTCGAAAAATTTAATGCACCCAAAATTCTAACGTTTCGTTTGTGCTGTTTCATTGAGACAGAAGCCTAACCTATGTGACATGTGATTATTTAGCAAATCTGGTGGGGAAAAGGGGTTGAAAATTCTATGAGTTTACACCCACCCCCATGCGAATGGAATGGTTGGATTAAGTTTAGTTATGTGTAGCTTGCGCTTACAACTGAATGTTGATTTATTGCATCAGCCAAAATATTTGTCATTACTCGAAGATACCAAAATTCATGATATGACGTAACTACATCCGGTGTTACAATAAATTTTGACCATTGGAATTCTACCCCCAGAAATTTGGTAAATTTTACAATATTTTTGCGCAAAAGGATTTTTAGTATTTTTTGAAACAATTTATTTTCCATCAGTATGCAGGACGGTTATTTTTGCACATGCATGTGAAACTTGATGAATCTGTGTCAATCTGAGCATGAACAAGGGACTCAGATACCTATGGACCCTTTTGCTGTTTTTTCCTGTTGTGTCACAGATCGTGATAAAAACCCATATTAAACATACATAAAATAAATTATTTTACTGGCTGGTCACAGATGTATCATAACAGGGGCCAACAGATATATTTTTGAAAAATTGCTGATGACCATTTCCTTCTGGTTTTTATTTAGTGAGGTGAATATACATCACCAAGCAAATATGTCAGCGATGAACTATCAAGTGATTCTCTAAACTGGTGACTTGAATCTATCAACATTTAATAAATACATTGAATATTTCAAGATTCATTACCAAAAGTTTCCAGTTTGTGCTGAAGGCTCCCAAACTAACATCAACATTGTTATATTTTAAACACATAAATGTTACTGGCCACTACAAGGTCTCTATTGAAATCTTACTGGGTACCTTATTATCTGGTAAGTCGCACGATTAAAAATAAATAGTAACCGAGCTTTAATGTAATGTAAAGCCACCCCTAAACATTCTTCCTTCTTCCCTTTCCCCTGAGTATTGGTATAACCTGTAAATGTGGATCTTAAGATGTCACCTCTACTTACTTTCTACCTTTTCATTGGACAACCTGTCTTCGATAACCTTGTCCCTCTATTCGCCATTAGCTCCTAATTATCATGTGTCTCTTATCACACATTACGATAACTCACCCATGCGACAAAGTGCATTTTTCACATCTCCAAAATGGCTACTTTTCTGATGAAAATCCTTGATATGTTTGTTATAAATGTTCAAAACAAAGGTTGAGGGTGCTCGTTTTTACCTCATCAGGCGGTTCTAACGAGTATCCACAACCTATATCTTGGAACAGAAATAAGAAAAATTATGTTTACCCCGTAAACCCCAGTTTTCTCTATATAAAGTTGGGTTTAGTGGTCTTAATTTCACGGACTTGTTCATGTGATGCACTGATTAACCTGTTCTTCGTCTACTTTTATACTAGTTCCTTTAACTGATATTTGTCCCATATATTGATTGTTTTGGGATTAAAGGCACGTCCACCCTGGTTGGTCATTTTGTGTCTTTTCCCTTAGAAAAGCGATAGAAGAGATAGTAGAGCAGATGAAAGTGAGGGACAGAACAGAAAGAGGAAAATAAATATATAAGTGCAGAAACAGAAGAAAAAACAGTATTCCCCCCTCTACCATTACCTGCTGCAAGAACAGGTCTTGTCCAGCTGTAAGCCAATATCAGTTGGACGCCCTGTTGACGCAAGGTAAACGTCACCTTTGCCTCATCCAGCAACCCCATTTGCCACATACAAATTTGCCAAAAGGGCCATCTGTGTCAAGCCATCAGGAGTTATCATGATTTGACAAACAGAGTGTAGGCAATGATCAGGAACCTATACAAAATACCTCGCACCTCCCACGCAAAACACCAAAATGATATGTCACAAATGGAAAGCCAGAAGGACAGTTATCTCCCAACATGGCCAAGCAGCTATCCGAAATAAAAACGGCATTTCATGTAGCAATACATACATCTTAAAGACCAACTATAAAAATAAGAAACCATAACAGAAGGACCGCCTTGGAATGGGGTCAGTAAGAAGTTTTACGGATGTTGGGGTGGACACTTTAATTGATTTAAGGTGGCCTCAATCCTCACCCTTGGTTGTCTTGGTTAAAACCCATTAGTTGTTCAGTCTGCATGATGGATTTCTATCTCATCAATGGAACATCTCCGCGAACATAAATCAAACGAATAAGTAGAATAGACAACGACGAGGACTCAACAGCTAGATAAGCTAGAATGCTGCAGGAAAGGAAACCAATAGTTATGCTCCGATTAGCCCTACCAGAGACAGGGCATCAGGCACCCACCTTCAGGCGTTCTGGTGTAAATGCATTCGTACTTATGAAAGGAACTGAATGAAAGGGTAACTTACTTGAGGTTGACACCTTATAGGTCAGATATTTTGAACAGGGGCGATGTTTGGCATAATATATGTAACGATTCCTATGTAAATCAAGCTTCTTCTTCTACACTTTTGTCAAGAAGGGTGGGAACATCGGGTTCAACACAGACTCTCGACTGACCTTTTCTGCATCTTCATGTAACTTGGTTACCACAATTTGCGCATGTTTGCCAATAGATCAACCAAAACCAGAGTCATTCAATCAGCAAATAAGCTGAAGTATATCAAACCCGCAGTTTGATGCTGATATTTAAATCTAGTAGAGTATCTTTTTCTGCAGCAAATTAATGGTACCTATAAAACATTTATGTAAATTCGTCGTTCTACCATGCAAATACTATAAAATGTTTCTTTTTTGTAGGCAGACAAATTTCGCAGACATTCAGTAAAAAGGAGGCTGGATTGTTCAGATAAAATACGTCTTTCCTTTAATTATGAAATACTGGACGAAATTCTGCCAACCCTTTGAAAAAAGACTGAAATAGGGTCGCGTTGTTAAATTCACTGAACATTGTCGTATTTCAGAGGTATTGTTGTCATGGTCACTTCATACCAAACTACCACTGGTTATCGAATAAATGGTTTATGAAGGCTGGAAAATGCAGCTAAGCAATAAGCGCAATCAGTAAAGCAGAAAACTGTGGCTGCTGTATCATGTCAACACCAATTAAATATATATGCTTGCCACCAAGCTTACGCGACTTTTAATAACTAACCTGAACACAAAGTTATAAACAAGCAGCCCAGGGGAAACTACGCTCACCAGAGCTCAAAAGGGCATAATTTATCCCACCCTTGGTGGCCATTTATTTCAATCGACCTTAATGGTTTAGTAGAGGCCAATCGCAGGACCATTACTGCCAAATTATTTTTAAATCAACCATTGTTTTTGTTACCGTCACATACATTAAGGTCAGCTTTGAACAATCTCAGCAGGTCTAAAGTCCAAAATGTTGCATACCAAGGTTTTGTATTTCCGGAGATGCAAAATTCAAAATCACTTTTGGCCCATTAGCGCCGTTGACAGTTGGCGTCTCGTCGCATCTCCTTATTGGTGTAACAGTCACACAGATCCCTCAAACAAACTTTGATTTCTCGACCACACTGATAGTATATGTAATTTGGTATCAGTTAGCATAGCAGTTTTCGAAAAAAATAGAAATATGTAATCTTATGGCCCCAGGGTTATTTAGCTGGCTGCAAATATCAACTCTGATGTCATAAGCTGCAACAGAACCAGAAAAGCCTGTGTTTGCCATACAAAACCCTAAGTGACCGTATGTGACCTTGACGTAAGAAAGGTCAAGGTCAACCAAATGTCATCATTTGAACAGATGTGAAAGGGACCGGGTCCCCAATATTGTATATTAAGTTTCAAGTTCATCGGTCTATTGGTTCCTGAGAACGAGCGATTTCAAAGGTTTTTACCATATATGGGCATGGTGGACATTTTGATCATGTGACCCAGACATTCAGAAAATATGTTTGTTCTTCCAACCCATGGCGGCTTCACATGTAATTTGGTTCCAATCGGCCTTGTAGTTTCAGAGTAGATGTCATTTGGATTTGTTTGGATGTTCAAATGAGAAAAGGGGGTAGGTACATTTATCTCCCCTTTTTGTGTCTTTTTCCCCACTTTTTTGATTTTCTAACTCCATTTTCAAGATGCTGAGAGACCTCTCAATACACTCATATCATAATTAAGTGTGAGGAAATAAGGTGCATTAAACTCCTTAAATACGTGTGCTACGAATTTCAAATCCCCGACTATCGATACAATTAACTTACTCCACCCATCAAAGACACCAAAGGGAAAGAAACACAAATATTAAGCGACCAGACCATAATGGAAACCTAAACAAAGGAAGGCCATAAGGACAGTTACTTTCCCACAAAATGGCCATATGACCATCCAAAATAAAAAGACACAAGTGATAGACACAGTAAGTAACAAACAACAACATAAATAAATCGCCACACAAGAACCGCCTTGGAACGGTCAGTGGAACGATTTCCACTGGGGGGGGGGGGGGGGGGTGGTGCTTAAATCGATTTTACGTGGCCACAATCCTCGCCCTTACTTCCGTCGCGATTTAGACAAATAATTTGTTCAGTCCGCATAAAGGCCTCCTAACTCATCAGTGCAACATCTCCACAAATAATCCAAGAATCACAGAGGTGAGACAACGGTGAGGACTCGACAGCAAGAAACCACTGGAATGCTGGAGCAAAAGAAAACCAACAGTTAGACTCCGATGGGCCTGACCAGAGACAGAGCATCAGGCACCAACCAACATTATCTTGAATTAGATCTCTCTAATTCTCAATAAGCCTTTACGTTTAAGGCTTCCGAGTAAAAAACGAGAGAGCGATAGCGAACGAGTTTTTTTCTTTTACACGAAAGCCTTGGAACACGTGTAAATTAAAGTTTCTCCGTAATCAATCAGAAACAAAATAAACTGTATATTACATTTTCATTTTACCTTTGTATTTGCAAATTCAGCCGTTCAGATGCACTACCAAAGTAGTTCCAGTCAGGGCATGAAGTTCAGGAGGCGTAGCTTAGTTTGAAAATCATTCGCCATCTTGTTTTCGTTTCAATGCAAAACCATCCTGAGCTTAAAAAAAAAACAAAACAGAAGCTCCGGAGTTGGACACCAACTGTGAACTAGTTTTGGTGTAAATTGAACATCATTGGATGTAGGACTTTGTATCTTGGCTCTTTTTATCGCCCGGCAGACAAAGGATGTTGCACCTAGGCAGACAAAGGATGATGCATATAAAACATTGGTTCGCCCTCAATGCATCACCCATTTGACATCCCTATGTTAAAACTTAGATTCAGCAGAAGGTGCAGAGGACAGCTGCTCTATGGATCGGCAAGCGATGGCGAAATAGAAGTAGCGTCGGTGACATGCTTAATGAGCTAGAGTGGGCGTCCCTGGAAGCCCGTCGTGAACAGTCCTCTTTAATCTTCTTCTATAAGAAACACTCTGATACAGTGTCTATTGATAAAGATAGGTACTTGGCCCCTGTAACAGCGTCGACCCAAACAAGGGCATCTAAAGTAAACGACTCACAATATCAGAATCAGAATTGTTACTGGTGACACGTCAAATGACATTCATACACCAGCACCTGTGATATGGGAAGTTAGTCCCTAGCTCTAACCAAAGATGTAAACTTAGCTACACAATCCTCAGCACCTTCAGCCGTCAAAATAATAGAATCGGGAATCTAATGGTTCGGGGGAAGAACGATTCTTTATAAATATCCGTTCTTGCAGTAAGGGTCTGAAACGTCATTGAATGGTGCTTTCTACAGTGCCTAGCTGGGGGGACAAGGTCATCTGTTGGAATGCTGGCAGCACCCTTTAGACCTTTGTATAAGAGTATGAGCCTACTGTCTCTTCTCCTTTTCTTGAGAGACTCCCATCTTAATTTTCCTAGAATTCCAGTCATGCTCCCAGTTTCAAAGCAATAATTTCCAGTTACAAATCTAGCAGCTCTATTCTGAACTTTTTCAATTTCTTCATTAAGGACCACTCCGTTTGGGTCCCAGATGCAACTACCATATTCCAAGATTGGGCGAACAAGTCCACTGTATGCTGTCTGTTTCACATCCTGAGGACACTGATGAAGATTTCGCCTCAGGAAACCAAGTGTTCTATTCGCCTTTGTACACATATTGCTAATGTGTGTATTCCATCTCAAATCGTGAGTGATTGTCACACCAAGGTATTTAATGGTCAAGCAAATCAGTAATGATAATCATTTTTGTGGAATTTATCGATTGAATAATCGATTATCCGATTAATCGTGCCAGTCTTAATGATAGGTCACTGGGGAAGTCGAAACCTTGCTGAGGAAGAGCATGTTTTTGCTACAGGGTGATGTGTCACACGCAAATTGCCAAGTCATCAACCGGTGCCCCAGTGAAGCTAAAAAGCCACGCCACAGCCGCGTGGAATTAATAAGGGCAAGCGGACAAACAGTGCGCCCCCGGAATGCGTAATCTGTTTTGGGCGTATCAATGTTCATCCAAATAGGTGTTTCATATAAATTCAAAATTTAAACCTTAAAATGCCCCTTAAATTCAAATTAGTTTTCATAGGCTCGTACGGCCAACTTTTCATAAGTTTCCTACAGTATATTTGTAACGGTGTGTTTATAGATAACGCCAAAGTCGCATTGTGTGTGTGTGTGTGTGTGTGTGTGTATGTGTGTGTGTGAATTCGGGTTAACGTCGCTTTCAACATTTTTTAAGTCATATCGCGACGGTTCCAAAGTCGCATTCGCATGACTCTTCGCTATTTCATATTTTACCTCGCAGATAGTCAGATACACAATCTCTCGTGCCCGCGTGCTTTGCACATCTAATTACAGAAAAAACTTAAAATATCTTAACCAACCTTAGAAACGAAAGCTATTCTTTTCACTGCAAATAATTTACAAGCTGAAATAATTTGTTTATTTTTGAATTATTTCCTTTGAAAAAATCACTTCTCTCCTAATCACTTGTAGCGGTGTGTTTGTTAGGAACCCCACACGCGCTACACCTGGAGTGACTATAGCAATTGCTTGTCTTTCATGAACCAAATTTTGTGTTTGTAAATAATTTATTTTGTATTTTTCATGTCTCTAGTATGTATTTCTTGTAGTAAATACTTACCTCTGATGCGAAAGTGCGCCTAGCAGCATACCATGTTTTGCACTGTTAATGATACAATCTCCCTGTAATTATCTGCTGGTTCCTAGTCTGAAGGTTATGAGTGTTGGAAAAACAGGTAACCAAACCCCCAAACCTTTCAAGGTCGGTGGGGGGGGGGGGGGGTCTGGTGATCTCTTTTTCCAATATTGACAACGTGCAAGCTGGGAGCCTGCAAATATTGTGAATAGTTCCAGTGTTAATATACAGTAAAATATTGCACTTCGCATTCGTCGCAAGCCCAGCTGTTTTAACTTAAAGTGCAGGCTTTCGGATGAGTCTTTAAACCGAAGTCCCGTCTCCGTATGACCTTAGCTGTTGGTGGGACGTAAAACTCAAACACCCACTCTTAACTTGAAGGTTATATATTATGTACAAAGTGCCTATGTTCATGAACGACAGAATTGGCACAAATTTGTCTGTACATACATCGTGTTTTAGCTCATCGCTCTTGTCCCACGTGGCTTTAGCAACCGTGTTCTTGTGAATAGGGGTCAATATACCAACGAAGAGGGTTTAATATATTATATGGGCAGGGACATGAAAAATTGTTATACTGCAAAGAAATTTCCAGGCTCTTGATTGGACAGTGCAAGGACACTTATTTTCCAAATACCCCGTGAGCAAAAATATATACCCCTCTAGCGCATGGCTTCGCTGAATTGCGGTTTCTGCCATCACTTGATATAAATATAAGCAACATAATTTTATACACTACAATAAAATAGAGTCTTTTGATTGTTTTTCATTCATTCGTTACTTTATTTCATTTTTCTGTTTTAAAACTTTGATTTTTACATGACGTAAACGGCTCCCGCCCATCGGGACATGAAGAAATAGATGGGCATGATGCTTCCACGCAGAGCTGTGGTGCGAGTCGGACTCTCCATGCTTATAAACCCTATTGGTTTCATTGACCGGCAGGGCTTGAGATGTCATTTCATCTCAATGTCGCGTAAAAGTCCCACAAAATTGGAAGCGACGTCTCCAAAATGACCTTTACAGTGTTGACGGGGACGTTAAACCTCAAATCAAACAAACAAACAAAAAACATGACGTAAACATTTTCCCACTGAGCGCCATGATCAACATAGTGCGTGCAGAAGGGCACGTTTGACGACGTTACATATAAACATCTGCTTCCCACGACGTCCGCTACAAAAGAAAACATTTGAACGTCATGAAAAAGCTTTGCAGTATAACAAATTTGTAATTTTGATTCTTGACGGGAACATAGCCTCATATTGCCCGCCTGAAAGCGATATTTGCCCTCGCCTAACGGCTCGGACAAATATCGCTCTCAGGCGGGGAATCTGATCCCATGTTGCCAGTCAAGAATCAAAATAACTTATAATATACAAGACGTTGATCAGAGTTTTCTGTGTTCTTGTGGTCTTGCTATTTAAAAAGCAATAAGCAACAAAAACTGGATCTGAAAATGTCGTCTGTTTATGCCGTCTGTTGCTTCTTCCTCCAAACCTTTCAAACACATTTTTGCATACAGGCAAACAGTGTGGACCCAGATCAGACTGCTCTGCAGGACCAGTCTGATCTTTGCAACCATGACTTTTAAATTAACATGCAGACATCAAAGCAGACGGCAATTTTCGTCAGAATCAATCAGAATTGTTACTGGTGACACGTCAAATGACATTCATACACCGAATGACATCCATACATCGTGATTGGTATCTAAAGGATTAAAAAGCAATAAGCCAAAATTCTGGTCAAACTGGGTTACTCTGCAGTTTGGGGTTAGCTTAGTCGCAATATTTTCATCGCCCATATACGTACTCCCCTTTAAACTCCAATTTTCTACAGTAAAAATGGAATTTACAAGGGTAGACATTATTTTTTCACATTTCTGCTCAAAAACATAGATTGTGGTTACTCGAGCACGCGGTTCTAACGAGTTCCCACAATCTATGTTTTTTGAAAAATAACAGAATTTTTAATCTGAAAATGTATTTATTTATTTTTTGTTGTTGCTGTTGTAAAATTACCATATATTTGAATAGGGTTAGACGCCTCCGTGGTGTAGTGGTTAGGCTACTCGCCTTGTTAACCAAGAATCGCATGATCGATCCCGGGCTTCTCCAGACTTTCGGTTGAGTCTTTAAACCGAGGTCCCGTCTCCGTATGACCCTCGCTGCCGGTGGGACGTAAACTCAAAAACACATACTCATATTTGAATAGGCGTGTAATTATATATGGCGGACTTTTTTGTGGTTTGTTTTGTTTTTTTTTATAAAGGGGCTTGTCATGAACGCGGAAGTTGTTTTCGGACTGTTTCCCAAAAAAAAATTTGAGGCTAATTTGAATATTGCTTGTCTTTCAAATTGGCGTTTTAAATTCTTAAAGCGACTTGCACAATCAAGACACACGACTAAATATTTGCGTGTCAGGTTTTTAATATTTAAATAGGATTATGAAATGAACGCACCGGCTAAACCCAGGCCACATCAAATTTACAGTTGGTGAAAAATGAAAGGAAGAGACATTGCTATTATAATGTCTCTAAGTGATTACAATAACACACCCGTGCGACATAGTGCATTTTTAACACTTCCAAAATGGCTACTTTTCTGAAGAAAATCTGGAATATTTTTGTTATTTTTACTTCAAACATAGGTTGCGGGTACTCGTTAGAACCGCCTCATTGAGGCGGTTCTAACGAGTACCCACAACCTATGTCTTGGAACAGAAATAAGAAAAATAATGTATACCCCCGTAAACCCCAGTTTTCTCTATACAAAGTGGGGTGTAAGGGGTGTTCATCACGTGATGTGATAGATAGTAATTTTTTGGAAGTCTAGTCCCACCGAATCCATAAGGATATCTCACCTATTTGAGATAACATTTTCTTTCATGACCAAAAATGTGGCTGTTACCTTCCGATAACTATCCCTGTGACAGAGTGCACTCTTTTATATCTCCAAAAAGGTGTATTTTCTCATGAAAATTGTAATATTTTGCTTAATTATACTCAAAAAATATATTGTTGGTGCTCATTGGAACGGCCTAGCTTGAAATTAGGCGGTTATAACGAGTACCAACAACCTAGGTCTTGGAGCAGAAATAAGAAAAAATAATGTATACCCCTCCAAAACCCAGTTTTTCTCTATATAAAGTGTGGTTTAAGGGGATGTTCATTTCACGGACTTGTTAACGTAAGCGAGTGGTGAAAATATCTAATTCATCCCCTATTTATCCTCCAAAATAAAGGACACTTACTTTTTGATGATGATGATGATGATGTTTTCGAGTTTAACGACGCGCCAACCCTCTTTGTGGGTCATAAGCGTCAATCGGTTATTGATCAAAAGGTATGCAGAATTATGAGGATATTAAAAGTTAAAAAAGTCAGAATGATAATGTATAAAAATCTGAAACAAAATTGAATCTTTAAAGTCCAATTTCTTTTAAGAATAAAATAATATACTCAGTCAAAAAAGTTCCTATACCTAAAATTGCTTCTGTTACTATAGCTACTACAGATAAAAACTACACAAAAGTTGTTATTTTTTGATAAGAAGACTCATTTTTCCGTGCAAAAGCACCATTCGTTGTTGTTTTCGTAAATATATTATCGTAGACTATTGTTTTAAACACCCAAGGGGTCACTGTGTCATTTTCGCAGAGAAAAATCATTAAAACATGCTATGATTTAACATCACAAAATTTCCCTGTACCCTACATTTCTAAAATAAGGTACATGTGACATTTCTTTAGATACCATTTGCGTCTATTCACAAAAGATTTGGAACTTTAGTTGCATCAACTACGAGAAACAGGCTATCACATATTGACCTCCAATTCTTAGAAGTTGTGTGCAAATGCTGCTTTCAATGGGAACTCAATAGGAAATCGCAATCGATAGTGCTACATGCTACATGAATTTTCTGTATTTTTTACCATCATGGTGAACAGCAATGGTGGACACAAAAAGTTTTTTGAAAAAAAAAAAAAATGGCAAAAATTTATTGACAAGCAGTTCGAAAATTGCTATATTTTTAATTGCAAGGGAGATAATTTGAGAATTTCACAAATTAAAACCTCGCTTATAATGCGAGATCATGAGATATTGTAAAAGTAAAGTGTTATCCGATGTTCAGAGAATATTTTTTTTTTTTTTTTATCTTAGAGAAAAAAGAACTTTCTGCGCATGCACAATGTCCTTTTTCTACCAGAATCTTTCTAGGCACATATTGGAAGACAACTGGAGCAGAAAGGTATGAACAAATGCAAGTTTGAGCATTCTATAGCTAAACGTCCGATTTAAATGTCTACAGCCAAATTTAGCTCAATAGCTGCCAGATATCTAGTGAGTTTCACCCGAAAGTTGGTATAGTTTCTTTTTTGACTAAGTATATATATTATCAACAGGTACATCTTGAAACAAATGTTCTTACTTTTTTTAGGTGAATACCAAACATATTTCATCGAGTGTGTTGAAAACATCAGAATATCACAAGTGCGAAGGACGAGCGAAACTTTTGATGTTTTCGACACACGAGATGAAATATCGTGGTACTGATTGGGAAAAAGGGATTTTTTTTATTGTATACTTGACTTTTGCGATTCTGGGTTTCATATATTTTCACAATATATAATTACCAGTGTGTGTGTGTGCGTGTGTGTGTTTCAGATTTCACTGCTAAGTATAAAATAAATACTGTTGTATAACCGATAGATACAAACAACTTTTTACCCTATTTTGTGTGTGTTTTTTTGTTTAGCAAACCTGAATAAACCCCACTTTCTTCATATCTCAAACCGATTTTATTCCGATTATAATTGGGTCGATTGTTTATAAATCGACCCAAAGGTACTAACTACAGAATCTGATACTTCCCACATGTTCTTTTCCTTGTGACCATTGCTGAGCATGTACAAATTCCAGGCGTCACGAAACACGCCTTCATGTTAGAACCGCCTCGATGAGGTAGATTGTGTGTACTCGTTAGAACCGCCTCGATTAGGCGGTTCTAACGAGTACCCACACTCTTAAAATACTGGAAAATCAGAGTTCAATGATACAGCCAGGACTATTTTCCCAGTCTACGTTCGGAGATCATCGCCCCACCAGCGCTGTCAGTGCTTTGATGTATTTCTGCAGCAAACAAAGAATGTTTATGTTCGAAGGAACCGACTCAGTGAGGCGGTACTGACCAGTACCGACATTTTAAGTGTTAAGCAAAATTAAGTTAACTCATATATACCCTTGTAAACCCCACTTTCCGCTGAATAAAATGGGTGTTTGAATGATGTTCGTGACACAGACTTAACGTGACATCACGAAAACGCCTATATAATTTTGACCCCCTATAACCCCACTTTTATATAGTAAAACTGGGGTTTGCAGGGGTATACATTATTTTCCTTAGTCCTGCTCTAAGACATATGTTGTGGGTACTCGTTAGAACCGCCTTGGCGAGGCGGTTCTAACGAATACCCACAACCTATGTTCCGAGCAGAATTAAGAAAAAAATCGCAATTTTTCATCAGAAAATTTTCATTCTTTAGAGGTAAAATTTTCAATATATTTAGATAGGCGTGTATTCGAAATGTATTTGAAATCAACGCACTGACAGCATTGGTGGATCGGTTCTCTGAGTGCAGACTTGGAAACTGGTCCGGAACGGTGATTTTCACTGTATCATTTAATTCCATTCCATATTCTATTGATCGGCCCCCGCCCATAGGGGCTTGAAGAAATATATGGGCTGCGTGATGCCTCCACGCAGAGTTGAATCCGGCCCGCACACTAGTACTGGTAAACCGCTTAGAGGATCTAAGCCTGTCCAGGAACCGCGGTGCGAGGCGGACCGTCCATGCTATTGGTTTCATTGGGCGACAGGGCTTGAGATGTCATTTCGTCTCAATGTCGGGTAAAAGTCCCATAAAATTGGAAGCAACGTCTCCAAAATGACCTTGACAGTGTTGACGGGGACGTTAAACCTAAAATCAAACAAACAAATCCATATTCTATTGATACGCATCTTATGCAACGCTCTGACCTCACATCGATTAACCCTTATTACCTGGATTTCATATGAATCATTGGTAGTCACGTGGACATCAGCACCGGAAAGACATGTGAGACGCCAAGTTCTGCAACGGAAGGTCAGGTGGTTTTTCTCCGGGTACTCCGGTTTTCGCCCACCTCTGATTAACGATCGGCTCGATATGAGTGAAATAATCTTGAAAGGGTTGTAAAACCAAAACCACAAAAACCAAAAACGCACCGGAAAGCTACTTTTGCTAAGTAACTTTTGCTCGCTGCCTATACAAATACATTACCAATTTTGTGGCCAAAAATTAGAAATTTTAAGATGAAAAATTATGATATTTTTCTTATTTCTGCTCAAAACATAGATTGCGGGGACTCGATAGAACCGCCTCGTTGAGGCGGTTCTATCGAGTACCCACAATCTATATTTTTGAGCAGAAATAAGAAAAAATAATGTATACACCCTTGAACCCCACGTCTACTATATAAAAGTCGGGTATGAGGGGGTCAATACTATATAGGAGTGTTCTCTTGATGCGAGCATTAATTGCCCCTGTAAAAACACCACTTTATATAGAGAAAACTGGGGTTTACAGATAATTCTTATTTCTTCTACCCAAATAGTGCGTGTGTTCTTAACTGTTGGTGGGTTGTTACTACGCAAAATGAAGTAATGAAGTAATTTTTCATTTTGAAATTTTCACTTCATTTTGCGTTGGCTTTGTCGATGCGAAATGACATAAAATGTAGCTCATTTTATTTCATTTTGCGTTGTAACAATGGGTCGTACAACTCGCATACATACATACCAAACTATAGATTATGGGTACTCGTTAGAACCGACAAAATTTTATATACAGTTTATGTTTGGAGCAGACAAAAGCAAAGATATGACAGATTTTCATCAACAAATCGATTTACGCACAACGTCAAACGTCTTATCCTTACAAAATCTCTTTAGATTCAAAACTGAAACTTACAAAATATCTAAAGATTCAATGGAACATTTTCAAACCCTATAGATGACATAATTATAATGGATAACAATTTATGGCGTACTGTAAATTACAAACAAAAGATGTGTACATACATATAAAAACAAACATCCTTTAAAACCAACCTGTCGGGCTATTTTAGCCGCAAATCTCAATATGTCCTACGACAAGTATAGCTTTTACAAAAGGCTATGTCTGAGCTTAGCACATATTAACTGTGAATCCCAGAAATATGTTTTATACAATATAATGTCTTTGGCAAAATTCTCATTGCCAGTCTGACACAATGATACTACTAGACCGTGTACGTTTCCATCCTTGCCTAGTACTTGTGGACCTCATCAAACCAGTGCGATGTGTTACGTTTGCGACCAGTTGACTGAAACCGTCCTGTCTAAGCGCTTATACAAATCTAAACGTCATGACGATACAGAAAATAATTTAAATGCTTAACATATTGATATGGTTCCTTATTAAAAACTGCTATCGGCGAGGCAAGCTCACCAGAGCCGCCTGGGGAGCTTATAGGATAGACAGTGGTCCAGTATGGTCGACAGTTTGTAGATGTATATTTTGTATCAGCCTGTGCAAATATGACAGGAAATATGGGCTTGTACAAATGTGATAACAATTATGTGTCAGAGCTCTGCCCGTGGGCCTCTGTTTTGTTTGAAAGCTTATACTTGTTATGGGCCTCTTTGGCTTGTACAAATGTGATAGCAATTCTGTGTCAGAGCTCTGTCCATCGGCCTCTTTTTTTCTTTTTGTGAAACCTTATACTTGTTGCAACAAAAATGTAGAGGTCAACCTGCATTGTGGGTATCTAGTGGCTGTACTTCCGTGTTAAACCCTTAGTCTATAGTGTAGACGCCCATGGGCATATACATTAAAAGTACACCCCTCATAACACTGTGTTAAACGGTACAGTCTATCCAATCGGCAGCTGTAGCTGTATGTTCAAAAACAGCTAGGGGTGGGTTAGGCCTAAAAAATAGTTGCATTAGGAAAACATGTCCGTAAGAAATCATGGCGTCCAACATGGTGACAGAAAATGATAAATATTAGGTAAAATTATAACATCTTTATTAATACTGCTTTCAATGTAGATTGTGGGTGCTCGTTAGAACCGCCTCAATGAGGCGGTTCTAACGAGTACCCACAATCTGTGTTTTAAGCAAAAATAAGGCAGAAGATGTTTACCCCCGTAAACCTCACTTTTCTCTATATAAAGTGGGGTTTAGGGGGGTATTCGTTTTGTTATCGTGATGTGTTTCCGCTAACCCGACCGACCCTGATTTTTTGTACCGACCCTGCACTTTTTATGGTCATCCAGAAAAAATAAAAAGATCGTCTTACCTACCGACCATAATATTTTCTAGCACCTTTGATAAAATATCATAAAACTGTCAAAAATGCAAAATTAATACTTAAAATCCTGCCCGTTTTGCTACCTTAATACTCTAAACATCATTATTTGAATGTTTTCTAGAAATATGCCCGGAATTAAACCCTTTTAAAGGTCTTTGCTCTTTTTCCATCGAATAAAAATCTGACAAAAAATAAAAATAAAAAGTTTAATCGACCTACCGAAATTGTAAATCTCGACAACTTTGTACATCTCAGACTGTATGGCATCAGTGCTTACTCTGCACTGATTCTAGCAAATGTTCTACGGGTGAGATGCCAGATATATTTCCGTATAGTCTACATTATAGCGCCAAGTATTTCCGTATAGTCTACATTATAGCGTCTAGTACATAGCATCCGAGCAGGCACTCAACGTTGAACTAACGTTGAAACAACGTTGAAAACGTTGTTTCAACGTTACTTCAACGTTGAATCAACGTTTTGTGCCTGCAGGGATGTGCGTAATGAAACATAGTTGCAGTCATAAAGAGAAATCATTTGAGTGTTTTACTTTATATGTCATAGTGGCTGTTTGTCTATTTGTTTTATTTGAGGTTTATTTAACGTCCCCGTCAGCACTGTAAAGGTCATTTTAGAGACGTGCCTTCCCATTTTGTGGGACTTTTACCCGACATTGAGTTGAAATGACGTCTCAAGCCCTGCCGCCCAATGAAACCAATATGGTTTA
The DNA here is from genome assembly GCA_963580285.1 of Lucinisca nassula. Lineage (NCBI taxonomy): Eukaryota > Metazoa > Mollusca > Bivalvia > Lucinida > Lucinidae > Lucinisca > Lucinisca nassula. The sequence continues at coordinate 64,951,641 of OY757021.1, read as the reverse complement.
TAAGCATACTCGCACCGCTTTGCCTGGGCAAGCTCAGATCCTCAAAGCGGTTTACCAGTTCTTGTGTGCGGGTCGGTTTTAGCTCTGCATGGAAGCATCATGCAGCCCATATATTTCTTCAAGTCCCGATGGGCGGGGGCCGTCATAGTGGCTGAGCAAGTGCTTTCCCAAGTTTTGGAGAAATAGACTGGGCCGCATGGTCCTTCCACGCAGAACTGATACCAACCGCACATGAGTTCTGGTAAACCGGTTAGAAGGGCTAAGCTTGCCCAGGCAGACCGTCCATGCATACGATAAACCCTATTGGTTTCGTTGTGCGGCAGGGCTTGAGATGTAATTTCAGCTCACTTTCGGGTAAAAGTCTCACAACATTGGTTGCAACGTCTCCAAAATAAATAGTGTTGATGTGGACGTTACACATCAAATCAAACAAAGAGTAGTCCCCATCTCGGGGTACTGTTTTCCACAGAATTTTCCCCAAGATTTTCTTTGTGCGAAATACTATCATTTTCTTTTGGTACGTCACAGATTTTGGACCTGTAATATAAATTGGTCATTCCCAGCTATCATCGGCTGGAAAAGCCTGTCACTAGGAAACCATGTCCGTGTGACATTATGGCGTCCAACATAGTGTCAGAAATAACATATTTTAGGAAAAAATGAAAACAGCTTTCATATTTCTGCTTTCAACATAGATTGTGAGTGCTCGTTAGAACCGCCTCAATGAGACGGTTCTAACAAGTACCCACAATCTATGTGTTTGAGCAAAAATAGGGCAGATAATGTATACCCACGTAAAACCCAGTTTTCTCTGTATGAAGTTGGGTTTAGTTGGGTGTTCATTTCACAGACTAGTTCACGTGATGTTTGTTTGTTTTATTTTTTTATTTTTTTTTTTTTTTTTTTTGCCCACAATCTATATTTTGAGCAGACCTTGAGAAAGCGTTCTCTAACTTTCTGATAGTCCTGTTAATTTACGTCATAGAGAAAGTAATAATATAAATAAATTATATTAAGAAACCAAGTCCAATATTATTTTTTTCTAATGGTCAGATGGTACTTATTCGCAATGGATCTAGAATATTTGATAACCTTTTCACAATTAATTTCTTCCACTTAATATGTGTACAGCGTTACGAAACTTTCAAATTTTTTATAAACAGTGTAAAATCTGATAAAACACCCCAGTCTGGAAGCATCGTATCTTGGGCCTCTTTTTAATTTTCATTGGCGATTTCTTTTTATTATGTATTAGACACAAAACATATCGTTAATCTTTATTTAGACTTCCGGGTTCAAGTTTATGGGTAATTTTTCACCTGGCTTTGCAACTAAACTACAGCGTTATGCTAAATCTACGGACTTTTCAACATTTCTTTCATGTTGTGTAATTCTAAACTTTGGCAAAAAACGGGGAATATAAGAACCAACAAATTCCTTTGTAGTTTGCGCCTCGTATATTTACCAACCGTCTATTCCCATCGGCGGCCAAGTATTTGTTTTCTAAAAACAGTCGAACTTCAATGGCTCGAACACCTTTGGGACCATGAAAATCTGTTCGAGACAGGGGTAGTTCGAGCCACTGATGGCTTCTTCCAGGAGGCATTACGTGGATAATTATGGACATCTTTTCGGTGTTCTATAATATAAATATACGCTGTGTGTACTCATTAGAATCGCCTCATTGAGGCGATTCTAATGAGCACACACAGCATAAATTTGCAAGATAAAAGGCGAAAATATCCTAACTTTCTCCTCACTATTTCTTATCTAGAGAAATTCCCTGCGGACTCAAGAACGGGTTCGACTCTGCCGAAGCAAACGAGCCATCGGGGTTCGATCCATCGAAGTTTTAGTGTATATTGAAACAAACAAAAATCGAGCCAGCTTTTGATATGTGTGTTTGTTTGAAATGAGGTTTAACGTCCCTATCAACACCATTTCGTCATCATGGAGACTTGTTTCTAATTTTGCGGGACTTTTACACGACACTGAGATGAAAATGACATCTCAAGCCCTACCTCCCAAGCAAACCAACAGGGTTTATAACTAGGGACGTCCAACACGCAACACTTTACCTATGCAGGCTTAGGCTCTCTAAGTGGTTTACCAGTACTCGTGTGCGGTCGGTTGCAGCTCTGCATTGAAGCACCATGCAGCTCAATCTTTTTCTCCAAGCCCCGATGGGCGGGGTTCGAGTCAGCTCATTAAATAAGGAGATTATCGCGTCGGCGACCGCGCTTAGACATGTACAGAATATCTGGTCGCCGCCGCCTATCGGGGCTTGGAGAAATAGATGGGCTGCATGGTGCTTCCACGCAGAGCTGAAACTGACCACACATGAGTACTGGTAAACCGCTTAGAATGACTAAGCCTGCCAAGGCAAAGTGGTGTGGGTCAGACCGTCCAATGTATATAGGCCTTTTGGTTTCATTGGGCGACAGGGCTTGAGATGTCATTTCATCTCAATGTCGGATAAAAGTCCCACAAAATTGGAAGCAACGTCTCCAAAATAACCTAAGTAGTGTTGACGGGGACGTTAATAGCTTCGTATAGTACGTCAGTCATCGAGCCCGTATACTTGGTTGTGCATATGCATAGCTGAGGGCCCGTTCTTTGATGTTATATTTTAGTCATATAATTCACCTATAATGATGAGCAATTACTCAAGTTATGAGCCTCTTAGTCATTAGGTCTCTCACCGCCGTGGGTTCGAGCCTCGCTCGGGTCACGTGTGAGACGCCAAGTTCTGCAACGGAAGGTCAGGTGGTTTTTCTCCGGGTACTCCGGTTTTCGCCCACCTATGATTAACGATCGGCTCGATATGAGTGAAATAATCTTGAAAGGGCCGTAAAACCCAAACCAAAAAAAAAAAAAAAAAAGTTATGAGCCCTTTATTACGCTTAATCTTAGGGAAGGGAAATTCGGCTCTGCACCAAAGTGTGTCACGAAGCGCTATGTTTATATTTCCAGTAGAGTACACTCAAATTATATGGGGTAAAACCCCAAAAAGTAGTCTCATTTTGGGGGTGGTCCTAACATTCGGAAAACACGATTATTCAAATATATTTTTAAATTTTATCAACAAAGAAAAACAATCAAAAAATGACAATTTTCAGATAAATAATTCTGATATTTAATTCTGATATTTTTCATCTTTCTGCTCAAAACATAGATTATGGGAACTCGTTAGAATCGCCTCGGCGAGGCGGTTCTAACGAATACCCACAATATATGTTTTTGAGCGAAAATAATAAGATAATGTTTACCCCTGTAAACCCCAGTTTTACTGTATAAAAGTGGGGTTTAAAGGGTAAAAATTATACAGCCGAGTTTTCCCGATTATTTTGTTTTTGTTTGATTCCAAGTCAACAATGTATAGGTCATTTTAGAGTCGTTACTTCCAATTCTGTGAGACTTTTACTCGACATTGAGATGTAATGGCATCTCAAGCCCTGCCGCCCAATGAAACCAATAGGGTTTATATACATGGACGGTCCGACTCGCACAACTTTTCCTGGGCAGGCTTAGAACCTCTGAGCTGTTAACCAGTACTCATATGCGGTCGGTTTCAGCCTACGTGGAAGCATCATGCTGCCCAGTCTACACTCAGTGGCCATAAATGAGTTCCCAAATTTGTTTGACGTCGTGATGTCTGTAAATCGGATGACTGAGATTTTCTCTTGGAATCTTTATAATTTTGGTTACTCTGATGTCTTTTTTTTTTGTTTGAGTTGAGGTTTAACGTCCCCCGTCAACACTGTAAAGGTCATTTTGGAGACGTTGCTTCCAATTTATGGGACTTTTACCCGACATTGAGATAAAATGACACTCAAGCCCTGTCGCCCAATGAAACCAATAGGGTTTATAAGCATGGACGGCCCGACTCGTGCGCACCGCTTTGCCTGGGCAGGCTTAGATCCTCTAAGCGGTTTACCAGTACTCGTGTGCGGGTCGGATTCAGCTCTGCGTGAAAGCATCATGCAACCCATATATTTCTTCAAGCCCCAGTGGGCGGGGGCCGATGTCTTTTTTGGTATCATTGACAAACTGAGAAACCAAATAAGTTTACATTTTCTCAATTGAAGTAATACAATATAAGAAGTGGGTGGGGTAATTATACCCCTACCAGAAAAATAGCTGCTATGGAAAGATTAAGTAAGTAGGCTGCATAGTTTCTTTCTAAATAACTGGCACACTGTCCAGTGTTTTAGTAACAATAATTGAAAAGAAGAAGCTTTCTTTCATATAGGAAATGTAGCTGTCAACGGTGGATAAACGTCTAGATGGGCGTTTATCTTTATGGGACACCAGTAGAGTTTGACAAATTTATTGGACACAGTTATACAAAAAAGAAGTCTTTTGTAAAAAAATGGTACTTTTAAGTAATACTATTTTTACAAAATTGTATTGGTTAACCGCTTACGCATAAGCTTGCCAGGGAAAGTGTTGATAGGTAAACTGACCGGCTCAAAAATGACCTAAATAGTGTTGACTGGGCCGTTAAACTCCAATACAAACAAACAAAACAAAATTGTATTACATATTTTATTTTGTTTTATGGAACGCAAAGAGTGCAGGGCTGTTCAAATAAACTCATTTTTTCCTGGATCTCCTAGCTGCTTCAATTCCCTTAGATATATTCACCCTATAAATATCTCTCAAATCAGAATTATCACAAAGTCCATTTTCTGTCTGTTTCCTTAGTGTCTATCACCAGAATTATTTGCTTTTCGGTGATTTTGACGAATTTATGTTCCATCCGAAAGCAGGTTAGATTTCCCATAACGTATTGTCTCTGTGTAATATTATACACAATCAGATTGTTTTTCAGTATATTGACTTAATAGATTTTGTAAAAAAAAAAAAAAAAAGCACGTAGGGGCTACCCCTCCAGTATATTACCAACATTTCTACCAATTTACAGTAGAACTTCGATGGATCGAACACCGATGGCTCGTTTACCATGGATGTGTCGAACACATTCTTGAGCCCCTAGCGAAATCATCTACATAAGAAACAGTGGGGGATAATTAAGGAGATTTTAGTCTTTTATATTGTAAATGTATGTTGTGTGTACTCATTAGAATCGCCTCGATTCTAATGAGTACACACAGCATACATTTTCATTGTAGAACACCGAAAAGATGTCTAAAAGTATCTCGTTATGCCTCCTGACAGTAACCTCAGTGGCTCGAACTACCCCTGTCTCGAACAGATTTTCGAGGTGCCAAAGGTGTTCGAGCCATTGAAGTTCGACTGTATATCTAAAAAGATAAGAAATGGATAATTTTATGACTCTTTTAGTACACCAACCCTGATCTGTATGATGTGTGATTTTTCCATGGCAACTGATGACACAATCATTGTTCTAGGTGCTGATGTAAACATATACCCTAAATAATGATCTGGGCCAACCAGCATTTGAGTATGATTTGTAATTAGGTATAGAAGTCGCAGATAAGATTGACTAGGCGGAGCTATTCAGGTGTTGTCAATATATGTCAAAATCGCCGAGTCAAACAGAAAATTCGGTAGAGTGAGTGCCTTTGGCACGCTTTCTACAAGCGAACAAAATGATCATATGCGCCACAGCTGTAGTTGTGATACAGTTGGTTTACCTTTCTTGTTCATGGAATATTCCTAAGGCAGGTACAAACGATAGCTCCGCCTAGTCAATCTTATCTGTGACTACTATAGATAATTACAATTCGTTCAGACCATATTTTCCCCAGTTTCTTGTCAGCCATTTTGGGAACTCATTTATGGCCACTGAGTGTATTTCTCCAAGCCCCGATGGGCGGGGCCGGTTTTCCGTGTACTATGTATATCGAGGCAACTTTCATACCTCCAATGAGGGCTGGAGCCGAGCGATGGTCTCCCCATTCACCGGCAACGTGGAATGGGGATACCACCGAACGGCTACTGTGTAGTGCCAGAATGGATTCGTTCCCTGGAACCCCACCAGCTGACGACCCGTGACACGGGGAAACTGGAAACAACAACAACATACCTCCAATGATGAAAATATGTGATATTATTCATATTTTTGCTGAAAACATGGATTGTATGTGCTCGTTAGAACCGCCTCATTGAGGCGGTTCTAACGAGCACCCACAATATATGTTTAAGCAAGGTAAATAAAATAATGTATTGCCTTGTAAACCCAACTTCTCCCCAAACTAAGTGAGGTTATCAAAGGTTTTGATGACATGGACTTGTTAACGTGATATACGATAACACACCCGTGTGAGATACTGAAATCTTTCTTATCTCCAAAACGGATACTTTTCTGATGAAATTGTGTAGTATTTTTCTTATTTAAACTACAAACATAGACTGATGGTGCTCGTTAGAACCGCCTCATTGAGGCGGTTCTAACGAGTACACGCAACCTATAACTTAGAACAAAAATAAGAAAAATAATGTATACCCCTGTAAACCCCAGTTTTCTCTATTTAATGTGGGGTGTAGATGATGTTCATTACACGAACATATTATCATGGTAAGAAGGAAGTAATTTTTTGGGATTGCATTGGTACATGTAGAAACCACTCCACATTTTGACCCATGTTCCGCTGAATAGATTAATAGATTTTGTCACACCCATTTTAGCTCGCCTTGACAAAGTCCAGGGAGAGCTTTTGCACTACCCCGGTGTCGGCGCCGGCGTTGGCGTCTACAATTACGTCAAAAAAAAAAATTAAGAGCTCATATTTTCCAAATCATACGATGGATTTGATTGATATTTGGTATGATGATAGCTATACATGTAGGTTCAAAGTTTTATCCAGCAATACCCCCGCCCATGCCCATGACCTCAAGATCAGGGTCAAGGACTTAAACATTTCCATGACACATAAAATTTTAAACAGATCATATTTTCTTAACCGTGTGATGGATTTGGTTCATATTTGGTATGGCGTTTCATATCGGTCCACAGTTTTATGAAACGATACCCCGCCCATTCTTATGACCTCAAGGTCAGGATCACAGACTGAGAAATGTTTGGAATGTTGAGGTTTTCAGCAGCTAATATTTTCCCAACCGTATGGTGGATCTGGTTCATATTTGGTATGGTGGTTGATATAGGTCCACAGTTTTAGTAAGCAATAGCCCGCCTATGCCCATGACCTCAATGTCAATTCCGCCCCCGCCGATCGGGGCTTGGAGAAATAAATTGGGCTGCACGATGCTTCCACGCAGAGCTGATACCGACCGCACATGAGTACTGGTAATCCGCTTAGAACGTCTAAGCCTGCCCAGGAAAATTGCTGCGAGTCGGCCCGTCCATGCTTATAAACCCTATTGGTTTCATTGGGCGGCAGGGATTGAGAAGTCATTTCGTCTCAATGTCGGGTAAAAGTCCCACAAAATTGGAACCAACGTCTCCAAAATGAACTAAATAGTGTTGACGGGGACGTTAAACCTCAAATCAAACAAAACCTCAATGCCAAGATCGCGAACTTTTATGTTTAAGTTATTTAGCAGCTCAAATTTTCTAAACCTTTGCGATCTGGTTCATACTTAGTATGATGATAGATATAGGTCCAAAGTTTTATTCAGCAATAGCCTCCTCCCCTATTACCTCAAGGTCAATGTCATAGACAGACGTTTTTAGATTATTTGTTTTTCAATAGATGATATTTTCCAAACCATACGATGGAACTGGTTCATATTTGGTATGATGATAAATATAGGCCCAAAATGTTATTCTATAATACATACGCCCATGCGAATGACCCCATGATCAAGGTCACGGACATACGAGATATGTTTATGTTAAAGTTTTTAACATCTCCTATTTTCCAAACCGTGCCATGGATCTGGTTCATTTAGCATGATGCTAGATATAGGTCCAAAGATTTAGTCAGCAATTACCCCCACCCCACGTCCATGTCTATGTCAAAATTGATCAACAGCTAAAATTTTCCAAATGGTACGATGGATCTGGTTCATAATTAGTACGATGACAGATAAAGGCCCAAACGTTTTACTCAGCAATAGGCCGCCCATGCCCATGACCTGAAGGTCAAGGTCATGGACTTAGAAAAATTATATTGAGGTTTCTTTTAGAGCTGGTATGATGATAGAAATAGGTCCAAAGGTTTATAATGCAATCCACCACGAAAACACGCCTATATAATTTTGACCCCGTCGAACCCCAGTACTATATAGTAAAACTGGGGTTTACAGGGGTAAAGCTTATTTTTCTTATTTCTGGTCTAAAATATTGATTGTGGCTACTCGTTGAGGCGGTTCCAACGAGTGCCCACAATCTATATTGTGAGCAGAAATAAGAAAAATATTACAATTTTTCATAATAAAATTTTCATTTTTTCGGCGATTAAGGTGGCAATGTGTTTGTATAGGCGTGTTTGCGTAATGACGCCGCCTACATGTGTGCCTATGGCCTCAAAGACACTTTTTCAGGCAAGCTATGCTGTCTGATTGCAGCTCTTGATGACTATCAACCAATCAAATTACTCGATGTAATTAATTCCTATAATGTCAAAATGTGACGGTCAAGATCAGATGACTTCTACAGAAGCCATCTGATCTGGATTTACACTGTTTGCTAAGGTAGAACATAGCGAAAGAGTTAACAGTGGGTTGGATTATCTTTATTCTTTTTAGACCAAATGGCTCAGCTCAGACATAGTTTGTACAGTAACCGGGCGCTAAAAGCACAAAAGGGCTACCCCCCCCCCCCCCACCACCCCCAGTTCGCCGACTGGGATTAGTTAATGTTGGTACTGCTCTTTTCCCCAGTCTGCCAGTGTGCTGACTCCTGCCAATATGACAGTTATCAGCTAGACCAAATGGAATCTTCCTCCTCATATATAGCAGGAGTCCATTTCAAAATTTAGGGGTTACAGATTGTGTTTCCTTCAACATTTATTTGGGAAATGGCTGAACTCTTTGCAAACAGTGCAGGCCCTGATCAGACGCCGCGTTTTGGGTTTACAAGGCTGTTCATTTATGGGGAATGGTAACACCGCCATTTTTCAAAGGGATACAAATTTCGGGACTTCCCGTTCACTTTTCTATAAGCCCCGTTCCCCTGAAAAGGGTTCTACTCTTAAAGGAAAGAATTTGCTCCTCAGGAGCAAATTCTTTCCTTTAAGAGTTGACCCCTATTGACATGGGAGACAAAAATATTTTAGCCTCCCCTGAACCCCTTAGGAAGTGAGACTGAGCTTGGAAGTCACAATTTACGTTCGGAGGTGCGTTCAACAACGCGGGCGACCGCCGAGCACTCACTTTATTGCCTACCTTCTGTGTGCGTTCAACAAAGCGGGCGCCCGCCGAGTGCTTAATTTGTTGCCTACGTTCTGTTTGCGTTCAACAACGCCGACGCCCACCGAGTGCCCAGTTTGTTGCCTACGTTCTGTGTGCGTTCAACAACGCGGGCGCCCGCCCACTGTTCACTTTGTTTCCTACGTTCTATGTGCGTTCAACAACGCGGGCACCCGCAGAACGCTCACTTTGTTGCCTACGTTCGGTGTGCGTTAAACAATGCGGCGTTGCCTACGTTCTGGGTGCGTTCGAAAACACGGGGACTCGCCCAGTGCTCCGAGGCCCTCGTCCATTGGGGCTGAAATAAATTAGCTGCATGATGCTTCCACACACGAGTACTGGTAAGCCGCTTAAAGGATCTAAGCCTGCCCAGGCAAAGCGGCGCGAGTCGGAACGTCCATGCTTATACACCCTGTTGGTTTCATTGGGTGACAGGGCTTGAGATGTCATTTCATCTCAATGTCGGGTAAAAGTCCCACGAAATTGGAAGCAACGTCTCCAAAATTACCTATACAACTGTTGACGGGGACACTGAACCTCAAATCAATTAAACCAATCGCCGAGTGCTCATTTTGTTGCCTACGTTCTGTAGGCAACCAAGGGTTCAACAACGCACCTCCGATTTCACAAAATCCAGCCAGAACTGATTTAGTTTTTTGGGTGTAATATAGGGTATTAAACAGGAGCATAGTAACAAGCTATGTTATTGGGTACAACTTTGACCCTCATGCATATGCAAATACTACGATTGCGGAAAACCCCCGAATTAACTAGGTCACTCATATGAATATAAAATGCGGAAATCCAAAAAAGCATGTTTATATTTTTATTATAACCACGTTGAAATGACAGTTAAACTGCAAATACTTTCATCTAAAGAGATTGAGATAAAAGTTGTCCTAACAGGCAAAAGAAACATTGATGCGGCTTCTTATGATTTAAGGTAAATTTTTAAATTCATTTTTATGTTGCATATATTTTAATTGTCATCACGAAAACACGTCTTTAAAATAGGAGCTTATAGGAGTAAACCTTATTTTTCTTATTTCTGCTCAAAAATATAGATTGCAGCCTCGATGAGGCGGTTCTAACGTGTACCCACAAACTAAATTTTGAGCAGAAATAAGAAAAATATAAAATCTTTTCGTCATAAATTTGTCATTTTACGGTGCTTAAGTTTACAATGTATTTGTATAGGCGTGTTTTCGTAAAGTTTATTTATCATAGCAGCATATAAGATCAGTATTTTGTGATAATTGCAGGATAGTTTTCCTTATTTCTCCAAATAAACGTATGTTGTGGGTACTCATTAGAACCGCCAATTATCGAAAATACTCATCACGTGAACAAGTCCGTGAAATGAACACCCCTTACACCCCACTTTGTATAGAGAAAACTGGGGTTTATGGGGGTAAACATTATTTTTCTTATTTTTACTCCAAGACATAGGCATTGGGTATTCGTTAGAACCACCTCAACGGGTATTCGTTAGAACCGCCTATGTTTGCGCAAATAAAAAGAAAAACAGCTCGAATTTTTATCAGAAAAGTAGCCATTTTTGAGTTGTGAAAAAATGCACTATGACGCACGGGTGTGTTTTCGTAATGTGTCTTTTAGTCAAGAATTTATTTGTTCTTTGCATTTGTTTATACGAAACCTGACTCTCTGGGAGATAACACAAAATGACCCACAACGGTTGACGTGTCGTTACACAAAAAAAAATCTAACTGGATCAGTTTGTAACTAGTTACAACACTGTACATCTGAATCTTAAGAAAAACAAAATTTTGGATCTCAATATTTAGAAGCGTCAGAAGCGAATATTAGCGGTGCTAGAAATGTATTCCATAAAAATGGTAGTTTAAACCAGGCTCAAACTTCACTGTCGGTTTATCTTTGTGTAATGGAAAAGCCTTGTACGTGTTAACATGCAGATGCAAAATGTTTTACTAAGCAGATCATTTTGCAAATGAGCAGATCATTTTGCATATTCATGTTGACGTATTGTTTACATTCGCCTAAAAAGGTATTTTTCAAGGTACAGTCCAACCTGTATTAAGCAAGCACCTACGAGATATTCAAAAAGCGCTTGCTTAAGATAGGTTCTTGCTTAAACAGGTGTATTTTACTGCATTTTCCTTTTTTTGGAACTAATGGCGTGCTTGCTTAAGACAGGTTGCTTGCTTAATAGAGGTGGCCACTAAGACAGGTTTGCCTGTACAACATATTAGTGTCAGTTCCATTTTTTATGATTATCTATCTTCATGATGTATGTTCAACTTTAATAATTTTGTATGCCTATAAAAGATGCTATTTGCTACGAGACGGTCTCATTTAATTATAACTCACTCTTAAGTATCAATATGGACTCCTGCTATAAGGAAGCATAAAGTGTGATCCCTCGGATGAAGGAGGAAAATATGTTAGATGATTAATTCTTTGTAATGTGCTTAGTGAGAGGTTCCTCCTCCTCCTTCTTCTTCTTCTTCTTCTTCTTCTTCTTCTTCTTCTTCTTCTTCATTCTCTTCATCTTCTTCATCTTCTTCTTCTTCTTCTCATCAGGTTAACAAATTCGTGCAGACTGAGCACCCCCGGCCCCCGCCCATCGGGGCTTGAAGAAATGTATGGGTTGCACGACGTTTCCACGCAGAGCTAAATCCGACCCGCACACTGAGAAAAAAAAAATAGTCATGCCGACTAAGGAACCTAGTCAATATGATTGTCCAAAAAAGCACTATGCAAAATAGTCGATGTGACTAGGAAGACCTAGTCAAGCATTTTGACTAGAAAAAACTAGTCAACTTGACTAGCTTTACTTAGCCTAGTACATTTGACTAGCTTCATCTAGTCAAAGTTCACTAGTTTAAGCTAGTCATATGTACTAGCTTAATAGTCAAATGTACTGGTGCGACTGTCAAAAGTACAAGCAAGCATGGTCAGGATTACTAGATTCTTAGTACTGATTACTAGTTGCTTTAGTCGTAGATTACTAGATTCTTAGTACTGATTACTAGTACTCAAAACACATATGGAAAAACATGCTGTGTAAAGGCGCCTTTAGGAAGATAAGAGAAGAAATAAAAGAATATTTCTTACCTGCAGAGTTATATTTTCATATTGCAGAAAAGAAAATCCCAATTATTTATGCTTGGATTCACGGAAATGTCGACTTTAGAGCTTCTGGACGTATATTTGTATGTTGACATTGTTGTTGTTGTTGTTTATCTTGTAAGCATTATAATGCTGCTTATAACCACTAGGTGCTTAAGAAATAAAAGAATATTTTTTACCTGCAGAGTTACAAAGAGTGCTCAAGGTGAGTACAACAACCCACTGTATGTTGGGTGAAATAATATCAGAATCAACCCACTGTATTTTGGAGCATGTTCTCCTGAACGTTAAGATGGCGTCTGGAACGCTTCCTCTACACATTCTGCAAGCTGTCAATCAACATTCGGCGGGAAAACTGTCTAGACACCCTAGTCATACTGACTAGAAAGGGTAGTCATACTGACCAGATGCCCTGTCAACGATTATTGATTTACGCTTACTAGAGAGACTAGTTAAATTGACTAAGAATGCTCAGTCAACCTACAGACGACTAGGTGACCCTCTGTGTTTACTAGGTAAACTAGTCGAATGTACTAGTTATTTTTTTCAGCGCACAAGTGTACTGGTAAACCGCTTAGAGGGTCTAAGCCTGCCCAGGCAAAGCGTAGCGAGTCGGACCGTCCATGTTTATAGCCCCTATTGGTTTCATTGGGCGACGGGGCTTGAGATATCATTTCATCTCAACGTCGGGTAAAAGTCCCACAAGATTGGAAGCAACGTCTGCAAAATGACCTTTACAGTGTTGACGGGCACGTTAAACCTAAAATCAAACAAACAAACAAAGGCTGCGCACCCCTCTACATCACGTATTGTGTAAAGAAAAATGGAGTTTATTTTCCTAATTTTTGCTAAAAAATATAGATTGTGGGTACGCATTAGAACCACCTCAATGAGGTGGTTCTAATGCGTACCCACAATCTACATTCGATCCTGAAGTCAGAAAAAAATCATTTTAATGTGAAAAAAATGCTTGTTCTAGTGATAAGAAAGACCCCCTTTTCTCATACGGATGTGCCATCGAAAGGTTCTTCTTGTCATTTCAAATGCAATGTAACTGCGTTTTTGCTTACATCACGTGAACAAGTGCGTGAAATAAAGACCCTACTAAACCCCACTTTTTTAGAGAAAACTTGGGTTAATGGGGTAAACACTGTTTTCCTTATTTCTGCTCCTAGACATAGGTTGTGGGTACTCGTTAGAACCGCCTCAATGAGGCGGTTCTAACGAGCACCCACAACCTATGTTTGCAGAATAAATAAGAAAAATATCACGGATTTTCATCAGAAAGGTAGCCATTTTGGAGCTGTGAAAAAAATACAATACGTCGCACGGGTGTGTTATTGAAGGGAACTTCGCCCATGGTTCATGCTTTAGTAAAATGTATATTCTATTATATCTGCTGCACACAGACATTGTGTGTGCTCCTCAGAACCGCCCACATTCTATATATGTTTCTTCGATCACTATTAAATTTGTAGATCCCCATTTCACCAGTGCAGAAAGAAGTGGTTTCTAGGGTGGGAGATAATTTCAAGGACTTGTTAACGTAGTTTTAGATCAAAACCAGTTGTGCCTTATGAACATTACTCAGACACTGATCCGGACCCCGCCCATCGGGGCTTGAAGAAATAGATGGGCTGCATGATGCTTCAACGCAGAGCTGAAACCGACCCGCACACGAGTACTGGTAAACCGCTTATAGGATCTAAGCCTGCACAGGCAAAGCGGTGCGAGAGTTGGACCGTCCATGCTGATAAATCCTATTAGTTGCATTGGGCGACAGGGATTGAGAAGTCATTTTATCTCAATGTCGGGTAAAAGTCCCACAAAATTGGATGCAACGTCTCCAAAAGGACTTTAACAGTGTTGACGCTGACATTAAACCTCAAAACAAACAAACAAACAAACTCAGACACTGATCAAATATCTTTTTTCGGAGTCTCGAAAATAACATTAACTAACATAGGCGTTAAGCTACTCGCCTCATAAACCAGGAGTAGTGGATTCGATTCCGAGCAGACAAATCTATAAAGCGAGATCCCGCCTCTTCAGTTGTTGGTTAGACGTAAAACTCAAACCAACAAACAAAACAAAAGGGGGCATGTTTTAGGCTTAAACACGGATACCATCCGCTTTCATCACGAACACACGCCTATATAATATTGACCCCCTTGAACCCCACTTTTATATAGTAAAACTGGGGTTCACAGGGGTAAACCTAATTTTTCTTACTTCTGCTCTAACATATAGATTGTGGATACTCGTTAGAACCGCCTCGATGAGGCGGTTCTAACGAGTACCCACAATCTATATTTTGAGGAGAAATAAGAAAAATATCACATTTTTTTCATCTGTCATTTTCATTTTTTCGGCGATAAAGGTTACAATGTATTTGTATAGGCATGTTTTGTGATGTATTGTTAACTTTTTAGAAGGCTACGTTGCTCATTTTATCACGAACTAGAGCGGATATGCTGAAAACCTTGACCAAATTTATCAATTGGTGACAAATGTCTGATAAAGAAATACAATGAAATTCCGCTATTAAGACCACCATAAATTAAGTCTATAATTCTGATTATAAAAACTTATTTCGTAGGTCGCAGGGTTTTCTGTATATAATGTCCTCTGGTCAGAGACCACTTTTGGGTCTGTTCAAAAGTGGTCTTAAAGACGACTTTTGAACATTCCCAAAGATGGTCTTAATTTTAAGACCAGTTTTGAACAGTCCCAAAGGTGGTCTTAATATAGGAATTTTACTGTACCTGAATCAATGCTACATGTATTAATTGTGTGAGGTTGTGTGAGGTTCAGGTGGTTTTTCTCCGGGTACTCCGGATTTCGCCCACCTCTGCTAAACGACCGCCTCGATATGAGAGGAATAATCTTGAAAGGGCCGTAGAACCAAAACAAAAAATATTTTACTTGTGTTTTGTATTCAGGTAGTTAAAAATATCATATTATGGAAAACCCAGGTTAAACACCTGTTTTAAGAATACCCATACTTTTCACGCTTACGACTAAACTATTATTGGAATAAAATTAATATCAATGCCCTACAAATGCATTTGTTTATCTTCGTTCTTTAGAAAATTTTTGCAAGCCCATCAAAATGTGTGCATTTCCCAAATTAATATAGTCAAAACCAGAGTTTACTTGATGAAAGATTTTCCATGTTTCTGTTTAGATACACAGGCTTTGCACGATACATTTATCATGCTCATAAATGCCAAAATGCCAGCAAGTACCATTCCTACTTGAGCATGGAAAAAAACTCACGTGAACAAAGCCGTGAAATGAACACCCCTCCCCCCCCCCCCCCCCCCCCCCTAAACCACAATTTATATAGAGAAAAACTATGGTTTACCGGAGTAAACCTTATTTTTCTTATTTCTGCTCCAAGACATAGGTTGTGGGTACTCGTTAGAACCGCCTCAATGAGGCGGTTCTAACGAGCACCCACAAACTATGTTTGCAGTATAAATAAGAAAAATATCACGGATTTTCTTCAGAAAAGTAGCCATTTGGGAGATGTGAAAAATGCACTATGTCACACGGGTGTGTTATCGTAATCTTACTGGTATTTGCAGATTTAAATGTCATGCAGAGTTTCATGGCCAGTTGAGTATTTCATAACCTTGGCCCCTGGTCGCGAACCCAGAAAACGGGCTTTCTGGTGACTTTGGCGTAGCGTCATTAGTCTGCGTGGACAAGGGCGTAAAAGATTTCGGACTAGAAGATGACACGAATGGGCATTCGGTAAGCGTGCCGATATCTCGAGAAAGCCTGTCTTCGGAGCCTTCGACCGGGTAAGAGACAAACAGGTCAGTTCAACAACACCGACCAGCAAGTGAGCATTAGAAACTAGTAGTAATGTACTGCAGTCAAATTCCGCTTTTAAGACCACCTTTGTTTGATTCGAGTTTTATCGTCCCCGTCAACACTGTATATGTCATTTTTGAGACGTTGCTTCCAATTTTGCGGGACTTTTACCCGACGTTGAGATGAAATGACATCTCAAGTCATGTCGCCCAATGAAACCAATAGGGTTTATAAGCATGGATGGTCCGACCCGCACCGCTTTGCTTGGGCAGGCTTAGATCCTCTAAGCGGTTTAACAGTACTCGTGTGCGGTCGTTTTCAGCTCTGCGTTGAAGCATCATGCAGCCTATCTATTTCTTCAAGCCCCAGTGGGCGGGGCGGGATTATTAAGACTACCTAAAATTCAAACGGAATCTGCTTTTAAGAGCTTATTGAGAAGGTTTCAGAGCTTATTGAGAAGGTTTCAGCGGCCCCCGCCCATAGGGGCTTGAAGAAATATATGGGCTGCATGATGCTTCCACGCAGAGCTGAATCTGGCCCGCACACTAGTACTGATAAACCGCTTAGAGGATCTAAGCCTGTCCAGGAACCGCGGTGCGAGGTGGACCGTCCATGCTAATAAACCCTATTGGTTTCATTGGGCGACAGGGCTTGAGATGTCATTTCATCTCAATGTCGGGTAAAAGTCCCACAAAATTGGAAGTAACGTCTCCAAAATGACCTTTACAGTATTGACGGGGACGTTAAACCTCAAATCAACCAACCAACGAAGAAAGTTTCAGTTATTCTTTCTTTGTGTTTTCTATACCCAGTTTCTCTTAATACGAAACCACCTTCGGGTCTGTTCAAAAGTGGTCTTGAAGACCACATTTGAGCTGTCCCAAAGGTGGTCTTAATATAGGAATATTATTATATCAAGCAGCGAACATTAAGGTGAAGGTGATGACCGGACTGCGCCGTTACGAAGGCTGATCAATACGTTTGTTTTATAAGGTTAAAAAGTTATTTTCCTTATATTTGCTGAAAGCATAGATTGTTGGTCGTTAGAACCGCAACAATAAGGCGATTCTAACGAGCACCTACAATTTATATCTGGACTAGAAATAAGAAAATAATTGAACATTTTCACATGAAAAATGCTAGTTCTAGAGACATGACGCCACTATAGCGCACGGACCTGTTATCGTAATGTTTCGCAAATGACAAAATATAGGTTTTCTCATGACGCGGCTTCCAAATCATGCTCAAAAAAGCTGAATAATGCGGAACCCTGGAAGGGACATGCAATTTATTTAAAATTTGTTGTTCGATCAAGGTAATGTCTTGTGCGCACACGTTATTATCTCGTGCGCACAAGATAATATATTGTTCGCACAACTTAATATCTTGTGCGCACAATATATTATCTTGTTTGCTCAACATAGATCTTGTGCGGACAACATAATATCTTTTGAGCACAACTTATTATCTTGTGCGCACAAGATAATATGTTGTACCCACAAGATATATGATGCTGTCCGCACACGCGCACAACATTTTATCTTGTGCCCACAAGATAATATATTGTTCACACAACTTAATATCTTGGTCGCACAACATATTAAAAAAATGCATGTCCCTTCCCGGGTTCCGTGGAATAATCAATTGTGTGCAGTATTGTTTTAACTGTTTGCCTGTGAAGAAGTATGATTTCTTGCACACCAGACAAGGAAATCCGTGATTTTACCCTGGGATAGAATTTATGTTCTGATCCTGGTGTTCCGACCCCAAATCGAATATAATCGCGTGTTTGATAAATGTACTGGTTGATTACAACCTCATGCGCGGCGTCGTAATGCGTGACGTCACTTAACATTCCTGTTGTGTCATCACAAAATGGCGGACGTCGGTAACCGAAGTGACAGCAGCATTAAAAATTCGCAATAGAAATGGAAGGTATGCAAGAAAAAGAATCCAATATGGGTGTGAGGGGTGGATAGAAAAAACCGTCCCTCGGGATCACTGTCCAGCATCACTCGGCAAGCCTCGTGATGCCGGACAGTGTTCCTCGGGACGGATTTTTCAATCCTCCTATTTTGGATGAAGTGGTTAAGCTGCTCGCCTCATAAACGAGGGGTCATGGGTTCGAGTCTCATGAAGGAATTGCTGGCATTTGGTCAAACTTTGTACAATATATCACTGCACCTCATCAAAGATTTGATTAGATTTTGTGACATTTACCTTACATTTTAAGGGAATAGGTCCCAAAAATATGCAAATTTTGGCTTATATGCACTCTCTCATGAACGAGTCAAACTTAGCAGAATATATCACTGTAACCTGATAATCCCCGGGGCTTGGAGAAATAGATCTGAAACCGATCGCTCTTGTACTGGTAAACCGCTTAGAGAGTCTAAGCCTGCCCAGACAAATTGGTGCGAGTAGGACCGTCAATGTATATAAACCCTGCAGCTGGTGTTGTGCCGTGTGGCGGTCGTAAGAGTCTCCCCGTACATTATCATAGTGCAGATTATATTTTCTGGTCCTTTGTTATCATTGAGTTCATTCGGAATCATTCTGTAAATAGAGTTTTGCTTAAGCCAGAGCTAGAGGGAGTGGCCGGTGTTGCACATTTCAGTACTAGTCATGAACAGATTCAATAAAACCGGCTCTGCTGTTTTTCGTTTATTTGGTGTATTCTTTGCTTCCAAAGGATTTAACTTTTCAAAACTTATTGACCTCCAGACTTAACTGTTGGATTACTGTTGGATTTCTTTTGCTTGTGGCGTTATGTTCAGAACCGAATGGCTCAGCGCGTTTTTCTATCGAATCTTCATCCGTGTGTCAACTTGGCTTCAATTGCGATTCCTTTGTTTACCCTGATGATTAATAAAACCTTCAGGTGGACCAAACAAATACTCGTTTGAACCACAGTGAAGTATAAGGGTGAGGTTGGGATCCCGTAAAAACGACTTCACTGCAGCTGGTGTTCTGCCGTGTGGCGGCCGTAAAACGTCTCCCCGTACATCAACCATAGTGCAGTTTATATTTTACTTTTGGTCCTTTGAGATCAGCGTGAATATTCTGAGAAATCAGAAGTGGATTGTTGGTTTGGGCTCGGATTCTGGGCGGGTTTTTGATTGTTTGGACCTCATTTTGATTTATATCAGTCTTTGACTCGACTGCCCGTTCGAAATTCGCAAAATTGCAGTATGCTTTCTCTGGCTTTCGTTGCCGGATCGTTACAGGGTCACTGATGAGGCTTTATTAGCCGAAACTACGTAGTAATCTTCTTTCTTATGAATATTTTCATTGCTCTTAAAGGAACTCATTTTTGATTTTTATTAAACCCACCAGTAACTTTAACTAACCATTCCAAGTCGGTGCTTTTGTTGTGGTTCCTTCATGTTTTGTGTCGGTGATTCTGATATTATATATGTTCTTACGTTGGTGATTCTGATTCTTCCTCCACCCACCCCCTTTTGGGTTGTTCATTTTAGATACATTTGTCCTTCCAGTTTAATGTTTGTCATGTTGGTGATTCAGATTCTATATTGCTCCTTTTTAGTTTGGTTTGGATACTCCGAGTCACCACCTGTTTGGGAAATAGCTGCTGATTCCGTTTACTGTGGTCCTTTTGTTATTACGGGAAGAATTTATGATCTGATTGTATCAGTTCTTGATCGTTTCTCTCTTCATTACGGCAAACACGCCTATACAAATACATTGCCACCTTTATCGCCTAAAAAATTAAAATTTTATGATGAAAAATTGTGATATTTTTCTTATTTCTGCTCCAAATATAGATTGTGGGCACTCGTTAGAACCGCCTCATCAAGGCGGTTCTAACGAGTACTTACAATCTATATTTTAGAGCAGAAATAAGAAAAATAAGGTATACCCACGGAAACCCCAGTTTTACTATATAAAAGTGGGGTTCAAGGGGGTCAAAATTATATAGGCGTGTTTTCGTGATGTTTAATTTTAATGCAAATTTACTAACAGTGTAAATTTACACAGGTGAGTACAGTGCAATTTGTCCGTACAAAAAGGATAATTATAATGTGATTGCTTAAAACAGGTGCTTGCTTTATACAGATTAAGTTTTAATTCCTTCCGGAACCGAATGCCAGGTGACTTGCTTAATAATGGTCGCATTATGACTGACTCCTTGTGTATTTGTTATGCTTACACAAAAATCACAGATCTAGAGTGTGCATCTCGTGAATAAGTCCGTGAAATGAAGACCTCCTATACCCCACTTTATATAGGGAAACTGGGGTTTACAGGGGTATACATTATTTTTCTTATTTTTGCTTCAAGGCATAGTGCTTGCAGTATTTTTAGAAAACACACGGATTTTCATAAAAAAGTAGTCATTTTGGAGGAATCAAAAAGTGCACTATGTCACACGGACGTGTTATAGTACTGGAGAAGGCGAGCCCCGGTAGCTCAGTCAGATGCGCATCTGACTGGTGATCAAGAGGACGCGGGTTCGACATCTGCCGGGGTCAGCAAGAATCTTTCGTGGAGATTGATCATGTAATCTTTTCTACGGTCATTTACCGGCCCCGATAGCTCAGGTGGTAGAGTGTCCGCTCCGGGGAACAGGAAGTCACGGGTTCGATCCCGGGCCGCGACATACCGAAATCGTTAAAATTGGTACTAGCTGCTCCTCGCTTGGCACTCAGTTTTACGGGGTAGAGCTAGGACTGGTCGACCCAGTGTCAGGATAATGTGACTGGGTGTGGTATTATGTAATGTGTCTGGGACATGATACTTCAGTGAGGCAGCACTATAAAGGTGAGCATTGAGCTCCCTGTCGCAACCAGACACCGTCGTGATATGACTGAAAAATTGTTGAAAGCGACGTTAAACCCGAATTCACACACACACACACACACACACACACACACACACACACACACACACACACACACACACACACACACACACACACACACATTCTACGGTCATTCTCTCCCTTCCGCTGATTTAAGAAGGGCAGTTGTCAGTTTCTGGCGAAAGACTGTGCACTGTATTGGTTAACCGCTTGAGTATATGTGTTTGTTTGATTTGAGGTTTAACGTCCCCGTCAACACTGTGAAGGTCATTTTGGAGACGTTGCTTCCATTTTTTGTGGGACTTTTACGCGACATTGAGATGAAATGACATCTCAAGCCCTGTTGCCCAATGAAACCAATAGGGTTTATGAGCATGGACGGTCCACCTCGCACCGCGGTTCCTGGACAGGCTTAGATCCTCTAAGCGGTTTACCAGTACTAGTGTGCGGGCCGGATTGAGCTCTGCGTGGAAGCATCATGCAGCCCATATACTTCTTCAAGCCCCTATGAGCGGGGACTATACCGCTTAAGTATAAGCCTGCCCTGGAAAAGTGTGGATAGGTAAACTGACCGGCTCAAAAATTACCTAAAATAGTGTTGGCTGGGTCATTCAACTCCAAAACAAACAAACAAACAAAATCGTACTGGAGATTTCCCCAGTATTCGTACAGTATACGTTTCAAAGCAATAGAAACCATGCGTTTCATAGCAATAGATAAACCATGTCACGCGACAAAATGGATAAAAACCGAAATAACTTAAAGAATGTCCAAACAGCTGAAAATAATATTTTACGATACCCATCTTTTTCTTTAACTCCAAAAAACCGTGACCTTCATAACAAGTTTAAAATCTATCCGAAACATATCGTAAACACTGAAAAAAATCGGTCTACATGTACACGAAAATAGAAAATCATCGTAGATCTAAAACTTTTCACAGAAATACCTTTATAAAAATGCAGTTGCGTATAGAACCTTACATAATGCAAGTTTCTATTCATCATATGACATTAAAAACGCCATTTATTCACGACTGTTTTACAAAAAAAAAAAAAAAAAAATGTCAGTAATCCGCCATTAGTAAACTCGACGTCGTTAAGGACGTCGTACATGTAACGTTACGGGGCATTTCTAACTAATTTGCATATGATTACGGAATTATTACATAACGTTATTACATTCTCAGACACCACGTCATATGATAAACCATGATTATACAAAAAGAAGAAGCCCCAATACCCGGGACTTGAAACACCGTGCTTCCACGTAGAGCTGAAACCCACCGCACATAAGGACCGGTAACACGGTTAGAAGGTATAATCCTTCCCAGTCAAAACCGTCCCTGCATATAAACCCTATTTGTTTGTTTGTGGTGTTATTTCATCTCAATAACAACTTGGAAGCAACGTCTCCAAAATAACCTAAATAGAGTTGATGGGGACGTAAAACTTGCATTTAAACAAACAAAAAATCTATAGTCAACACATTTCTCATTACGCACAATACACAAAAATTGCAGATCATCCAACATATGTGTTCCGCTTTTATCACAAGGAAAGAATTAGCTCCCTTTTGGAACTCTTTTCTGTAAGAGTGGTCTCCACTTTTTAAATTTTTTTTTCTAGGATTTTCTTTGGTTTGCTTGCATTTATTGCGCGACATAGTGCATTCTTTTAAAATGGTTATTTTTTTCTATGAAAATTTGTTGTTGTTTTATTTTCTCCTTATTTCTACTTAAACTGTGGTAGCTCGTTAGAACCGTATCAGTGAGGCGGTTCTAACGCATACCCACAACCTATGTCAAGGAACAGTAATAAGATAAATAAAGTATACCACTGTAAACCCCAGTTTTCTCTTTATAAAGTGGGGTTTAGAGGGGTGTTCATAACACGGACCAGTTAACACGATGATTTTCTCCTTGCTAAGCCAATTGCTGATATGGACATGATGTGTTAAAAGCATTACAAAAACACGCCTATACAAAGACATTGCAAACTTTACCGCCGAAAAAAAAAAAAAAAAAAAAAAACACGAAAATTTTAAGATGAAAAATTGTGATATTTTTCTTACTTCTGCTCCAAATATAGATTGTTGGTGCTTGTTAGAATCGAGGCGGTTTCTAACGAGTACCCACAATCTATATTTCGATGAGTCAGTTCCAACAAGCACCCACAATTTCCCCTGTAAATCCCAGTTTTACTATATAAAAGTGGGGTTCAAGGGCGTCAAAATTACATAGACGTGCTTTCGTGATGGAATTGCAAACAATGCGCTATTGGAGTGGTCTGATCTGGTTCTACAATATCTTCCCGGCTCTCAGTGTCCGAATATTTGCTGCAAGTATGGTACATTACTATCCTTATTATCATCATAATATAACACGTTTCATATTACAGAAGTTTAAACCTTAAATATTTGACATTTTGTCTCAATGGGTAAAAATCTACATAAATGTACATCTTTTTTTCCTCTTTTCTTGATGACAGGTTGTCTTTCTTAGTGATCACAAAATTTGAGAACTGTTATCTCTTTTTGTCTTGCTAGGGGTCAATGTTGGTGCCCGGTTAAAATGCTGGCCACGTTACGAAAAAACTTGTTTTTGCCATTTGCGAGCATAATATACGTTAATCTTATTGTGATGCAAATCCGTTCCGCTAAACACATATATGTTGTGTGCTTCGAAGAAGCACGATCAATCAATCAATCAATCAATCAATCAATCAATCAATCAATCAATCAAACAATCAATTTGGCAGGCAAGCAAACAAATCATTCCGATTTAAACAGCAGTGTTCAGTGTTTTTGAATTGTTTGTTTGATTTGAGGTTAACGTCCCCGTCAACACATTTTATGCCATTTTGGAGACGTAGCTTCAAATTTTGTGGGACTTAACATGACATTGAGATGAAATGACATCTCAAGCCCTGCCGCCCAATGAAACCAATAGGGTTTATATGCATGGACGGGCCGACTGGCACCACTTTGCCAGGACAGGCTTAGATCTTCTTAGCTGTTTTCCAGTACTCAAGTACGGTCGGTTCCAGCTCTGGCTGGATGCAGCCTTATATATTTCTCAAAGCCCCGATGGGCGGGGGTTTGAAGGAGAAATAAGATAAGTTTGATTTTAAGCCATAACAGTCAGCATTATCTCACATGGTATGACAAGTAGGATAAACAGTATCTTTCACTTTGATCTCAAAGCAATTCTTTTTACCAGAAACTTTACATTTATTGTTTTCTCTGAAACACGATTTTTCACATAATATATGCTAAATTAGGGATTTCGTCCTTAGAGTCATTGTTTGAGTCTTCTCAAGTAAAGCATTGTATCCCGACAAAATAATTTAGCCAGCTCATGAAAAATGGCGCTTATAACATAATCGACCAGAAAAGACCCAGCTGAGTCTGCGCGGCAGCTAATGTGACTATTTGCATAACTCCTCGCGTGAAGCTACTTGAAGGCCTCAATACATGTCTGCGGGAAGTAAAAGCTCTGGCGAGACTGCGCGTATGCGCGCAGTCTCGCGAGAGCTTTTGCTTCTCGCGCATGCGCTCACTATCCTTTTCCCATGAATCGGCTCAATTATGATCTAGCGTCCCCATCCGAGATAGTACTTACACGTACTTAAAGATCAGTATCTTCTTCATAAAAAGACAATGAAAAATTGATAAAACAATGCTTCTCTAGTAGGGTATTCTTTTCGCTTTATCTACTTTAGACCTAAAAAGTAAATCATAGCATTGTTCACTGACTCAAGATTGCACGAAAACGCGTTGTTGTCAGTCGTTCGAATATAGTTCGGTTGTTTGCAAATGAGCTACTAATATTTCTTTACTGCAAACAAATTTGACTGGTTTAAGATAAAACAACAACAGCAAAAAACCTTACTTCCTGATGTCAAACATGGATTGTTTCAGGTATTTTTTAATATTGTTTTCTTTTATCGGCCATATAATATGTATTTTTCTGCTTTGACGTTTTGCTACAGTTCTTATTTCATGCAGAATGGGCGTTGCCAGATTTTCCGCGTTGCCCATTTCTTTAAAACCCCCATGCGTTTTTGTTTGTTTGTTTGATTTGAGGTTTAACGTCCCCGTCAACATTACAGGTCATTTTGGAGACGTTGCTTCCAATTGTGTGGGACTTTTACCCGACATTGAGATGAAATGACATCTCAAGCCCTGTCGCCGAATGAAACCAATAGGATTTATTAGCATGGACGGTCCGCCTCGCACCGCGGTTCCTGTATAGGCTTAGATCCTCTAAGCGGTTTACCAGTACTAGTGTGCGGGCCGGATTCAGCTCTGCATGGAAGCATCATGCAGCCCATATATTTCTTCAAGCCCCTATGGGCGGGGGCCGCACACCCATGCGTCACAATGGCGATCTCATTATCTATAGGAGTAGGATTTTTCAAATGAAGCTCGGTATTTTTCTGCTTTTTTATCCGAAAATAGATTGTGAGTGTTCGCTATAACCGCCGGACTCTATGTTTTGGGCAAAAATAAGTAAAAGAAAATTTTGTTTATCCTTAAAAACCCTTGTTGTCCAAAAGCGGTGAGGTTCACAAATAGTATTTATTACACAGACTGGTATTATAATTATTTTATTTTTTGGCGAAAAATTCTGTTAAGGGAA
Organism: Lucinisca nassula; assembly: GCA_963580285.1. Lineage (NCBI taxonomy): Eukaryota > Metazoa > Mollusca > Bivalvia > Lucinida > Lucinidae > Lucinisca > Lucinisca nassula. The sequence continues at coordinate 64,925,944 of OY757021.1, read as the reverse complement.
CAAAATTCAAACCAAGGAAACAATTGCACTGTTTTCACATTAACAATGATACAGCGTCATAATGTTGTCGCCTTCGCCTAATCGATTGGAGGCAACTATGGTTTATTTTGACGCCAGTCAATGACGCTGTGACGTTTTGTGAGTCATTGTCTTCAGTTTAGAAATAAATGCAATTTATTTATCGCTCACTGAAGTTCGAACAATATCGGGTCACAAGCAAAGCATCACGCAAACATGCCGATATGGTTTTGACCCCCTTGAACCCCAATTTTATATAGTAAAACTGTGGTTTTCAGAAGTAAACCTTATTTTTTTTTATTTCTGCTCTAAAATATAGATTGTGGGTACTCGTTAGAACCGCCTCAATGAGGGGGTTCTAACGTGTACCCACAATCTATATTTTGAGCAGAAATAAGAAAAATATCGCAGTTTTTCATCTCATATTTTTCATTCTTATGGCGGTAAATTTACAGTATATTTGTATAGGCGTGTTTTCGTAATGTAAGGGTTTCACTTAAACGATGTCGTTCATACTTCAATAAACGTGAGCTGAATTGCCTTTGTAAAATATATTTACATATTTTGTTTTCATTCATAAAGTGACGAAAACTTCTGTCTGTCTTTTTCCTGATTTCTATCTGTAGCAAATCAATCAATCAATCAATCACTCAGTCAATCAATCAATCTGTCTTTGTCAAATTGTCTATCTGTATCTTCTTTGATTTCTCGCTGTATCAAAAAATCAATAAATCAATCGATTCTATCTGCCTCTGACTATAAAGTGTTTCTACATTTGGTGCATGTGCGACAATTTTAGCAGCCGCAGAGGTACGAAGTGATGAAAAGATGCTACTTATTCTTTGAGGGATAAGCAATGATCAAAACTGCCATGCTTCTTACACCAGGATAAAGTTTGCAGGTTCTGGGACAAGTGAGGAATGAAATGAAGATGCATATTTCAAAGCCTTTGAAGAGTTAATGCCCGAACTTCAAGGTGGGAAGGCATTTGATACGACGGCCCTATTACAGAAATATAAAGATTTATTAGACAAGAGTGGCGTTAATTCAGACCGCTACACAAGACAGGGGCTGAACAACAGACTTAAGAAACGGTTTGGCGATGAAATTGTGTTTCATCAGCACCCTGATCGTTCCAAGCTTGAATTAGTTTATTCTAGTTCTATCTCCTTAAAAGATATTATCAATGAGGCCTTCAGGCGGTCTAAGGAAGGCGATGTTATACTGTCGGATGCTTCTTTACCCGACATGGACAAAAATGGATGCACCTGGAGCTGTTTCAGAGAAAACAAAGCTTTTGTATATAGCTGCTATGATTATAAAGGCTGACATTAAAACTAGTTCTGGAATTTCTATCCAGCCCCTTGATGTTAATGACCTAAAAGTGAAGAATTGTAAAGAGTTCGTGCCATAAGGCCTATAATGGCTACTTAGATGGGTAATGTCTGTGACTGATGAGTTTTGATGTTAACCCAGCACTAGAATGTAAAAATGCTGCCGATGAAAAGCGCATTATTATGTTGGGTCAAGATATAGTTCAGTGTTCATCTCATGGTCGTATCAAGACTCCCAAGCATGCAAGCCTGGCAATGGCTGTTAGACATCTGGCAGGCTTAAAGCAACTGATCACGATTCATAGTAGAATGGGCCATTGTTGCTCGAACGACGAGACGAAGGTAATAAACACTAGTTTGGCTATGGAATCATTGGCAATGGCTGAAGAAACCGGCGTAGTTATCCCTTCCAACATCTCACCGGGGAAATTCATTCAGTTTGCTGGCGACAATAATGATATCAATGAAGAAACGCTGGACGGGAAACAAACAACTCATGCTACTACGCCGGTGGTTTATCAGAAACAGGATTTGCCGAGAAAGCGCCACGTAAAATTTATGCAGACCATCAACGAAACGGCGCAGAGCACTCGAGTCACATGATGTAAGCAATGTTCTGCATGAGTTCGGAGCATTTGGTAAAAGACCAAAAGCGAAACGCCTGGTAGATAAAATTCCAGAAGACTAGGCCAAGTCAGACCATAGAATTATGCAAAGAAGCTTTTATTTAGATTTGGTTTGGAATCTCGTACGTCTTCTCTTGCAAAAACAATTCCATGTCAATCTGGAGAACACTTCAGAAAACGAACAGTTTGTCCCCGGTTAGAGTGGGTTCCATCGCTACGCTATTCCAGTCAGTGCCTTCCACTACATCCATAGGATACTGTCCCATGATCACTGGCAGTCGTACCGAAATACAGTAGTGTATACACCGTTCTAAAGACGGCCCAGAAAATAGCAAGCAGTGTTGATCAGGCTACTGCTGTAATAACGTTTGACTTGGCAATTTATGTAAAAAGCTATGGAAATCCAATGATCGTGTCCCAGATGAACTGCAGAATGGAGTAGCATCACGTGAACAAGTCCGTGAAATAAAGACCCCCTAAACCCCACTTTATATAGAGAAAACTGGGGTTTACAGGGGTGCACATTATTTTTCTTATTTCTGCTCCAAGACATAGATTGTGGGTACTCGTTAGAACCGCCTCAATGAGGCGGTTCTAACGAGCACCCACAACCTATGTTTACAGTATAAATAAGAATAATATCACGGATTTTCATCAGAAAAATAGCCATTTTGGAGATGTGAAAATAGGCACTATGTCGCACGGGTGTGTTTTCGTAATGGTACGAATGGGAAGTTTCCATTTTGCTCGTAATTTACCTTTCACTGTTAGGAAAGATGTAAAATGATTCGGGGCTAGAAGATCTACTGATAGAATCTGGCGTCATGCCAATGGAACAACATCCGCGCTCATGGCTGGAAAACAGTACACTTGTGATTTAAGAGCGCATAAACTCACCATTGTTGAGACTTTTCATCACTATCACAGTCAATCACAGTTAATCTTTATTGCACTTATCATTTTGAGTATATCCCCATATGATTAATTATGCCATGGGAGGCTAGATTAAAACACAGAGCTCAGAAGAAATGAGTGTGCACATTCCGAATTGCATAGAAGTCCCTTAGGTCCTATGATACACATCGCTCCGAATTCAACAAAAATGTCCACAGCCTGACACCCAACATGTGAGTGACCATGCCTGAAAATGACAAACAGCAGACAAATCCGTGATAAATTCGGAACGACGTGTACCATATTCTTGATAAAGGATCTAAACCAGTGCTTCAGCTGAAGTGCACGACCCGCCGGATGCTTTTAGCTTTTTGAGTGTTACCATATATGGGTATGGTGGCCATTTTGGTCATGTGACCTCGACCTAAAACGGTTCCCCCTATAAATGCGCCTTATCGTAAGGAGCAAAAATATATCTTATACTTTAGTACTGTATTCTGAATCGTTTGCAGGATAAAATGCATTCTCACTTTTCCAATACAACAGCATATGTGTCAAAGTTTGACCAGGCACAAAGAAGGTCATGGTCAACCCAGGGTCACCATTTTAGCAATTTATGAAGGGCCTACGTCCCAGATGCTATTTATCAAGTTTCGCGGAACTCTGCCCAGTGGTTCTGGAGAAGACTAGTTTTGAAGGGTTTTTACCATATATGGCTTGGCGGCCATTTTGGTCATGTGACCTGGACTCCATGAGCAAATTTTGGTTTCCCCCATCCCACAGAGGCTCCATATGAAATTTGACTTCAATCGGCCCAACGGTTTCCGAGGAGAAGCAGTTCGAAAATTTTGACATTTTTCGCCTCGGCGAGGCTATACTAAATGGAATGTAATATTTCGCAAGTTCATTGGTTACATCTCATTGATATATATCAGTATGCTAAAAATTGTTTAAATATTCCAAGCGGTTAAGTCACTATCACCAATTTTCACAAATGGGTTACGGACGGACAGACAGACTGACAGAATGACACGGTGATTTTAGGGCACTCTTAGAAATCAACCGACTTCAGTCGGTCGCTTTTTCTGCGGGTCGTGCAATATTAAATCAACCTGCACATGCCACACCGAACGGGATTTAGTTAATCTTTAAGAATCAGAAATATAGGGTTGATTGGATTTTTAAATGTAAGACTATTTTTCTTTATTTGAGAGAAAATTTTGACACCCCAATGACGAACTAAGTTCAGCTCATTCGCTACACAAAGATATCGGTCAAGAAGCCAATACTCGCCACTGAAGCTATACCAGACTATTTTTCTCTTTATTTTAGAAAAAGAAATTGGATACCCAAACGATGAAACCTTCATTTGTGCTTAAATGTAGTGTCAGATGACTAAGTCTCATCTGTAAATCAAACAAACACACAAAATAACCAACGAGTGCTCTTATATACGATATTTACGAACATGTCTATCTTAATGGGTGGGGTATTTGTAGCTAAATAAAATGGAGAAAACGTGTCGTAATCGATCGTGTAATACAAAAATACCTTCATATGCTACTTAGAGGCTACAGGCAGAAATAAATGCTCGTAAGATTCGTTTATATTCTATCAGTCTTGCTTTCAGGAAAAATTAGTAATTTCCTTGGGTAGGTCTATAAACCGTCCGCTCCTGAAAAAACTGCTACCACAATCTGACTCTTACAACATACCAAGAAATGTTGCAGAAGGGTAGGGCTTGCCGTTTGTGCAGTCAAACCTTTTCTGGCCTGTATGTTGTGCGGATTGAATTTTCAAATTTCTTCGCGCTGACTATACAGGATGACCAACAGAACATCACGAAAACACACCTTTATAATTTTGACCCCCTTGAACCCCAATTTTATATAGTAAAACTGGGGTTTCAGGGGGTATACCTTATTTTTCTTATTTCTGTTCTAAAATATAGATTGTGTACTCGTTAGAACCGCCTCATCGATATTTGGAGCAGAAATAATAAAAATATCACAATTTTTCATCATAAAATTTTCATTTTTTCGGCGATAAATATATTCTATAAAAGGGTTATCCCTTGGAAGCAAGGTTTACATCACAGAACTGAAAAGTATGGAGTCTACATGTTTCTGGACCAGACTAGCAAGTTTTGGCCAAATAGGCCTCATTAGTGGCAATGTATTTGTATAGGCGTGTTTGCGTAATGAACAGCATAGATCCAGATGAGATGGAACGTTATAGGCGGCCTGTACCGTTTTGATCTGAATACAGTGAAAATACGTTATTAAGACCGCGATAATTAATACTAATTGAGCTCCGCCAAGCGAATTTGTGTCTTCGAGCATTCCGTCATGACAAATTTTAACTGCGCATGCCCAGCCATTCAGCGGGGCCAGGGATATGGCTTTCTGTCTTAAGGTTCCTCTTGATTCACTGCTTGTATGAGCGAGCAGCGAAGGTTCTGGCGAGATTGCGCGGATGCGCAGGCTCGCCTGAACCTTCGCTGCTCGCATAGGCGATAAGTACCAAAATCGCTTGACGGGGCCCAATTGTGCTTTCAACAACATCTTTAAAAGGTTTCACAAATTCTTTATTTGCGTTCTATACCGGCGTCCTCTGTGGTAAGAGACCGCATTTGGGACTGTTCAAAAATGATCTTTAAGACCAGTTTTGAACAGTTCCAAAGGTGGTCTAAATATAGAAATTTGACTATTGAATATTGAGATAAATATGTCTACAATGGCGTGCCTGTTAACGTAAGGTATGTTAACGTAATGATTCTTTCTGTTGTCAGGCTCACCGACGATGGAACCATGCAGTTCTATAACGCAGCTGAACATTAACTTACCAGAAGATTTAGTTGCTTTAGGTAAACATTACGTTTATATCTACTCGCTTACGCATAAATGGTTTACTTATCACGCGTGTTTCTGCGATGGATTTTTTAATGCCAAGCAAGTAGGAACATGATGCACAAACATGGCATATGAGTCACGACAAGCAAATATATGTCTTCGGACAGGTTCGCCCAGCAACGACTCTGATCACACTGCGCACATATAATCTTAACTTTGATGAAGCGGTCATTCTCTCCCTTCCGCTGATTCAAGAAGGGCAGTTGTCAGTTTATGGCGAAAGAATGTGCACTGTACTGGTTAACCGCTTACGTATAAGTCTATCCAGGAAAACTGTGGATAGGTAAACTAACCGGCTCAAAAATGGCCTAAAATATTATTGACTGGGCCGTTAAACTCCATTACAAACAAACAAACAAACAAACAAACCCACGAACAAACTTTGTTGAAGGGTAGGGAGACTTTTTACGGTCGCCACAGATTCACTTAATACCACTTGAAGTAAGGTTAAATATGTTCTACTAAACGATTGTCCTTTGGAAGAATGGAATGCAGACAGATTGCACAATAGCGTATACTTGAGCAGAACCCTGGGTTATATAGAGAGTTTCATTCCCTAAAAGAATGTTATTGCACTGTAAAATCAAAAATGTTTATATTTCACAAAAAGTTCCGGGCGACAACACGAGGATACGTACCGGTAAAGTATTTACATGAGGTCATATCACGTTACGTCCTCAACTAAAAGGGCGTCAAAAACGCATGAATTTGTCCTCAGTGCTGACTCACATGAGCATGCGTGCGCACCCGATCGTAATGCAAATTTCCCTGTCTGTGTTAAGGGGTGTCCAAATAGCGCACAGCGAAGACTCAGATCAGACTGCGCATGCGCAGTCTGATCTGAGTCTGCGCTGTGCGTATGTTCAAAGGGCCCGGCTTAATTCATAAATTAGTTCATGAACAAATGTATGAATTTGTTCATGGATATTTTAGTTTATTGATAAGTTTGTTTATCTGACTATCTTTCAGACGTATATGAATGGCACGAAATGGATGTGAACGAATTCAACAACGATAATGTACACAAAGAAACTGTTATCAATGACGCAAACCAAAATACTATGACTGCTAATTTTGGACCATGTGATTACAACATGAACCACTGCAGTGTAGCTGACGCTTCGTTCTGTTATGATACAACAAGTTACACAGACTGTTTGCCAGAAATGGCGGTTCAGCCGAGTGAAGCAATGTTGTATGGCTTCCCCCACAGTACGTGCGGTATGGAGTATTATAATAATACTGGCCTACAAGACAGACCATTTTACGACTACAGTCCACATGGTAGCCTTGGTGACACGAATAGCAGTCCTGATTCAAGTCTAAATGATAGCTATAAATCAGGTAAGGTAGTTACTTTTACACACCATAGGCTAAACTGCCGCCTTTCATATCTCAAGAACTAGCATTTTTTTCAGGGGAAAATTTGTGTAAGTTTTGTTATTTCTATCCTAAATATAGATTGACGTGTCCATTGGAATCGCCTAACGAGTACCTACAATCTATGTTCCAAGTGAACATAAGAACAATAATGTATATCCCTGTAAACCTCATTTTGTCTATATTAAGGGGAATGGGAACACCTGGCACATTTTCCAGCCATTTTTCAAGGGAAACAACTTTCGGGACTTCCTGTTCGCTTTTCTGTAGGCTCAGTCCCGCTGACAAAAAGGTCTTCTCTTAAAGGAAAGAATTTGCTCCTCAGGCAAATTCTTTCCTTTAAGAGTTGAACCCTTTTGACATATTTCGTCGTTCGAAGGCCCCATAAAACACTTTTGAAGGAGTTACCTCCCTTGAAGGTGTATCAATTCCCTTAAGTGGGGTATACAGGGGCGCTCATTGACAGTCTTGTCCATGTGATGTGTCCGCCTTCTGTCATCTACAGTAGCAGTTTTCAAATTCACTATTTCCTTGTGGTGCCATGTTTGTCATTACCATAACACAGCCGTGCGATATACGGCATTTTTCACATGTCCAAAATGGCTACTTATCTGATGAAAATCCCTGATATTTTTCTTATAAATCTCAAAACATAGGTTGTGGGTGCTCGTTAGAACCGCCTCAGTGAGGCGGTTCTAACGAGTACCCACATCCTATGTCTTGGAACAGAAATAAAAAAAATAATGTTTACCCCCGTAAACCCCAGTTATCTATATATAAATTGGGGTTTAGGGTGGGGTCTTCATTTCCCGGACTTCTTCTCGTGATGGTGCAAGTTCCTTTTATTATAAACTATTGTACATTACTACCTTCGGCCCCCGCCCACAGTGGCTTGAAGAAATATATGGGCCGCATGATGCTTCCACGCAGAGGTGAATCCGGCCCGCACACTTGTACTGGTAAACCGCTGAGAGGATCTAAGCCTGTCAAGGAACCGCGGTGCGAGGCGGACCGTCCATGCTTATAAACCCTATTGGTTTCATTAGGCGACAGGGCTTGAGATGTCATTTCATCTCATTGTCGGGTAAAAGTCCCACAAAATTGGAAGCAACGTCTCCAAAATGACCTTTACAGTGTTGACGGGGACGTTAAACTTCAAATCAACCAACAAACTACCTTGCATTTCCTAGTTCGTTTATAATTTTACAGCTCAGTCAACACTATGTAGGTTACATCGGGTCTTTCTATATATAGTTTATATATACATGTACTTTTTTCTGTCGGCTTTTTGTTATTTTGTCACGTTCCAACAATTGGCTCAACGTTGATTCTGGGTTGAAACAACACCAAAATAGAAGTGAAGGCAATGATCAGGACTCGATAAAATTAACCCACAGCTCCCAGCAGAGACACTAAAGGGTACGAAACACCAACATGAGATTACAAGACCCCTATAGAAACACCAATAGCAGAAAGCCAAAAGGACAGTCACTTTCCCACTAAATGGCCAATTGGCTATCAAAAACAAAAAATATAAGCGATACACATACTCAACGACAAACCATCACAAAAATAAACCGCGACAGAAGAACCGCCTTGGAACGGTCAGTGAAACGAATTCTGGAACAACGATGAGTGGCCGTGTAAGGATTACAATTTTCCTGCGCAGGTATAAATATATCACATCCTCATTATAACACCGTTGGATGTGAACGAATTCAACAACGATATAAAACTATTTAGATGTGAAGATTAAACAGAAATACAGTATAATTCCTTTATTAAGACCACCTTTGGGACTGTTCAAATGTTGTCTTTAAGACCACTTTTGAACAGGCCCAAAGGTGGTTTCTTAAGCGGAGACACCACGTGTAGAAAACTCAAAGAAAGAATGATGGAACCTTCTCAGTAAGCTTTTAAAGGCAGATTTAGTCTTAATTTAAGGTGATCTAAATAGCGGAATTTTACTGTATATGGCAATGTTTGTCGCCTCTGCGTTTAGCATGGTGCGATAAAGGTGCCCGGTTTTCAGTCCGTTCGTTCGCCAATCCGTCAACAATTGCGTCCACCCTAGCGTTCACCCCGGAATGTAAGAGTTCATTTCTCAAGAACTTACTAGAGCCTGATTAATGACACTTGGTACAACCTGAATCTATGGATAGCAGCTTTATTGCAAGCATCCATATTTAACCTTGACCTACACTTCATGGTTCAATGACTTTGTAAACTATTGCATCAATCCTAGCGTTTACCCTAATGTAAGAATTCTTTTCGCAAGCACTGTAAGAGCCTCATAAATGCTGCTTGGTACAATTTTGCATCTAGGGATGGCAACTTTAATGCAAGCATCCATTTTTGACCTTAACCTACATTTCATGGTTCACTGACTTTGTTAATTACTGAGTCAATCCTATGATTCACCTGATGAAAGAATCCATTTCTCGAGACTTATATGAGCTTAATAAGTAGTTTAGGTCGGAGTACCAAAGCGTTAATCAAAAATCATTAATCCATGGACAGATGGCAAATATCAATGTCCAGACCAACAGACATGGACTCCAGAAGAGTGTAATCAGGCGTCCTAGGATAGTAAGTATTACTTGGTAAGCAAGCTTCGCCCACCATGCCTATCGACCTGATACTTGGTATAAGCTTGCATCTAGCGATGGCAACTTTTTGTATAAGCATCATTGTTTGAATTTTACCAATATTTAATGGTTCACTGACTTCGTAAACTATTGCGTCAACCCTAGCGTTTGCCCTTATGTAAGAGTTTATTTCTGAAGAACCATAAGATATTTATGAATGCTGCTTGGTACAATCTTGCGTCTATACATGGCAACTTGAATGCATCCATCCATATTTGACATTGACCTACATTTCATGGCGGCCATAAAACGTCTCCCCGTAGATCATCATAGTGCAGATAATATTTTCTGGTCCTTTGGGATCATTGAGTTTTTTTTAACAAAGGGTTTTGCTTAAGCCGGCGCTAGAGGGCGTGGCCGGTGTTGCATATTTCAGTACTGGTCATGAACAGACTCAATAAAACCGAGTCTGCTATGTTTGTTTATTTGGTGTATTCTTTGCTTCCAAAGGAGCTAGCTGAAGTATTCAGAACTCATTTGTAAAATATTGCATCAACCATAGGGTTCACACTAATATAAGAATCCATTCCTCAAGAACTATAAGAGCTTCAGTAATGATACTTGATATAAAACTTGCATCTAGGGATGGCAACTTTTATACAGGCATCCATGCTTGACCTTGACCTACACATATATATGTCTCCACAGGCGTGACAAAGCCTTCGGAGGAATTCTTGTTCTATACAGAATATATATAGTTTTTGCCATAGTTGCAACACGGTTGTTTATCTTACGCGGTTTCTGCTTTAGACCTTAATAAATAGTGTTACAGAGAACCTGCATTATAACGACAGTATGTGTTCCCCATTATTGTGCCGTTATAACGAATTTGCTGTTATTAAGAATCCCGTTTAGGATTATGATAGGTTATAAAAGGTCTTTTCCACATCATAACTCCAAGAAACCAATGTTATAGACATTGGTTAGAATCGCCTCGATGAGGCGATTCTTACAAATATCTATAACATCGGTTTCTTGGAGTATTAAATTAAATGAATCTTTTTTATTTGCCTTCACTGCAGCTGGTGTTGTGCCGTGTGGCGGCCGTAAAACGTCTCCCCGTACATCAACCATAGTGCAGTTTATATTTTACTTTTGGTCCTTTGAGATCAGCGTGAATATTCTGAGAAATCAGAAAAAAAAATTGGTTTAGACTCCTATTCTAGACAGGTTTTTATTTATTTGGACCCCATCTGTCTTTGTATCGACTGCCTATTCGAAATTCGCAAAATTGCAGTATGTTTCCTCTGGCTTTCTTTGCCGGATCATTACAGGGTCACTGATGAGGCTTTATTAGCCGAAACTACGTTGTATGACCCATCTTCTTTCTTATGAATGTTTTCATTGCTCTTAAAGGAACTCAATTTTGATTTTTATTTCATGACTATGGATTCGATTTTGGGCATTTCCAGCCCGAGGGAAGCCAAAGCCGCTCGGAATCGAGGCTAAGCCTTGAGCTTAGAATTCATTCCATTGAAATTGTCGTTATAACGAGTTTCGCCGTTATAACGAATATCGGTATAGAGAGAAATGACTGTACAGAGGGCGTAATGTGCTGTAAAGTTAAAAAGAATAACCTGTCTCAGGGGAAACAACCTACGTCAGAGCAGTGATGTCGTAACCATTGGTAGGTTTGCCGGCGTTTACTACACAAAAGGCGGCATTTGTCACAACAAGTAGGCGCAGTCGGTGCATTAGTTCATCAAAGAATCAAACATACTGAAATCTGTCTCACAGATGGGACAGTTTCTTTAAAGAATTCGACACAAGCTAATGTTTCAATGATATCGGAACTACCGTTGTTTACAGCGCCGAATCAAATCTTGTGGCGAAGCTATCGAAGCCTTTTCAATGTTTCTGGGTAAAATTATCTTACCGATGGGATGCAAACCAGCTGATGCCCTGCTAGCATTCTACATAAATCTACAGCGGGCCGTTAGCGGCCCGTCAGCTACCCTGACGGGCCGCTAACGGCCCGCTGTAGATTTATGTAAAATGCTTACTGGGATGTATGTTTTCTGAAGACTGGTAATGTACAAAGCTAGTTCGAAGCATTTTATCTACAGACTTTTTACACCAATGTGGCCGCTACTGAAATGGACACGACATCTCTGCTATGACGTAGGTTGTCACCCTTGTGTTTGTCTCTGTTATTTCAGAACATAACAGCAATTACACTTTGCTTCAATCACATTCATGGCCTCCAGATGAGCAGATCTCAGATGACAGCGGTTAGTATAAAACATTCTTTCTTTCGTTCTTTCTTTCTTTTCTGTTTTTCTTAACGACTATGGATGGAATATCAATAGATGCATAGTGACGGTGGAAGTCGTTAAACATTGGGATTGTCGTTTTCATAAGTACAACGCAACCGTGTGGTGTAATGCAGTATTTGGTGGAAATGTGTGATATTTGTACTATTACTGCATTAAACAGAGTCAGCGGGAGCTCTTTAGAACCGTCTAATTGAGAGGCGATACTAACGAGTACCGACTATCTTAGTTTGTTTCTGAGCAAAATAAGGAAAAGTCATGTTTAACTTTGTAAACCTCAATTTTATCCACATTAAGAGGAATGGGAACACTTGGCAGATTTTCCGCCATTTTTCAAAGGGAGACAACTTTCAGGACTTCCTGTTTGTTTTTCTGTAAGCCCTGTACCAATGCAAAAGGGGTCTACTCGTAAAGGAAGAGGGCCCCGCCCATTGGAGCTTGGAGAAATACATTGGGCTGCAGAATGCTTCCATGCAGAGCTGAAGCCGACCGTATGAGTACTGATAAACCGCTTAGGGGGCATGAGCCTGCCAAGGCAAAGTGGTGCGAGTCGGGTCATCCCTACATATAGACCCTTTTGGGTTGTTTGTGCAGCAGGGCATCAACTGTCATTTCATGTCAATGTTGAGTAAAAGTCCCACAAAATTGGAAGCAACGTCTCCAAAATGACCTGAACAGTGTTGATGGTGACGTAAAACCGCAATTCAAACAACAACCAAGTCACCCGATTGTAACACAAACAATGCTTTGGTGTATATAATGTATGTGGTGTATATAATATGGCCATTTTGTACGCTTACAAAAAGTATGCGAAAGGCACTCTGGCGAATCTTCTTGTGGAATTTGACATATGGGCCCCGTCAAGCGATTTTGGTATTTATCGCCTATGCGAGCAGCGAAGGTTCAGGCGAGCCTGCGCATCCGCGCAGTCTCGCCAGAACCTTCGCTGCTCGCTCATACAAGCAGTGAATCAAGAGGAACCTTCAGACAGAAAGCCATATGCCTTGCCCCTCTGAATGGCTGGGCATGCGCAGTTAAAATTTGTCATGACGGAATGCTCGAAGACCCAAAATCGCTTGGCGGGGCTCATATTCTTATCTGCGACTACTATATTAGCATTGAGCCGGTGCACAGCATTTCCTATAATTTACATGTGCGCCCAGCGAACAATCAGATAAGCCTGTGCATCCATGTAGTCTAACCATAGACTTATCTTGCTGCATGAAGGAGCGTTGGGCTCTTAACTATCCTTAGACCCAGTAAGCATTCTACATAAATCTACAGCGGGCCGTTAGCGGCCCGTCAGGGTAGCTGACGGGCCGCTAACGGCCCGCTGTAGATTTATGTAGAATGCTAGCAGGGGAGCGCACAACGAAGACTCTGATCCGACTGCGCGGATGCGCAGGCTGATCTGAGTATTCGCTGGGCGCACATATCTTATTGTAGGATTTGTCGTGCGCTGGCTCATTTGCCATTCTATATCAGAACAAACAAGTACTGGTTGAAACTTCGCTACAAAACACCAAGCATAATGATCACCCCGCCCATCGGGGCTTGGAGAAATAGAGGTACTGCTAAACCGCTTAGAAGCAAAGTGGTGTGAGTCAGACCGTCCAATGCATATAAGCCCTCTGGTTTCATTAGGCGGCAGGGCTTGAGATGTCATTTCATCTCAGTGTCGGGTAAAAGTCCCACAAAATTGGAGACAACGTCTCCAAAATGACCTAAATAGTGTTGACGGGGACGTTAAACCTCAACTCAAACCCAAAACCAAACCATGAATAATGAATTATGTTCCTTTGTTTTCAGTTGAGTTTGAACTAACTCCGTTTGACGACTCATCCCATACAACAACAGAAAACTACCTTTGTTTCAATGGTATGTTTTTAAAACACATTCAAGGCTGGGTCGTTACCGCAGACTCTTTTTCCTAGTGTAGACCTCTTTAATGAAAAGCTCAACTTCTGTCATTGTTCCCCACCCACAGAGTTGGGGTGGGGTGGCGGGCATACCTTATGGAATAGAAATCCAATAAATTTCGACCCCCAAGCTTTTGACAAAACTCTGAGATTCCTTGGCGGGACACAAAAATAGTGAAGGTCTAGATTATCGGTGTCTGATCAGGGTCTGCATTATTTTCAAAAAAGTTGAACCATTCTCTTAATATATTCTGACACCCATATACTTAAAATGGACTCTTGTCGAAAGTCTGCCCCCCATCGCCCATCGGGGCTTTAAGAAATAGATGGGCTACCAGATGCTTCCATGCAGAGCTATATCCGGGTACTCGTTAGAACCGCCTCGCCGCGGCGTTCTATCGGCGAGGCGGTGCTGTCGAGTACCTACAATCTGTTTTAGAGTAGAAATAAGAAAAATAATGTAAGAACCCCCATGTAAACCCGTTTTACTATATAAAAGTAGGGTCGGAGGGGGGGGGGGGGGGGCAAAATTATTTAGGCGTATTTTAGTGCTGTAAAGGAAGTGGCTTTTAACCTACAATTTTCATTCATATCAAATTCCCGGGGCAAACCATCGAAACCGGCATTCTCCCACTTCCACGCTGGAGGATGATATTGATTGGTGCATTACGAGCACCCACAAACAAACAAACAAACAAAAAAAAACAAAAAAAAAAAAAACAACAAATAAATCAAATATAATCATCACGAAAACGTACCTATATAATTTTGACCCCCTTGAACCCCACTTTTATAAAGTAAAACTGGGGTTTACAGGGGTAAACTTATTTTTCTTGTTTCTGCTCTAAAATATAGATTGTGGGTACTCGTTAGAACCGTCTCGATGAGGCGGTTCTAACGAAAACCCACAATCCATATTTTGAGCAGAAATAAGAAAAATATCACAATTTTTCATCTTAACCTTGAACCCTACTTTTATACAGTAAAACTGGGGTTTACAGGGGTAAACTTATTTTTCTTATTTCTGCTCTAAAATATAGATTGTGGGTACTCGTCAGAACAGCCTCGATAGCGCAGTGGTTAGCGCGTTCGACTTACGATCGAGAGGTTGTGCGTTCGAATCCGCCACCGGTATCGAGGTGTGTTCTTGGGCAAGACACGTAATGACACTGCCCCACTCCACCCAGGTGTAAATGGGTAGCAGTGGTGTAAAAGCCACTGCCTCTCTCTCGCGCGCGCGTGAAAACACCCGGAATGAGTGTTCGAGAGCGATTAAATAAGCTTGTAGCTTTCATCGCAATCGAACTAAAATAAATTAGTATAAACTAACGAGTACCCACAATCCATATTTTGAGCAGAAATAAGAAAAATATCACAATTTTTCATCATAAAGGTTTAAGATTTTCCGGCATTAGTTTACAATGTATTTGTTTTGTTTTCGTTATGTAAAAACAAAAACATCAGAAAACTGCTATGCATGGACCCCCGTATGAATAATTGTATATTGCTGCTGTAATTTTATAATATAGGAAGTGTATTAAAATTTATAAAATTTATAATTTTAGGAAGTAGAAAACGTTTATTCATCACGAAAACACGCCTATATAATTTTGACCCCCTTGAACCCCACTTTTATATAGTAAAACAAGGGTTTCCGGGGGGGGGTGTACCTTATTTTTCTTATTTCTGCTCTAAAATATAGATTGTGGGTACTCGTTAGAACCGTCTCGATGAGACGGTTCTAACGAGAACCCACAATCCATATTTTGAGCAGAAATAAGAAAAATATCACAATTTTTCATCTTAAGGTGAATTTTTTTTCCGGCATTAGTCTACAATGTATTTGTTTTGTTTTCGTTATGTAAAAAACATCAGAAAACTGCTATGCATGGACACCAGTATGAATATTTGTACAGTCAAACTTCAATGGCTCGAACACCTTTGGGACCTCGAAAATCTGTTCGAGACTGGGGTAGCTCGAGTCATTGAGATTACTGTCAGGAGGCATAACGAGATACTTTTAGACATCTTTTCGGTGTTCTATAATGAATATGTATGCTGAGTGTACACATTAGAATCGCCTCATTGAGGCGATTCAAATGAGTACACACAGCATTCATTTGCAAGATAAAAGACTAAAACCTCCTTAATTATCTCCCACTATTTCTTATGTAGAGGATTTCGCTAGGGGCTCAAGAATTGGTTCGACCCATCCATGGTACACGAGCCATCGTTGTTCGAGCCATCGAAGTTCTACTGTATATTGCTGCTGTATTTCAATAATATAGGAAGTGTATTAAAATTTATAAAATTTATAATTTTAGGAAGTAGAAAATGTTTATTTAAGAGGGTCTTGTGATGAACATTTCTTGACCTGATATAAGAACTTTTATTTATCTTATGAGTAACGTTGTAGTCTGTAAAACCATCATATAAAATCGTTCGATCACACCAGCGTAACAAATCCGTGTAGTAAACAATCCTAAAAACCCAAACATATATAGGGAAAAATGGGAATTACAGGGGAAAACATTATTTTCCTTATTTTTGCTCAAATACATATCTTGAGTGTACCCGTTAGAACCTTCTCAATGCGGCGATTCTGACAAGTGCCGCCAATCAAAATTTTTTTAGATAATAGAACAAACTCACAGATTTTCTTGTTCTAGAGAGATGACAGACACCTTGTCGCACCTGACATTAAATGCAGCCTTTTTTAGCCGACGCATTAAGAAAAGGTTCATAGCATCCATGGTATCCTCTCATTTATGGTTCATGCAGGCTGAGAAGGCTGAACATTATTATTGTCTACGCACCAGGTCGTAGACATTATAGACGTAGGGTTTAACACGGAAGTACACCCATTCGTTACCCATAATGCAGGTTGACCTTTGTATTAAATGCATTAACAAGTATAAGCTTTCAAAAGAAGAAAAAAAACGGCCCACAACAAGTATAAGCTTTCACACAAAAAAGAGGCCCACGGACAGAGCTCTGGCACAGAATTGCTATCACATTTTTGCAAGCCCAAATTGCTGTCATATTTGTACAGGCTAATACAAAATATACATCACAAGTTCTCGACCAAGATGGACCAACGCCAGCTCCACAAGAGTCTTTGGCTCTGGTGAGCTAAAAAGGTGAGCAGTAAAAACTTGCCTCGCCGTTAGCGAAAATTTTGGATTAATTTTCAATGAGTCTTCTATAAAGTGTAGGGAAGTTGTCTACTTAACGTCTCCAACAGATTCCAAGCATTCCATTTGATAAGATGATACAAGCATATTGAAGTTGCACATGCGCCTTTTTAAAGATGAAAAGGTAATTACAGCATTTTCAACTTAGACATTTCAGGCATTATACTTCAGTCGGCAGGATCCTGGGCGCAGACATAAGAATATTGCCAAAGATGGTTAATTGTATAAATCACATTACTGGGATATAACTCTAGACATTCACATTTGATATGCGCTTAGCGTAGACCTACCTTTTTGTATTTTTTTTGTAAAAGCAATACTTGTACTTACATATGCATGCCTTGTCTGAAATGAAGCATTGTGAAAACACGCCTATACAAATACATTATAAATTTTACCACCGAAAAAAGAAAATTTTATGATGAAAAAGTGTGATATTTTTCTTATTTTTTGTTCAAAATATTGATTTTGGGTACACGTTAGAACCGTCTCTTTCGGCCCCCGCCCATAGGGGCTTGAAGAAATATATGGGCTGCATGATGCTTCCACGCAGAGCTGAATCCGGCCCACACACTAGTACTGGTAAACCGCTTAGAGGATCTAAGCCTGTCCAGGAACCGCGGTGCGAGGCGGACCGTCCATGCTAATAAACCCTATTGGTTTCATTGGGCGACAGGGCTTGAGTTGTCATTTCATCTCAATGTCGGGTGAAAGTCCCACAATATTGGAAGCAACGTCTCCAAAATGACCTTTACAGTGTTGACGGGGACGTTAACCCACAAATCAAACAAACAAACAAAAGAACCGTCTCTTCGAATATGCTAACGGGTGCCCACAATCTATGTTTCCAAGCGTAAATACGAAAAAAGGTCACTGTCATACAGGCGTGTTATCGAGATGTGATTAAAGATATAAAGATAGTTCATCTAGAACACACAAAACAAATCACCCGATTTCCTTTTTCAGCATACAGAATGAGACAGGCTGATGTCCTCCCACATTTTGACAAAGTTTTCCCGCCTAAGCACCAAAAGAGTTCAAAACGAGGCCGGCCTGTGACGTATCTTCGAAAGAAGTCAGTCAATAGCCCGATGTATAATAGATATAATTACAGCGATTCTAGCGACGAAGAAGAACGCTACCCGTCTCCATCATCGCCTTCCAAGTGCAAGCGAGGTAACACACATATGAGAATACTTGTATTTTGTTCAATATTTTTACATATTAAGTTACCTTAAATTGAGGACCCGGATTAATAGAGTATCCGAGGTTCAATGCAGGGAACTCCTTGGCTGATATGGCCAGAACGACAGGCGTCCATAAATCTAGGTGGAACCTAAAACATAGGTTACTATTGTATTAAGTGCATTCATCGGTTCAGTTAACATGTAAGTAACGTTGACACACTATAGCGTCACCGCGTGTTCATGGGTGACATTTGTGAAATTTGAAGTCACCAAAGTGTCATTATGTTCTCTCCTTATGATCGTAGGCCCCCTATTCAAATCAAACTTTTCATGTAAAAATCTTCTTGTGTCTCTTGTTAAATTCTTCAAATCTTTAAGTCTTCTTTAGAGTTCTGAACAGTGTTATGAAAGCTCTATAGTGAAAACGAAATCTGCGGGCTCTATCCGAGGCTATGACCGTGACTAGCACTTAAAGGCATTTATTCTTGATTATTGAGGACTATCTTTCATTGCATAATATTATATAGCCCTCAGTGCTGACTAAAGAGAAGTCCTCTGTCTTCAACAGATAAGGGGCCTCCTTGGGGAAAATCAATAGCTTACTAACTGTTGACTAGAGTGTATCTTATTGATTTTTCCCTTAAGTGCCTCAGTCAGGGGATTCAACAAGAGCTACTAATCACACTATTAAAGGCCGCCTTTGATCTGCTACAGAGAGTATATCACAGGGACCAATAAAACAATTATGAACATACGGTGTGTCCTACTGTCTAAGAATAAATGCCTTTAACCGTGTTCTTACCTATGGGAAAGCCTGTTACATCTGTGATATGCACAACTAGCACGTGACAGAATTCTCACCAATAAAAAATGCTTGTTAGCTATAAAACATTCAGAGGTATGTAATTTAAAAGGAAGACTGAGAAATATCCAAGTATTCTGGATTTGTGTGTTGCCAGATACCATTAATGTGCGTTCTGATCAGAGTATTCGCTATCTTCACTCAATGCTTCTCCCTGCAGAACATGATTCCGTTAAAAACTGTAAGCAGACCGATTTGAGTCTTCTGTGAGTGCGCACGATTGAAGAATCCTTTCACTTGGCACCGCTCACTTACACTAGCATTACGATAACACACCCGTGCGACTAAGTGCATTTATTACACCTCCAAAATGGCTACTTTTCTGATGAAAATCCGTGGTATTTTTCGTTTAAATGCTCAAAACATAGTTTGTGGGTACTCGTTAGAACCGCCTCAATGAGGCGGTTCTAACGAGTACCCACAACCTATGTCTGGGAGCAGAAAAAATAAAAATAATGATTACCCCGTAAAACCCAGTTTTCTCTTTATGAAGTGGGGTATAGGGGGGTCTTCATTTCACGGACTTGTTCACGTGATGGAAGAACAGTTTCCGTTACGAAAATCACGCTTATTCAAATACAGCAAAATTCCTACATTAAGACCACCTTTGGGACTGTTCAAAAGTGGTCTTTAATACCTCTTTTGAACAGTTCCAAAGGTGTTCTCTTCTTAGGAGACCGGTCCCGATAGCTGACTTGGTAGAGTGTCCGCTCCGGGGAACGGGAGGTCACGGGTTCGATCCCGGGTCGCGACATACCAAAGTCGTTAAAAATGGTACTAGCTGCTCCTCGCTTGGCACTCAGATTTACGGGGTAGAGCTAGGACTGGCCGACCCAGTGTCAGGATAATGTGACTGGGTGTGGTATCATGTAATGTGTCTGGGACATGATACTTCAGTGAGGCAGCACTATAAAAGTGAGCATTGAGCTCCCTGTCGCAATCAGACACCGTCGTGATATGACTGAAAAATTGTTGAAAGCGACGTTAAACCCGAATTCACACATACATCTTAGGAGACACTGGGTGCAGAAAACACAGACCGAATAGCCAAAACCTCAATAAGCTTCTGAAAGCAGACTTAATCTTATTTTTAGGTGGTCTTAATAGCGGAAGTTTACTGTACATGTATATTGAAAATTTTTACCACCAGCCACCCACAGTCTATGTTTTGGAGCAGAAATAAGAAAATAATGTATATCCCTGTAAGCCACAGTTTTACTATATGGGCCCCGTCAAGCGATTTTGGTACTTATCGCCTATGCGAGCAGCGAAGGTTCAGGCGAGCCTGCGCATCCGCGCAGTCTCGCCAGAACCTTCGCTGCTCGCTCATACAAGCAGTGAATCAAGAGGAACCTTCAGACAGAAAGCCATATCCCTGGCCCCTCTGAATGGCTGGGCATGCGCAGTTAAAATTTGTCATGACGGAATGCTCGAAGACACAAATTCGCTTGGCGGGGCTCATATAAAAGAGGGGTTTACGGGTAACAATTATAAACACATGTTTTCGTGATGTCATTTTTACTTCACCTTTGGTATAGGAGCGAAAAATGTGTTGCTATGGAAATTTCTACTGGAAGAGCTGCGAAAATCCAATGGAACGCACGTGCAGTGGGTAGATAAAAGGGAAGGCCTGTTCAGATTTGTGGACACCACGGAGGTCAGCAAACTGTGGGGTCAGAAGAAAAACAAGGAAGATATGAACTTTGAAAAACTAAGCCGAGGAATCAGGTACATACTGTTATCATATGAGCCCCGCCAAGCGAATTTGTGTCTCCGAGCATTCCGTCATGACAAATTTTAACTGCGCATGCCCAGCCATTCAGAGGGGCCAGGGATATGGCTTTCTGCCTGAAGGTTCCTCTTGATTCACTGCTTGTATGAGCGAGCAGCGAAGGTTCTGGCGAGACTGCGCGGATGCGCAGGCGCGCCTGAACCTTCGCTGCTCGCATAGGTGATAAGTACCAAAATCGCTTGACGGGGCCCATATGATCCCAAACAAGCAGGGAATTTTGACACAGACAGCTCAGGCTGCATCACGTAAACACGTCCGTGAAATGAACACCCCTCTAAACCCCGCTTTGTACAGAATACATTATTTTGCTCCTTTCTAGTCCAAGACAGAGTTTGTGGGTACTGCCCCCCGTCAGTCGGGGCTTGAAGAAATATTTGGGCTGCATGATGCTTCCAAGCAGAGCTGAAATCGATCCCACACGAGTACTGGTAAACCGCTTACAGGATCTTAGCCTGCCCATGCAAAGCGGTGCGAGTCGGGCCGTCCATGATTATAAACCCTATTGTTTCATTGGGCGACGGGGCTTGAGATGTCATTTCATTTCAGTGTCGTGTAAAAGTCCCGCAAAATTGGAGCAATGTCTCCAAAATGACATATACAGTGTTGACGGGGACGTCAATCGAACAAACAAACAGGTTTGTAGGTACTCGTTAGAACCACCACATTGAGTTTGTTCTAACGAGCACCCACATCCTACGTATGGAGTACAAAGGACAACAATATTACATCAGACAAATAACCGATTTAGACATGTGGAGGAATATACTGTGTCACACGTGTGTGTTAGCATAATTTGGATCTAGTGTCATCCGTATAACGCACAGTGAAGACCCTGATCAGCCTGCGCCGATGATCTGAGTCTGTACTAGGTGCAAATGCTTGAAGACCCTTTTTGGGGTTGATTTTTTGTCAATCGACCCAAAG
Organism: Lucinisca nassula; assembly: GCA_963580285.1. Classification (NCBI taxonomy): domain Eukaryota; kingdom Metazoa; phylum Mollusca; class Bivalvia; order Lucinida; family Lucinidae; genus Lucinisca; species Lucinisca nassula. The sequence goes on along the minus strand of OY757021.1, from coordinate 64,903,981 downwards.
TTATAAAGCTTTTAAGGTTTTCAGTCCACGTTACTATCACTAACATGTAGAAAATCTAGGTAGCAGCTATTTATAGAGAAAATAGCCGCCCTTTTCTTTATGGTCGCTGTGACGTCAGAGTGTTTCGTAAGAGGAGTAGCGCTGGCTAATCGGAGCAGAAAAGATAATCGGTTATCAGTATTGTCATTGTGATCGATAATCGATTCGTCATCACGGAAGATTTGGTCATAATTTTACCTGCGTGGCTTTCTGTCTGAGAATGACTCTTACCATATGTTGCACCTCACCATAAGTATTTGAACAGACAGGTCCGCTTAGCAAACAGTGTAGACCCAGATGAGATGCCGCAAAATGCGGCGTCTCATCAGGGACTGCACTGTTTGCCACTCATCCAACTCTTTCAGCCACGACTTTGGGTAGTAAATTGTACTTATCAGTGTTCGCTTACAAGGGAATCAGTAATTATAATTATTTTTGTGGGATTTATCGATCGATTAATCGATTATACGATTAATCGTTCCAGCCTTAAAGAGAAGATCTATAGAATCTGGATTTGATTTATGTTTTGTCATTGGCAAACAGTGTAGACTAGATCAGATGCCGCAAAGCGCGTACGCTGCAAAACGCGGATTCTGGTCGGGGTCTACACTGTTTGCTTGCTTAGCAGGAATTTAAAGGGTTAAACGAACAGCCTTCGTCCCCGCTCAGGACCCTTTTTTTGTAGCCTACACTCAGGGACCAGTGCTCGCGATCAGTGCTTTGATTGTATATGGGAAGGCAGGAAAAACAACAAACAACGAGCACAGCCATCCCATCTAAAGCCACCGAAATAATAGGAAATGACTTTGTGGCATGAAATCTAACACAAAAGCACAAAACAAGAGGGATACGGGAAACTCTTGCCTGATTTGTCGGGGCTGGTTTTTAATTCATGTATTTTTGTTTGTTTTTTGTAGTTCATCTGAGCCAAAGGCTCACAATGAGAGCTTGTAATGGATTACAAGATGAGTTTATAGTATGCCAATGGTCCGTTGTCCGTCGTCCGTCCACACTTCTTCTTCTCAGAAACCTTTGGGCCAATTGGAGTCATACTTTTATTGAACATGTATGCCTCAAATTAGTCATGGTCACATGACCAAGGTAGTTGCAATGCCCATATAAGTTAAAACACATGAAATCTTCTCCAGAACCATAAGTCAGATGTCCTTGAAAACTTGGTAGACAGAAAACAGAACTCGAGCCATACCCAAGTTAGATAGTTGATGACGCTGGGTTGATCTTGATCTATTTTACAGCAAGGTAAATTTTGGTCATTGGGAAAAAGGTAAAACCGTATTTTTATCCAATACAATAGTAGTTTATAATAGGAAAATAGGTTTGTTATGAACAACTTTGAATGCAAAAGGTCAAGATCATCGCATGACCTATGCTCAAGGTCACAAAGACTGAATGACCATCAGGATTTCAAACACCTCCCCCAGAAACCACAGGGCCAACTGAAGTCACATCTATGCCTCACAGGAACTGAAGTTTTTTTTATGTAATTGGTCCTAGTCACATGACCGAGTTGGTCGCCATACATACATATACCCTTTTAAAAACGGACTTGAGACCTATGAAAGTTATGTTAATGACGACCCTCTATTGACCTTGGCCTATATAATAGTATGGTCAAATTTGGTTCCTGAGGCGTTTGAATGGGGAAAAGGTAAAATAATGTTTTATCCAATAAATTGCATTTTGGAAGAGAGAAAAAGGTCTTATATGAACCTCTATTAATGCCAGTGGTCAAGGTCATCCAATGACCTTGGCTGAACGCCACAAGGATTGAATAATCATCAGAATTTCAAACATCTCCTCAGACATCACAGGCTAGTAAGAATCAGAACGTAGAACGTACATAGAACGTCTATGCCTCATGGGAACAAAATTTTATATAACTGGTCCTGGTCACATGGCCATAATGGTGGACATGCTCATACATGGTAAAACCCTTTGAAAATCTTCTCTAGAACCTTAAGGCAGGTGACCTTGAAACTAAACAGAAAGCAAAAGGGCTCGAGCCCTACAATAGTTAGATAAATGATGATCCTTAGTTGACCTTGACCAATTTTACAGCAAGGTAAAACTTGGTCCCTAAGGCATTTGAATATGAAAATGTATAACAGATCTTTTATCCAAAACGATTGTAGTTTGTGAAAAGAAAGTGGGTCTAAATTGAACCTCTATGAATGTCAAAGGTCAAGGTCAATGAGTGACTGTTGCTCAAGGTCACAAGGATTGAATAGCCATCAGAATTTCAAACATCTTGTCACAAACCACTGGGCCAATTGAAGTCATATTTCATATAGAACATGTATGTGTCACTGGAACTTAAGTTTATATCCTGGTCGCCGCCATGCCCATATAAGGAAAAACAATTTAAAAATCTCTTTCTCCAGAACCATAAGTCAGATGACTTTTAAACATGGCAGACAGAAAAAGGGACTTGGGCCCTACACAAATTATATAAATGATGATCCTGGGTTGACCTTTTATCTACATGAATTTTGGCCAATTTCGGTCAAATGATTTCCCTTAAGCTTATGTATGGGAAAATGTGCGTTTATCCAAAGCAATTGTAATTTATGAAATGAAAAAAGGTTTTATATGAATGTTAAAGGTAAAGGTCATTTTCTTTTTGTCCAAAGGCCACTAGGATTGAATGTCTGTCAACATTTGAGAGTGCTTCATCCTCTAAAATGCTTGGCCTATTTCTATCAAATTTTATGTGCAGCTTTCAGGGAAGTGGGAAACAAGCATTTTGTTCGAATGGCCCAGTTCACATGACCAAGATGGCTGCCACTTATGCATGGTACAAACATGATGCGATTTTATCTCCAGTTTCACTGGGCCATTTGTATCAGTGACACAGGGGAGCGATCGTTGCCCTTGGTCTACTTGTTTTGTCAATCATTTTCTCTGTTATTACTCAAAACGTACATATGTGAACTAAGGCTGACACGATTAATCGTACAATCGATTAATCGATCGATAAATTCCACAAAAATGCTTATCATTTCTGGATTGCTTTTAATCGATTACTTGATAGGTACAATTTACTACCCAAAGTTATGCCTAAAATGGCAGGATGAGTGGCAAACAGTGCAGTCCCTGATGAGACGCCGCATTCTGCGGCGTCTCATCTGGGTCTACACTGTTTGCTCAGGCCTGTATGTTCAAATATACATATGGTCAAGTGCAAGATATGGTAAGAGTCATGCTCAGACAGAAAGCCAGACAGGTAAAACTATGACAAAAACCTTAGCGATTACTAATCGATTATCGATCGCAATGACAGGATGATAATCGATTATCGTTTCAGCTCCGATTAGCCAGCCCTAATGTGAACATTCCTTTGCATAGGCATGTCGTCATTATACATGGCTATTTTGCTTAATATTTCAGGCACTACTACAAAGAAGGACTAATGGCGAGACAGGAGGGAACCAGACTTATTTATAGGTTTAACTGGGATCTGGTTCCGAGCGAGTACAGACATTAAATTAATTCACAGGATGCAAATTCCTTCCACGTATCAGCTTAGACTGCTGACTTTTTCCAAGTTTGGTTTATCAACTTGGGCCGCCTTTCTTTATGAGCTTCGTGTATTAAGTTGGATCTAGTTCCAACAAAATACAGGTATTTGAAGTTGGGTATATAAATTACAGATCCAAAAGAGTTCAGAAATTCAAACTGAATCCTTTATGACAACATTTGGACGAGTGCCCGCGTATTCAGCTGACTGTCTCAAGTAGCAATCAAAATTAGACGTTAGATGACGCCGTTTGTCTTGTTACATAAATTCCTGGGGTTCTTCCATTAGTGGCAAGAAGGGAACTTTCAAGTGTACATATCTAACTGTGCCCCCACTACTCGTAGAATACATGCACGTAATGTATGTTAACCCTTTTTGTATCAAATTGAATCTTCCTCCTTATATATAGCAGGAGTCCATTTCAAAATTTTGTATTTTCTTCAAAATCTATTTGAAAACTGGCTGAGCTTTTTGCAAACAGTGTAGGCCCTGATCTGGGCCTACACTCTTTGCCAGGGTACCGTTTTGGGGTTCCTGGTACTAAATGGGTTATTGTATGTTAAAACAAATTTGATTCTTGTTTTGCACGTTTTTCGTGACGCACCAAAAGAAGGTGACGTATGTGCAGTTGATAAAAGATCAAGATTTTTTTTTGGTTCACAACACCAAACCAGTATCCAATAATTTCTGAAGTTAGCTAATGCATAGAATGGTGCTTAATTTACGTTACCGTTGGCTGTTGTTTAGAGTCGAAATTCATGACTCGAACATATTGGGACTGTTCTAAACAGGGAATGTTTCAGTGGGGACATTATAAAACCACGCATAGTGAGGATTATTTAGTTATATCTTTTAAATCATCTACAAAACAATTGTATGTTGTGTTTATGCCATTTTGTACCAAATGGAATCTTCCTCCTTATATATAGCAGGAGTCCATTAAAAAAAAATTAGTTGTGTCAGGTTGTGTTTTCTTCAAAATTTGCTTGGAAAATGGCCGAACGTTTTGCAAACGGTGCAGGCCCTGATCAGACTCCACATTATGCAGTGACTGATCTGGGCCTGCATTGTGTGCCAATTACCCTTTCTGGGGGATTCTGGTACAAAATGGGTTATACAACAACGAGGCAATGCTTATCAGCAGACACATCAATACGTTAATGATAAATAAGCCCTGGGAAGTCTCCTTAAATTATCCGCTAACATTTTATTTGAAGCAATGAAAAAAAAATATGCACGGACACAGGAATGAGTTGGAATCGAGCATGGTTAATCAGCCATCGGTGTTTGAGTCATCGAAATTTCTCTGTATGTTGTTTTGTTTTTGCTTGTATTAATTTTAGTTATGCTTCAGTATTAACTTTTCACGATGTCATTGTCAAATGAAATTGCCATGAGGGAAAATGGAAACACACGAAGGAAAATTCACCCTGAAATCTCATTTCGGCTTGTCTTAAGATAAGTATTTGCAAACGAAACGCGACGTCTGATAACATCACGATAACAAGTTCGTGAAACGAAGACCCCTCTAAACCCCACTTTATATAGAGAAAATTGGGGTTTACGGGGGTATACATTATCTGCCTTATTTTTGCTCAAAAACGTAGATTGTGGGTACTCGTTAGAACCGCCTCAATGAGGCGGTTCTAACGAGCACCCACAATCTATGTTGGAAGCAGAAATAATAAAGATCTTATCATTTTTACCTATTCATTTATCATTTTCTGACACCATGTTGGACGCCATTATTTCTTACGGACACGTTTTCCTAATGAGATAACGTGAAACATTTGCGACAGTATATTTAGGGGATAACTGTATTCAAAATGTAAATCGGTGGTTTAACGGTCTCAAAATTTCGTTTTACGGCGACGCGCCAGCGGAGCCGTAAAACGGATTTTGCGACCGTAAAACCTACATGTACGATTTACCTCCTTTTCATTGGGCGACAGGGCTTGAGATGTCATTTCATCTCAATGTCGGGTAAAAGTCCCACAACATTGGAAGCAACGTCTCCAAAATGACCTTTACAGTGTTGACGGGGACGTTAAACCTCAAAACAAACAAACAAAACGATTTACCTCCCTTAATGAAAATTTCAATACAGTATCCCCATTCTATTGTATTCAGTTGTCTTGTTAGAAATTGTACTATTTTGCTCAAAGCGGCAAGCGCTGCGTGCTACGTAAAACCAAATGCTACCCAATGACAATCGACGTTACATGATGCAGTCGGGTTTCCGACATTATATTGCAGGATGTTTGGCGTAAGCGTTACATACACAAGTGCATTAGAATCTGCGATATACTTTTCGTAACCAAACGTCATCACGAAACGTATTGACTTACATTCGGTTTTGCGCAACTGACTGTGATCTTATTGGTTTTTACCAGCCCTTGCATTTTTTAACCTACTCCATCAGAATGGGGAGAATTGCATTGAAAATTGTCAATTGTGGGAGTGAGGGACGGATGGGGTTTTTTAATCGTTGGTTTTATGGTCGTAAGTTACGTTTTACGACAACGCTGACCCTAAATGTTTGTCCTACCTTAAAGTCCTTATACCAGGAGCACCCTTTCCAGGTTTCCATTTAAAGTTTAGGATCTAGTTGATCAACACTGAAAAGCCAACAGTTAATTTTTCGATAAAACTTAAGCCTTTCAACACTCAATACAGCAATACAGTGATGTGTTGTTGACAAAAACATGCATACACCCTTGCGACAAAGTTGTCCATTTACTTTAATTTGTCTGTTTCAATTTATTCTCTCTTCTGTTTTGGAAGTAATCAGATATAAAAAAATAACCAAAATTGGAAGAAAAAAAAGTAAAAAAGGGCTATAAGCGCGAAATATTTACGCTGTATTGATTGGCTGCTTTTGAACGCAGAAGAGGTTGTATCTGCGTTATCTACACGCATGCTTGATTGGCTGATCGAAATTGGCGATTAATGCGGGAAAGTATTGTCTAAAATGTAATTCGCAGTTGAAACGCGTGAACGATGAGTGCGTATCCCGCGCGATACAAACGCGAGAGAAGTGCGTGTGCGCAGACAACATTCTCGCAAGCATATCTGTAACAACAGTTGTGATAATTGAATGATAGTTTACCTTATTTTCGCATATAAACCTATGTTGTGGGTATTCATTAGAACAGCCTCGACGAGGCGATTCTAATGAATACCAACAACATAGGTTTTAATGGAGAACTGACAAAAAAATTCTTCAGTTATCACAAAATACGCACCTTATTTGTTGCTATGCAAAACTGTGTGGAGCTTGTGTATTATTTTTTTTTCGTTTTTGATCAGTTTATTAAATAGATACTGGTCTTACAGAAAGGGGTAATATTTCGCAATTTGACTGATGTTTAAGCTTTGGTGATTAAATTCTATTCAAGTGTTTCCATTCACCCACATAAGCACTTTTTAACTGCTATTTGTGTAGAAAATTTGTGGACATTGTTAAGTTTTCAACATTTACAATCGCTGACCATTGTGCTATGTATAAAGCTCTTTGTCTTGGTGTTATCTTGCATCCTAATGCGCAAACCTAGGTACCACTATGTGTTCAGCTTTGAATCTCTGTGTACGAGTAAGTGCGGACATTTGTTTTTTACAATTTATATTTCATATACAAGAGCGCCCTCACGAGGAAACGTCAAGTGTCTTAGGGATTTGCGACTCAGCTTAGAAACAACAACGACCAATTAGAATCTTGAATTTTTTTAGGACTAGAGGAATTTTGTTCTGTTTGTCTGTTTTAAAGGTTTATGTCCCCGTCAACACTATTTAGATCATTTTGGTGACGTTGTTCATTGAGATGAAATGACGTTTCAAGCCCTACCGCCAAAAAGAAACTTCTAGGGTTTAAAGAGCGGTCCGACTTCGAGTTATTCCTGGTAAACAAGCCAATCGTTTACAACCCAGTAGCCACACGTCGTTAGGGCGAAGTCAAATCAACGTCATGACGTTGCACCGACGTAGATGTGACGTTGCATAAACGTTATGACTTTGTGCCGACGTTGCTGTGACGTCACAATTACGCCATGTGCCCACTAGGAAGGAACTGAAGTTTCACCATTGTTCCACATTTACTTCATGCACACTGGACAACCATCTGTACTAATGACAAAGGATGCTGATTTGTTGCACTCACTTGTCTAAATACTCATTTTCGCCCGTCGCGACTCATATAACAACAATGAATTGATGGGAATCGGATGTGCCAGGGATCACCTGGCAGATTTTGTCGCCGTTTTCCAACTTTCAAGGGAGACACTTTTAAGGACTTCCTGTTCGCTTTTCTAGAAACTCTGTCCCACAGAAAAGGGGGTCTACTCTTAAAGGAAAGAATATGCTCCTCAGGAGCAAATTCTTTTCATTAAGAATTGACCATATTTGACATGGGAGGCAAAAGTACTTTGCAGGAGTTGCCTCCCCTGAAGGTGTTTCCATTCCCCTTAACACAAGCCTGTGCCTCAAGCCAGTCTCCTCACAGTCTTCACATGTTTCTGTTTGGATAACCAAACAGAAGTTTCCTGCGAACAACGAGGCCTTTGATCAAACTGCGCGAATGCGCAAGCGGGGCTGACTCTTCGCTGGTCGCACATGTCGTTTTATAGTTTTTGTCGTGCGCCGGCTTAATAAGGTCTGATTCAGAAGGCATGTGAAGTAAACAAAAGAAAGATTCAGATTCTGGTTTTGATTGTTTTGAATTGAGGTTTAACGTCACAGTCAACACTATTTAGGTCATTTTGGAGACGTCGTTTCCAAAATTGTGGGACTTTTTTCCGACATTGAGATGAAATGACTTCTCAAGCCCTGCCACCCAATGAATTAAAAGGGTTTATATGCATGGACTTGCAATGCTTTTCCTGCAGTGGACAGGCTTAGATGGTTTACCATACTAATGTGCGGTCGGTTTCAGCTCTGCGTGGAAGCATCATGCAGCCCCGATGGGCGGAAGCCTATTGGATTCAGGTAGGATCTTATCATAGTCAATAGGACATGTGATATATGAAGGGATAAAGCCAATATACAGTAAAATGCCGCTATCAAGACCACCTTAATTTTAGACTAAATCTGCTTTTAAATGCTTATTTAGAATGTTTAAGTTATTCTTTCTTTGTGTTTACTTCCCCCAGTGTCTCCGAATAAAAGACTACATTTGGGACTGTTCACAAATGGTCTAAAAGACCAACTCTGAACAGTCCCAAAGTTTGTTTTAATATAGCCATTTTACTGTACATGTTAGTAAGCACAAGCTACTAGTCATCTCAAATTCTTAACCCATTTAGTACCGGAAACCCCAAAACGGGTACCCTGTCAAACAGTGTAGGCCCAGATCAGACGCCGCAGAACGCGGCGTCTGATCATGGCCTCCACTGTTTGCAAATTCCACATAAATTCTGAAGAAAACACAACCTGACATCCTTTAATTTTAGAATGGACTCCTGGTATATATAAGAAGGACAATTCCATTTGGTACAAAAAGGGTTAAAGCTCAACCTATATCAAAAGCCTAGCCTATATCAACAACAAGTGACTATTAGTTTACCATTTGTTCCTATCACTGATTGTTGATATTTTAAAACCACAATTTTGCAGCAAAATGTCTTCTGTGATGAAAATGAGCTGTACATTTTTCAAGTGTTCATCAAGTATATGAGTCATGGGTTTTCAGCCTGATCAATTGTTATGTAAGTTGAAGGCTACATATGTACCTACTTAACACTTAACCCGCCCCCGCCCATCGGGGCTTGGAGAAATAGATTGGGCTGCACGATGTTTCCACGCAGAGCTGATACCGACCGCACATGAGTACTGGTAATCCGCTTAGAACCTCTAAGCCTGCCCAGGAAAATTGCTGCGAGTCGGTCTGTCCATGCTTATAAACCCTATTGGTTTCATTAGGCGGCAGGGATTGAGATGTCATTTCATTTCAATGTCGGGCAAAAGTCCCACAAAATTGGAAGCAACGTCTCCAACATGACATAAATAGTGTTGACGGAGACATTAAACCTCAAATCAAACAAACAAAATGTACCTACTTAAAAGCTTTTTTAACCCATTTGGTATTGAAAGGAATTTCGTACGAGCCTATTTCTAAATTAAGTTGAGTTATATTCTGCAATCCATTTAGCAAAATGAAATATAGTGAACATCCAGATCAGGTGCCGCTATCTGCACTTTTCCCAGTGTCCTGTTTTGGGGATTTTCGTATTAAATTGGTCACATGACACAACAAATCGCCATACTCATGAATAAGATGACCTGCAACCCTTGTTTTACTCATTCCATTGTTAATGTCTTTGCTTTTCCCAGCTTTTCCCACATGAAGTCATCTTAAGCACGGTTTACATTCATGTTTAACTGAAGATTTTGAACTAGATTCTTTTCAAGTGGTTTTAATTGTGATGTCTAAGGTCTTATTAAAGTGAATGAATGCATGATTCTGCAACGTACTAGAGATTGAGTCATATACTCATCTTAAGCATCCCATTATGATAACACACTGGTGTGACATAGTGTATGTTTTCACATCTCCACAATGGCTACTTTACTGATGAAAATTCGTAATAGTTTTCTTATTTATACTGCAAACAATGTAGTCTTTTATTCGGAGACACTGGGGGAAGTAAACACAAAGAAAGAATAACAGCCTATGTTTTGGAGCAGAAATAAGGAAAATAATGCGTACCCCCTTAAACCCCAATTTTCCCTATATAAAGTGGGGTTAAGAGGGGTGTTCATTTCGCTGACTTGTTCACGTGATGCGTTACAATAACACGTCCGTGTGACATAGTGCAGTCCTAGCCTTCACATCTCCAAAAACCGTTATTTGCCTGGTGGAAATTCGTGATTTGTTTGTTTGATTTGAGGTTTATCGTCCCCGTCAACACTGTAAGGGTCATTTTGGAGACGTTGCTTCCAATTTTGTGGGACTTTTACCCGACATTGAGATGAAATGACATCTCAAGCCCTGACGCCCAATGAAACCAATAGGGTTTATAAGCATGGACGGACTGATTCACACCGCTTTGCCTGGGCAGGCTAAGATCCTCTAAGTGGTTTACCAGTACTCGTGTGCGGTTCGGTTTCAGCTCTGCGTGGAAGCATCATGCAGCCCATAGGGGCCTGAAGAAATATATGGGCTGCATGATGCTTCCACGCAGAGCTGAATCCGGCCAGTACACTAGTACTGGTAAACCGCTTAGAGGATCTAAGCCTGTCCAGGAACCGCGGTGCGAGGCGGACTGTCCATGCTAATAAGCCCTATTGGTTTCATTACAGGGCTTGAGATGTCTTTTCATCTTAATGTCGGGTAAAAGTCCCACAAAATTGGAAACAAAGGCTCCAAAATGACCTGTACAGTGTTGACGGGGACGTTAAACCTCAAATCAAACAAACAAAAGCAGCCCATCTATTTCTTCAAGCCCCGATGGGCGGGGGCCTTGGAAATTCATGATACGAGCATGCATAGGTTGTAGGTGCTCGTTAGAATAGTCTCATTGAAGCGGTTCTAAAGAGTACCCACAACATATGCGTTGAGAAGAGATAAGAAAAATGACATCAACGTATCATGACGTCGACAATCGAAGTGACTTCCTTATAATAAAAATGCTGTCTTAGGAATGAAATGTATGCAAGAAAAAGAATTTTACATGGGTGTGAGGTCCATCTGGAGGGTCACTGCCCGGCACCATATATAAAGTGGGGTTTAGAAAGGTGTTCATAAGCATGACTGTTATTGTTAATTTGATGTGTCCCTGAGATCCAATAAGCGAAGCGAAGACTCTGGTCATATTGTGCGGATGTGGCTGGTCCTAGTATTCATTGGTCACATCATGATAATAAGTCCGTGAAATTAACTATCCTCTAAACCCCACATTATATAGAGAAAACTGGGTTTTACAGGAGTATACATTATTTTACTCAGTTCTGCTCCTAGACATAGGTTCTGGGTACTAGTTAGAACCGCCCTATTGAGGCGGTTCTAACGAGCACCCAGAACCTATGCTTGGAGTATAAATAAGAAAAATATCACAGATTGTCATTGAAAAAGTCGTCACACTATGTCACACGAGGGTGCAATCGTAATGCCACGTCTTTCTCTTTATCGTATATATTACAGTAAAAATTTCTATATTAAGACCATCTTTGGGATTGTTCAAAAGGAGTCTTTAAGTTCACTTTTGAACAGTCCCAAAGGTGGTCCATGACCAGAGGACACTATGGGCAGAACTCACAAATAACAAATATGTGAAGCTTCCAAAATAAGGTTTTCAAAGCAGAATTAGTCTTAATAGCGGAATTTCACTGTATTTTTTTTAAATTCATAGCTTCACTTCACTTCTCAACAGCTTCTGTAAAGTGCCGTTTTATGGCGGTAGGCCGTCTTCCCGTTACGATAACACACCCCAGTGGTATAATGGCGTCTTTCATATTTCTAACTTTGGCAATTTTCAGATGAAAAACTTTGATAATTTTCTTATTTCAAGCCAAAACATGGATTGTTGGTGCTCGTTAGAACCGCCTCATTGAGGCGGTTCTAACGAGTACCTACAAGCTATGTGAGCACAAATAAGGAAAATAATGTATACCCCTGTTAACCCCACTTTTCTACATATAAAGTGTGGTTTAAAGGGGTGTTCATTACCCGGACAAGTTTACCTGATACGGTACTTCATCATAGTCATTTTTTGTTTTATTTTCTGGAAGATTGGTTGTTTTCTTAAGCATGCTTCTTTGTCTTTATGGTTGCTTGGTCTGATTTTGGTCCAATTGTTCAAAACTAACGACATCGTTTGTGAACAAGTCGTTAAAACTTTTTAAACAATCATTTAATTTGGCAAATATACTGTTTATATTTTTGCTGATTAAATGTGAGTAGCTTTTGCATCTGCAAAAGCTACTCACATTTGTGTCAGCAAAAATACCTAAACCAAAACTTTAGACATTGTATTTGCTAGAACAATTAACAATTTGACCACTAACGAGCTCGTTAAGCTAACAATGCTTTGAACAACTGGGCACAGATATGTAGGACCACAAGTGCTTATTTCATTGTTTTGTATTGCATAGATCATTGTTTTAGAGTTAGTATTAATTGGTTCATATTTGAACAGGTGGGACATGAGGCAATATCAGAATGACTTTGAATGATATGATGCCCCATTCAAGTCAGACAAAAATAGCAGCGTTCATGTATTATTGAATTTATTAAACGAGTTGAGGAAAAGGGATAAAATGCCAGGCTTTGTCGAGCATTTTATCCCTTTTCCTCAACGAGTTTAATGAATTCAGTAATACACGAGCACGAATGCAAGATTCTATTTATCATATGACATTAAAAATGCATGTTGACACAAATGTCATTATTCCGCTGTTAATAAACGCGACGTCGTTAAGGACGTCGTGCATGTAACGTTAAGGGGCGTTTCTAACTAATTTGCATATTTAATCCACTAGTGGATTATGGAATTTTTTACATGGCGTTATTACACCCTCACACGCGACCTCATATGATAAATGTACATAATAGCTGTTGTTTTGTATGTTTAATATATGTTATATAACGTATGTTTGTAGATAAGGAGAAAAAGATAACGTCACAGTCCTCAATGTGGCGGTTCTAACGAGCACCCACAACCTGTGTTTTAAGAATAAACAAGTAAAATAGCACAGATTTTCACCAGTAGCCATTTTGAAGATGTGCAAACATGCACTATGTCGCACGATCATCACGTTGACAAGTCCGTGAAATGCTCATCCCCGCCCTAAACGCCACTTTATATAGAGAACACTGGGGTTTATCGGGGTATACATTATCATTCTTATTTAGTGCTCCAAGACGGCTTGTGGATACTTGTTAACGAGCACCCACAATCTGTGTTTGCAGTACGAGATACGAAAAGAATAGAAAAGTATCAATTTTGGAGATTTGAAAAATTGCACTGTGTCGCAAGGGTGCTAGCATGCAGAGCGTTAAGCAGTTACTGGCACATACTTTACAGTTCATTTAAGCTGTCTCATTGTTTAGAAATATTTTAAACTATTTACGTTAACTGTATTTGTTGCGTGTTCATTTGTTATTAAAACTAATAAAGTATATATATTTTTTATTATTTTACAGAATTTGTATATAAAAATCATTTTATATAAAAAGAAGTTGAAAACCAAATAAACGCTAATGCAAATGACAGACGGATGTTTTGGTTTTTTGTTCACCACGATAACAAGTCCGTGAAACGAAGACCCCTATACCCCACTTTATAATTGAGAAAAGTGGAGTTTTGTGGGGGTATGCATTATCATACTTATTTTTACTCAAAAACATAAATTGTTGGTACTCGTTAGAACCGCCTCATGGAGGCGGTTCTCACGAGCACCTACCATCTATATTGATAGCAGACATAACTAGAAATGCGTCCATAGGACACGGATGCCCCCGCCTGAAAATATTTCTATGTTCGTATTCATCCATAGAAAGTTATTGACCGAGTTTAAGTTTTGGACCCTTTTTTTCAAATTTGACCTCTAAGTACGACCTTGACCTTGGAGGTAAGGACCTTGGTTTTGTGTGAGGCAGATTGTCTCATGATGGCCAACATTTCTGCCAAGTAATTTCAAAATCCATCCAGAGATAAGAAAGTTATTGACTGCGTTTAAGTTTCGGACAATTTTTTTTTTACCTTTGACCTCTAAGTATGACCTTGACCTTGAAGATTCGGATCTGGGTTTGCACGTGACACATCATATCATGATGGTTAACATATCTTCAAAGTAATTTCAAAAATCCAGAAACAAGTAAGTTATTGACTGGGTTTAAGTTTTGGACCCTTTTTTATCTTTGACCTCTCAGTATGACCTTGACCTTGGAGGTACGGACCTGGGTTTTGCACGTGACACATCGCCTCATGATGGTTAACATTTCTACAAAGTAATTTCAAAATCCATTCAGAAATAAGAAAGTTATTGACTGCGTTTAAGTTTCGAACTCCTTTTTTGACCTTTGACCTCTAAGTATGACCTTGACCTTGGAGGTACGGACCTTGGTTTTGCATGTGACACGTCGTCTCATGATGGTTAAGATTTATGCCGAGTAATTTTAAAATCCATCGAGAAATAAGGAAGTTATTGACTGCGTTTAAGTTTCGGACGCACGGACGGACGGACAGGGGCAACGCTATATGCCCTTTCCACCATTCTTCGAATGGCGGGGGCATAAAAAGATGTTATAACTTTTACCTAATATTTGTCGTTTCCGACACCATGTTGCCATTTTTTCTCATGGACATGCTTTCATAACGTTTCGTTTCTTTTCTTAGTTTGAAAGGTGTTGATAACACAAAACTCTGCCAAGTACAGTTCGAACAAATTGACCTGATAATGGTGAACTCTTTTAAGGTTCCTCAATACAGTTACTTAGCTATATTTGAGGTACTAAAAAATCATATTTGCATATAATTACCCAAAAAGATTTTTCATCAGATGGTAGTCCATGTAAATGAAAGAATATGGAAGCCAATGATTTTTATTCTAAAGTCACCATTTTTGTAATTTATTGCATTTTTCCTTGGTTTTGCAAACAAATGATATCTCAAGCCACAGAACCACAATGTGTAAAATACTGTCATAGAAATGTGGCTCAAGGTTGCCTTTAGGCACTGCAACAGAGGAATTTCAAGTAAAATACCTAAATAGTACTGAAAATTAATGATTCCCAAAAATTTAAAAAATGTAATTATCTCACCTGGTACTATTTTAAATTCAGTGTATGGTAGCCAAAATGATCAGTTCTACCAATTTGGCAACAATCTCATTGATTGGGTTGAGGTGTTGAAATCTCTTGCATTTAGCTTGTAAAGTGATTGCCCTTCTTTGGTGCTTTCAGTTATTCATTCTATATATTTCAGTCATGCAATTTATAACAATTCATGCAATCACTGCACCAAAGTTTCCCTGTGTTACTGATTGTGTTTACAGGATGGGTGATTTGATACCTGATAAATCAAAAACAAAAAATTGAAATTAAGAGAAGCCAACAGTCTATCCCCATATTTGAACTGAAGGACTGCAAGCAGCCTGTTCAGCAGCAGAAACTTTGTGCAACTGCCAATAACTGCAGTGGTATAGAAATGATGTTTACCCATTGGTTTGTTACATTGGTTCACATGAGCCACCATAAACAAATCAGTGATTTTTTGACAGGTGAACTTCTGGACAACACAAAGGTTATATTTATCTAATCTATTAAATGATCTGTTGTGTCACCTACTTACCAATGTGTAGGCTGGTTAAAACTCACAGAAGCCCAATGCATGTAATATGTTTTGATGAAAAAAGCTTGAAAATTTTATTTTTTTCAATGTGTTTACTTGCAGCTGGACCGAACAACACAATCAGGACGATGTTACACAAAAAATAGTTCGGAAAATGAATGCATACTTTTCATAAAGTAACAAATAAATTATGTTAGAAAGTATCTGAAATTTGTTGCAAGACAGTTTCAAATTTGAATATTACGTTTTAAATTAAAATAATGGTGTGCTATTGTTATTTTTGGGAAATTAGTTCCAAGGCGTATGAATACAATTTTAGTTGGCAAGATGGATAATTCCTCAATTTGACAGCTACAATACTTTGTCAGTGATGACAGGCTTCCAAGATAGGCGATGTCATAATGCTGTATGCAGGGAGAAGGCTACATAGCTGAATTTTCAAGGTATATTCATTGATGATGGGCAAAATTAAATGTGGAATGCATAAATGATGAGCATTCTGAGCATTCAAATTTACCGCAAAAAAGAAGATGGCGGCGCCCATGAAGAAAAACATGTCAAAGTTTTTTTTCTGGTTTTCAATTTAGGGAGGCTTTTTGATAGAAAGCTTGGTCCGAGTCACTAGTATTTGATGTGAACTATTGATCTGCAGCTGTTTTAGTAACTTCTAAAAAGGCTAGAAAGCAGTTTCATTTTTTCCTGGTAAAAGTGAAAATACAGAATTGCATTTATTTTCAAAGGCACAGAGATGTAGTTAATGCAAGAAAGTAGTTGCTGTAATAATCGTTGGTATCTCCAGACCTTTTTCTTCTAGGACAGGTACTTTAAAAGGAAATCAGGGTCATATTTTTGGAAAAAATAACATGCAAATCTCACACCTATATTTTTCTTGTGCAAATGTATTGAGGAACCTTAATATAATTTCATACCCGACTGAATGCATATACATGTACATGTCGCCGTTTCCCGAAGATGGCGATACTGTTATACAATACATAGAGGTCGGTAAATGGGTCGCTATTCACGTAATGCCGAAAATTCACGAGAAGTTTACGAAAGCCTACCAGCCTTGTCCTACCGAGAATTTGAATCATTATCTTTTACAAGTATTAGCTTTTACAAAAAGCTTGAGTCTACGCTATGCATACATTAATTTGTGTAATCAAAGGATTTGAAAGTAAAAAAAACCCTGTCCATTTGTATGTTGTGTTAGTGTGCCAGAAAATATGGAAGTGCATAACAGCCAAAGATTCGAAATGTTCACTCTAGTTCATATTTAAACAAAACTACCAATCTTTCACTATGACCCCAGAATACATGTTTATTTTGTAAGGCATGAGAGCGTGTGATAATCTCAAGGACGCGTTCCCGTTAGTCTCGGGTTTTATAATCAGTGTGACCATTATTACTGATGACGTATCAACACTAAAAAACATTCAACCAAACATGACCTTTTCTTATTTGCTTCCGTAGCAAAAGGAATACTTATATAGTCTACGCCCGTGGGCATAGACACCACCAGCTGATAGGACGGGAAAACAAAGTAACTATCTTTAACTTTCCGTCCAAGCTTGGTTCGAACAATTTGACTTGAGACTGACCTCTATGCATGGAATAAATAAGTCAATGCTATCGCTTAATACGTCGGCTTTCGAAAAATTCCCGTGAATTTTCGGCATCTCGTGAATTGCTACCCATTTACTGACCTCTGTGTATTGAATAACAATATCGGTATTTTCGGGAGACGGCGAAGATTAATACATGCATTCAGTCGGGTGTGAAATTATGTTAATAGAGTTCACCAGTCTCAGGTCAATTTGTTCGAACTATACCAACCGGAATGAAAGACGTACAAAAACAATGGCACTATAATAATAATAATAATAATAATAATAATAATAATAATAATAATAATAATAATAATAATAATAACATTCCAAGTAGAAAGCCAAAGCGACATTTTCTTTCCCCAAAACGTCCAAACTGCTATCCGAATAGAAGTGAAAGCAATGATCAAGATTCGATGCAATTACCTCACACCCCCATCCAAGACATCAAAGAGAAAGAAGCACGAACATAAACAACTTCACCACTATGAAAACGCCACCAGCGGAAAGCCAATGGACACATACTGATTAGTATAACACACCCGTACGACATAGTGCATTTTTCACATCTCCAAAATGGCTACTTTTCTGATGAAAATCCTTGCAATTTTTGTTATAAATGTTCAAAACATAGGTTGTGGGTGCTCGTTAGAACCGCCTCACTGAGGCGGTTCTAACGAGTACCCACAACCTATGTCTTGGAGCAGAAATAAGAAAAATAATGTATACCCCCGTAAACCCCAGTTTTCCCTATATAAATATCAATGAGGCGAAAAGCCAATGGACAAATACCCATTACGATAACACACCTGACCGACAAAGTGCATTTTTCACATCTCGAAAATGGCTATGTTTTTCTGATGAAAATCCTTGATATTTTTCTTATTTTGTACTGCAAACATAGGTTGTGAGTACTCGTTAGAACCGCCTCATCGAGGCGGTTCTAACGAGTACCCACAACCTATGTCTAGGAGCAGAAATAAGAAAAATAATGTATATCACCGTAAACCCCAGTTTTCTCTATATAATTTCGGGTTGAGGCCGGGAATGTTCATTTAACGGACTAGTTCACGTGATGTTCCCACGAAATGGCCAAACGGCTATCCAAAATTAAAAGGCATTTGCAATTCATAAATGCAAAGACGAACTAGAACAATAATAAACCACAACAGAAGAACCGCCTTGGAACGGCCAGTAAATTTTTTGCTGGAGGGGGGGGGGGGGGGGGTCTAAAATCGATTTTACGTGAAGCCACAATCCTCGTCCGTGGTTCTGGCATGGTTTAGATCAGTAGAGCAACATCTCCGAAAACATAAATCAATCGAATACAGAGATGAAACAAAGATGAGGACTCGACCACATGAAATAATCGAAATACTGGAGCAAAATTTTAAGTTAGGCTTTAGGCTGGAGCCGTCATAGAGTTTGAGGCCCGACCCGCGGGCGTGAATTAACGAGCAAAGTTATGAACCGTTATTGGGTTATATCCACAATGCATGCAGTCCGTCGTATAACTTTTATGTTGTACAGAATCTTTTTATATTGAAGAATGATTTTACGAAATTCTTCCAAACGCTTTAACGATTATTAACGTAATTTGTTCAGTCGATGGGTTGTGAGCCATTTTCGAAATGGATAGATTAGAACGGTGCGGTGATATTATATATGTTTAGCGAAGACATGTCACCCACACACGGCATTTACTCTTGGTAATGACTGCCCTTCATGTTCCATACTTAATTAGGGGATAACTGTACTGAAAATTGTCATTTGGGGAGGTAAATCGGAGGTTTTACGGTCGGAAATTTCGTTTTACGGCGACGCGTTAGCGGAGCCGTAAAACGTAATTTGCGACCGTAAAACCGACGATTTACCTCCCCAAATGACAATTTTCAATACAGTTATCCCCATTCTAATGCACTTTTTCGGTTGTTAAGCTAAAAAGTACTATTTTGCACAAGGCGACAAGCGCTGTGAGCTGCGTAAAACCAAATGCCAGCCAATGAAAAGCGACGTTACGTGATGACGTCGGGTTTCCGACAGTATATCGCAGAATATACTGTCGCAAATTTTTGACGTTATCCAATCAGACGTCGCGTTACATACGCAAGTGCATTAGAATAACTGAGTTAATAGTGGAGACAGCAAGGCTTCCACGTAAAATTGATTTCAGCCTCCCAGTAAAAAAAAAAAAAAAAATGAATGACCGTTCTAAGGCCGTTTGTCCATTTTGTTGGAAAGTAACTCCGCTTGTGATATTTTCATTATCATCAGGAAAAACGCCTATTTAATTCCCCTCGTTTTTGTTTGATTTGAGGTTTAACGTCCCCGTCAACACTGTAAAGGCCATTTTGGAGACGTTGTTTCCAATTTTGTGAGACTTTTACCCGACAATGAGATGAATTGACATCTCAAGCCCTGCCGCCTAATAAAACCGACAGGGTGTATCAGCATGGACGACTCGCACAGCTTTTCCTGTAAGCGGTTTTACCAGTACTCGTGTGCGGGTTGGATCAGCTCTGCGTGGAAGCATCATGCAGCCCATATATTTCTTCAAGCGGGGACCGGAATTCCCCTCGAACCTTACTACCATATTGTAAAATTGGGGTTTACAGGGGTAATTTTTTTTTTCTTATTTCTGCTATAAAATATAGATTGTCGTTACTCGTTAGAACCGCCTCGATGAGGCGGTTTTAACGAGTACCCACAATCTATATTTAGAGCAGAAATAAGAAAAATATCACAATTTTCATCTTAAAGTTTTCGCTTTTTCGAATATAAAGTTTACAATGTGTTTATATAGGCGTGTTTTCGTAATGGGTGAACTTGTTTTATGGTTGTGCTTCTTCTCGTTTTGTGTCTTGGATGGGAGGTGTGAGGTAATTGTATTGATTCCTGATCATTGCCTTTACTTATGTTCTTCCTTTCCGAAAGAAACGCAAGCACACAACAGCTGTTGGCAAAGCTATAGAGTCAGTTGTTTGGGGAGTGTAAGGGTGATGTCATTGCAGATAGATCTTAACCCATTTTGCACCAAATGGAATCTTCCACCTGCTGTAAAGGGCAAGTCCATTTCAGAATTTCGGGGTGTCAGTTTGTTATTACTTCAAAATTTGGAAAATGGCTGAAGAGCAAAGCGTGTAGGCCTTGATCTGGGCATGCACTCTTTGCTAATTATCCCTTTTGGGGTTTCAGGTAAAATGGGTTAAGAGAGGGGATCATTATGTTAATGAATTAAAGAAACTGAAAGAGAAAACTAATGAGAAACGGAGTGTGTGTGTGTGTGTGTGTGGTGTGGGGGGGGGGGTCAAAGCAGATTTGTTAAAGGAGGCCAAGTTATTTAAAATTCACATAAGACTAAACAAAGCCCTGTTAAATGCAAATTTTAGTTTTTGTACCACCAGACAAAGCCCTGTTTAATATAAATTTAAGTTTTTGTACCACTGCTGATCTTTCTAAATTGTTGACTCTATGTCTTACTGCCATTAAAACCATGTGATTAACGATTGCGACAGGGTCTATAAAAGATGCGGCAAGAATCTCTTTCGGTCCATTAAAATTTCGAATGAGGTTTTAAATAACTAATATCCGGACGCTGTAGTGCACTTAGTGTGTCTTGACAGTTAACACTACACTAGCCACTAATCTTATAAAAGAAAAACTTAATGACTTAAGGATAGACTACATCATAATGTCAAGATATTTTCTCTTTTTTTCGCAAATGACTTTTTTTCCGAATCCGTTTTATATTTCACATCTTAACCCATATATGCCTAGTGGCCCTTTTTTGGGACGTTGGCAAACAGTGTAGACCCAGATCAGACGCCGCATAACGCGGCGTCTGATCTGGGTCTACACTGTTTGCTCAAAGAACATACATTTTTGTACAACTTACATTAAACAAAACAAATCTGACACCCCTATAATTGAAAATGGACAACTCCAAATTTATAAGATGGAAGATTCCATTGTCATATATGGGTTAAGTTAAAAGTCTGACTTGATAAATTGGCGGGATCAACGACGAGGATTGTGGCAACCTCATAACAATTTTACAGTAACTATTTTACTGATCGTTCAAAGTGGGTGCTTCTCTTGTGGTTATTATTGCCTTTGCTTGTCTTTGCATGTATGCACTGCTGTTGACATTTTTGTTTAAAGTTTAGAAAGCCATCTGTCCATTTTGTGGTAAATAACTTTCATTTTTTGATTGGAACATCGATGGAACCTACCATTTATACAGACGGATAGTATCAGTTCCTGATCTTTTCCCTTTTTCATTTGTATGTTGAAACTTAAGGTACTTAAAATTGAAAATTTTGTTTATTATATCAGGCCAGGCACGTTTTGATTTGCCCTCGAATGAACCTCGACAATAATGAATGGCAAAACAGTTTCTTAATTGGGAGCCTGTGAGATCAAAGATAGACTATTCACCCAGCTAAATAAAGATAACAGTTGGTTGGGACAAACAACAGGCCAAAGACAATTCAGATTCCTGCTAGCCTAAATTGCCAGGCATCAATTATTTTTAAACACTGTCGCCTCTAAAACCACTGGGCCTGATAAAGCCTCCGTTGGATTGAGGAAGAAAAGATATTGCAAGTCAACCATTTGCAAAATCTTCTTTGGAACCAAAGGAACTATGTAGGCATTATGTAGAAATGATTATCATATGCTGACATTGATATATTTCACGGCAATGCTAGGTTGCTTATTTTAAAATTTTTTATGAGGTTTAGCTGAAATTTTAGCAGCCTGTAAGTGAAGCTTTGAAAACCACAGAGCCAAAGGACACAAAACTGAAAGTTTTTAATACTATATTCAAGGAAATCTTGCACCTTTGACTTTGACCCTGGCGCAGTTCGTTTGTAGTTAGGTAGGCAGAAAGTAGACGTTTTCGGAATGATACCCATACATTAGCCTTGGCCTATCTAACGCCATACCAGTTTGGGTTATTTTAGGATTAGTAAAGAGAAATGGATATATCGCGGATTTTTACTTAATTTAGTGCATAAAGCCACCGATTGAGTACATGAACAGTAAGTGTTTACGAGCGCAGGCGTCTCAAGTCACCTATAGTTAGTGACACGTGGGCACACACAAAAACAGATGAAACATGAACCAACGGCACAAAGCCAAATAACAAATAAGACACTGCAAAAGGACGACCGCCTTGGGACGGTCAGTAGTAAAACTGACCAATCTGAAATCATTGAAGCCTTTGGCTTGACTCATAGATATTTGGATGACTTATGAGATATTGATAATATCTACTTCGATGGTTTGATCAGTCCAATTTATCCCCACCCCACCCTTCCAGAACTTCAGTTAAAAACAAAAGCATATACTGCTGATAGCAGGGCTCAGTTTTTGGATTTACATCTGTCTTTCTTACATGCTTTTCAATGAATGATAGAGATTTATCAGTGAAATATAAATCGATATTTTCACTGTTTCAAACAGTGAAAATACGATTTTTTATTTTTCACTGTTTGGGACTACTTTTTTCTTCAAATCTAACTCTAATTTCAATTTTATCTTTGTCAGATAACTGAACAATACTGAAATGTGTTCTAATTGACGCATATCCCGTTCATGTGTGACGGGGACGTTACTGACGTCATTTATGACGCTGACGTCACGTCTTTTGTCGCGCGACGTTCGACTTGCCAGCAACTTCTTTGGAAAACTACTCTCTCAATTATTTCATTAATCATTCATAATAATACCATCCCAGGCCATTTCTCAGGTGCAAACTTTTAGTTTACACCCAATAGTATACCCACTAAACACGATGGACACCACTAAATTGACGAGAAACGAACAGGAACAAAGATAATTTTCTCCGAATGTGAGCGACACAATTAAAGACGCTAAATATTGCCTTTTGAAGCATGTAAGAAACAGAAAATTTGATTTTTTCAGTGCAAGATCAAATTTTATTTCACTCATGAGCACCAAAACTGCTATTTTCACTCGTGGCTACGCCACTCGTGAAAATAACAGTTTTGGTGTTCATTCGATGAAATAAAATTCGATCTTACACTGAAAAAATCAAATATCCTATATATTGTAGATGGGTTTGTTTCCTGCAAACTTTATGATAAACGCGATGAGTTTGATTTTGTGATTGAAAATTTCCCTTTCTTAGATAATGATGTCCTCGTGCGACATTCTATGGCGTTTATATTTCGCAATCGATTCGATTTTCCACAGTGTCTAGTCATACAATTGACTTCAACACTCGTTATAAATTATTACTTGCTTAATCAAGGTTATCGGAATCACACATTACGCAAAGCCTTTTCTAAATTTTAAAGACTTCATTCCGATTTAATTTAAAAATTCAATGTTGGACTCCCGCCCCCGCCCATCGAGGCTTGAAGATTGACTGCATGATGCTTCCACGCAGAGCTGAAACTTACCGCACACGAGTACTGGTCAACCGCTTAGGGGATCTTAACAGAAGTGAAGGCAATGATTAGGAATCGATACAATTAACCCACAGCTCCGATCAGATACACCAAAGGGAAAGAAACACAAACATGAAACAACTAAACACTAGTGGAAACATTAATAGCGGAAAGCGAAAAGGACAGTTGCTTTCTCACAAATTGGCCAATTGGCTATGCAAAACAAATAATATGAGCGAGACAAACCATAACAAAAATAAACCGCGACAGAAGAACCGCCTTGGAACGGTCAGCGAAAAGAATTTCACGGGGGGGGGGGGGGTGGGGTTAGGGGGACTTATATCGATTTTAAGCCTGCCCAGGCAAAGGGGTGCGAGTCGGACCGTCCATGCTAATAAACCCTATTGGTTTCATTGGGCGTCAGGGCCAGAAATGTAATTCCATCTCAATGTCAGGTTAAAGTCCAATAAAATTGGAAGCAACGTTTCCAAAATAACCTATACAGGGTTGACGGGGAGGTTAAACCTCAAATCAAACAAACAAATCAATGCTGGACTTAAATCTCTTCTGAAACAAGGTCTATCGGAACCCGAATTGTATGGTTATTTAATATATAAATTCAAAATATATATACTTGCAATGACTTCAGTACCAAATTTCGTCAAATCATTCTTTAATATAAAACGATTGCGTACAACATAAATGTTATACGACAGCCAGCATGCATGGTAGTTAACCCAATCAGGGTTGATAACTTTGCTTCCCTCTTTAATTGCACGCCGGGGGCTCAGACCTAAGATTCTATGACGGTTCCAGCGTAAATTCGTACTAAGAATCAAAATTTATTTGTATGTAATGTTGGTTGGTGCCTGATGCTCTATGGTCGGACCCAGTGTTGTTTCATCCATGTGGTTGTTTGATTTTTCTGTTCTCGGAGATATTGCACTGATCAGTTAAGTAGCCTTCATGCGGACTGAACGAATTATCTGCCTAAATTGCGACGGAAGGGCGAGGACTGCGGCCACGAAAAATCGATTTAAGACCCCCCGCCCAGTGAAATACTTTTCACTGATCGTTCCAAGACGGTTTTTCTGTCGCGGTTTATTTTTGTTATGGTTCGTTTTTGATTGTGTGTATCGCTTATATCTTTTTGTTTTGGACAGCCAATTGGTCGTTTTGTGGGTAAGTAACTGTCCTTTTGGCTTTCCGCTGTTGGTGTTTCTGTTGGGGTCTAGTTATTTCATTTTGGTGTTTCTTTCCCTTTTGTGCGTCTTTTGGGGTGGAGTGGTTAATTATATAAATTTCTGATCTTCGTCTTCACTTCTGTTTTTTATTTCATGCAAACTGTATGATAAACTAGATGGTTTTGACTTAGAGATTGGAATTTTTCTTTGTTGGATGAGGATCTTCCTGGTGGGACATCCTATGATGTTTATAATTCACAACTGATTCGGTTCGCCACACTGTCTGGTTTTGAAACTGACTTCAACAATCAAAACCAAATAATTTACCGCTTATCTTAAATCTGGGTTTATCAAGTACAAACAAATCAATGTTGGACTTAAATCTCTTCTGCAACAAGGTCTATCGGAACCCGAACTGTATGGTTACTTAGTATATAAATTCCCTTTGGTGTCTCTGATGGGAGCTGCTGGTTAATTGTATCGATTCCTGATCATTGCCGCCACTTCTATTATCAAGGTTGTCGGTATAATAAACTACCCAGTACTTTTCGAAATTTTGTAGACGTCATTTCGTTATTGTTTCAAAATTACATGTTTGATTTAAATTTCTTCAGCAACAAGGCCTATCGGAACCAGACTTTTACAATGAATAAGTATAGAAATTCAGAAAAATATGCATGCATTGATTTTATTACTCAGTTTTGCAAAATTGCTTTTCGATATAAAAGGAATGTGTAAGACATAAATGTAATATTATAGACTTTATACATGGCATTTAACCCAATCATGGTTGATAACTTAGCTTCCCGTTCTTTATTGCACAACTGTAGCTAGCACCTCTTACTCTATGGTGGCTCGAGCCTAAAGAATTTTAAGTGAGTCGGTTGGTGACTGATGCTCTGTCTCTGGACGTGCCCATCGGACCATCGGAGTTCAACTGTTGAATTTCTTTTGCTTCAGTATTTCATGCCGTCGAGTCTTCATCGTTGTCTTATTTCTGAAATCATTTGATTTTTATATTCTTGAAGACATCGCAACATTATGGTTCACTATAACACCTAAGGATTTTTAACTGGTATCTCTGTTTAACAGGAGATTTCAACCATCGGGATGACTTGCAAACTGGAAACCGTTTGAGATGAAAACCCCTGTGATACAACGCATAATGAAGTAATGTACTAATTTCTTCATTTTGATTTTTTTTCATTTCATTATGCGTTGGCGTAGTCGACGCGAAATGAAGTAAAAAAAATATTTCATTTCGCGTTGATATGCACCATATCGACGCAAAATGAAGTAATAATGGAAGAACATAGCTGTCTACGAAAGGAGACCAAAGACTTAGGAAGCAATACAGGTAAATTCCAATATAAATACCACATTTGAGACAGTTCAAAAGTGGTCTCTAAGACCACATTTGAACAGTCCCAAAGATGGTCTTCCACAAGAGCACACTGAATGTTGCAATCACAAAGAAAATGTAACTTAAACCTTCAAAATATGCTTTAAAACAAAATTTGTCTTAATTTTAGGTGGTCTTAATAGCGGAATTTCACTGTATTTGATTATGTTAGTAGAGTTAAAACTGAACGCCTTACAGTAGTTTGGTCTCATGTCTGATGTTTTTCCCTCATTTGTGTTTTAAGGCTCAACACATGATCATGTAGTGCACACAATAGTTGGGGTGGGGGACCATATTGGCTTGGACCAGTCCATAGCCCAGTTGTTTGTCCATCTATGCATCTTAAAAAGAGTGCGAGTGTGTTTCAGTTTCCGTCCCACCAACAGCTAAGGTCATACAAAATAGCGAACTTGGTTTCAAGACTCATTCATACGGAAACGGGATCTCGGTTTCAAGACTGGGATCGACCCTGCTACCACGGTTTATCAGGCGAGTAGCTATAGCATAAATACTACACCACATAGGCTTCTATGTCTTATATGGAACTAGATACGTATATATTAAGGACATTTGCTATACAAACTTTATGGTGCTTCTTAAACGGAAATCGACCTTAGTTATAACTCACCAGGGGGAGTTTAACGGAGAGTCATTGGTCCGTCGTCATCTGCGTCTCCAAAATGACCTAAATAGTGTTGACGGTGACGTTATACCTCAAATCAAACAAACAAACTGTCGACGCATAATGAAGTAAAATTAAGTATGCCACCTATCACCGCAAAATGAAATAATTCTTTCATTTTGCGCAAACCTCTTAGTATCGACGCATAATGAATTAAAAAGTACATTTTATTTCATTTCGCATCGACTATGCCAACGCATAATGAAGTAAAAATTTCAAAATGAAGAAATTACTACATTACTTCATTATGCGTTGTATCACCCCTGTCTAAAGGTTCAGTCAGAATAAGGCTTTGTGTGATGTATTTGGCTACGATGAATTGGGAGTGTGGCCACTTCGCACGTTGCATTTTCACCAGTTGTTGCCGTCACATTGTTTGGTGGGTGTGTGAGAGCTCAATTGAAAATAACACTCTAGCTACAACCAGGATAATGATAGATCATCGTACGATAGTCGGGTTCTTGGGCGAAACTGGTAGGCAGCTCATACCTCATACAAGCCACGCGCGAGTCATGTAGTATAATTGCCCGCAATTTGTATTTGGGTGCAAATAAGGTCCATTTAGAGCAGAAAATTGTCGTAGGAACAGCAAGTAAATCGTGCGAGCATCATGAGTTCCTCGCGGGAGGATTACGCGATCCTTCCCGGAACAGCGATTTCAAGCTACCACCGCTAGGCAAACAAAAAAGTAAAAGGCGAACGAGTCTCGGAAGGGCGTTCGGCACATACAAGGTTTAGGCAACTGCGAACGTAAGGAATACATCAGGAGACCTAGGACTGTCTGAATGAGACAAAACAGAGATTCCCGTAAAACTAGTTGACTGTGTAAATGTTTTGGAATCGCATGCTGATATAATGACTAGATCTGCTATGCTAAACATGCACCGGGGTATGACGAAACACATAGAGGAAGGCATTTGAGGCCAACACTATGTATCTACTAAGTCATCCAAGAATCATAGAGCAGGACAAATTTCATGATCAAATTGGTTCGGCATTGAGAAAGTGTTATAACTTAGAGACAATGTCTTTTTTAAGAATTTGTCGTGTCTATGTCAAATTTTAATGTAATATTTGACTTCCTGATTAGTATTAAATTGGGAAATATAGCTATAAATCCTAAAAACGGAAGCGTACCCGGCGAAACACAAACACGGAAGTGTTTCAACTTCTTGCATCCATATTTGAGGGCTATTTATATGGTTCCATCTGTATGCGTGTAACCGCAAACTACCGATATGTTTTTGTTTGTGTTTAAAGAAAAGGACATGATCACATGCTATGAATCAATTAGTTTTACAGGCATTGCTAAAATCCGTAATTTCTTCCTTCTTCCCAAACGTATGAAGAAAGGGTAAAAGAATCTATAACCGTTTCAATCGGAGTTAATTAATCTTATAACCATATACAATAGAGTGGTTTCGTAACGGGACAATATGAGTGGGGATTTCATATCACATAATAATACAAACAAACAGAAATCAAGCAGAGACGACTGGCTCCGAGTGTAGGCGGAAATAATGTCCTGAACGAGGATTTTAACTGTATATAGTGGAACTTCAATGGCTTGAACACCTTTGGGCCCTCTAAAATCTGTTCCAGACAAGGGTAGTTCGAGCCACTGAGGGTTACTGTCAGGAGACATAACGATATACGTTTGGACATCTTTTCGGTGTTCTATAATGAAAATGTATGTTGTGTGTACTCATTAGAATCGCCTCATCGAGGCGATTCGAATGAGTACACACAGCATACATTTGCAAGATAAAAGACTAAAATCTCCTAAATTATCCCCCACTTTTTCTAATTTAGAGGATATCCCTAGGGGCTCAAGAATAAGATCGGCTCAGCCATGGTTAACGGGCCATCGGTGTTCGAGCCATCGAAGTTCAACTGTATTCATATACTGTAAGCAAGCACTGTAGAAATGATCAGGCGGCGTCTGACATTGGTATGCACTGTGCGAGCTCAGATAATCAACCTTTTTACACAGTACTTTGGCGTCACATGGAGAAGAATAGCGATGCTAAAATAACCGTCACCTGGATTTTGTACATGGTTAGCGATAGTCACGTGGACATGAGCAGGCGGGACAATTCTGTAGTTAGTAACTATTGATAGATTGATAATCAAAACGAATTTTACATTATCTTTGCTGCTAAGGTTCATGCAAAATAGAAGTGAAGGCAATGATCAGGAGTCGATACAATTAACCCACAGCACCCGTCAGAGATAACAAGGGAAATAAATACAAACATGAAACAATTAGACCCTAATGGAAACATCACTAGCGGAAAGCGAAAAGGACAGTTACTTTCCCACAAAATGGCTAACTGGCTATCCAAAACAAAATAATATAAGCGATACACACACTCAAAGACAAGCCATTACAAAAATAAACCATGGCAGAAGAACCGCCTTGGAACGGTCAGTGAAACGAATTTCACTGTGTGTGTGGGGGTGTTTAAATCGATTTTACGTGGCCACAATCCAGAGCATACATATAGGCGCAGTCTTGCAAGAATTTCTGCTGCTCGCAGACATATATTTTATTTTTGATAGCCTATTGGCCATTTTGTGGGAAAGTAACTGTCCTTTTGGCTTAATTGATATTTCCATTAGGGTCTGTTGTTTCATGTTTGTGTTTCTATCCCTTTGGTGTCTCTGATGGGAGCTGTGGGTTGATTGTATCGATTCCTGATCATTGCCTTCACTTCTATTTTTATAGACATTGTTTGTGTACAGTTCACTAACAAAGGCAGCCATTACGAAAACACGCCTATACAAATATATTGTAAACTTTACCGCCGAAAAAAAATTGTGATATCTCTCTTATTTCTGCTCAAAATATAAATTGTGAGTACTCGTTAGAACCGCCCCATCGAGGCGGTTCTAACGAGTACCCACAATCTATAGTTTAGAGCAGAAATAAGAAAAATAAGGTATACCCCTGTAAACCCCGGTTTTACTGTATAAAAGTGGGGTTCAAGTGGGTCAAAATTATATAGGCGTTTTCGTGATGAATCCGAACAATATTTTTGGTTCTCATTACGAAAACACGCCTATACAAATACATTGTAAATTTAAACCGCCAAAAAGAAAAAAAAAAGAAAAACGATTTCAAGATGAAAAATTGTGATATTTTTTTCTAATTTCTGAGCAGAAATAAGAAAAAAATGAATTTAACGTTACCCTTGTAAACCCCAGTTTTACTATATAAAAGTGGGGTTCAAGGGGGTCAAAATTATATAGGTGTGTTTGCGTGATGAGTTTGCTGGATAGGTGTGAATCGGGAAAATATTTTTGGTTCTTTTGGCTTACCTCTGAGTGCTAAAATCTACTTTTTGAGGAGCCCTGTCATTTGTTTCAAATTAGAATGATATTCCCGTATGACATATTGCTTTCGTCAATGCTCCGAAAACTGACATTTTGGCTGATGAAAATTTGTATTTCTTACCTCTTCTACATACATAGAATACGTGTGCTCGTTAGAGCCGCCACATTGAGGCGGTTTAACACCGAGTACCAACCATCTATGTTTTTAGACAGAAAAAAAAAAAAAAAAAAAAAAACAGAAAAGAAAAGAAAAAGAAAACAATTTAAACCTACTGTTGTCTATATATATATACACTTGGGTTTACAAACATTACGCAAACACGCCTATAAAAATACATTGCCACCTTTATCGCCCCCCACCCCCACCCCCCCCAAAAAATGAAAATTTTATGATGAAAAATTGTGATATTTTTCTTTTTTCTGCTCAAAATATAGATTGTGGGCACTCGTTAGAACCGCCTCATCGAGGCGGTTCTAACGAGTACCCACAATCTATAATTTAGAGCAAAAATAAAAAAAATAAGGTACATGTATACCTCCGGAAACCCCAGTTTTATAAAAAAGTGGGGTTCAATGGGGTCAAAATTATATAGGCGTGTTTTCGTGATGGATGACCATTTCAAGGGTTTCTCAACGTGACCCGTTTCATTAGGAAACCTCGCTTATACAAATACATTGCAAATTTTACCACCGAAAACGCGAAAATTTTAAGGTAAATAATTGAGTCATTTTTCTTATTCCTGATTAAAATACAGATTGTAGGTACACGTTAGAGCCGCCTCCATCAGGCGGTTCTAAAGAGTACTCACAATCTATCTTTTAGAACAGAAATAAGAAAAATAAGATTAACCTACTATATAAAAATGGGGTTCAGGGGGTCAGAATTATATTGGTGTGTATCGTGATGGATCTCAGTTGTAGTAAGGGTGGAGGGTAGGGTTAGAAAAAAAAGATTTCGAAAGACGCATATGCAAGTAAACAAAGTTTTATATTTGTAGGGAATGGGCTGCATGATGCTTCCACGCAGAGCTGAATCCGGCCCGCACACTAGTACTGGTAAACCGCTTAGAGGATCTAAGCCTGTCCAGGAACCGCGATGCGAGGCGGACCGTCCATGCTAATAAACCCTATTGGTTTCATTGGGCGATAGGGCTTGAGATGTCATTTCATCTCAATGTCGGGTAAAAGTCCCACAAAAATGGAAGCAACGTCTCCAAAATGACCTTTACAGTGTTGACGGGGACGTTAAACCTCAAATCAAACAAACAAACAAACAATATTTGTAGGGAAATAACAGTTTTATCCATCTTTTGACGTTTAACGTTGCTTTTTATACTTAATGTTGGATTCATTTATTATTCTATTTATAGATTAATGATCGAAATGGGTTATCTGTCAAACCAGCTTCACTCTTTCCTAAGCCTTAAGCGCCATAAATAGTAACACCTTCAGTGGAGGCAAATTCTTTCAATACTGTTATTATCTCTCTTCAGTGGAGGCAAATTTTTTCAATACTGTAATTGTCTCTCTTCAATGGAGGCAAATTCTTTCAATACTGTTTTGTTTGTTTGATTTGAGGTTTAACGTCCCCGTCAACACTGTTAAGGTCATTTTGGAGACGTTGCTTCCAATTTTGTGGGACTTTTACCCGACATTGAGATGAAATGACATCTCAAGCCCTATCGCCCAATGAAACCAATAGGGTTTATTAGCATGGACGGTCCGCCTCGCACCGCGGTTCCTGGACAGGCTTAGATCCTCTAAGCGGTTTACTAGTACTAGTGTGCGGGCCGGATTCAGCTCTGCGTGGAAGCATCATGCAGCCCATTCCCTACAAATATAAAATTTGATGAAAATTGAGATTATGATCTTATGACGAATGATGAAAAACTGACCTTGATATTATCAAAAGTGTCCGTGAATGAAAGCAGAGTTAGTCTGATTCAAACAAAACTTGATTCAGTTCTAAATATTAAATCACGGGTTTCTTCTATAGAAAATGTGGTTAAATCACAAAATGATAGACTTAAACTCCTGGAATACAGGTCATTAGATATTGAGGCTCGGAGTAGGAGGAGAAACTTGTTGTTTAAGGGTATTCCAGAAAACAGACGTGAGAATTGTTTTGAGGCTGTTCGAGATTTTATAAGCATGAATCTGAGAATAAATACAGACATGTATCTTGAGAGAGCCCACAGACTTGGCCGCTTCAGTATAAATAGAGCCCGGCCCATTATCGTCGCATTCCGTGACTTTTGTGACACAGAGGAGATCCTACGTGCAACCCCCTTACTTAAAGGTTCTAATTACGGTGTGAGTAGGGACTATCCTAATGAAATCGCCAAGGCTCGACAGTCCCTTTGGATGCAATTTAAGGATATTCGGGGTAACAACCCAAATAAGAAAGTCACCCTTGGGTACCCCGCTAAAGTCATTGTGGACGGTGACACAGTTATTGATAAATTCCCGGACTGGTTCTCTGTGCTTAATGGTAGTCGTGTTAGCTGTATATTTGGTGATCAAAACCTGTCAAGCAGGCAAGTTGTAAATATAGCTGAAACCGGTTCTACAGCCTTTAATAGCCGTGAAAGTCCAGTTATTGATAACCGTGGGCACACTGTAAATGGGTCAGACACAATAAATAATAGTAAGCAGTGTGTATCAAAAGCAGCCATCGCCGATGAAATTGTACATTCGCCAAATGAAATAAATGAAATGCAGATAGATGAACCGCGTTCGCCATCCATTATTAATACTGCGGGTGTGACTGAGCAGTCTGCAAGTGCTTCAGCAGAAACCAGTGTCGTAACGCATTCCCAGTCACGCGGTAGAAGTGTGACCCGTAAAGCGGAAGCTAGGCAAAGGCGGGCACAATCAGCATTTTCACGCGTTCGTGAACGTCGGTCCATCACGCAAGGGAAGCCTAAGAAAGATGAACCCAAGGTCACACAGCATCAGACACAGGTATCACAAACAGGCATCCCTAACTCTCAGCCTATACAGGATGAATCACCCCCTCCCGATGACGAAAGGTTAACGCCCACTCAATTGCCAGAAGGCGATAATAGTCCGTTACTATAGGATCCCCCGGGGGAACATGTATGCCATGACAAACTTACGAACCCAATGAAAAATAAATTCAATAACGCTAAAGCTTGTGAGATGAAGATAGCTTCCCTAAATGTCTGTGGTCTAAAGAGACGCTTAGAATACCCCGAGTTTGTCACTTTTTTATGAGTATGACATTTTGTGCTTCTTGGAAACGATGGTTGACGACACTGATGTTATCTCTTTTCCAGGTTTTAGCGCTATATCACAACCGCGCAAACAAAAATATTTTCGTAAATCAGGTGGTTTGGCAGTGTTAATAAAGGACAGATTATCTGGATTTTGCAAACATGTAGACACCATATCTGATTACATTCTGTGGTTGTCCATCGACAAAAGCATTACTAATACGGATGAAAATATAATAATCGGCACTATTTACGTCCCACCAACACAATCTAGATTCTTTAATGATGAAGAGCTGACCAACCTTGAAAATGAGATAACATCTTTGTGCAGTAACCACAAGTATGTGTTCATTACTGGCGATTTAAACGCAAGAACGTCACATCTAAATGACTTTACCCAACTTGATCAATTTGTTTCCGACATGTTTGAATTCGACGATGGTACCGCAAATTTCTTTGATAAAACCAATGTGCTTGATAGATTAGGCATCCCACTCCAAAGAGCTTCAAAGGACACGAAAACTAACAATTTGGGTTATTGGCTGATTGACACCTGCAAAAACAATAATCTGTTTATCATAAACGGAAGATATGGAAAAGATACCGGGATCGGCTCCGCAACCTTCCGGATAAATCATTAATTGACTATGCAATTTGTACCGCCGAAAGTTTTGATCCCTTGAATGAATTTGAAGTCGTAGAGCTGGACCCATTATTTTCAGACGGTCATTCATTATTATCTTGGTCATTGTCTGGCAAAGTCATGGATAACTCGGCTCTTATAAATAGGCAAACTGACGCGAGCAGCTACAAATGGTGCGAGGACTCAACAACAAAGTTTATTGGTAGTATCAGTATGCAAGAGGTTTATAATCTGAATGACAAACTAAATGATTTCGATCCTAGGATATCAGATAATCAGTTGATACATGAAACAATAAATGGAAGTACAGATAAAATTGCTGATTTGTTTATGCAAGCCGCATCAAAATCTCTAAAACAGAAACGACCATTTTATAAACGTAGGTCATTCGATAAACCGTGGTTTGGCCCAGCTTGTAAAATTGCTAGGAAAAAATATCACAGAGCTAAAAATATATACAAACAAATTAAAAATAATCGCACTAAAAATGACTTAAATAGAAACTGTAAATTATACAAACAAACTATGAATAAATATATTAATCTATACAAAAAAGAAAAAACACAAAAACTTAGAGCCATGCAGAGTAAAAACCCTAAAGATTATTGGAAATATCTGAAAAGTTTAAATACCAAGTCCAACAAAGAACAACCTACATTAGACAGTTTTTATGAATACTTTAAAAATATTAACAAGAGTAATGAGCCGCAAGAAAGTTTTACCAACATTAACATAGACGGTGAAGATAATATACTAAATAGAAAAATATCTAAAGAAGAAATTAGTATTTGTATTAAAAATATTAAAAATGGCAAATCACCTGGTGAAGATAAGATAATTAACGAGTATATAAAATCAACAAAGGAACTATTTTTGCCAATATATGAGAAGCTATTTAATATTGTGTTTGAATCCGGTATGTTTCCAAATGCGTGGCTTGAAGGTTCGATTAGGCCAATATATAAGAATAAAGGTGATCCCAAAGTAGTGCAAAACTACAGACCAATTACTATACTAAGCTGTC
The DNA here is from genome assembly GCA_963580285.1 of Lucinisca nassula. Taxonomy (NCBI): domain Eukaryota; kingdom Metazoa; phylum Mollusca; class Bivalvia; order Lucinida; family Lucinidae; genus Lucinisca; species Lucinisca nassula. The sequence goes on along the minus strand of OY757021.1, from coordinate 64,868,590 downwards.
TGGGAAAAGTTTTCACTGCTGTTCTTAACAGAAGACTTACATTTTTTCTAGACAGCAGTGGTATTCTTTTAGAAAATCAAGCAGGTTTCCGCAAAAATTATTCAACCACTGATCATATTTTTGTCTTAAACTCGCTGATAGAAATTTTGAAATCTAGCAAACAAAAATTATTCTGTACCTTTATAGATTTTTCCCAAGCCTTCGATTCCATTTGGAGAGTTGGTTTGTGGAGAAAACTGCTCTTTAATGAAGTGGAGGGTAAATTCTTTCGAATTATCCACTCTATGTATGAAAATATTAAATCATGTGTTAAGTTAAACAATCAATCGTCCCCCACTTTCGCAAGTGAATGCGGGGTAAGGCAGGGTGAAAATCTCTCGCCCTTATTATTCTCCCTGTACTTAAACGATCTCGAGAGCTTTCTTCTGTCTGGTGGCGTTGAAAGTCTGGATTTTGAAATTATTACACAAGAATTGCACGTTTATCTAAAACTTTTATTGCTACTATATGCAGATGATACAGTTATTTTTTCAAACGATCAAGAAAATTTCCAAATATGCTTAGATAACTTTTATGAATATTGTACCTTGTGGAAACTAAACATCAATTTTGATAAAACAAAAATTGTAATTTTTAATTCGAAATCTAAAAATAATCCCATTTTTAAGATAGGAACAAGTGACATTCAAGTGGTTGATAGCTACAAATATCTAAGTGTGTTTTTATCTAAGTCCGGCAGCTTCTTAAATGCTAGAAAACATATAGCAGAGCAAGCAAGAAAGGCAATGCATCTTCTATTTATGAGAGCAAATAACTTAGAGCTACCATTAGACCTACAAGTTAAACTTTTTGATAACACAGTTCTCCCCATTTTAACATATGGTTCTGAAGTCTGGGGCTATGAAAATATTGATCTAATCGAACGCGTCCAAATGGAATTTCTGAGGCGAATAACAAGAAGTAGGAAAAGTACTCCTAAGTATATTTTATACGCTGAACTAGGAAGATATCCCCTAGAAATTACTATTAAACAAAGAATGGTAAATTTTTGAGTTAGATTACTGAAAGGGAAAATATCTAAGTTGTCTCATAATATGCATCTGTTTATTCTACATTCGAATCATGTTAATTCCAAGTGGATTCATCATATACAAGCAATAATAAATAGCATTGGAAGGCCTGACATATGGTTCCGGCAGTCAGACAAAATCTCTTGCTCATTAGGGAAATTAGTCAAACAAATTTTACAAGACCAATACTTGCAGACGTGGAATTCACAACTGGACACTTCCTCTAAGGGGCGCAATTATAGCTTATTTAAATTTGACATTTGTTGTGAAAAGTATATTACAATCCTAAGCGGATCTATGTTATATACGATGCTAAAATTTAGAACATCCAATCATAAACTTCCTGTTGAAACCGGGCGATGGAATAATACCGAACTGACAGACAGAAAATGTAATCTTTGTCAACTAAACGACATAGGGGATGAATTTCACTATTTACTTGTCTGCCCTTTTCTCGATAATGAACGGAAGCTGTATGTCAGTCGGTATTACTATCGATCACCTAATATAATGAAATTTAAAGAACTCCTACAAATACAGTCCGAGATTAAACTGAAACGACTATGTTAATTTATGAGGGTAATAATGAATCTTTTTCCTTAGGTTTCCTCTAAAAAGTACGTACCCTTATTATTATTACTATTATTATTATTATTATTTTGAAAACTATACTGAACACTTAACTAGAAAAATATCCTACGGTGTCACTGATTGCTTATGACTGCGCTAGACAACGTAGCCTATGTTTGTTTGATTTGAGGTTTAACGTCCCCGTCAATATTATACATGTCAGTCTGGAGACGTCGCTTCCGGTTTTGTAGGGATTCTGCTCGGCTCTTGGATGGGGGCATCTCGGGCCGTGTCGCCCAGTGGGGACGATGGTGTATGTAGGCGTGGACGGTCCGACTTGTGCCGCTTTGCCTGAGTGGGCTTGGATCCTCTAAGCGGTTTACCAGTACTTGTGTGCGGTCGGGTTTGGCTCTGAGCTGGGGCATGGTGCAGTCTGTCTGTTTCTTCGGGCCCCGACGGGCGGGGGCCATAGACAACGTTGTCATGTGAACTAGTGACACGGTAATGAAGGTCCTTTATTTGTGACGCTCTTAAGGTCATATTATGAAGCATCTAAAATAACCTACACACAAATATGTATTTGATTAAGCGTCCATAACTATAATGTACCATACAACATGACCCGGACCTGATTGTTTATTTCTTATTTCAACACACAGTAAAAAAAATCCTCAAAAGTAGTGCTCAAACGAAATAGTTACTGTCACGATACCTAAAATCCCAGCAGGTAGTTGACAACAACAGTCCCATTGGGTAGTGCGATGAATTGACGTCGAGTTAGCGTTGAGATAACGTTGGATCGACGTTGATTCAGCGCCGGCCGTAATTAACTTTATTATTAATATTCGTGCAGTTACTCTATTTGTTTTGTTTGATTTGAGGTTTAACGTCCCCGTCAACACTGTAAAGGTCATTTTGGAGACGTTGCTTCCAATTTTGTGGGACTTTTACCCGACATTGAGATGAAATGACATCTCAAGCCCTGTCACCCAATGAAACCAATAGGGTTTATTAGCATGGACGGTCCGCCTCGGACCGCGGTTCCTGGACAGGCTTAGATCCTCTTAGCGGTTTACCAGTACTAGTGTACGGGCCGGATTCAGCTCTGCGTGGAAGCATCATGCAGCCCATATATATCTTCAAGCCCTTATGGGCGGGGGCTAGCAGTTACTCTATACTAATGCTTGTAAATATGTTTGTGGGGACAAGGTTATGCTCTCTAGCGTCTTACTCTTATATAGTTTTACCTTTACTACCACTCAAGTGTGTAGGTCTGTCCGGACCTCTGGATCCCCGAGAAAACCATTAAAATTTTGTGGATGACAATGAAGCTAATAAACATCAGACGGTCGCACGGCGTGTCAGTGACGGTGTAATCTTACAGATACACTGACGCTGACACGACGTTATTTAGACGTCAGGTATTAGAAGTTATTTTTAATGTAAACTTATGTCTTTCTGAAATTTTGATTGCTGTATTCATATTTTATCAATGTTGCCATGTTTTCCTCCTTTAACACGTCGCTCTTGCATTTCGTTTCGGCAAGAGCGACACATGAATTAAAAAAATAATGCAGCCCAAAATAACCTGACAGCCGCACGGCGAAGGTGCAGCGTCGTGCCAGTGTGCGGTGTAATTTTAAACTGACGCTGACACGACGTTGTACCCGATGTCATCTTTTACCTTCTGAAATGTTGATTGCTGAACTTATATTTTACTCATGTAGTCATCCTTTCCCTCTTCTTACTTGTCGCTCTTGCATTTCGTTTCGGTAAGAGCGGCGACAGAGCGGAGGTAACGAGGGAATGGACTTTGCAGAGAACCCTGTTTCCTACTTATTAGCTATACTGTAGCGAATTTGTCGCTGTAAAGAATCCAATGAAAGAGTAGTATAATAGGTATTAAAGAACTGTTTCTCTTAATTACTCCAAGATACAGATGTCGTGGACATTTGATGGAGTCGCCTCGCTGAGGCGATTCTAGCGGGTTCCCGCAGCATTTGCTCTTGGAAGAAAAAGGATAAACTAATTACAATATTCTTGAATATCTCTATTAATCGTCTTATTTTGAGCAAATGATTCGATGCGGTGAAATGGTCGTAAAAACAAGACTGGCCGTTGTATTGCATGCCAGTATAAAAAGGACTGACCAACTAACCCAAATTCTTTTACTGTACATGTATATTGTATTGTTTCTTTGTTTGATTTGGTTTAACGTCCCCATCAACACTGTAAATGTCATTTTGGAGATGTTGCTTCAAACTTTAAGGGACTTTTGTCCGACGCTGGGGTGAAATGACATCTCGGGCCCTGCCGCCCGGCGGTGCAGGTGGGGTGTGTGGACGTGGACGGACCGACTCTCACCGCTCTGTCTGGGCGAGCTTGGATCATCTAAGCGGTTTACCAGTTCTCGTGTGCGGGTCGGCTTCGGCCCTGCGTGGAAGCATCAATCATGTGGCCCATTTATTTCTTCAACTTACCCGATGTACGGGGGCGGACATGTATATTGTATGGGTCTTGTTCAAAGTGCCCATGACACCCTATCAACGCTGAATCAACATCTTGGCGTTGATTCGGCGTTGACCCGGTTTTTCGATACACACCTGCCGGTTTTTCGATACACACCTGCTTGACGTCATTATTATTATCCATCTATAAAGTATTAATCCATATTAAAGCCTTGGCTAAGTGAATCATTATCTCCCTACTTGTTTTTTCTTCCAATACTTCTATGTCCACAATTTTCGTAAAACTACACGACCTTGTTTTTAGAGATGTAGGTTTCTTTATACGTGTCAAGCCTGAAAAGTCCGTGCAGAAATGTTACGCTTCAGTGCAGTTTAACCTGGTAATTGCTGAATGAGTTTACAAACCCGAATTAGCTACTCCCATTTTGCTCCGTACTTTCGTCTCGTCTCCACTGAAGCTAAAGTAAACCTTCAGATGACTTTGTAGACATAGAAGGAAATTCGAAATAGTGCCACAAAAAAGAAAAAATACATGTTCTCCCCCGTAACGACACACTGCCTAATGTTGTCTAAATATGTTTGGTCCTTATAACTGCTTATTACTCTAACTTAATGCACCTTCGCTATCATGTTGCAATGTATATTTCCCTCATATGTCATGTTATATGTCTCGAGAGAATAAAAGTTTTGTCTGTCTGTCTGTCAGTACTAGTGTGCGGGCCGGATTCAGCTCTGCGTGGAAGCATCATGCAGCCCATATATTTCTTCAAACCCCTATGGGCGGTGGGCGGGGGCCCTTCAGTACTGCAATTGTCTCTCTTCAGTGGAGGCAAATTCTTTCAATACTATAATTATTTCCGTTGTCAATATGGGTAAGCTATTAACGGGAAGAATGTGCTCCACCGGAGCACATTCTTCCCGTTAAGAGCAGGCCCTCTGTCGGAGGACTTAGATTACAGGAAATCTAAAAGGATTTCACAAAAGTTGTCGCCCTTGTGAACCTGCGCAAATATGTCAGGTGTTACCGTTCTCCTTAAGGAAAATGGGAACACTTTCAGGGGAGGCAAATCCTGCAAAAGTGCTTTTGTCTCCCATGTCAATATGGGTCAACTCTTAAAGGATCCTGGGGAGCAAATTCTTTCCTTGAAGAGTAGACCCCATTTCTGTGGGACTGAGCCTATATAAAAGTGAATAAGAAGTCCCGAAAGTTGTCTCCCTTTGAAAAATGTCGACAAATCTCCTAGGTGTTTCCAGTCCCCTTAAGTGAAAAAAAACAAAACAAAAAAAAAAAAAAAAAAAAAACAAACACAAAAAACGCAGCCCTCTTTTCGGTGGGAGAGAAGACAAGGAACGTGTGTATTAAATGTACATGTAGGACTCATTAAGATGCTGACATATAGCCCCATTCCCTTTCATCGAGGCAATTGATTTGATTACGGCCCTGTCAGCATTATCTAGATCGTGTCGAGTCGTTTAGTTAACCTTACTACACCTTTCCTACGCATTGAACATAAGCAGTAAAGCAGTACAATGCGCTTTCATTCGCCGGAAACTAACCTCTGTGCTTATTGAATCTGTGTCTGTAGAACATATTTCATTTTCAGTCCCGACTCAGCGGGGATCACATCCGCGACCGTCAGACCCGTATCTAACTGAGCCAGCGAAATCGGTTTCATCAAGATAATGCTTCAATCAATGGATGAGGAAATTTTTGCACATCAAATGGCATATCGACTAATTTCACGTCATGAGAAAAACGGTTCTTTTTGTCCGGTCACTGATGCACTAAGATAACACAGCCGTAATCTAACATTACGAAAACACACCCGTGCGACATAGTGCATTCTTTAATGTCTTTTTTGATGAAAATCCATGATAATTTTCTCATTTATACTGCAAACTGATCAAACCATCGAAATAGGTATTGTCAATTTTTAACCCTTCTCTTGCTGAATATTCAGTTTAGCCACACCCATTTCTGACTTTGAACCAATCAGAATACTTGGTGTAATTTATTTCTACAAATTCATAAATTGAATGACAAACAGTTCAGAAGCCATCTGATCTGGATCTACACTCTTTGCAATGTAAAGGGTTGTTGTGAACAGCAGGATAAGAGTTAATAAATCATCCAAATACCTAGAAGTCGAGGTAAAGGCTTCAAGGATACCAGATTGGTTTTCAAATGGAACATCATGAAGTCTCTTTCATAACAAAACCAGAACAGACCAGCCACAGGGGTGAGCAATTCGTACCCATCGGAATACCCACAATCTGTCTAAATAGTACCGAATCTTACGTGAATATTGTCAAGTAGAAAGGTGAGAGCTTCGCACACTTTCTGACATGACCTAATTTATCCTAAAAATGGATACCTAGAGCCATTTGGAGATTTTTCTAAAAGATACATCTTAAGGGGAGGCAACTCCTGCAAAAGTATTTTTGTCTCCCATGTCAATAGGGATCAACTCTTAAAGGAAAGAAATTGTTCTTGAGGAGCAAATTCTTTTTCTCTTTTTCAGTGGGACATGGCTTATAGAAAAGCGAACAGGAAGTCCCGAAGGTTGTGTCCCTTTGAAAAATGGCGGAAAAATCTACCAGGTGTTCCAATTACCCTTAAGAGCGAGCTCGAATTATCGGAATGTAACCGATTCATCCATGTTCGAGTTTTTAAAGTTCCACTGTATTTTTCGTATTTGTGCTCAAAGTCGGATTGTGGCTACACGTAATAACCACCTCGTTGAGGCGGTTCTAAAGATTACCCACAGGCTATGAGTCTGATATAAATAGGGAAAATAATGTATCCTCATAAAAACCCAACTTTCCTCAATTCGAAACAGTGTTTAATCACGGTTGGCAACTTTGCTTCCCTCTTTAATTGCACGCCGGTGGGTCAGGCCTCAGATTCTATGACGGTTCCAACGTAAAGGCTTATTGAGAATAAGAGAGATCTAATTCGAGGTAATGTTGGTTGGTGCCTGATGCTCTGTCTCTGGTCGGGCCCATCGGAGTCTAACTGTTGGTTTTCTTTTGCTCCAGCATTTCAGTGGTTTCTTGCTGTCGAGTCCTCACCGTTGTCTCACCTCTGTGGTTCTTTGATTATGTGTGTTCACGGAGATGTTGCACTGATGAGTTAGGAGGCCTTCATGCGGACTGAACAAATTATTTGTCTAAATCGCGACGGAAGTAAGGGCGAGGATTGTGGCCACGTAAAAACGATTTAAGCCCCCCCCCCCCCCCCCCCCCCCGTGGAAATCATTCCAATGACCGTTCCAAGGCGGTTATTCTGTGGCGGTTTATTTATGTTGTTGTTTGTTACTTACTGTGAGCATCACTTGTATCTTTTTATTTTGGATGGCCATATGGCCATTTTGTGGGAAAGTAACTGTCCTTATGGCCTTCCTTTGTTTAGGTTTCCATTATGGTCTGGTCGTTTAATGTGTGTGCTTCTTTGCCTTTGGTGTCTTTGATGGGTGGAGAAAGTTAATTGTATCGATTCCTGATCTTTGTTTTACTTCTACTTTACATTGTTCATTGGTCCGTTACGAACTTGACATATTTAAAGCTACATCATATTATCAACACACCCTCTATACCCCATGTTTCATGTATAAAGAGAAAACTGGGGTTTACAGGGGTTTTCATTATTTTGCTAATTGCTCCTCCAAGACATAGGTTGTTGGTACTCGTTAGAACCAACCCAATGATGCGGGTCTAACGAGCGCCTACAATCTATATTATGAATTTATATAAGAAACATAAAACAAATTTTCAACAGAAAAGTAGCCAATTTGGGGATTTGAAAGAATGCACAATGTCACAAGGACACACTGGTAAAGGCAAGCGCGCAGGGTAAGGAACAAACACACCGGATAAGGAAATTTTTCCGCTCAGGATAAAAAAGAAAATGGCGGAATGGGTATCACATGTGCAGGTTTGTTGTTGTACTAGATCTCGTGTTATGGTTACTTATCAATACGGCTGCTCACATTAGCTTCACGGAAGACACATATTATTCACAAATTTATCTTCGATGGTCCAAATTCGACAGTTACAGCCAGTCAAACGGAGAACCGGACACAGTGGAGCTACTATAATCATCCCCTATGAGGGGATAGATGGATTTGGTTCATCGCGATCATGAATTAGAGAAATGATATTTATGTCCATGCAGTATTTGTCGTAGAAACAGAACTTGGCGAAACCATGCAATAGGTATGTCTCACGGATTTAGCGAAGTTATTTATCTTATTTTCAGCCAAAAGAACAAACATACAATTTTCTACCACAAATACTGCATTGACATAAATATCATTTCTCTAATTCATGATCGCGATGAACCAAATCCATCTATCCCCTCATAGGGGATGATTATATTGCTAGAACCAGAGCAATGCACATGCCAAGACATTGCACATAATTTTGAACGTTTCCTAAAGGTCACAATTGGTGCTTTAAACTATGTAGGACTAATTATCAATATCGGAAAACCTAATCTGAGATGGAAATGTCCTAGTGCTACGACCATACAAGAACCATTTTCTCCGGAAAATTTTGTGTCTTATCATATGCGTTGTACCCATTTCCTTGCCCGTGGGCGTTGTATTGAAAATTGAACTAGGATTTCTCACTGTTGGCCTTCTAATTTCAAATTTTCCTTAAATCGTATTTGCAACAGTCCGATTTATCATGTGCATGTCTACAACCAACAAAAAGGTGCATGCCATCTTCCCAGAAGAGCGTTTCATGTAAAATAATGAGATTTCGCGGTGGAGTAGCTCCACTGTGACCGGTTCTCCGTTTGACTGACTGTAACTGTCGAATTCTGACAATCGAAGGTAAATTTGTGAATAATATGTGTCTTCCGTGAAGCTAATGTGAGCAGCCGTATTGATAAGTAACCATAACACGAGATCTAGAACAACAACAAACCTGCACATGTGATACCCATTCCGCCATTTTCTTTTTTATCCTGAGCGGAAAAATTTCCTTATCCGGTGTGTTTGTTCCTTACCCTGCGCGCTTGCCTTTACCAGTGTGAAGGATATGTTATCATAATGCAACAGAACTTTTTTCAATAGGTACTGAATCGGCATCGATTGGCACACGGAAGGTCGTTAGGGCCCTACAAAAGGTACAGAGAGGTTGTGAAACGGTTTCTTCTTTCGCCAGGGGACTATCTCATCATTCCTAGCCCCTATAAACAACATCAAGAGACGGAATTTCTGCTGCGAATTTACACAGAGAAGGAAGCAAGATCAGCGTTAAAATAGTCCGCCCAGCATTTACTCAACGTTGAATTAACGTTAAAAACGTTGATTCAACATTGTGCTTCTGGGTGGTTATCAGTGAAATGAAGACCACTCTAAATCCCACTTTATATAGAGAAAAGTGGGGTTTACGGGGGTATATATATTATCTGCCTTATTTTTGCTCAAAAACAAAGATTGTGGGTACTCGTTAGAACCGCCTCAATCTTTGTTGAAATTAGAAATAAGAAAGATTTTATCATTTTACCTAAAATTTATCATTTTTAATGACAGATTCTATCTGTCTATTCTTGCTGTGCTACACGTTTAAAGTAATTCAGACTTCAGTTCTTCCGGCTTTCACAGCCATAGAAATATGAGTCCGTACAAAATCTAGTCCGGTTTGGCGCAGTAATCAAAATTGCACAAGCGTATCAGTTATCCTGTAAGAGTAATACAAACTTTTGAAGCAGACGACTTGACGATTTTACTTTATGATTCAGCTGCATCATTCGACGGGTTTGGCGACGACTGTAGTTGAAAAAGTTCCATGAAAGATCAGACGACACATTTCTTTCGTAAAACGAACAATGAACGTGTTAGTTATCTTAAAAGCGCCATGCAAAACATGAAGCAGATTAATTTACATTTTTATCTTATTTTTCAGTGATTGGATTTCATTTGAATCAGCTGTCTGAGATGAATCGTAAGAAATATTAAGTTTGTGTCACAATTTAAGAGAAAAAAAGGGGGAAAAAGATAAAATGGCCTCTGCTACATTTCAAAATGGCCAAGTTAAGATTTTACCCCTTCCACCCACAAGTTTCTCAAGTTCACTCGTCAGTCACTGAATTTGTACGCGTCCATTCTGCACATGTAAATTGGGTGTCTAGTCAATAGTCGTGAACAGCATGTCAAACCATGTAGAACAGAATGCGATGTATCATTATGAGCCATCTCACCAGGTTCTACACTGTTTGCATCTGTAGGTATCTGTACTTGGCTTTAAAGGGCTGAAAAGGTACAAACTCATAACACTTACATGACCTAATTATATGCGAAGTACGTGACGCTAGAAACTTCACCGTACGGTAGCAAGCCAGCAATAATATACTTCTAACAGTTATCACTGTCCAATTCTGTTGTAGGTCTGAATAACTGAATATGTAAGCACAATGTTATGCTAAATAATAAAAGTAACATGCCGCAAAACTTCAAACATCGCACAAAAAGTGTTTTCTATTATTGTAGCACACGACATAAGGTAGGTTCTTGACTGAGCCGCGAAACACATCTCAGTCAACAAGTGTAAGCTTTTACATGAAAGTTGCGTCTACACTTTGTGTTGTCATAAAACTGGCAACTATCCCAGCAGGCACATGACGTAATTGTGACTTCACATCAACGTCGATGCAACGGCATGACGTTGTAGCGACGTTGATTTGACCTTGTCCTAGCGACGTGTCCCTGCTGGGTGGTCATTTGCATGTTGTATTATCTATAATGTGCTAGTAAAATGATGATGAAAGTGTATAACAGCTGATTCACCTCAATTTTGTGAACCAAACTAAAAATCAGCCCTCCAGTGCCATTGTCCTTATCACTAAAGAAAGTAAATCTGAATTTTTCACAGAATCTGTCATTTCAGTGCCTTTTAGCGCTTTCATTGAAAGCATGGTGGGCGCCATTATTTAACACGGACATGTTTTCCTAATGGTTACATGCTTTCTTGTTTTCTATGTAGTCGTCCTTAGTAATTGTTGTGGTGATGTTGTTGCGTTGGAGTGCATCATAAAACATGCCCATATAGTTTTGACCCTTAAACCAAAATTTTATACAGTAAAACTGGGGTTTACTGGGGTATACATTATCTTATTTCTGCTAAAAACATAGATTGTGGGTACTCGGTAGGACCGCCTCGTCGAGGTGGTTCTAACGAGTACCTACGATCTATGTTTTGAGCAGAAATTAGGAAATTATCTGAATTTTTTATCTGAATTTTTTATTTTTGGTGGTTAAATATTCAATATATTTGAATAGGTATGTTTTTGTGAAGTGTATCATTCCCGTATAGCCTGCTTAACTATACGTCATTAGCAGTTGGCCTCCCCGATGTCGACAGATACACGATACGTCCCCAAACTAGCTGTGTAGTAGGAAAAACAGGCAAGGAAAATATTGCTTCTTAAAATCATGGTCGTTTTTCAAAGCATATAGGCAAAAGGTGCTAATTTCATTTTACAGTTTTCGGGAGCATGGCACCTAAACATGTAAAGATCATCAAAATCTATGCAAATCTTTCGTAGATTGGTAGGTTGTAATGAAACATACCAAGTTCAAATCTTAGATGAAAAATGAGAGTGCAGACAAGCCAGTTGTTGCCCAGTTCTCGGGAGCCTGTGACCTTGAAAATATGGTAAGGTCACCAAAGTTTGGTAGCTTGCAATGATATATTGTACTACGTTTGACCAAATTTCATTCATTCGTTCATGCATTACGAAAACATACCCTTACTACATTGTAATCTTTACCGCCGAAAAAATCACTGAAATTTTAAGATGAAAAATTGTGATATTTTTCTTATTTCTGCTCAAAATATAGATTGTGGGTACTCGTTAGAGCCGCCTAATCGTGTTGGTTACCTTGAAAATCTTCAAACGACATCAAGTTGAATTGAGCCGAAAATTGATGGAAGGCATTGGGTAGACATAGAGATTCAGACTACTTAGTACCATTCTGTTCTGATATTCCAGATGGCTGCCGATGTTGGCCGTCTTGAAAATCTGCAAACCACATCAGCCACCGGATGGTCTGTTGCAATGAGTTTAAATTGGTGGGAGGCATTTGGGTGACATGAAGATTCAGAATTGCTAAAATTGTTGCATTATGATATCCCAGATGGCAGCCATTTTGAAATTCTTCAAAGCACCTGTATAGTAATTGCATATAAGATTTACAGGGAGGGGCAGCTCAGGAGTAGTCAGTATATACAGAACAAATGATCATATAATGTTCATTTCTCTATACAATCTATATGTCTTTGTTTGGATATAACATGGTTGTTTAACTAACACAATTTCTGCTTTGGACCTCATTAATAGTATTTTAGACAATTCTCTTCTCCCATCTGTCAGTTGGCTCTTTTCTGACTTCTAATTCAACTTTTAGACCTTCAGCTTTAATTCTGGTCTGCAGTTTTTCTGACTTTCGCATTTGATAGGCAGCCTTTGCTATTTTTTTTCTTTCTCTTTTCATGGGCTCAGGCAGATCCGCTACTATTCTTCTCTGAGTACCTGCCAGATTTTTTTACATTTCGAAGCACAAGTTCTCTGTCTTTATATGATATGAAACGCAGTATTATTGGTCTTGGTCCTTTGCCACGAGATGGAATGCGGTGACCATGAGCGAATTTCATTCTTTCAACAGTATCTCTATCAATCTTTAGGTCATCAACAAAAAGCTTCTTCATTCTTTCAAGAATCTTCCTTGGTTGATCACTTTCTAAATCTTCCTGAATGCCGTAGAACAGCAAATGAGCCCCGCCAAGCGAATTTGGGTCTTCGAGCATTCCGTCATGACAAATTTTAACTGCGCATGCCCAGCCATTCAGAGGGGCCAGGGATATGGCTTTCTGTCTGAAGGTTCCTCTTGATTCACTGCTTGTATGAGCGAGCAGCGAAGGTTCTGGCGAGACTGCGCGGATGCGCAGGCTCGCCTGAACCTTCGCTGCTCGCATAGGCGATAAGTACCAAAATCGCTTGACGGGGCCCAAATTATATTTGCGGTCCTGTTTTTCAAGGAGCATCAGTTTATCATCAAGGTCTGCTATCTTTTTCAGCAAATCATTTTCTGTCTTCTTTACTTTTTCAGCCAGACTCTTCTGATGATCTTTTATTTCTCTAGCCTGGAATACTAGACTTTCTTCTATATCATCCACCGTTCTATCAATGTTCTCAATTGCTGTTTTAGATTCTATCATGTCTGCCTTTAGCTGATCAACTTCAGTTTTTAAGCTTTCTAAGATCTTTGTGAACTTATCATCAATTGATTTGAATCTACCTGCCATTTTTTCATTACTTTCTTTAAACAGAGCTCTTATTTCTTGTCTGAACTTTTTTATCTCATCTTTAGTAGCCAACTGCTTTTGCATTTCATGTGGCTCAATTTGATATTCCATAATGGAGGGTTTGGGTCCTTCTGACCTTCTCTACAGCCTTGTCTGATTTGTCTAACTTTTCAGCAGCCTTGTTTTCTAAACCTTTATTCAGTTTTGAACTATCTTGCCTAGTTCCTTGACTACTGCTTCTCAATACCTTCACATTCGCAACTTGTTCCTTACTGCTCATTTTCAACAGCAGATCCAGACAGAAAACACAATGGCGAGTGAGGTGGGTGGGGTATCTTCAAATTATTCATCCACCGGCATATTTCCCACACTATTCAACGACGGCTAGTTTTTGTTGTTATTTAGAATTGGATAAATTAATTCGAAACTAATAAAAATGTCATTGCATACAGTCACTGGCTCTCAGAAACACCTGAATTGTTTTTTTTTTTTTTTTTTTGCTTCAGTGAAAAAACATGTGTCGCGCCATCATATACGTAACCGGAAGTTTCCCCCATAGGCACAGTGTTTAAAACTGTCAACAATGTCTATGTGCAGAGATATCGCACCAAGCAATCCTCTAACTCTAGATGGTGATAGATGAACATTGTCGCTAGTTTGGTAAAAGTGTGACTTTAGTTGCTTATGTTTGTTGCAGAAATTTGTGTATGTGTCAATGAACACCGTTCCATGAACTTCACTTTGTCTGTTGATAACTTCATTTATTTCTGTGTCACTTGTGTCCCCAAAGGGGGCATACACTACACAGGTAAATTGATACTGTTGGGTTTTTGCTTTTTATGTACGTAACTAGTTGTTCATATTTTTTTCAATATATTCTATGTCTTTACTTTGTGAGGCATCATTACAAGACACATAAATTGTAATGTTCTCAAAACTTTTCAAGTCATAAATCATAATCCTTTCTGTAAGTATTTCCAAAGTGGCACCAGGTATTAGTTGACATTCAACTTAGCATTTTAACCCTTTTCTATTTACACCCGAGAGAATAAAATCCCCTATGAGTAGTGTATGTAGCACTGGATGTTTCTGGCTATTCACAGTCCTAGCTGTTCCATTTGATGACTTACGTGACTGTTTGTCTGATCTATTATGTCTGATCTTTGTCACGAGGTTGATTTTTCTCTGCATTTCCCACTGAGCTGGGTGGCAGTGGAATATTTCTGACTGCTTCACTATAAGTACTTGTTCCTGATACAGTTACTGGATTATTTGCAGTACATGTAGTGATTTTGATTGATTTTCTATGGTTGAATTAATTGACACAGGTTCCTGCTGGACTGTTCCACTTTTTTGAGTATGTTTTGCTTTCTGTATCAATTGACTGATCACCTCATTTATTTGGTTAATTTGGTTCTGTAAGGTTTTGGATAAATCCGATAAAACATTTAATCGTCTGTTAATATCGGACATTGTTGGCAGATGATTGGAATCCTGCTCAAAATCTGATAAAGGCCCGGCAAAGTCTATAGGTGATAAGGGCAAAACACTATGAGGCATGTGCCTCCTTTCAACTGGAGTCGAGTTCTGATACAGAACTGACTGTCCCTCTTCATTTTCAGTTGCGAATATCTTGAACAGTCCAAATGATAGTCTAAGAAAAGTTGTTTCTCTCCAAATGCACATGCCTGGTCCTGTAACAAGTACTGATGTTTTTGCTTTGTTGCATCTTATTTCACACCTTTTACCCTATAAATGAGTTTGATATACTGGGTTGTCTTTGTTTGTGGATCTTGAATGCAGCTCTTTGTCTAAGGCACTGACAAACTGACTGTAAAGTGCCTTAGAAGAGAAGAGAATACTAATTTGATTATAAGTTGGTGTCACATGATAAAGAATCCCATTAAATTTGTCAGACACATGTCGCTCCCTTTCAACTGCGCTTCTCCATTTGAGACAAATTTAAGCCGCTGCATTCTGTAGTGTCACATTTTGAATGTTCCTCACCAGGTAATATGTTGACTTGCCTTTCATTGTTATGTGCTGTATCTGTTTGAATTTTGTTTGGAGATTCAATGTCCTGTGGAAGAGATGGGCTTTTTTTATGACAGGTCCTTGATTAAGTGTAGATCCATGTGGTAACCAAAGGCAACTGGGTATGGAGATATCAGAAAAATTGTCATTTCTTGTGCAGGAGGTTTTGTAGTGTAAATTGTTCATAGATGAAACATTGAAAGAATTTGCCTTTTTTGTTTTTAACAAAGGGTCAGCCTACATACAAGTATAATTACATTCCACACCTAGTTTGACTCCCTGTTTGATGGCTCCTTAATAGATTGATAACGGAATATGTTTGTCAAATTGAAAAATAAAAACGTTATATTTCTTAAAAAAAAACATTTCCATTAATGTGACTGCTGTTTTCAACAAGAGATTATGTACAGGTAAGCCGGGAAGGTCAGCGCACAGTAAAAGGCTTAATCCTTCGCGTCAAAGGCATAAATGTCAATAATAGTTGCGAATGTTACGAAACAACCCTATCTATAATATGCTTAAACACAGCCAAAACGTTTTTGTTTTTGTTTTTTTTTTACGGCGTAGCCGTTATGGTTTTGCTTTTGTCCTACATTTTTCGTTATTCCATTGGTCAATAAAACCACATGTCCAAGGAGATGACCATTTCATTGGTCAATGATTTGCATCAATAAATCTACTCAAAAGTACGACAGTTTACTGAAGTTTTAAACCTAGGAAATGTTTCGTTTTTTTATGTGAGACATGAATGAAAAATATATACAGTTTCGGCTTGCTCACCGTCTTGTCCTTTGATGACCATACGTCATAATTATGTATAATTGTGTTTCTAGTGAATTCTGTAACTGCTGCGGTGAATAGCTATTTTGACCTAATTCCACGTGGTTGGTCTATATAGCGAAAGGAACCATTTCGCGAAAGGAAGGTTCCTTTCGCGAAAGGAAGAATTCTCTGCGAAAGGAATTGTTTGTTTGATTTGAGGTTTAACGTCCCCATCAACACTGTGTAGGTCATTTTGGAGACGTTGCTTCCAAGTTTGTGGGACTTTTACCCGACATTGAGATGAAATGACACCCAAGCCCTGTTGCCCAATGAAACCAATAAAGAGATATAGCATGACAAAAACATGTAATAATCACATAACAAAGTAGAAGTAAAACAAAGATCAGGAATTGATACAATTAACTTACTCCACCCATAAAAGACACCAAAGGGAAAGAAATACAAACATTAAGCGACCAGACCATAATGGAAACCTAAACAAAGGAATACCATAAGGACAGTTACTTTCCTACAAAATGGCCATATGGCCATCCAAAATTAAAAGACACAAGTGATACACACAGTAAGTAACAAACAACAACATAAATAAATCGCCACAGAAGAGCCGCCTTGGAACGGTCAGTGGAAGATTTCCACTGGGGGGCTTAAATCGATTTTACGTGGCCACAATCCTCGCCCTTACTTCCGTCGCGATTTAGACAAATAATTTGTTCAGTCCGCATGAAGGCCTCCTAACTCATCAGTGCAACATCTCCGTGAACACAAAAATCAAAGAACCACAGAGGTGAGACAACGGTGAGGACTCGACAGCAAGAAACCACTGAAATGCTGGAGCAAAAGAAAACCAACAGTTAGACTCCGATGAGCCCAACCAGAGACAGAGCATCAGGCACCAACCAACATTATCTCTCTAATTTTCAATAAGCCTTTACGTTGGAGCCGTCATAGAATCTGAGGCCTGACCCACAAATTGACAGATGTTTAATTTACAATATATGCTAAATAAAAGTTGCAGTATATCATTTGTCTTCAGCATACTTTATGTCCTCCATTTTAACACAAAATGGACATTTTCGAATATCATTAATGTTATATAAATTCTGAAAAGGAATAAGTGTAATTTGAGTTTTAATTAGGTGCACATAAGATCAAGTTTCCGTCCGTTTGTCTGCTCGTCCGTTTGTTCGTCCGCCTATGCGTTTACGTTCACCATAGCGACAACCCGAAATGTTAACCCTAGAATTTGTGTTCAAAAACAGTAAATGCTAACGTTTTCTTATTTGGTGCATATACTTGAGATCATATGCTCTTGAAATGAGGTCATGTTTTTAACCTTGACCTTTTACATTGACCTTAGCTCAAACAGGCGGGACACCGCCCTCTGCAAAGCTATATTTCCTCGCGTGACATCTGAATTGTCTGAATACAGTAAACCAGTTCATAGCAAGACAATTGTTGCTGTCACTATTGTAGCTCATATTGCATGACCCGCAGAAAAAGCGACCGACTGAAGTCGGTTGATTTTCTAAGAGTGCCCTAAAATCACCGTGTCATTCTGTCAGTCTGTCTGTCCGTCCGTAACCGGTTTGTGAAAATTGGTGATAGTGACTTAACCGCTTGGAATATTTAAACAATTTTTGGCATACTGATAGATATCAATGAGATCTAACCAATGAACTTACGATATATTATATTCCATTTAGTATAGGCTCGCCGAGGCGAAAAAATGTGAAAATTTTCGAAATGCTTCTCCTCGGAAACCGTTGGGCCGATTGAAGTCAAATTTCATATGGAGCCTCTATGGGATGGGGGAAACCAAAATTTGCTCATGGGGTCCAGGTCACATGACCCAAATGGCCGCCAAGCCATATATGGTCTGTCTGTCTGTCCGTCCGTAACCCGTTTGTGAAAATTGGTGATAGTGACTTAACCGCTTGGAATATTTAAACAATTTTTGGCATACTGATAGTATCAATGAGGTCTAACCAATGAAACCAAAATTTGCTCATGGGGTCCAGGTCACATGACCAAAATGGCCGCCAAGCCATATATGGTAAAAACCCTTCAAAATAGTCTTCTCCAGAACCACTTGGCAGATTTCCACGAAACTTGATAATTAACATCTGGGACGTAGGCCCATCATAAATTGCTACAATGGTGACCCTGGGTTGACCTTGACCTTCTTTGTGCCTAGGTCAAACTTTGACACATATGCCTTTGTATTGGAAAAGTGAGAATTCATTTTATCCTGCAAACGATTCAGAATACAGTACTAAAGTATTAGATATATTTTTGCTCCTTACGATAAGGCGCATTTATTGGGGGAACCGTTTTAGGTCCAGGTCACATGACCAAAATGGCCGCCATACCCATATATGGTAACACTCATCAAGCTAAAAGCATCCGGCGGGTCGTGCACTTCAGCTGAAGCACTGGTTTCTAAACAACCTTCCAATTAAATCTACGCCGCATATCTTTTTTAAAGATATTTCTTGTTAAGAAATGAATTCAGGACTTTTGACGTACACGTTTATGCTATTTTGGGAGGGGGGGGGGGTGCTGGTTGATTTTACGGCCCTTTCAAGATTATTCCAATTATATCGAGCCGGTCTTTAATCAGGGGTGGGCGAAAACCGGAGTATCCATAGAAAAATCACATGACGTCCCGTTGCAAAACTTGGGTGTCTCTCATGAAACCCGAGCCAGGCTCGAACCTGTGAGAGATCTTATGATTAAGCCACTAGATCACGGAGGCCCGAGATCTTCTGATTAAGCCACTAGATCACGGAGGCCCGTACATGTATATGTATTACGTTTCATAAAAAGGAAAAAAAAACGAACTTGTAAACCTCCGGCGGGACTCGAACCCGCAATCCCCGGCTTAGGAGGCCGATGCCTTATCCATTAGGCTACGGAGGCGAAGGTGT
Organism: Lucinisca nassula; assembly: GCA_963580285.1. NCBI lineage: Eukaryota > Metazoa > Mollusca > Bivalvia > Lucinida > Lucinidae > Lucinisca > Lucinisca nassula. The sequence goes on along the minus strand of OY757021.1, from coordinate 64,849,423 downwards.
CAAAGTCATTAGGATAACAAGTCTATGTATATTAATAATATGTTTCATTGCATGGTATGCGAGGGGTCCTGGGTTAGGCCCCGTTCAGCCATGTTTTTTTTTTCGCCTCACATGTGACATTTGGTGGTCAGTGTGGGGGAAAAAGACTATGGTGGAGCCACTTCATATTACCTAACCCTTACTCTAACCCTAATGACCTGACTAACCTAAACTAATCTAACGTAACCCTAACACTAATCTAACCCTTAACATCAGTGACCTAGTCCTAAACCTAACATAACTCTAACCATCAGTTTTGTTTGTTTGATTTGAGGTTTTACGTCCCCGTCAACACTGTAAAGGTCATTTTGGAGACGTTGCTTCCAATTTTGCGGGACTTTTACCCCATATTGAGATGAAATGACTTCTCAAGCCCTGTCGCCCAATGAAACCAATGGGGTTTATTAGCACGGAAGGTCCGCCTCGCACCGCGGTTCCTGGACAGGCTTAGATCCTCTAAGCGGTTTACCAGTACTAGTGTGCGGGCCGGGTTCAGCTCTGCGTGGAAGTATCATGCAGCCCATATATTTCTTCAAGCCCCTATGGGCGGGGGCGCCTCTAACCATCAGTACCTGCTCGTAACATACTAAAGTCAGTAAACAGTGGCGGAGAGATTCTAAAGTCTAGCAGAACATGGTTTGACCGGGGTTCGAACCAAGGTCCTCTCGAGCCACATCATCACGTGAACAAGTGCGCGAAACGAACACCCCCCCCCCCCCTTATAAACCCACGTTAAACAGAGAAACTGGGGTTTAAGGGGTAAACATTATTTTACTTATTTCTGCTCCAAACCAAAGTGTGTTGGCACTCGTTAGGACCGCCTGAATGAGGTGGATCTAAGGAGCTACAACAACATATGTTTGCAGTATAAATAAGAAAAATATCACGGATTTTCATCGGCAAAGTGGACATTTTGGAGATGTGAAAAAGTACACTATGTCGCATGGGTGTTCTCGTACTGTTGTCGACTTTTTACCCCCATTACGAAAACACGCCTATCCAAATACATTGTAAATTTTACCACCAAACAATGAAAATTTTCAGATGAAATATTTTGATTATTTTCTTATTTCTGCTCCAAATATAGATTGTGGGTACTCGATAGAACCGCCTCATCGAGGCGGTTCTAACGAGTACCCACAATCTATATTTTAGAGCAGAAATAAGAAAAAATGGTTTACCCCTGTAAACCCCAGTTTTACTGTATAAAAGTTGGGTTCAAGGGTGACAAAAAATAATATAGGCGTGTTTTCGTGATGCTTTGCCATAAGCATTATTAACTGCTACCTCAAGTGAATTATTGAGCAGAATTCCAGTTTCAAAGAAACAAGAATGGCTTAATGGTCGGAGCAAAGGGGAAAAAACCTCACGATGACCGGATTTTCATTTTTTCTGCCGGGTATTAATCTACTAAAATAGTGCTTTACATTTTAGTTAAAATACTTGCTGTGAGTTAATATGCTCGAAATGGCATGCCTTAATTTTTTTCGAGATAAGAAATAAATATGCTCAAGGAGTTTTAAGATCGATTGGCATTCAGACACCGTGAAAAAAGTAGATGAAAGATGACCATATATACTGACTGACAAAAAAAAAACGCTACAACATTTTTCGGAATTATAAATAATAAATAAAACAAGAGCTGTCACTGTAAGCGATCAATGCCTTTCCCCCCCCCCCCCCCCCCCCCCAACCGTTGGAGCCAATTTTATGCCGGTTAAAGTTTTTGTGACGGACAGACAGGACAGATAAACAGACAGACAGACAGGGCAAAATCTATATGCCCCCGAGTATCCCTCTCGGGTGTGTGTGTGTGTGTGTGTGTGTGTGTGTGTGGAGGGGGTGGGTGGGTGCATAACAAACTAAATAAAAGTAGCAAAGTTTTTATTGTTGCTCAAATTATGTCTCTCGATGGCGACCCATATGAGGTGAATCGGTATAAGTAAGTTTAAACCAGGGCGTTGCGCTCGTGACTTTCTGAAATCAAGTTTTTCGCGTTTTCTGTCGCACGATAAAATCAGAGAAGCCTCCGTGATGTAGTGGTTATGCTACACGCCTTGCAAACCAGGGATCGCAGGATCGATCCCGGACTTCTCCAGACTTTCGGATGAGTCTTTTAACCGAGGTCCCGTCTCCGTATGACCTTAGCTATTGGTGAGACGTAAAACTCAAGCACTCACTCACTCACGATAAAATCAGACTTCAATTTTTCAACGTGCGTCTGTTCTGCACATTGTCAGTATCAAGAAAAGCACCGTACATTTAAGATTTTGAAAGGTACTGGTACTCGTATGCCACGTCTCGACAAAGTCAGTAAGTATGCTTGATGCCGACCTGTCGCCGACGGACGTGACCCGACGCTTCGGTGTCAATCGAACTACCATAAATCGACTTGTGGGATGGCTACGAACCACTCGTACCACTGACGACCGACCGAGATCTGGGAGACCACGGGTGACGTCGCATATACAGGATCGCTACATACGCTTACGCCACTTGCATAATCGATTTTAACCGCCGAATCCACAGTTCCTGGACTGCCCTTTCTCTGTAGAATTAGTTCGAGGACAGTTTTACGTCGACTGGCTGCTGTTGGGATACGTCCTCGCAGGCCATATCGCGGTCCACCTTCTGTGGCGTCTGATCAGGGTCTACACGGTTTGCCAATGTCCCAGAACACGAGCCCAGTCCAGACTTTTTACACACGGTGATCTAGGCTCACAAGGAGAAGACCAGCGCTGCTATAAGTAACCGTACCCGGGATTTATACATGGTCAGCGATAGTCACGTGGACGATAGCATGCGGAAAGCTTCTGCAGTAAGTAACTTTCGGTCGACTGATAAACAATAGACCCAAAAACTAACCATTCTGACAGTTTATATACTGTTACCCTTGGAACATTTAATAAGGAAAATGCATACTATTTTTGCTGAAAACTGCGAGTATTCCTTGCAAATGCAAAGGCTACTAATACTTCTTCAGCTCATGATCGAGAGGTTGTGGGTTCGATTCCCACTGGTTCCAGGCGCTTTATCCCCGTTTCTTTGTACTGATTTCTACATCTACCCATGAAGACCTGTTCCTAACACTCGAAAGAGTGTGTGTTTGTGTTTGAGTTTTACGTCCCACCAACAGCTAAGGTCATACGGAGACATGATCTTGGCTTAAAGACTAATCCGAAAGTCTGGAGAAGCCCGGTTTCGAACCCACGACCCCTGGTCTATGAGGCGAGTAGCATAACCACTACACCACTGGGGCTTCTACGCTCGAAAGAATATGTAGCAGCTTGCTAAAACAGCTGACATGTTGACCACTAACGAACAACGGGGTTTAGGTACTAGGGATGTTCGAAAAAGTTTGAAAATGCCACATTTTCTCCAATATTTTTATTAAAAGTTGATAATTGTTTTTGACCAGTTAATATTCCTCTTTAGCCAGACCGTATCATTTGAATCTTTTAATCCAATTTTGGGACATTATTATGCCATTCTTTGGGTACGTCCATAAGGAAATGTTGAACTACATGCCCCTAGACTTCTGGACCTATATCTCCTATATCAGGAAGGTGTTTGGCCCCCGTCCACCGAAGCTTGAAGAAATAGATGGGCTGAAGAACTGAAACCGACCTCACACGAGTACTGGTAAATCGCTTAGAGGATCTAAGCCTGCCCAGGTAAAGCGGTGAGAGTCGGCCCGTCCATGCTTACAAACCCTAATGGTTTCATTTGGCGATAGAGCTTGATATGTCATTTCATCTCAATGTCGGGTAAAAGTCCCACTAAATTGGAAGCAACGTCTCCAAAATGACATATACTGTGTTGACGGGGAAGTTAAACCTCAAATCAATCAAACAAACAAAACCAGATAGTTCAGAAAGCGAAAGAATCTCACGGGTCTAGATCAGAGCTATAGGAAGGTCCGACAATACATTGACCTCATAAGACTTCAAAAATTGTGTGTTACACTTGAGGATCTGTGGGCTGTAGAATTGTCATGTAACTAATGGGCATGCCCAGTGGGGACCGGGTATTGGACGAACTTTTCTCATTATTGCTCGCAATTGTTTTTAAGGACCATAGTCTTGTAGAAGCTACCGGATTTTGGAACAGCAATTTACATGAGTAGCACAGCATTTCTGAGTGCCATACTTGCCGTCAGTGTTCTTTTAGCAACATTACGAAAACGCGCTTATACAAATACATTGTAAACTTTACCGAAAAATGGAAAATTTTGAGAGGAAAAAATGAGATATTTTTCTTATTTCTGCTCAATATATAGATTGTAGGTACTCGTTAGAACCGCCTCATTGAGGCGGTTCTCACGAGTACCCACAATCTATATTTTAGAGCAAGAAAAAAGAAAAATAAGGTTTACCACTGTAAACCCAAGTTTTACTATATACATTGTAAAAGTGGTGTTCAAGGGGGTCAAATTCATATAGGCGTATTTTAGTGATGATATTAGCAATGGTTTGCCTTATGACATGTTTCATATCATGTAACCAACTTTTCGCTTGGGCTTACAAAATTGAGCCCATGCCTCATCACAAGTAACACCTTTTTTTCAGATCGCTTGGGTACTGCTTCACCGTTAGTTGTGTCATTTGCAACCGTTACTGGGAGCAAACTGGGTTTTCACTCCACATTTTTCAGTTCTGTGGTGTATTCCTTGCTTCCAAACGATAACCGTTTTATAGAACATGTTTAACGTCACTGCAGCTGGTGTCTGGGAATGTGTGGCGACCGTAAAAAGTCTCCCTGCCCTACATCATAGTGTAGTGATATTTTCTTGCCCTTTGTGATCATTGATTCCATTGTGGAATTTTGAAAATATTTGAGGGTCACTGATAAGGCCTCATTGGCCGAAACTAGCTAGTCTGGCCCAGAAAACATGCACACCCAACATTTTTCAGTTCTGTGATGTATTCCTTGCACCCAAAGGATAACCCTTTTTATAGAACATATTTCAGCGAGCACTTATCCTCATAACCTTAAGAATTTGCTGGGGCTTTTTCAGAAACATTTTGATTTGTTTCCTAACCATTTTCAACGCATTCAAGATTGCAAAAGAAACGGATTGTGGATTTCAAGTATCATCACGAAGGCATGCCCATATAATTTTGACTCTCTTGAAACCCACTTTTATGGAGTAAAACTGGGGTTTAAAGGAATAAGCCTTATTTTTCTTATGTCTGCTCTAAAATATAGATTGTGGGTACTCGTTAGAACCGACGCAATAAGGTGGTTCTAACAAGTACCCACAATCTATATTTTGAGCAGAAATAAGAAAAATATTACAATTTTTCATCTTCACATTTTCTCTATTTCGGTCCAAAAAATAACATATTATTTGTATAGGCGTGTTTTCCAAATGATTTAGACACACTATACAGTGATGATCAGTCATCTATCATCACTTTTGTATTGGTTCTGTACAGATAAATCATAGACATTGCGTTTCCAAAAATTCTGGGACCTCCTTCGTAGAACGCTGGCTGATAAGAACAGTTTAGCCGACATTACGAAAACACGCCTATACAAATACATCGTAAATTTCATCGCCGTAAAAAGGAAAAAATTTAAGCTGAAAAATTGTGATATTTTTCTTATTCCTGCTCAAAATATAGATTGTGGGTACTTGTTAGAACCGCCTCGATGAGGCGGTTCTATCGGGTACCCACAATCTATATTGTAGAGCAGAAATAAGAAAAATAACATCGAGGCGGTTCTAACAAGTACCCACAATCTATATTTTGAGCAGAAATAAGAAAAATAATGTTTACCCCTACAAATTCCAGTTTTACTATATAAAAGTCGGGTTCAAGGAGGTCAAAATTTATATAGGTGTGTTTTCCTGATGGAAGACGCATCTTGATTTTATGCTCTCTAAATATCAGACTGGTATTTATATTTCAGAGTTCCCAATACGCCGATCTGAGAACAGTGCCGTTCCCTTCCTGGAGAAAAGATTATTTGTATTGGAGTTTAACGGCCCATTCAACACTGTTTTAGCTCATTTTTGAGCCGGTCAGTTTACCTAGCCACACTTTTCCTTGTCAGGCTCATACGTAAGCGGTTAACCAGTACAGTGCAATTCTTTCGCCAGAAACTGACAACTGCCCTTCTTGAATCAGCGGAAGGGAGGGAATGACCGTAGAAAAGATTTTATGATCAATCTCCACGAAAGAATGTTGCCGACGACCCCGGCAGATATCGAATCCGCGTCCTCCCGATCACCAGTCAGACGTGCATCCGACTGAGCTACCGAGGCCGGCGGAGAAAAGATGATGTATACCTTTCTATATTTTTATAAATGTGTATTATTATAATTGAGCCCCGCCAAGGGAATTTGGGTCTTCGAGCATTCCGTCATGACAAGTTTTAACTGCGCATGCTCAGCCATTCAGAGGGGCCAGGGATATGGCTTTCTGTCTGAACGTTCATCTTGATTCACTGCTTGTATGAGCGAGCAGCGAAGGTTCTGGCGAGACTGCGCGGATGCGCAGGCTCGCCTGAACCTTCGCTGCTCGCATAGGCGATAAGTACCAAAATCGCTTGGCGGGGCCCATATAAAGAAATAAAGTTCAGGAAAATATATGTATTTATTAATGAAAATGCTTAATTGTAGGCATGTGTTTTGGACAAAATCATTTTAAATATTAATATTCTGCTATTAAACGTTTGGATTAGAAAACAGAAAATATTAATGCGTCGGCGCCGAACAGCCGACCGTTAATCTGGGGTGGGCGAAAACCGGAGTACCCGGAGAAAAACCACCTAACCTTCCGTTGCAAAACTTTGCGTCCCACATGTGACCCGAGCCAGGCTCGAAACACGGTGAGAGACCTTATGATTAAGTCAGCGCTCTTATCCACTAGACCACGAGACCCGCCAATATCGTATGCTTCTTATCATTGTGAGGTCACAGAGTTTTGTGTAAACAGGCTTGAATGGACATGTAAACTTTTTTGTTCTATTTCTGCTACGCATTCCCAGAACATGGACTTGTTAACATAATGGGACAGACAACAGGAAAAAAACTACTGAGCAGCTTCAACTCAGGGGTTTGCAAATGCCCTGTATTTCAATGCAGACCTACAAAATAACACCAACAATTGAAACATACAGAGGGTATGAATAGATGTGTGTGTTGGTTGTGACCAAAACAGTTTAGCTGTTCCATTCAAAATCACATAAATGATTAATTTTAATGCAAGCCAAAAGCAATTACTTATTTTGGGCAATTTTGATGGAACAATATTCATTTTACGAAACAAACTTATCTATAATATGATGCTTAAACAAAGCAAAAAAAAAAAAAAAAAACGTTTTTTTTTCTTTCTTTCTTTCTTTGTGTGTTTGTGTGTGTGTGTGTGTGTGGGGGGGGGGGGGGGGGTAGGGAAATGAGTATATGACTTTTGGCGTACATATATATGTGGTTTTTTTTGTTTCAACCTTTAAAGATTATTTCACTTATTTAGAGCCGATCTTTCATCAGAGGTTGGCAAAAACCGGAGTACCCGAAGAAAAAACATTTGACCTTCCGTTGCAGAACTTGGTGTCTCCCATGTAACCCGAGCCAGGTTCGAACATACAGCGGTGAGAGACCTAATGATTAAGCCACTAGATCACGGAGGCCCGTACATGTATTTGTATTTCGTCTCATAAAAAGGAAAACAAAAATTTAAACCTCCGGCGGGACTCGAACCCGCAATCCCCGGCTTAGGAGGCCGATGCCTTATCCATTAGGCTACGGAGGCGAAGGTGACGATAAGGGCAGAATAACAAGTCTTTGTAAATCAATGATATGTTTCATCGCATGGTATGCGAGGGCCCCGGGTTAGGCCCCGGTTGAGGCATTTTTTTTTATTTTTCGCCTCACATCACTGGCTGGGAGCGTACAGTACACTTAACCCGGATGTTCCGATCTGTATAGTGGACAGATCCTTGTCTTTTGTTACGACCTTGAAGGTGTATGTGCGTGGTCTGCCTTCTATATTTGTATATTTATATTTTTGAACACAAACAACTTGGTAAGTGGGTTTATTTATTTTGTTTTCCATACTGACCATCTTTGGGCACGGCAAGATGTCGTTTTCTATGCTCGAAATCTATTTTTCAGCTGCAAATCACTAGTGTTTGTAACAATCACACCTCACCTGTACCAGAAAATCGACCAACTGAGGGCTTTGATCGAAAGAAAAATATCTTTTAAGACTGTTTTAAGATAGAGTAATAATCTATAATAAGTTATACTAAAATAAGTGCCTCTAGAATTCCATACGAAATCACACGAAAAGCAAGACTGACCATCCAAAAAAAAAATCTGACTGTATGGTATGTCTCATATTTACTGTATAGCTTGTCTTAAGAGACTGTGTTTTGAATATATGGGATGTCTCTATTAATGTGTGTAAGTTATTCAAAGGCACATCGCAATATTTGTTTATACAATAAGATGATAATGCTTAAACAATAACAACGCTACGTAAAAATATTAATTACCTATAAATTCCAGAAATCTTGCAGAAATTGCATGTGCTGTATGTATTCATTGAACCTTTAGAGCACTACAGACTAGAGGTCTTAACCACTCGGCCAAAGGAGCCAGCCTTCGAGGACGGTCTTCAGGTACGCGATATTTAACAAAATGAGTCCCATCGTCACGCGTCTCTCTTCATCCACAGAACGCATAGCAAATACTCTGATCAGACTGCACAGAAATGTAAAAAGACCTGAGTAATATGATTAGTTATGGGCTATTTGTTCAAGATACATACATTTATACAAAGAAATGAAGAGCTGTGGACCAATCTGTGAAAGATATTTTCCTTTTCATCGCCGACCGAATAGATTCGGGGGATATAGCGATCGGCTTGGCGTCCAGTCGTCCGTCCGTCCGTACGTCCGTCCCGGCGTAGACGCAATCTAGTCGTATCCAACTTTGGGCGACCGCCGTATCCGATTTACCTGTAATAATGTTGGCGGCGAAATGTAAAGAAATATATAACGACACTTTAGTTTTTATTTCATAAAATAAATTTGTAAATAATTACAAAATTTTTGCTGGAAAATTTCGAAACTTCATTTATTCACGAATATGCTGATATTATTTTCATATTTTTTGGACAAAAATTTGCTATACCTTTTGTTGATTGTTTTAGGTGCCTATCGAAATGATTAAAATATATAGTAAAATGTTTATTTCTCTCCTAGGGTTTATTAACAAAACTTAAAAAAAGAGATTTAAATTCAATGTTTGGAAAAAAGTTGCTGGAAAAAAACGTAGTGGTGATAATAATGAACGATTTAGTTTTTGTTTCAATTAAATAGAATGAAAATTACTATGTCCTTTTGGCATTTTGTTAGCAGTTGTATTCTTTTTTTTCTTCTAAAATTCTGATTCGGAAATTATCGGAAGACAGCGGAAAATATCGAGTTATAATTCGGGACCAGGTCTTAACACTTTTTGTACCGGAAACCCCTCAAGGGGTGATTGGCAAACAGTGCCGGCCCAGATCAGAACGCGGCGTCTGATCAGGGTCTACAATGTTTGCAAAATGTTCAGCCAGTTTTCAAATAAATCCGTGAAGAAAACACAACTTGACGCCCCTAAATATTTAAATGAACTCCTGCTGTATAAAAGAAGGGAGATTCATTTGGTACAAAAAGGGTTAACAGCGACAATTATCTTTTCTTTAATTTAATTTAATTATGATTGCAGTTTGTTTGGTAATTATGATGTCTCCTTTGTGTCTTGTTGTAGAACTTGGGTTAAAGTCGTTCACAGTACAGTAAAATCCTATATTAAGACCAATTTTTGAACTGTTCAAAAGTGGTCTTTAAGAACAATTTTGAACAGTCTCAAAGGTGGACCCTGACCAGAGGATAATTAGTGCAGAAAACATGAAGAAAGATAAAGTGCAACCTTCAAAAGTGCAGCCTTCAAAATAAGCTTTTTAAAGCAGATTTAGCCATATTTTTTCTTATTTCTGCTCCGAGTCATACATGTTGGGTATTCGTTACTTGCCGAGGCTGTTCTAATGAGTTCCCACAATCTATGATTTTTTGAAAATCTCAGACTTTTTTTTATCTCAGTGCAGATATTTATGTATATATAAATAGGCGTGTCTTGGTAATGTAGGGCATAAACAGGTTTTCTTTCGCATGATATTATATAATGTTTGCATATAATTGGTGGACCAGTGAAGGCCCATATCAGATGCGGCATATGCTCTGGGTCTGGACCGTTCACGTATATCGTCAAAAGGGTCGTCAGTATAATATGGGTTATTGTTATACAGAACCATTGACCTAGATCTGGTCTGAACTGTAATAATGATATAGGAGGTTTTAGGAATTCCGTTTATGACGTCATACTGGCACATGCGCAAAGCACTGCCCGTCAATTGAAACGGCCATCGCTATTCAAATGTATTGGCGGAACTCAAAATGCTAACAATATTCAGACATTTTAAGAGAAAATATACCCGTTTACATTGAAATAATGCCTTGAGAAGGAAATAATGATATTTTGCTTTTATTACTGAAATTCATTTATCCTGGATCCGTTTTTAATTTACAAAAATCTCTTCCTGAATGACTCGTGTCAATGGCTTAGGATACCGTTTTTCACGAAAGCTTACTTACAACTATCCAAGTATAGCTATCACACACGGACAGAGCTTAGATCTATCTGTCTGTCGGTCGGTCGGTCGGTCGGTCGGTCGGTCGGTCGGTCGGTCGGTCGGTCGGTCGGTCCGTCCTTCCGTCCATCTATCTATCTATCTATCTATCTATCTATCTATCTATCTATCTATCTATCTATCTATCTATCTATCTATCTATCTATCTATCTATCTATCTATCTATCTATCTATCTATCTATCTATCTATCTATCTATCTATCTATTGAAGAGCAGTTAAAAATGTCCAGCGATCTGTCTAATCGTGCACGAAAATACGCCTGTATAAAACTGATCCCCATAAACCCCACTTTTTAATGTAAAACTGGGGTTTGCAGGGGTATACATTATTTTCTTATTTCTTCTCAAAAACAAAGATTGTGGGTACTCGTTAGTACCGCCTCATCTTAAATTTTTCCTTTTTTCAGCAAATTAGTAAAATTTACAATGTATTTGAATAGGCATGTTTTCGTAATGGAGTGGACTGACAGACGGGCGTCGAGTCAACGTTGGTTCGACGTCATGCGGTCGACACCCACTCCAACTCCCTTCAATGTCACGTGACCGTTGAGATGAGAGAGAGGTTTGCCTGATCCCTGTATCCAAAATGGAATCTTCCTCCTTATGTATAGCAGGAGTCCATTTCAAGATTTAGGGGTTTCAGGATGTGTTTTCAAAATTTGTTTGGAAATCAGCTTGACTTCTTGCAAACAGTGTAGGCCCTGGTCAGACGCCGCGTCCTACGGCGTCTGATCTGGGTCTGCACTGTTTGCCAGGGTTTCTGGTACCACATGGATTAATGTAAGGGCTGGGCAGGTTGAACAAATCTACAAATCTATCATATTTTACTGTAAAATCTTGCACTTGCGAAGGAGTGTTTCATTCTCATGCTCTGAAATGGTGTTCTACGTTTGTTTCAAATTTAATCTTCCAATCCAACTGAGTCTTGGTGGGTCCGAGCACTTATTAAGCAACGCCGTATTATAGCCAACGCAAAGTGCTGACGTTTCATCGACGTTGTGCATCGCTTTGATGTTGGTTTGATGTAGAAACGACGTTGTTGACACGCTACATGTCGGTTGACGTGGACTTATTTACATTTACCTACGCTCGCTAATTGTTGGTACGCTAAGAGAGAGAGCAATATGTAGGCCATGGCACACTCGGAGAGAGAGAGAGAGAGAGAGAGAGAGAGAGAGAGAGAGAGAGAGAGAGAGAGAGAGAGAGAGAGAGAGAGGACCCTGTTGGGTCGTGTGTACAGTTAAGAGCAGTTAAAAATAACACTTGGGATTGGCGAAATTTCACACCTGGCAGCATATCGGGTAACACGATTCACCGAAATCACCGAAATCACCACCGAAATCACCGAAATCACCACAGAAATAACCGAAATCACCACTGAAATCACCGAAATCACCGAAATCACCACAGAAATAACCGAAATCACCACTGAAATAAGAGAAATCAACAATGAAAACAGAAAAAACTCATTAAAATGCTTTTATCATGACCAAATTACATGAATTTATATAGTTTAAGGTAATTTCCTTTCATTGGAAAGCGGTAAATGGGAATTAAAACTAATTAAAATCGGCCGTTATTTCGGGTACATTTCGGATCCCTTTGGTCGTTTAACAAACCTAAAGCTTCTTGAATGGTTTAGTTAATGTCTATTTTATTTTTGTTGCATATGAAATACATGTCCATATATTAATTCCACAATGGTGATTTCTGTTATTTCAGTGGTGATTTCCGTTATTTCTGTGGTGATTTCCCTTCCACTGGTTGCCAGTTTCTTGCGAAAGAATGTGCACTATACTGGTAACCAGCTAACGGATAAGCCTGTCCTGGAAAAGTGTAGATTGCTAAACTGGCCGGCTCAAAAATGACCTAAATAGTGTTGACTGGGGCGAGAAATTCCACTGCTGGTTTTTGTTTGATTTGAGGTTTAACGTCCCCGTCAACACTGTAAAGGTCATTTTGGAGACGTTGCTTCCAATTTTGTGGGACTTTTATCCGACATTGAGATGAAATGACATCTCAAGCCCTGTCACCCAATGAAACCAATAGGGTTTATTTGCATGGACGGTCCGCCTCGCACCGCGGTTCCTGGACATGCTTAGATCCTCTAAGCGGTTTACCAGTACTAGTGTGCGGGCCGGATTCAGCTCTGCGTGGAAGCATCATGCAGCCCATATATTTCTTCAAGCCCCTATGGGCGGGGGCTTCCCACTGCTGGTTACCAGCTTACAGATAACCCTACATCCGGGGGCATACCCAAGAAAAGAGTCGATAGGTAAACTGATACATTAACAGCTTACAAGTATCGATACACAAATTGACCGGCTCAAAATGACCTAAATTTTGTTGACTGGGCCGTGAAACTTGGAAAGAAACAAAACAAACGCGTTTTGTGTTTACTCGAATAGGCGCGATTTCAAAATGCGCCAGTGGACAGGCTGGTCTGAGTCTTCGTTATGTGCATATTTTACTCGTAGGAATAGCGGTTTACCGGCTCCAAAATGACCTATACACTGTTGACGGGGACATTAAACCACAAATAAAACAAACGAATAACAAAAGATATTTTTTGTACCTTTATTTATACAACCTTATGGGCAATAGATAAACATGAAGAAGGGATGAGGGGAGTAGTGAGAGAAAAAGTATATATATGTATGAAAACACGCAAATTCAAAAACTTTTTATAGCAATACCATAAGAATATTTTCAGATATATATATGTATTTTACACTTCTGCTAATTATAAAGATTGTGGGAACAGGTTACAATCGACTCCGTGGCTGACTGGCATTCCTTCAGTTAAAATCGGATCCCAACACAAACTCGGCTCAGCCTGTGCATTATTTTATTTTCAAAGCCTCTTTTGCATTATAAGGGAACGTCGATGTAGTGAAATAAAAAATTGCCACTTTTGGTTATTCCTGCTCCGAACATAGATTGTTTGAACTTATGAGAATCACCTCTATTATGAAAACACGCCTATACAAATAAATTTAACCACCAAAATATGATGATTTTAAGGTGCAAAAATTTGTACAGTTTTAATATTTCTGCAAAAAAACATAGATTGTGAGCACTCGATAGAGCCGCCTCGGGGAGCGATTTTACCGAACGCCAAAAAGCTGTGCTGGTGCTCCGAACTTAGATTGTGGCGGGGGTTCTAATGAGTGCCCACAATATATTATTCGGTCTATTCAGCTTTCCAGTATTGTTAATTGACCACGAGTTAGATGATTGCCTAATCAAGTTAATCGGTCGCGATATGTAATTAAATGACAGTCTGATATCAGCCGATAAATTAAATTATCCTCAATTAACTTGATGTTAGTAAAGTGTCAATAATGATGTTAATTACAATCAGTGCCTAACTTTGATACCAAGTTGGCTACTTAAAAAATACAGAAACAAATATAGATAATTAAACAATGATACAAACACATTAACTAAAAGTTATGGTCTGATAAATGTTCATCATGATAACTGTAAGGGACACTTCTGAGGTAATAACAATTCACACACCAACAAAATGCTTCTGTGCTGAAAATGGACATTCTTTATTGAATTCAACCTGGCACATTATATGCTCACCTAAGAATGAAAACAAGACTAATATTCAGTAATAAACAGTATATATGCCCCTAGAATAGTGCATTAATGACAGGTGATTTCGCAAGATTTCGGAAGAAATCCCGAGCGTACAATTTTAAGTGTTTTTGGCTGAAAAGGTACCCAAAAGTCATCATTGACAATAAAAAATAATGTTTGTAAGCTAAATGCACTATACATGTCCATATATTAATTCTACAATGGTGATTTCTGTTATTTCAGTGGTGATTTCGGTTATTTCTGTGGTGATTTCGGTGATTTCGGGGAGTCGTGATACCGCAGCATATCGGTGTTTCTTCCATTACATCTTACATTAGAATTCGCCAAAAGTTTAAAAGAATTCCACTGTTTTACGCTGTAATTAACACTTTATCTGTCCCACTGCCTTGAAGCAATACAACAGTTGACGGCCTGGGCTTTTGCCGTTCTATTTTAGAACCGGAAGTACGTCACGAAAAAAACTCCTATATGAGTCTGCGCATGACAAACCTGTAAAAGGACCATTGCAACCAGCAAACCTGAGATGTGCACAGTCTGGTCAAAGTATTTGCTGTCTTTGCAACACGGGAAAACTGGCCAGACTGAATGTAAATGCAGGTTGATCTGTGTCTTCGCTGGTTGTACTAATCGTATTGTAGGTTTTGACATGCACAGGCTCGTATGTTTTGTGAAAGAACTTCTTTAACCCTTAAGATGCCAAGAAAAACTGCATCTGAAAATATTGTCATTTTATGTCGTCTGCTTCATACTTGCTAACATTCGAAAACATTTGGCACGCATGCAAACAGTGTAGATCCCGATCAGACTGCTCTTCAGGTAGCAGTCTGCAGGTTTTGCAATAAACCAGCTGACAACAAACCCGAGAATTGTTGTAACTGGCATCTTAAGGTTGAAGGAAATTTATGATTTTTATAATTCAGCCAAACTGTTTATTGCTTTATCCAGGACAAGCAATAATTGCCCCTAAGGGATAGGTAAATAACCCTTTCACCTCCGACTTTCTGAAGTACATTCTTTCGCCTTCTTATTAGGAGTTGATAATTGTTAATAATGTTTCAAATATATTTCTCTGAGTATAATTCGCCTACTGGCAAACCGTGTTGACCCTGATGAGACGATGCATTTTGAGCCTCATCTGGATCTACACTGTTTGCATAGGTATATGAACCGGTCTACAAGGTTGGAAGGTTTAAGCCATAAACTTCTGGGATCAGCAGCGTAAAGGCTCGCTCAACACTATTTTGGTCATATTGAACCTGTTACTTTATCTATCCATACTATGAGTAATGGTACCCATAACACGTTTAGTAAAAAGCGCTTCTAGTGAATAGCCACAACATCTTTATAAAAATGGGTCTTCACTGTGTGTTCACTGTTTGTGAAAATTTTAAGACAATATTCAAATACACAAGAACATAAGACAATGTAAAATAAATGTTTTGAGTAATAGTGTCTGGTCAAGCAACTGGTCACCTAGATGATCGCGTCTCCCAAACGCATGTACACAATTATGGTATATAAACTGAATTAACTTAGTTAACCGGATTAATTCGGCACGAGTGTTTTTTTTTTTTTTTTGGTTTGGGTTTTACGGCCCTTTCAAGATTATTTCACTCATATCCAGCCGATCGTTAATCAGAGGTGGGCGAAAACCGGAGTACCCTCGGCACGAGTGTTGAATTATAATAAAGATTTTTTTTTATTTTCGTTCTTCTTTTCGCATTCTCTCCTTCCTATCAGTTTAGAAAAGGCTTGCTCAGCTACATCTAAATAACGAAAATGGGGGTTAGAGTCACTTTGATAAAAAAACAACAACACGATAATGAGGAAACAATACCGGCAAAGATCAGCCTGTGCATCCGCATAGTCGGATCAGAGATTTTGTTGCTTGCGTTTAATGGATCAGATTTGCGTTTGATACAATAAGTGAAAAAACAACTTGCACAACCACGCAGTGTCAATTGCTTGTGCTACTTGTGTTCATAATTATGCATGCACTCAATACAGGCGAGGCGCAGTAATATCAGGTTTATTATTATTATTATTATTATTATTATTATTATTATTATTATTGTTTGTTGCATGTGAACCACGTTTGAGCACCAAAAAATGTTTCTATTTTTGCTGCATATCATACATAGTATGCAAACTATAATGCCCATATCATCCTGCGCAGCCCCACAGTCTGATCGAAGCTTTTAGGTGCATACTTTGCGACTTCTATCCATGCACTTTGTCTCATTGTCAAATCACATACTCGTAAATAGTCAGTTTCTTTTTTGTCACAGCGCCATTTGTTACAGCCTAAATAAAATACTGCAAAGTTCCGCCCACCCATTTTCATGTTATGCACCAGTCATTTGTAACCACTGCCTCCCCACCTACGGGGAATAGCGGGGACAACGACTTTTCACTTTTCACAGCCCTGCTAGAAGCCCTGCACTGCGGGGACCTCCTGAATGTCATTGCCCCGCCGTTAATAATAGTTACTTCCACTGGGGTATGTTTGCATAATATCAAAACCCCTGCATTAACCCGGCACAGGGGGGGGGGGGGGGGGCACAGAGGGTAACTACCCCGCACATTAGCCCCGCTATCCCCCACCCATCCCCGTAGGCGGTGGGGGGGGGGGGGGGGTTACAAATGACTAGTGCATTAGCATTGTACAAATAAATTATAATTTCCGATCGATCAATATTCTACCATCACGAAAACACGCCTATATAATTTTGACCCCCTTGAACCACACCTTTATATAGTTAAACTTGGGTTTACATGGGTAACCCTTATTTATCTTAATTCTGCTCCACAATATAGTTTATGGGTACTCGTTAGAACTGCCTCAATTAGGCGGTTCTAACGAGCGCACACAATCTATATTTTGATTAGAAATAAGAAAAAATATCTTATTTCTGCTCCCCAATATAGATTGTGGGTACTCGTTAGAACCGCATCAATTAGGCGGTTCTAACGAGTGCACATAATCTATATTTGAGCAGAAATAAGATAAAATATCACAATTAATCATCTAAAAATGTTCGATTTTTCGCAGTAAAGTCTACAATGTATTTGTATAGGCGTGTTTTCATAATGACTAATTTTGACGGGATTCTTTACAACTGCTTACTCAAGCCCCCAGTTTTTATTGATAAAGCAGTGTCCAGGTGATGCGCAAATAACTGACTGACTGACAGATGTTTTTAAGGTAACCGGGCGCCATGGGCACATAGGGGCTACCCCCAGTTCGCCATCTGGGATTAGTTGTAGGTACTGCTCTTTTCCCTAGGCTGCCAATATGCTGACTCCTGTCTGCTTGACAGTTATCAGCTAGCCGATTGGGAGTCGGGTGACTTCTTTCGCGGAGGATGTGAGAAGTAGGTCAATCCCACCTCCCACATCCCCCGCTCAAGATGTCATGTAGGCACAGAACGCACCCAATGTTAAGCGTTTGTCCTGTAAAATGGGCAGTCCTCTGGCGGGGTTCGAATTTTGAATGCAGATGCAGACCAATGGTCGGGCTCTAGAATGTGGTGACACGTTGCCAATTCCGGCTGCAAAATGTGTCAGTACACAGCCCTTGTCTGACCGAGGAAAAAAGCTACTCATGCATTATCGGTTTTGGCTTCCATTAGTCTCTACCCCCACCCCTGCCGTGGTAGAGAAAACGCCTTGGACACGGTGCTTGTTAAAGGGTGATAATGCATGTAATTTTGAATTTTGAACGGCGGCCAAAAGTGAGCCAGGAAGGGTTACTATTAGACCAGCCAATTTCGGCTATTGCAAAATGTCCTAGTACCCGTGCTCTACCACCTTGAGAACACGCCTATGCTGTGTCGCTACCCCCCAGGTCTCTACAAAGATAATCTTGGTAGTACCATGTACTACTGGCCCCTACTTTCGTTGCGTTGGAGTGTCATATGTTGATGTTTTGGTTGTTGCTTTTCTCTTAATTTGTAGTTAATTCAGCCAATCAGTGTGCAGTTGTTGACTTCTATCGCGGAGGATGCGAAAGGAGGTCAATCCTATTTTGCTTCTTAGCTTTCCAGTTTCTGAAAAGGTGATGCTTTCATCGACGTAGGATGTCGAGTTCTTATAAATTCGTAAGTGGGTCAATTGGGACCAGACCGCCATATTTGCATATCATTATCTCATCCTCCGTGAAGGAAGATATCATATTGGGGATATATGGATTGTAATACAATATGGATCAGTACTGATTGTATGTGGTAGTGTTGTAACCCTCTTTTGTTCAGGATCAGTGTGGTTAGAATTATAATGTTTACACAGGCGTGTCTTTTAGTGGTGAAAAGTTATGTGGTTTGGCAAAGGCGAGTATGTGGCTAACCAGCCATTGTGCAATTTCGCTTTTATATCGTTTGAACGGTCGGTCTGAAAGGCTTTTTTAAGGGTCTTCCTGTGTCCAAATCCCTATCAAATTTGGTCATTACCGTTGCCCCGCCTATTAAATTGTTCTGTATTTGACCTACTCCAGAGATGTATGCTCCGTTCTGACAGCATGCTGTCTTCGCTTCGCACATTTCTGGGTTTCATCAGGAGGGTGTCCCCAAGGGGGCCTCTACGAGGCAGCCTTCTGGGCACCCAGCTGATGACTTCTCGGTAGCTGTCCTACACGAGGTATGGTGGGATTCCCCGTCAAGGATCCCAATGTACCTGCAAAAGAAATTATGATTAGTATGTATTGGAGTTAGGGTTAGGGTTAGGGCTAGGGTTAGGGTTAGGGTTAGGGTTACATAAGCCTAAGTTTAGACTTGTCTATCACCGATGTGTTGCGTCGGCGGAGCACTCATAAGTGCAAAGCAAATGAGCCGCAACCACAGCGCCCCGCTTCGGTTCAACCGGTTCTAGTCCAAGTCATGTAGGGTAGGGTCTGTAAGAGGTAGAAGCAGTGCTTATGTAACCACTGTATAAGAGTGTTGGGGTTTTGTGTTCCCCCCCGCACCCATGCAACCGGGGACCCAGGGCCACCGCCCCGGGAACGGCCAGTCCGCCCAAAGTGGGGGAATCATGTCCCCAGGGGCACCAGCCCGGGACCCCCAGGTGCACGGAGAGGCAGAAATATGAGAATGGGGCCTATATCTATGGGTTGGGCAGCATAAGCAGCACTGTTAAATTCTTAATAAAAACAATTCACCTGTTCGCGACGGCGCAGGCCAGAAGCACAACACGGTCACGGTCTGATTGGGACAGTCCCCACCTAGGTTGCAACCAGCCCATGCCCCAGCAAGCACGTGATCACGACCAGGCGCAATTTTTTGTTTAAATGATTTGTTTAGAGAGAAACTTATATGCTACTTCAGTTGATTCTCCCGACCCAGACACACAGATGAGACTGTCTGCCAAAATCGAGAGAACCAATGAATATGAGTCATTTTCCGGCACACACAGCCATAGCGACCAGTGCGCCTGAACAGGAATATATAGGTTCACAAATCCGCACACGCCAAACTACATACAAGCACTTTTGGCATATACGGATGTGCAAACCTAATGCATTCAGGATGTCCTGAACACAGTTCTGGGCATCTACATGTAATTAAAGACTGGTTATGGAGCAAGGCACAGGGAACCAGATTGCCTCCCGCAGTCAGTAACCTAACGTTAGCAGCATTGGTTGGCTCTCTGATCGAAACCTAGAAACCTTAGTCCCACGCCCAGCATAATTAGATTGAGAGATTCATATTGCTTTATGATCTAATCTCCCCTCGAGTCCCTGGGGGCAAGGATATAAGGTGTTATTGGTTTGGGGCCAGGTGGTTATTGGAGGCTGTGTCTGTAATAGAAAGAAACATGCAGTATTAATGATCGCTGCATGAAAGGATTCCAGCGCTGGAAGAGAAATAAACTTGGATTAGTATTACATGGTTACTCTTTTATACTGCAGCTGTCTATATTTTATCGAATAACTCGGTGTCTTTCAAAAATGTAATGATTGCCTCGACTATCTGAGGCATAATGTTGCGTGGGGGGTTAAGTAGATCTTGTTCATCAAAAGTGTTGTATCCCAATATAAACAGTGCAGCTTTTAATTCCTGTCTGGGTTCTATATTTCCTTCACAGTGAAAAAGGATATGTTTGATGTTATTTTGTTCATCTTTATCACATCTATTACATTTGATGTGGTTTTGATTAAATACACAGTGGGTACCCAGCCCACTGTGGTTCAGTCGCAAACGCGTGTAAACCGCGTCATGCCTTCGTCTACCGCTGTAATGGGTAGAAGTATTTTTAACCTTAGGTTCTAGTCTATGATAGAAGCGACCTTTACTTTGTGGGTTGTCCCATAATTTTTGCCATTTTGTCATAATGGCCTGGTTAATTGCCGGGTATATTTCTGTTTTGGTCGGTAAGGTCTGATCGTTTTTACCGTTTGTCATTGCTGATTTGGCATTTGAGTCTGCCATTTCATTACCTGGGATATCTACATGGGAAGGAATCCATTCCAGGTAGATATTGTTGCCTTTGTCTTTGGCTGAGTCTAAGAGTAGTAGTATTTTGTTTATTTTATCTGGTCTTGTTTTTGATTGGCCAGATTGTAGGGCTTGTATTGAGCTGAGGGAGTCTGTAAGTATGACTGCCTCCGGGATGTTATTATCGATGATCCATTTAATGGCATGTTCTATTGCTATCAGTTCAATAGTAAATATAGACAGGCTCGGATTGGTTTTGAGTTCGATATTCACGTTTTCATCAGGGACCGAAACTGCTGCTCCTGCTGTATGTTTTTCAATATCTTTGCTGCCATCAGTATATATCTGTAATCTACCCCTATGTTCCCTTTCTATATAGTTTATACTAGTTTGTTTCATAAATGTTATGTCATTTTCCCCTTTTTTCCCAATGATGTCCTTGATTGCACAGGAGGGGGGGTTGTGCTTTAAGTCACACTTGTTTCTATAATGGGGTGGTTCGATATCCTTAGGTATGTTCAGCTCAGCTATGAGCTTCTGAACTGTAACGGAATATGGTCGGTATTGGTGTGCCTTTTTAGTAGTTTGGCACCCATGTTCCCCAATGAGGTCATTTACAGGCAGATTTTTACCCAAAGGCGAGGAACGTGCCCAATATTTTAGGATTAGTTCCTCTCTTCTTAAATGGAGTGGTTTTATGCCACATTCTACTTCGAGTGCATTAATCGGGGTGGATATAAATGCCCTTGTTGCAATGCGAAGGGCTTGGTTTTGTATTGTGTCGAGCTTTTTAAGTTGGGCTTGTGAGGCAGAGTTATAGGCTTGTGCGCCATAATCTAGTTTACTTAGGATGAGGGCTTTGTACAGGTTGATAAGGGTATTTTTATCGGCACCAAAAGTTGTGCCCGTGACCAAACGAAGAATGTTCAGGTTCTTCTTACATTTCTGGATGAGCTGTTTTATGTGCTCATCCCATCTAAGTGCTTTATCAAGGATCATCCCTAGAAAGTTTACATTGTCCACAAATTCAAGTTTTTTGCCAAAAAGTTTGAGATCGAATTTGGAGGTGTCGATGTTTTTCTTACGTCTAAAAAGTATGGCTTTAGTTTTAGTGTTGGACACCTTAAACCCCCACGCCTCAGCCCAAAATTCGATCTTTTTGAGTGCTTTTTGAAGGGCATCTACGGCGCAACTGGGTGAATAATGTTTTCTCCATATTGCGCTATCGTCTGCAAATTGCGACAGCTGCAGTCTTTCTTCAGGGTCGAGATTCTCTTTTAATGAAACCATGATTATATTGAAGAGGATGGGACTAATAACACTGCCCTGGGGACAGCCATTTTCTAAATTGTGCTGATTTGATGTTTCTTGTCCCACCCTTACTTGAATTTTTCGATTGTGGAGGAAATTGTGTATCCATTTGAGCATGTTTCCGTTTATGCCAAATTGTTTCAGTTTACAGATGGTTCCTGTTGACCACATGAGGTCAAAGGCTTTTTCCAGGTCTAGAAAGACGGCAGCTACTATCTTATTTTCCATAAAGGCCATATTTATCTCAGAGTCTAATCTGGTTAGTTGATCAGTGGTAGATCTGTTGGGTCTAAAACCGGATTGAGTGTCAGCCAGGTGCCCTTTGTTTTCCAAATGGGCCGTCAATCGTTTAGCAATCATGGTTTCCATTGTTTTACATATACACGATGTAAGTGATATAGGTCTGTATGACCCTGGTTCCAGTTTATTTTTGTTTGGTTTCATAATAGGTATGATGGTGGCAAGTTTCCATTCAGGTGGGAGTTCTCCTCTTTGATAGGAGATATTCATAAGTTTTAATAGTTCCATTTTGGAGTTATCGGGTAGTTGTTTGAGCATTTCATAATGGATTGTGTCCGCTCCTGGTGTTGATTCCTTTTTGGATGATAGTGCAGTTCCCAGTTCAAAAAATGTGAAGGGTCGGTTTAAGTCCGAGTTATTTTCTGTTGCCTGAGGTTCCGGGATGTGACCAAGTCCCCTATCTTCCATAATTATTTTAATAGCTTGAAATTTAGGCATATGATTTGACGATTTCGACATATTGTCATAATGTTGTGCTAGAGCATTAGCTTTTTCTTTTTCATCGGTAATGATTGTTTTGTTTACCTCTAGACAGGTAATATGGTCTGTAGGTTTACCCCGGAAGCGGTTAATCATATTCCATACTGTTTTGGAGTTTGCCTTATGGTCTAGTTTAGATACAAAATCACGCCATGAATTGATCTGTTTGTCCCTTTTAATGTCTCTTGCTTCATTTTTTAACCTGTTATAGTTTCGTTTTTGTTCTGGATTTTTATTTTTAAGGTATTTCTTTCTAGCTTGTTCACGTTTTTTGATAGCTATAGTAATTTCCTGATCCCACCAGGGCGGTCGGAGTGATTTTACTTTTGGTTTTGTTTTAGGAATAGTTTTTTGACAGATTTGTTGGAGGGATTCTACAAAGTCTGTTGCTATTTCCTGTGTTGGATTGTTTTCGTTTATTTTTAATGTTTCTGCGCACAGAATTTTGAACTTTTCCCAATCAGCTCTTTGTAAGTTCCATTTTGGATTGTGGGCCGTCCCCAGTGCATTGAATTTTGAAAGAAATCGGAGGTAGATGGGGAGGTGATCGCTTCCACAAGTGTTGCCCAGGGTTTCCCAGATTGTACCTATGCTCAGGGCTGGAGTGGCTATTGACAGGTCAGGCGATGTAGTATATTCGGCCATCGTGGCTTCATCATTCTCATTGAGTATAATAAGGCAGTTATTTATGACGAGGTCAAGTAAAGTTTTTCCCCTTGTGTTTGATTTGGAGCTCCATAGGGAGTCATGGGCATTAAGGTCGCCTACAAGGATGAAATTTTTGGTAGGGATAAGGTCAAGGACCTTTTGATATTCATCAGCTGTGGACCCGCTTTCAGGAGGGTCATAGCAATTAAGAATGGTTATTTTGTCTTTTTCTAAATATATGGTGGTGGCACAGTATTCAAGGTTGGGTTGCTCAATTTTAAGGTCTAAGTTTGTGAAGGGTAAATCGTTTCTAATATATGTTAGGACTCCGCCTCCTCTGTCTATTCTATGTTTGAAGGAGGCGACTTTGTAATTGGGTATGTGGGGTATTGTATTTTTCAACCACGTTTCTTGTAGGCAAAGTAGATGGGGCTTAAGTTTTTTATCTTCCAGTTGTGACCTCAGTTCGGAGATATTGCCCATGCTACGGATGTTCCATTGAACCAATTCAAGGTCAGAAGCTGTTGTTACAGCCGCGTGTGTGAAGCCGTTGCTGTAGTCGTGGGGCAATGGCGGGGGTATTAGTGTCTACCGGAGGTCTCTTGTGATAGTAACGTATAAATGTTGTTACTATGGTACGTTGCCTTAGGGATGGAGTTATTTGGTCGTCTGGTTTTTTGCTGGGCAACCATTGTGTTGGCATTTGTATTTATAGGATCGGGCCTAACTTGGTTGGATGAGGCAGTTCCTGCATTTTGAGGAGCATACCTCGGCACATTTGGTTTAAAGGGAACTGGGGGCAGGTTATGGGTCTGTATGAGGGGGGGAGTGTTGTCCCTTTCATCCACATGCTTCTCTATGATGTTTGATACTACCCTTTCTTTCTGCTTTTTACTCATATTGGATGTGTTTGTGTGTAAGATGTCTGTTAATATGTGTTTTAATTGAAGTAGTGTAATGGTTTTCGTCATGTCAGGTCCGGTTGCTGGTTGTTCGGCTTTTTTAGTTTTATTTATTTTCGGAAAGTCCGTTTCTAAATTAAAAAGGGAGGGGGGTTTAATCATCATGAGGGGGGCTAGTTTTTTATCGGTCCTATGTGTTGTTGGATCTTTCCTTCTTTTTGACCATTCTATGTAGGTTATATTATTTTTCCTATCAATGGCATATTTCTGTTCCAGGAAGAAGGGGCAAGATTTGGATGCCGCTCCATGTTGACCGTAGCAATTGCTACATTTCCTTAATCGCGATTCAGTTTTATGCGTGCACTGGCTGTAATTATGATTTCCAGCGCACAAAGGACACTTAACGGGGTTACCAGGACAGGTGTTTATACTATGCCCATGTTCCTGGCAAGTATTGCATCTTAGATAGGGTATTTCGCAGGGGTAAACTGGATAAGATTCTGTCCTAGTTAGAAGTAGTGTGGGGGCTTCCTGAACATTGAAGGTAATTTTGACCATGTCTGTTGGTTGTTTAAGTTTGTTTGAAATTCTGTAAAGGTCCTTTATGAGTTGGCCATTTTGGTTGAATGACCGCTGAAATTGGGCCAGGTTAGTGTTGAAGGGGATGTTTTTAATTATCCCCGTACTGGTAGGATTGTTCTTGTTGACGGGGGCTGATTGCTGGGTAGGGGTCTTTGTAAACTTGGGATGGTGACCATGACCCGCTATTGGTTGCATGGCTGACTCCATGCCAATAATATGGAGGTTGGGATTATTGGGTACATGGTTAAAGTTTCTTGCTTTTGGTAAGCTATGTTTCGAGATAGCAAAAGTGGGACCTAATAGTCCCACTTTAGGATAGGTAGTTTTAATGTCTGACCCCATGTGTTTTTGGAATGCCTTTGTTATGGTCTCGGCCTCTTTTGATGACAGTGGTCTTTTTTCCTCTAATGATATTGTGAAATAATATTGCTCCTGGTTCTGAGTGAGGTTGGCGGTGGGTTTGGCGGTGGGTTTGGTATTTTGAGTTCTAGAAATTTTTTTAGTATTTTTAGTTCTAGAATTGAGGTCCTCTATGCAGGTCTGAATGAGCTCTACAAATGATCTTTCATTTTCATTTGACACTTCGTTTACTTCTTTTTCAAGTGGAGATATTGGGCTTGACGGCTTGTTGTTGACCCTTTTAGCAGGGGTCGACGCTTTGGGGGAGTTGGAGTCATTGAGGTTTCTTTTTCTCTTGGGTACAGCTACGTTGTCCCAGTCCATGTCCGTGTCTTCATTAGCATGGTCTTTGTTGTTCGCTAAAGTGATGAAGAGTTCAGTTCGGTTTACTATTTTTGCCTTGGGTCTTTTGGGGGTGGCTTGATAGCGCTGGGATGAGTCCTGTTTCAACGGGGTACCTTGCTGAACGTGAAGCCGAGCTGGCGTTAGGATGGTTCTCTTAGGGGCTGGTGTGGTATCAACGGGTGTGGGGACGGGCTTGATGGGTGTACCGGCAATTTTTGATAAGTCCGGTACTGTCCCGGGTTTTAACATGTTTGGGTTCTCCGGGCTCTCCGGGCTCTCCGATGTCAGGTCGACCACTGATGGGGCCAGTGAGGGCTCGACGATTGCAGACACCGCTGTTGTTGGAGCACCGGCGGTACTTGAAGGGTTCGGTACAGTCCCGGGATTTGTTAAGGTTGGGCTCATTGGGCTTACCGGGCTCTCGGGTTTGGGGGGCCATGTGTCCACTTCTAAGTTAGGGTACATTATTTCTGCAGGTTCCTTTCCCGGGGAGCTTAGGATGCAAAAAAATGTCAGGTCCAAATCCTTAGTTGGACTGGTGTCGTTGGTGTGGTCACTGATCAGACCCTCATGTCCTTGCCCAGGGATGGGATAGGAATCGGAGATGATTTTCTCCGAAGGCTGGTAGTTATCCTTAAGACTCCCAGACGTGTTGATGGGGCTGTTGTCTTGCCCAGGTGTGGGATAAGTGTCTGGGAATGAGTCCTCCTTAGCGGGGGGATCCGGCGTGGTTTGACTCCCTGTTGAAGTGGTGCTGGATCTGGTGCTGGATAGATCACTTGTATCAGAGGTGGGGGTTGTATCCAGCACATCATATTGTGTAGCGCAAGACACTTTAGTTGCCATTGTACTAGTGAGTTGAGTTGTGAATATGGTTAGACAAAGAGACAAAAGGACAAAGGAATATATTGGAAAAACGCAAGATTAACAATAAGGCAGGAAAATAGCAGTAGTTTCTTACTTTTATATCTTGTGTAGTTCGTTTAAACTTGTTGTGGGTGTCTGTTGTCTTTCTCCGTGAGTCTGATGACCTAAAGAGAATAAATACGTACAAGGTTAATCGCAGCGATCTTTCACCAATGGCGTCTAGAGCTGGAATCCCCGACTCCGACCATGCGCAAATAAACAGGTAACCTTCATATTTATCCTCCCATCGGTGAATGCCGCTGGTCAATAAAGCAAGGTAATTCGTGAGGATTAGCAATCAGGAGAGAAAATTGGATTATGCCCCTTGATCTCAGTGGACCTTCAAAGTTCCATATGGATGGCCATAATTCCAATACCCTTCGAGATATATTGATGATACGTGGCACAATGGTAAACAATGTTGAGACGACATGTCCTGCGCAAGAACAACAACTCTGGGTACCATGGTATTTGAGATATCTCCCCTTCCAATAAAATAGAGTGACTATCTTTTGATCTCTATAACTCCAATACCCTTCGAGATATATTGATGATACTTAACAAAATAGTAAACAATGTTGAGACGGCGTGTCATCGGCAATAACAACAACCATTGGTGCCATGGTTTTTTAGTTATCTCCCCTTCGAAAAAAAATAGAATGACTATCTTATGATCGCCACAACTCCAATGCCCATCGAGATATATTGATTAAACTTGGCACAATTGTTCACAAGGTTGAAGCAGCATGTCATGCGCAAGAACCAAAACTCTTGGTGCCATGCCATTAAAATAATCGTTTCTTCCAATAAGATAGAATGGCTATCTTGTGATCACCATAACTCAAATACCCTATGAGGTATATTGATGAAACTTGGCACAATTGTTCACAAGGTTGAAGCAGCATGTTATGCGCAAGAACCACAACTCTTGGTGGCATTGCATTTGAATTACATGTATCTCTCCTTCCAACAGTTCTTGTGATCGCCATATCTCCCATACTCTTGGAGACATGTTGATTTTATTTTTTATTTTTATTTTGGTTTTGGTTTTACGGCCCTTTCAAGATTATTTCACTCATATCGAGCCGGTCGTTAATCAGAGATGGGCGAAATCTTTAGTACCCGGAGAAAAACCACCAGACCTTCCGTTGCAGAACGTGGCGTCTCACATGTGACCCGAGCGAGGCTCGAACCCACAGCGGTGAGAGAACTAATGATTAAGAGTTAGCGCTCTTATCCACTAGGTCACGGAGGCCCGTAAGGTGACATGTTGATAGTACTTGGAGACATGTTGATAGTACTTGGTACAGTTGTACATGAGGTCAAGCAGGCGTGTCAGCTGCAAGAACCACAGGTCTTGGTGCCATGGCATTTCAAGTATCTCCCTTCCAGTAAAAATAGGATAGCTATCTATGAGCGCCATATCTCCAATATTCTTCGAGACATGTTGATAGTACTTGGTACAGTTGTACATGAGGTTAAGCAGGCGTGTCATGTGCAAGAACCACGACCCTTGGTGTACTGGTTTTTTAGTTACCTTTCCTGACAAAATAACATTGTGATGGTCATAACTCCAAAATCCTTTGAAATATATTGATGATACTTGGCATAATTGTTCACAAGGTTGAGACGGCATGTCTTTCACAAGAACCACAACTCTGGGTGTTATGGATATTATTCTATTTGATTTATCTCCCCTTCTTATAAAATTGTATGACTACCTTGTGATCGCCATATCTTCAACAGTCTTCGAGACATGTTGATTGTTTAAGTTAAGCAAGCCTGTCACGGGCAAGAACCACGACTCTTGGTGCACTGTTTTTTTAGTTACCTCCCCTGACAAAATAATCTTGTGATGGCCATAGCTCAGAAACCCTTTGAGATAATACTTGGCAAGATTGAGACAGCATGTCATGCGCAGGAACCCCAACTCTGGGTACGATGGTATTTGAGTTATATCCCCTTCTAATAAAATCGTTTGACTATCTTGTGATCGCCATACCTTCAAAACTCTTTGAGGCATAATGAAGGGGAGTGGTAGAGTTGTACGTGAGGCTAAGCAGGTGTGTCATATGTGAAAATCATGACTCTTGGTGCACTGTATTTTGTTTTAGTTATTTCCCCAAACAATATAATCTTGTGATGACCATAACTTGGATACCCTGTGAGATATATTGATGGTAATTGGCACAGTTTTTGACAAGGTTGAAACAGTGTGTCATGCCAAAGAACCACCAAACGGGTCCACCACGAATTTTTAATTCATCACGTCTGAAATTTGTGAAAGAAACAATATGGGACTATTTCAACTTGAGCATAACAAAACAAAATCTGATCTATGCACCCAGCAAAGACTGAGCTCAGTCTGAGCATCTGCCCACTCTAATCAGTGTCTTCATTGCCCGTGTGAAAAAACTCGAGTAGTAAGCTACCCATCAAGCGCACAGCGAAGAATCTGATCAGACTGGGTGGCTGCGCAAGCTGATCTGACTGATCTTCGTCGGGCGCAGTCATTTTGTCATGTTTTGTGTTCATCTGAGACAGTATGAAGAACCCGATGAAGACAGTGTGTATATGCCAAGATTCCACTTTTCAAAAACAAAATAGCTAAGGTATTTAAATGTAATCCTACGAAAATATCGAAATCGCTCTATAGTATTATCAGAACACACAATATAGTAGGATCGGAACACGACATACAGTGCTGAAAAATCAGTTTTGCGACATGCGATACAAACCAGTTTTTATCCCTCTATCGTTTCCTTTGATGATTATATCACGTCTATAATTTGCGTCATGGGGCTGGGCATATGTGTGTTGTGGGGAGGAGGAGTGGGGTTAAAACAACGACAAGAGGATGTAATTATAGAAACAAATGCCATTTCTTTTTACAAATCAAATCAATAAATAACACAATGCATATTTTGACGCCCAAAGGTAAAAGTAAAGCTTTAAACGTCTTGTAAAGCTGTCATAAGGGGAATGGATACACCTTTAGGAGAGGCAACTCCTGCAAAATTATTTTCGTCTTCCCTGTCAATAGGGGTCAACTCTTAAAGGAAAGAATTGGCTCCTGAGGAGCAAATTCTTTCCTTCAAGAGTATACCCCTTTTTCAGTGCGACAGGGCTTATAGAAAGGCGAACAGGAAGTCCTGAAAGTTGTCTTCCTTTGAAAAATGGCGGAAAATCTGACAGGTGTTCCATTCCCCTGAATTACAAATGAGCTGTGATGAGCAAAACTGTATCTTATGACATGTTCGGGCGGCGACGACTCAACTCAGCATTACGATAACACACCCCTACGACATAGTGTATTTTTCATTACGCAAACATGCCTATACAAATACATTGTTAAATTTTACTGCAGAAAATCGAAAATTTTAGGACGAAAATATATTATTGTGAAGTTTTCTAAGATCTGCTCAAAATATAGATTGTGAGTACTCGCTAGAACCGCCTCATCGAGGCGGTTCTAACGAATACCCACAATCTATATTTTAAAGCAGAAATAAGGAAAAATCAGGTTTACCCCTGTAAACCCCAGTTTTATAAAAGTGGGGTTCAAGGGGGTCAGAATTATATAGGCGTGTTTTCGTGATGTTACACCTCCAAAATGACTACTTTTCTGATGACAATCAGGCTGTGATATTTTTCTTATTTATACTGCCAACATAAGTTGTGGGTGTTCGTTAAGACCGCCTCATTGAGCTGGTTCTAACGAGTACACACAACCTATGTCTTGGTTGCGGGTGCTCGTTAGAACCGCCTTTTCTTGGAGTAGAAATAAGAAAAATAATATATACCCCCGTAAACCCCAGTTTTCTCTATATAAATTGGGGGTTTAAAGGGGTGTTCATTTCACGGACTTGGTTACATGATGAGCGTACGTACTCGCTCAACCAGAATGTTGAAGTGAATAATTGCTGACACAGGCTTTAGGCGAGAAAACATCCGTAGAGCCATCACGCAAACACGCCTATATAACTTTTGACCCCCGTAAACTCCACTTTTATATTGTAAAACTGAGATTTACGGGGGTAAACATTATTTTTCTTATTTCTGCTCAAAAACATAGATTGTGAGTACTCGTTAGAACCGCCTCGTTGAGGCGGTTATAACGAGTTCCCACGATCTATGTTTGGAGCAGAAATACGAAAAATATCAGTATTTTTTTTTGGGGGGGGGGGGGGGGGGAATTTTCATTTTTTGGCCTGTTTTCCTATATTAAATGGGGTATACACGGGCGTTCAGGGCTTGAGATGTCATTTCACCCCAACGTCGAATAAAAGCCCCACACAATTGGAAGCAACGTCTCCAAAAATGACCTACACATTGTTGATGGGGACGTTAAACCCCAATTCAAACAAACAAATCAATAACCGATGGAACGTGGCATTAGCCTGGGCACTGCATTTTCTACAATTTACACGTGCGCCCAGCGAAGAATCAGCTAAGCCAGCACATCGATTTAGTACCAGAGTCTTCTCTTGCTGTATGGAGGAGCAATCGGCCCTTTGCTATCCTTAGAGCGCACAACGAAAACTCTGATCAGAATGCGCGGATGCGCAGGCTGATCTGAGTATTCGCTGGGCGCACATGTGAATTGTAGGAAATGCTGTATCCCGGTTCATTTGTTAACTAACACTTATTAGTATTAGCAAATCCTGACTGTTCAAGATCTCTGAGATGATTTTCATTTTTATAGCGTGTATACCCCAACCTAACTAACACTTCGGCACATTCCTTATTAAATAAATCTATAACTTTCCAAGGAAGCTTTGTCCTGTAATTGAATGGATGAAAACCAGCTGTACTGTTTCTTTCGTTTCCAAACTTTGTCTGAATTACTTGCTGCTGTTCCTTAGTAAATGACATTCCGGCGAATTTATACAGATCCCCAGCAGCATCTGTTAAAGGGCCGTTATAAAAGTGTTCGTACTGAATAATCTTGACTCTGTCAGGATACACTGCTTGTAACATTTCACTGGCTTGAATATCTGTCAAGATTCTTTCACACATGGTTTTAACATATATATGAATACGTTCAAACTTCTCCTCATCGACAGAATACCAGCTTGGATTCATTTGTGAATTCAGAATTCCCCGGGGGTCTCGGAAAAGCTGAATCAAATTAAGACGCGAGTTTGTATATAACATTGGTGTCAGATTGTCTAACGTGATTCGCAGTAACTTTATAACTCGATGTTTAGCCGATTTACAAACTATTTCAGCCTGTTTTAAACAATCTGTTAAAGCTGCCCCTTCTCTCAATCGACATTTCTTGAACTCATCCCAACCAACTCCGTGATAAAATATTGAATGAATGTTTTGATTCTGAGAACTCTTAATATTTTTGTCGAAGAAAAAGTTGGAATATTGATGAAATGTACAGTCTAATATACTTTGCAAGAAGCTAATAGATTCTTGAAGCGTTCTTTGATATCCGTTTTCAAAATCAACGCTGCCCTCAATGCTTGTCACAGAAGATTGAACGTACCCCGTATTTCTAGTTGTGTTGGGGCAAACACCGTCAGTGGGGAGACATCCGTTGTATTCGAAGTCATTACAAAATAAGCTTGGCCCTTTATAATAACTGCCTGTGGCCACGTGCCAAAGAGGTTCGTGAATGTAAAAAGTATCGAATCGTTTGCTCAAAATACGCCCTGTTGCTGTTGAACCGCTATGCTTATATGCGTTAAGAATAATGTCAAACGTTTTTTCATTATCTAAATCCGTTTTGCTGTTACCTAGATCTTTGTATTTTATATCTTTTCCGACACTGTAGATGATAATTCCAACTGCTAATATACAGCATACATAAAAACATTTTACATGCAATTGTCTTGACCACATCGTCGAAACTTAAACCACCTACTGAAATTTTTTGGCGTTGACCACATTGGCTTGCCGGGGGAACATTACGCAATGTCGAGATCTTAATCAATAAACCAATTAAGAAACCAATTAATAATGGGTACAATTGAGACAGATCAGGCATAATATAATATGTGTCTTCGGACACTTGGGTTGAACGAAGTCTCAGAACAGCCCAAGGACCTTCTCAAGCACACCAGGATGTGAACATTCATCTGAACCCCACTTTATATAGGGAATAGGGTCAATCCGGGTAAATATGGACGACTTTTACACGTCGAAGTTTGGCGTGCTACTGTTGTCGGTATTCCGATGTTAGTGACCTGGGTACCGGTTTTTGTAAAGGTTTATTATCTCCCTTTGCCAATGTAATATTAATTGCATGTTTTAATGGGACC
The DNA here is from genome assembly GCA_963580285.1 of Lucinisca nassula. Lineage (NCBI taxonomy): Eukaryota > Metazoa > Mollusca > Bivalvia > Lucinida > Lucinidae > Lucinisca > Lucinisca nassula. The sequence continues at coordinate 64,816,496 of OY757021.1, read as the reverse complement.
TAAAGCCTTGAAAAAGCGAAAAAAGCATGATAGGCAGATCCGGGTAAATACGGACGAGGTAGGGAAAGTACGGACATAGACTGGGAAAATACGGACAGTATTAAAACAGTCGGGAAAATACGGACATTCAAATATTTTTTAAAAATATATCATTTAATTGTTGAGGAGTACAACTTTATTTCATCTATAAATGTATTTAGAAAACTTTAGTGTTAAACTGCGTAATCCTTCTAAAAGTGCATGGCATGTACGTTTAATGTGAATTCATTTTAATTTGATCTGTTAAGGTCTGAATATAGTCAAGATCAGTTTGTGAAATATATTGTTTAAAACAGTTCACAAGAAAAACATGGCAAGTCGTGTCCTCTAAATCGCCTTTCCACTGTTCTAGTTTGTAAATTTATTCCCTCCGAACATTTGTATCGTTTGTTGCCAAAGTCTTGATGAATAAATGAAGCTTAGTCATACACGGATGGTCAAAGAGATACTCTTCAAAAAACAGCTTTTCAAGCAGGTATGCCACCAAAAAACATTCAGTCTTAAACACCCCATTTAGTTCTCTTCTGGACAAATCTTAAAGCACTTCTGCAATAAGGAAAAAGTGAAAAGGATGACGAGGAGGAGAAAAAGAAGGGAAAGGAGAAAAGTGGAGAAAGGAATGTTAGAGTGGAGAGAAAGGCGAAGGGAGAATTTTGCTGGAATCTACCTGTCCGTATTTTTCCGATATGAAAAAACTGTTGGTAAAATACGGACAGTTTACATTTTAGCTGATAAAACTTACATAGTTCATATTTCCTTGAAAATTTATCTAAAAAACAAAAATTAAATGATACAAGCTTTGTTTAAAATCAATTTTATCAATAAAATTTGAGAAAAAATACCTTAAGTTAGCCTTAGAATTTTTTCTTTCAAATACTCCCGCTTTTAGAAGTTTTATCAAAAACGAAAAGGAGGCAAGGGTGGTCCAAATGACGTCGATATATTACGTAGTTCTAAAGGGATGTAATCGTGTGAAAGCTAACAGTAGAAGAACCGAATGTAGAGTTAAACAGAAAATTGAACGATACGCCGTTACATCCCAGAAGGACCGAAATATGGCTATTTGTATCAAACTGTCCGTATTTACCCCTCTGTCCGTATTTACCCGGATTGACCCTACGGGATTTACGGGGATATACTTTATTTTCTTTATTTTTGATCGAAGACATAACTTGTGGGTACTCGTTAGAACCGCCTCATTGAGGCGGTTCTAACGAGCACCAACAATTTTGGTGTGGAGTATTGATTAAAAAATTAAAAAAAATTTCATCGGAAAAGTAGCTTTTTTGGAGAGATGAAAGATTGCACTATGTCAAATGGGTGTGTTAACGAAATGCTTCAGAACTGCCAAAGGACCTTCTCAAACAAAAATGAGTCTGCTCTGTCCGTGTAATGAACACATCGCAAACCCACTTTATACAGAGAAAACTGTCATTTTGGCTTTCCGCTAGTGATGTTTCCATTAGGGTCTAGTTGTTCCATGTTTGTGTTTCTTTCCCTTGGTGGCTCTGATGGGAGCTGTGGGTTAATTGTATCGATTCCTGATCATTGCCTTCACTTCTATTTTATATGGATGGACATTATTTTCTAATTTCTACTCAAAGACATAGTTTATAGGTACTCGTTAGAACCGCGGTTCTAAACAAGTTAGAACAGCAGCTCTATCGAGCACGGGCAGCATATGCTGTGCCCCCCCCCCCTCCCCGCCCATTAGGGCTTGAAGAATTAATTGGGCAGCATGATGCTTCAATGCAGAGCTGAAAACGACCGAACATGGATACTGGTAAACCGCTAAGAAGATATAAGCCTGCCCAGGCAAAGTGGTGCGAGTCGGACCGTCCCTACATATAAACCCTTTGGTTTGTTTTGGTGGCGGGGCGTAGATGTCATCTCATCTCAATGTCGGGTAAAAGTCCCATAAAACTGAAAGCAATGTCTCAAAAATGACCTAAATAGTGTTGACGGGGACGATGCGTTTTGAGTAGAAAATAAGAATACCATCACAAAAACATGCCTATACAATTTTGACCCCCTTGAGCCCCACTTTTATATAGTAAAACTGGGGTTTACAGGGGTAAACCTTATTTTTCTTATTTCTGCTCTAAAATATAGATTGTGGGTACTCGTTAGAACCGCCTCGACGAGGCGGTTCTAACGAGTACCTACAATCTATATTTTGAGCAGAAATAAGAAAAATATCACAGTTTGTCATCATAAAATTTTCATTTTTTCAGCGATTAAGATGGCAATGTATTTGTATAGGCGTGTTTGCGTAATGTATCACAAATTAACCATTTTGGAGATATGAAAGAAGCACTATGTTGCAGGATGTGAAACAGTGCATAAATTGCATCCATAGAAAAGGTTCTGATCAAACGGTGCAGGTGCACAGGCTGACCTGACTTATGCTGCGCGCGCATGTCCACAGACACCTTATCGCTAGCCGCGGTCCATATGTTTTACCATGTTAACATGTACATGTACATGTACGTGCAGTGAATACCCTTGATACCTACACCCTGACAGCACAAAACATTGGGCAAACGTCGGGCCGATGCGACGTTGCTACGTCGTATCGCTATCGGCCCGACGATAACCCTGCATTTTGGCTGACAAGGCATAAAGTAAAGACAAAATTTGCCTTATTTTTGCTGATAACAATAAGATGGGTGTTCTTGCTAGAAAATTCTTAATAAGGGATTTAAGGGAGCATGGGGCACACAGAGGCTACCTCGAGGTATAGCAATGGTTGGCTTTAAAACTGACTTCGCAAGAGGAAATACAGTAATTTTCTTACATGCTTTTCAATGAAATATAGAGATTTCTCAGTGAAATCGAAAACGATATTGTCACTGTTTAAAACAGTGACAGATATCAATTTTATTTTTCACTGTTTTGGACTACTTTTTTTCTCGAAATCTAATGTTGTGGTCAGGTTTTTCATTGTCAGATGATTGAAAATTAATGAACTGTATTAGACTTGACGCCAAGCCGAATGAGGACGTTAATGACGTCATTTTAGACGCTGACGTCACGTATTTTGTCGCGCGACGTTAGATCTTTCCGCAGCTTCTTTGGGAAACTAATCTCTCAATTATATCAGTAAACATTGATAGAAATGCCATCCCAGGCTATTTCTCAGGTGCAAACTTTTCTTTTACACCCAATATTATACCCAGTACATACGTTGGTCACCATCAAATTGACGCGCAACGACCAGGAACAAAGTTAGTTTTCTCTGAGGGTGAATGACGCGATTATTGAAGCTAAAAATTGCCGTTTTGAAGCATGTAAGAAACAGAAAATTTGATTTTTTCAGTGTAAGATCAAATTTAATTTCACTCATGAACACCAAAACCGGTATTTTCACTCGTGGCTACGCCACTCGTGAAAATACTGGTTTTGGTGTTCATTCGGTGAAATAAAATTCGATCTTACACTGAAAAATCAAATATCCTCTATACGCTGTATCCGCACACTTAGGACGTGCGATGAAGACGAAAGTGGTCATCAGTTACAGTAAACTTGACCAAATATCCCAAAATAGAAGTGAGGGCAATGATCACTTAACCCTTGTCCTGCTGAATATTCATATATGCCACACCCACTACCGATAATCAACCAATCAGATTACCTGTAGCAAATTATTGCCACAATTTACAATCTGAATGACAAACAATGTAGATCCTGATCAGATGGCTTCTTCAGAAGCCATCTGATCTGGATCTACATTGTTTAAAAGATAAGGCATATCCGGGATTAGCAGGACAAGGGTTAACAATAAACCCACACCATGCATCAAAGACACCAAAGGGAAAAAAACACAAACATTGACTTACTAGATCCTAATGAAAACATCAATAGCGACAAGCCAAAAGGACTGTTACTTTCCCACAAAATGGCCAATTGGCTATCTAAAACAAAAAGATATAAGTGATATACACACCCAAAGACAAACCATAACAAAAACCACGAAAGAAGAACCGTTCACTGTGGGGCTTAAATCGATTTTACGCGGCCGCAATCCTCGCCCTTGATTCCGTCCCGATTTAGACGACTAATTTGTACAGTAGGCTCCTAACTCATCAGTGAAACATCACAGAGAACACAAAAATCAAACATCCACAGAGATGAAACAACGGCGAGGACACGACAACAACAAACTGCTGAAATGCAGGATTAAAAGAAAAACAAACAGTTAGACGATCTGCATAACGTTGCATTGCCAATGCGCGATATCCCTCCTGGGCATTAAAAAGACGTGCCTCCAATACCTTGGTCGGCCCTGTTTTATCTTCTCTTGTCCTTTTTAAAAGCCAAAAGGGCTCCCCGCTTATCATTGTCGAGGGAGTTCCTCAGTTAGAGGTCTAGGATTGGAGTCTTTATTCACCGCCCACAGCTGTCATACAAAACATATGTTCAAGGTCGACGGGACGTTTATTTAACGTGGATTCAACGCTATCGATTCAACGTAAAAACAACGTACATGTAATATATAGTGGTCCTTTTATATGAAATTAATCAAACGAGCCATCGGCGAGTTTCATAAATTTCATATGAAATGACCTCGAGTGTAAGATTCTGTTTATCATATGATCCCTTAAAATTGGATTTTATCCCCTTTAAATTTGACATGTTTCCACAAAAAATGCATGGTTGCTATGGACGTCGTCATGACGTTACTTCATCCCGCCAAAGTGTTATTACACGTCTGGTCATACGATTTTTATTACACGACGTTATCCACTGCTTATCAACGACGTCATATGGGCCCCGTCAAGCGATTTTGGTACTTACCGCCTATGCGAGCAGCGAAGGTTCAGGCGAGCCTGCGCATTCGCGCAGTCTCGCCAGAACCTTCGCTGCTCGCTCATACAAGCAGTGGATCAAGAGGAACCTTCAGACAGAAAGCCGTATCCCTGGCCCCTCTGAATGGCTGGGCATGCGCAGTTAAAATTTGTCATGACGGAATGCTCGAAGACCCAAATTCGCTTGGCGGGGCTCAATTATGATAAACGTTGTTTCAACATTGATGCCTGAGTGACCGCGACAGTTCAAATTTAGCTAAAGGGAGATGTAATCAAATGATTATTTTTCAATCCATAGAACAACTATTTCTTCAGGCCTGCACACAGAAAATCTGGCCAGCCGTGAAAGAAAGCCAGGCCAACGATATCGATATCGACGGGCGGCCCGATGTTGGCCTCATCACGTGAACAAGCCCTTGAAATGACCCCACTTTATAAAGAGAAAACTGGTGTTTACGGGGGTATACATTATCTGCCTTATTTTTGCGCAAAACACAGATTGTGGGTTCTCGTTAGAACCGCCTCAATGAGGCGGTTCTAACGAGCACCCACAATCTATGTTGAAAGCAGATATATTCGAAGATATTTTCATTTTTACCTAAAATGTGTCATTTCCGACACCATGTTGGACGCCATTATTTCACACGGATTTTTTTTTCTAATGTTTTGTTTTGCGCAGGTGGGAAAGATTTATATTATGTGCAGCATTTGATATGCGCTACATGGAAGCATGTTGAGTTTCTTTATACAGTCAGTCAGTCTGAGACGGTGTTCCGTCATTGAGTGCAAGTTTCTGAAGACACATTTTTGTTTGACACGGCGCAGTGACAGTCCTGACAATAATAATTGTTTATTGATTAAATTATGTACCCGCAAGTCCTTTTGGACACAGCGAAAATTTACCGTCAATTACTTTAACTTTCAAAAATGAGATCAAGGCAAGTGTATGTAAAATGTTTATCTGTTGGCTGTCTTTTAGCAGTCGGAATTATAATCTATAGTGCACACAAACATGTAAAATACAAACATATGGCTGGCAGTGAAATGGGACGTTCCGGCAAAGAAATAATATACAACCCTGCGGCTGCCGACGAAAGAGAAAGTACCAGAAAAGCAACAAAATACATAGCCATCAATGAAACGGAAGGTGCCAGGAAAGAAATAAAGTTCAAGCCCGTAGTTGTTAACGAAACGGTAGGTGTCAGAAAAGCAACAAAATACATAGATGTGGCTTTCAACGAAACGGAAGTTTCCGTGCAAGAAGTAAAGTACGAACCTCTTGCTATCAAAGAAACGGATTTAGATAATGAAAATACCTTTGATATTATTTTAAACGCTTACAAACACAGCGGATCTACAGCGACAGGGCATATCTTGGGCAACCGTTTGGATACTTTTTACGTTCATGAGCCGCTTTGGCAAGTGGCGACTCGTAGTTTTTATAAAGGACCAAGTTTATTTTGTAATGACTTTCCATTCGATGGATGTCTCTGCACTGACGACGTTTGTCCCAATACAACGAGGGAAATAGGGGACACTCAAATTACGACAGGAAGCCTTGATGATATAAAGGGATATTACAGAACTCTTGAAGACTCTACAGACTTTCTACAGAGCATCTTAGACTGTACATTTCATCACTATTCCAACTTTTTCTTTGACAAAAACATACAAATTTCCTCGACAAAGACTCTTCATTTCATATTTTATAAGGGATTTGGTTGGAATCAGTTCAATAACTGCAGATCAAGAAAAGGTTCAAACATTACAGATTGTTTAAAGCAAGCTGAGAAAAGCTGTAAATCAGCCAAGCATCGAGTTATAAAGTTACTGCGAATGACACTGGACAATCTAATACCATTGTTACATACAAACAGGCGTCTTAAGGTGATTCAGCTGTTTCGGGACCCCCGGGGAATTCTGAATTCTCAAACAAAATCCAGCTCGTATGTTGAGTATAATAAGAATTTTCAACGTATCCATATTTTTGTTAAAACCATGTGTGACAGAATGTTGATAGATCTTCAAGCCAGCAAAGTGTTACAAGCAATGTATCCTGATAGAGTCAAAGTAATTCAATACGAACACTTTTATAACGCCCCTTTAACAGATGCTGCAACGGATTTATATAAATTCGCCGAAATGTCATTTACTAAGGAGCAGAAGCGTGTGTTTCAACCCCAGCATGGAAACAAACGATCCAGTGCAGCGGGATTCCATCCATTTAATTACAGGACAAAGCTTCCTTGGAACGTAATAGATCTGTTCAATAAGGAATGTGCCGAAGTATTAGATGGGTTGGGGTATACGCGCTATAAAGATAAATTTCATCTCAAAGATCTCAAGCAGTCTGGATTCGCTAATACCGCTAGTACAGCACTTAAATGATTGTTCCTTATGTTGATATAACTTGTGTTTCGTCCCTTTGTATGAAATGATACAATGAAATATGTTTAATGAAATCTACAACTATTAATGTCAATCGCTAATATATGTATAAGCGGCAACAGCATAGAAAGAACACAAATATTTCAATTACAGTGAAACATCACGAAAACACGCCTATATAATTTTGACCCCCTTAAACCCCACTTTTATACAGTAAAACTGGGGTTTCCGGGGGTATACCTTATTTTTCTTATTTCTGCTCAAAATATAGATTGTTGGAACCCGTTAGAACCGCCTCGATGAGTACCCACAATCTATCTTTTAGAGCAGAAATAAGAAAAATATCACAATTTTTCATCATAAAATTTTCATTTTCTGCCAATAAAGGTGGCAATGTATTTGTATAGGCGTGTTTGCGTAATGTTCCGCTATTTAGACCACCTAAATTTAATACGAATTCTGCTTTAAAATGCTAATTTGTAGAAGGTAACAGTTATTCTTTCTTAGTATTTTCTACATACAGTGTCCTCTGGTCAGAGATTACCTTTGTGACTGTTCAAAAGTGGTCTTAAAGACTACTTTTGAACAGTCCCAAAGGTGGTCTAAATATCGGAATTGTACTTTATGTCATTTCAACCATTACGGAACACACCTGTACAAATACATTGTAAACATTACCGCCGTAAAAACGAACATTTTAAGATGAAAAATCGTGATATTTTTCTTATAACTGCCCAAAATATAGTTTGCGGGTACACGTTAGAACCGCCTCATCGGGGCGGTTCTAATGAGTACCCACAAACTACATTTTAGAGCAGAAATGAGAAAAATAAGGTTTACCCTGCAAACCCTAGTATTATTATATAAAAGTTGGGTTCAAAGGGGTCAAAATTATATAGGCGTGTTTTCGTGATGATTACAGGACAAAGCTTCCTTGGAATGAAATAGATCTGTCCACTATGGAATGTGCAGAAGTGTTAGATGGGCTGAGGTATACACGCTATAAAGATAAATTTCATCCCGGGGATTTTAAGCAGTCTGGATTCGCTAATACCGCTAATACAGTACTTAATTGACTGTACCTAATGTTGATACATCACGTGAACAAGTCCGTGAAATGAACACCCCCTTAAACCCCAATTTATATAAAGAAAACTGGGGTTTACGGGGGTATATTTTTTTTTTATTTCATCTACAAAACATAGGTTGTGAGTACTCGTTGGAACGAGGCGGTTCTAACGAGCACCCTCGACCTATGTTTGCAGTATAAATAAGAAAAATATCACGGATTTTCACCCAAAAAGTAGCCATTTTGGAGAAAAGAAAACTGCACTATGCCGCAAGGGTTTTGTTTTGTTTGATTTGAGGTTTAACGTCCCCGTGAACACTGTAAAGGTCATTTTGGAGACGTTGCTTCCAATTTTGTGGGACTTTTACCCGACATTGAGATGAAATGACATCTCAAGCCCTGTCGCCCAATGAAACTAATAGGGTTTATTAGCATGGACGGTCCACCTCGCACCGCGGTTCCTGGACAGGCTTAGATCCTCCAAGCGGTTTACCAGTACTAGTGTGCGGGCCGGATTCAGCTCTGCGTGAAAGCATCGTGCAGCCCATATATTTCTTCAAGCCCCTATGGGCGGGGGCTGCTGCCGCATGGGTGTGTTATCGTAATGTACCTTTGTATGGAATGATACAATAAAATATGTTTAATCTAATCTACAGTACCTATAAATGTCAATCGCTAATATATGTATAAACGGCAACAGCATAGAAAGAACACAACTATTTCAATAACAGTGAAATTCCGCTATTAAGACCACCTAAATTTAACACGAATTCTGCTTTAAAATGCTAATTTAGAAGTTAACAGTTATTCTTTCTTAGTGTTTTCTGCATACAGTGTCCTCTTGTCAGAGATTACCTTTGTGACTGTTCAAAAGTGGTCTTAAAGACCACTTTTGAACAGTCCCAAAGGTGGTCTAAATATAGAAATTTTACTGTATGTAATTTCAATCATTACGACAACACACCTATACAAATACATTGTAAACTTTACCGCCGTAAAAACGAACATTTTAAGATGAAAAATTGCGATATTTTTCTTATTTCTGCCCAAAATATAGTTTGTGGGTACACGTTAGAACCGCCTCATTGGGGCGGTTCTAATGAGTACCCAGAATCTATATTTAAGAGCAGAAATGAGAAAAATAAGGTTTACCCTGCAAACCCTAGTATTATTATATAAAAGTTGGGTTCAAAGGGGTCAAAATTATACAAGCGTGTTTTCGTGTTGATTACAGGACAAAGCTTCCTTGGAACGAAATAGATCTGTCCACTATGGAATGTGCAGAAGTGTTAGATGGGCTGAGGTATACACGCTATAAAGATAAATTTCATATCAGTGTCTGAATTCGCTAATACCGCTAATACAGTACTTAATTGATTGAACCTAATGTTGATACATCACGTGAACAAGTCCGTGAAATGAACACCCCCTTAAACCCCACTTTATATAAAAAAACTGGGGTTTACGGGGGTATATTTTTTATTTCTGCTACAAAACATAGGTTGTGGGTACTCGTTAGAACCGCCTCAATGAGGCGGTTCTAACGAGTACCCACGACCTATGTTTGCAGTATAAATAAGAAAAATATCACAGATTTTCACAAGAAAAGTAGCCATTTTTTGGAGAAAAAAAATGCACTTTGCCACATGGGTGTGTTGTCGTAATGTACCTTTGTATGAAATAATACAATAAAATATGTTTAATCTAATCTTCAGTACTTATAAATGTCAATCGCTAATATATGTATAAGCGGCAACAGCATAGAAAGAACACAAATATTTCAATTACAGTGAAACATCACGAAAACACGCCTATATAATTTTGACCCCCTTAACCCCCACTTTTATACAGTAAAACTGGGGTTTCCGGGGGTATACCTTATTTTTCTTATTTCTGCTCAAAATATAGATTGTTGGCACCCGTTATAACCGCCTCGATGAGTACCCACAAGAGCAGAAATAAGAAAACATCACGTGAACAAGTCCGTGAAATGAACACCCCCTTACACCCCAGTTTGTATAGAGAAAACTGGGGTTTACGGGGGTAAACATTATTTTTCTTATTTTTACACCAAGACATAGGTTGTGGGTACTCGTTAGAACCGCCTCACTGAGGCGGTTCTAACGAGCACCCATAACCTATGTTTGCAGTATTAATAAGAAAAATATCATGGATTTTCATCCGAAAAGTAGCCATTTTGGAGATGTGAAAAATGCACTCTGTCGCACGGGTGTGTTGTCGTAATGAATATCACAATTTTTCATCATAAAATTTTCATTTTTCGCCGATAAAGGTGGCAATGTATTTGTATAGGCGTGTTTGCGTAATGTTCCGCTATTCAGACCACCTAAATTTAATACGAATTCTGCTTTAAAATGCTAATTTGTAGAAGGTAACAGTTATTCTTTCTTAGTATTTTCTGCATACAGTGTCCTCTGGTCAGAGATTACCTTTGTGACTGTTCAAAAGTGGTCTTAAAGACTACTTTTGAACAGTCCCAAAGGTGGTCTAAATATCGGAATTGTACTTTATGTCATTTCAACCATTACGAAAACACACCTGTACAAATACATTGTAAACTTTACCGCCGTAAAAACGAAAATTTTAAAATGAAAAATTGTGATACTTTTCTTATTTCTGCCCAAAATATAGTTTGTGGGTACACGTTAGAACCGCCTCATTGGGGCGGTTCTAATGAATCCCCAGAATCTATATTTAAGAGCAGAAATGAGAAAAATAAGGTTTACCCTGCAAACCCTAGTATTATTATATAAAAGTTGGGTTCAAAGGGGTCAAAATTATACAGGCGTGTTTTTCGTGAAGATTACAGGACAAAGCTTCCTTGGAACGAAATAGATCTGTCCAATATGGAATGTGCAGAAGTGTTAGATGGGCTGAGGTATACACGCTTTAAAGATAAATTTCATATCAGTGTCTGAATTCGCTAATACCGCTAATATAGTACTTAAGTGATTGAACCTAATGTTGATACATCACGTGAACAAAGCCGTGAAATGAACACCCCCTTAAACCCCACTTTATATAAAGAAAACTGGGGTTTACGGGGGTATAATATTTTTATTTCTGCTACAAAACATAGGTTGTGGGTACTCGTTAGAACCGCCTCAATGAGGCGGTTCTAACGAGTACCCACGACCTATGTTTGCAGTAAATATAAGAAAAATATCACAGATTTTCACCAGAAAAGTAGCCATTTTAGAAGAAAAGAAAAATGCACTATGCCGCATGGGTGGGTTATCGTTATGTAACTTGTTTCAACCCTTTGTATTAAGTGATACAATAAAATATGTTTAATGAAATCTACAGTACTTATAAATGTCTATCGCTAATATATGTATAAACGACAACAGCATAGAAAGAAAACAAATATTTCAATTCCAGTCGAACCTCCGTTATCCGGCCCCTGTTTATTCCGATTTCTGCCCAATCCGGCCAAAAATATCAGTCTGTTGACTTCATCCATATACCTCAATCATAAAATTTCCTGTCTACTCCGGACACTGCATATTCCGAATTCCAACCTACTTTTCCTGTCATTCCAACCATTACGAAAGCACACCTATACAAATACATTGTAAACTTTACCGCCGTAAAAGCGAAACTTTTAAGATGAAAAATGTGATATTTTTCTTATTTCTGCCCAAAATATAGTTTGTGGCTACACGTTAGAACTGTCGCATTGGGGTGGTTCTAACGAGTACCCACAATCTATATGAGAAAAATAAGCTATACCCCTGCAAACCCCAGTTTTACAATATAAAAGTTGGGTTCTAGGGGGTCAAAACCATATAGGCGTGTTTTCGTTATGGTCATTAAAATCATTTTCAAAAAGCCTCAGTGGTGTAGTGGTTTCGCTACTCGCCTTGTAAACCAGGGGTCGCAGGATCGATCCCGGGCTTCCCCAGACTTTCGGATGAGTCTTTAAACCGAGGTCTCGTATCCGTATGACATTAGCTGTTGGCGGGACGTAAAACCCAAACACTCACTCACTCACGATAACAATTCCGTGTAATGAACGCCCGAAGCCCCCACTTTTTATAGAGAAAACTGGAATTTACAGGAGTATATACTATTTACCTTATTTCTGCTCCAAGACTTAGATTGTATGTACTCGTTAGAACCGCCTCAATAAGACGGTTCGAACAATCGCCCACAGTCCATGTACGAAAACACGCCTATATAATTTTTACCCCCCCCCCCCTCCCCCCACTGGAACCCCACTTTTGTACAGTAAAACTGTGGTTAACAGAAGTATACCTTATCATTCTTGTTTTTGCTCTAAAATATGGATTGTGGATACTCGTTAGAACCGCCTCGATGATAATATAATGTTACATGTATAAATCAAGTAATGATGATAATATAATGTTACATGTATTGATCGAGTAATGATGATAATATAATGTTACATGTATTAATCAAGTAATGATGATAATATAATGTTACATGTATTAATCGAGTATGTATTAATCAAGTAATGATGATAATGATTGAATAGGTTTCGACAAAGGAAGATTGTCCATGTTGTAAAAAATTTATTTCGAGAGAAACTTTGCCGATCTTTCGTCAGAATTGTTGTTGTCTGGCATTTCTACAAGATCCGTTCTTGACTGTGGACGGAGACGACACCAATAATACATATTTACTATTCAGGTGACATTTATGTAATTGAAATGACAATTTAGTAGAGAAGAGTGGTTTATGTCTGACAAAGATACGTCTAGACATTCAGTCAGGACATTGAGAAACGTCGCTAGGGTAGATTACAAAGCGTTGCACAGGGGAAGAAGCGTACGCAGTGGCAAAATGAGTGAAAATGAGAAAAAGGCGCAGCCCGACGTTTCGAAGGGTGACATAAATTCCCTTCAAGGTGCCTCTGGTGGTGATTTAGATTCGAAGCCTCGTTTTGGCGATGACAGAAGGGATACCCCGAATCCAAGTTTTGGCGACGGTTTCGCCACCGGTGAAGAAGACGATTTGGATATGATGCAAATGGAGAGAGAAATGAGGCTATCATCATGAGGCTATATCCTCATTCTATCCCGTAAGGGGAAGTTTTATTTCCCCCATTTCAATGACACATACTTGTACTACTGTTTCAGGATCAGTGTCTTTCAGACGCTTGCAATGTATTCAACAAAGTAGTTCCGATTATAAAATTTATACGGGGAAGAATGTATACGGGGAAGAATCAGGACCAGTATATATACCATAAGATGTGAAATATTCTTCATAATGCCACGCAGGGGCGTTAATTTCCCAGATTCTTAAAGGGTTTATTTTGGGGACTATTCCGGTAGGAAAAGGGGCTCGGAAGGTTTTTCCTGGGGCTATACGGTATTAAAGAAAGAAAATAGGCGCACTTTCTACACGGGGAAAATGTATACGGGGAAGAATGTATACGGGGAAGAATCAGGACCAGTATATATACCAAACGATGTGAAACATTCTTCATAATGCCACGCAGGGGAGCTATTTTCCCAGATTCTTAAAGGGTTTATTTTGGGGACTTTTCCGGTAGGAAAAGGGGCTCGGAAGGTTTTTCCTGGGGTTATACGGTATTAAAGAAAGAGAATAGGCGCACTTTCTACACGGGGAAGAATGTATACGGGGAAGAATCAGGACCAGTATATATACCAAACGATGTGAAACATTCTTCATAATGCCATGCAGGGGAGCTATTTTCCCAGATTCTTATAAGGTTTATTTTGGGGACTATTCCGGTAGGAAAAGGGGCTCGGAAGGTTTTTCCTGGGGTTATACGGTATTAAAGAAAGAGAAAAGGCGCACTTTCTACACGGGGAAGAATGTATACGGGGAAGAATGTATACGGGGAAGAATCAGGACCAGTATATATAGCAAAAGATGTGAAACATTCTTCATAATGCCACGCAGGGGAGATATTTTCCCCGATTCTTAAAGGGTTTATTTTGGGGACTTTTCCGGTAGGAAAAGGGGCTCGGAAGGTTTTTCCTGGGGTTATACGGTATTAAAGAAACAGAATAGGCGCACTTTCTACACGGGGAAGAATGTATACGGGGAAGAATGTATACGGGGAAGAATCAGGACCAGTATATATACCAAACGATGTGAAACATTCTTCATAATGCCACGCAGGGGAGCTATTTTCCCAGATTCTAAAAGGGTTTATTTTGGGGACTATTCCAGTAGGAAAAGGGGCTCGGAAGGTTTTTCCTGGGGTTATACGGTATTAAAGAAAGGGAAAAGGCGCACTTTCTACACGGGGAAGAATATATACGGGGAAGAATGTATACGGGGAAGAATCAGGACCAGTATATATAGCAAAAGATGTGAAACATTCTTCATAATGCTACGCAGGGGAGCTATTTTCCCAGATTCTTAAAGGGTTTATTTTGGGGACTATTCCGGTACGAAAAAGGGCTGGAAAGGTTTTTCCTCGGGTTATACGGTATTAAAGAAACAGAATAGGCGCACTTTCTACACGGGGAAGAATGTATACGGGGAAGAATCAGGACCAGTATAGATACCAAACGACGTGAAACATTCTTCATAATGCCACGCAGGGGAGCTATTTTCCCAGATTCTTAAAGGGTTTATTCGGGGACTATTCCGGTAGGAAAGGGGGCTCGGAAAGTTTTTCCTGGGGTTATACGGTATTAAAGAAAAAGAAAAGGCGCACTTTCTACACGGGGAAGAATGTATACGGGGAAGAATGTATACGGGGAAGAATCAGGACCAGTATATATAGCAAAACATGTGAAACATTCTTCATGATGCCACGCAGGGGAGCAATTTTCCCAGATTCTTAAAAAGTTTATTTTGGGTACTTTTTCGGTAGGAAAAGGGGCTCGGGTGGTTTTTCCGGGGTTATACGGTGTTTCAGAAAGAGAATAGGCGCACTATTTACACGGGGAAGAATGCTTACGGGGTAGAATGTATACGGGGAAGAATCAGGACAAGTATATTATGTGAAACATTGTCCTAATAATGCCACGCAGGGGAGCTACTTTCCCACATTCTTAAAGAGTTTATTTTGGGGGCGATTCTGGTAGGAAAAGGGGCTCGGAATGTTTTTTTTCTGGGGTAATTCGGAATAAAAGAAAGGAATGGGCGCACTATTTACACGGGGAAGAATGTATACGGGGAATAATGTATACCCGATATGGAGTCATATTGGAAATAGATCTTCTTTCACAGAAATATTGGAAGAATAATTCAATACGGACCCTATCGGATGGATACCGATTTCATACAGAATCCTACTGTACACATACATGTAAACATTTCTAACCCTAACACTAAACCTAACCCTAACCTCTAAAACTAACCGTAACCCTAACCCTAACCCTTAAACCTAACCCTAACACCTAAACGTAAACCCTAACCCCAAAACCTAACCCTAACTCTAACCCTAACCCTTAACCCTAACCCTAACCCATAACCCATAACCCTAATCCTAACCCTAACCCTAACCTAACCTAACCCTAACCCTAATGCCTCTCGATCTGGGGCCCTAACCCTAATGCCTCTCGATCTGGGGCCCTAACCCTAATGCCTCTCGATCCGGGGCCCTAACCCTAATGCCTCTCGATCCGGGGCCCTAACCCTAATACCTGTCGATCTGGAACCCTTTTGCTAACAGCTCTCCATTCACACAAGTATTAAAATATAGTGAAAACGGGCCATAACCGTAATGACTCTTGATGTGGAGCCCTTACCCTAATCATTCTCGATCTCGAGTCCTATAGCTAATAGCTGTCCATTCACATAAATATTAAAATATAAAGTCGGTTCGATCGAGAGGTGCTACGGTTAGGTTTAGGGTTAGGGATTAGGGTTAGGTTTAGAGGTTAATGGTTAGGGTTAGGTTTAGGTGTTAGGGTTAGTTTTAGGGTTAGGGTTACGGCTAGGTTTTAAGGTTAGGGTTAGGGCTCCAGATGGAGAGTCATTAGGGTTAGGGCTCCATATCGAGAGTCATTAGGGTTAGGGCCCAAGATCGAGAGTCATTAGGGTTAGGGCCCCAGATCGAGAGGCATTAGGGTTAGGGCCCCAGATATAGGTATATGTTGTAGTGATAGGCATAAACTTATATATGTACGATAGCCTATACGATTTATTCCGTGAATGGTGTGTTGTATTGTTTATTAATTTACGGAATAAATCGTATCAAGTCGGTGCTATTCAGATTATAAAAAATTGTTTTCGTTCTTAACATCGCTATGAATGAACAGCCCACCCGAACTTTACTTCATACTACTATATACCACGTAGTCATAGTATTAGCGGTTATTGGGTCATTGTAGTATCATCGTGCGTGACCCAGTCTATGTTTTGACTGGTTCCCTCACCCTATAGCTCTCTGGCTTTCGCATATTTTAATAACATAGGCATTCAGTTAAGTCTATGTTGTCCCGTTTAAGTCGCAAACAGATGCATGCAAGCGTCTCAATGACACAGATCAGGTATTCCTGCGCCTCTAGTACTATTTTCGAGTATTTTTCTCTAGCAAGATAAATTTCCCGTAATTTGATTTTATGGGGAAGAAAGAGGATATAGCCGGATCTTCAAGCAGAAGAGCGTCGTTTGAAGCAAGCTGAAAGAAGAGACAATATGCGGAGACAGCTTGAAGCTCAGCGACAGAAGGTGCAGAATTTGAGAGGTATGTCTGTGTTACCTGAAAAAAGCAAAACTGAATCCGGTGTTAGGCCAAAGACTAAATTATCCGCGTCTCGTGAGTCTTATGTTACCCATGAAACTGACTGTGGGACTTATGAGGTGACAATTCAGCAATTGAGAAACAATGATGAGTTAAGACATAAGGTCCAAAAAGAATTAAAAAGGCATGGTTTGTTGTCTGATATGTCAAACAGTAGTTCTGACAGTAGCTCATCTGAAGACAGTTCAAGTTCAAGTGACAATGAAAAAAAGAAAAAGAAGAAGCGTAAACATAAGAAAAAATCTGGCATAAATGCCAAAGCTTCACCCTCAGAAATGACCTCATGCTCACCTTCAATATGAGCATGTTAACAAGCAAGTGAAATATGATGAGCTTGATTTCAAACTGTTTATTGCTGGTGAGCTTGAGATCATATCTGAGGATGGCATATCACAAATAGAGAGAAAAGGTAGACTCACACTGCTCAAAAAAAAATAGTATACTATTATGCAACATATGAATTCAAAGGGCTAAAATCCTTTTATGCGGCTTGGCTCCGTGAAATAGAGTTAGGAAAAAAACATGGGCTGATGATTCACAGCAGATAGAATCTGCTATCTTATCAAAATACATTTTGAAAGGTTCAAGTACAAAATCACAAGCATATAAAAGTGGTGGCAAGGCAGCTGGAAAGCAAACTGATGAAGATAGAACATGGTTTTGTTCTGCATATCAAAGGAACAAATGTGTCAAAAAATCTAATCATTTGGACACAGTAAATGGTCGTATGAGACTTCAATCACATATTTGTGCCACATGTTGGCTTAAAGACAAAGTCAAACTTGAACACCCAGAATGCTCTTCCAGTTGTCCTCATGCCAGTCACTGACTGAAAAGTGGAATGTTTCACTGTGAAAATTCTAAAATGATTTCGGAAGATAAGCAAGTATTAATAGATGTTTTTTTTCCAAATTTTTGTTTGTATGATTATAGTGAGTTAAACAAATCATTCTCTCAAACACAAAATAGTTCAAATATTCAAGATGAAAGAAAAAAAATCTACATATGTCAACATTCTCAGAATTGTAAAATATGTAATGTTACAAATCATGTGTCCTCCAATAAAGAGCAGGTAGAAAAATTATTGGAGGCTCACCATAGAGTTAAAGAATCTGGTCTTTCAAATTTTTTAGGCTGTAAGATTCCAGTAAACGAAAAAATTAATATAAAATACATGAGGTCTTTGTTAGTAAATTACAAAGATTATGAAGTCTGCGACTTATTGGAATTTGGCTTTCCATTAGGTTGTAATGGAGACAATGCATTATTAAGTTCTGTTGAGAAATGTGAACTGTGGAAATACAAAAATCACAGAGGTGCTGATGATTTTCCTGAAGACATTTTACTGTATCTTGAGAAAGAAAGTAAATCTAATGCTATATTAGGTCCTTTTAGAACTAATCCATTCAATTCAGGTTTAAAAATCTCACCACTTAATTCTGTACCAAAAAAGGATACAACTGAAAGAAGAATAATATTAGATCTCAGTTTTCCACCTGGTTTAGCTGTTAATGATTTTGTCAATAATGAAGAATATTTTGGCCAAAAGATAGATTTAATTTACCCCAAAGTGGATGATTTCATTCAATTGATTAAGGCAAAAGGAAAAGGGTGTATTCTATATAAGTGTGACCTGCGTAAAGCCTTTCGTCAAATAAAAATCTGTCCTGGCGATTACAACTATGTTTCATACATATGGAAAAAACACATTTTTTGTGACACTGTCCTAAGTATGGGTGGAAGATCATCTGCATATTGTTGCCAGCGAGTTACAAATGCTGTTTCATTTATCATGTTTCAGATAGGATTCTGTATACTCAATTACCTTGATGATTTAGCCTCTGCTGAGACAGTTGATAGAGCTTATTTTTCATTTAATACTCTTAGAGCTATTCTTGCCAAATGTGGCATAGAAGAAGCTAAAAATAAAGCATGTCTTCCTAACACAGTGATGGTTTTTATTGGAATTTTGTTTAATACAGAAAAGATGACAATGGAAGTTACCCCCGAAAGGTTAAAAGAGGTCAAATTTCTTCTTCAAACTTGGTTAAACAAAGAAACTGCTTCATTAAAGGAAATACAGTCTCTCTTGGGAAAGCTCAATTTCATTGCAGCATGTGTAAGGCCAGGGAGAATATTCATATCACGTATGCTAAAATGGCTTAGAGCACTTAATAAAGAAGAAAGTAGACAAAAACAATTTCAAATTCCAAAATATGTTAAAAAAGATATCTTGTGGTGGTATAGATTTTTACCTATTTATAATGGTGTGTCACTCATGTTATATGAAGAATGGTGTTTACCAGATGAAATCTGCTCTAGTGACTCAAGTTTACAAGGCTGTGGTGGTTTTTGGCAAGGGAGATATTTCCATACACCTTTTCCAAATAAATTTCAAAATGATCATTTTCATATTACAACACTAGAAATGTTTGCTGTAATTATCTATTTAAAACTCTGGGGCAGCAATTTCAAAGGCAAACAAATCCAAATGTTCTGTGACAACCAAAGTATTTGTCAAGTAGTGAATTCTGGTAAAGCCAGAGATGAAATTTTACAGGATTGTTTAAGAGAAATAGCCTTTTTAGCAGCCGTGCATGAATTTCAAATCAAAATGGTACACTTAGAATCTAAAGATAATCGCCTTGCAGATTGTCTGTCGAGATGGGATTTAGACTATTCTCATAGAGTGAATTTCCTTACAGCAGCACAAGGCTATGATTTGGTTGAACACCATGTTCCTTCTAGCTTCTTTAATCTTACCCATTCTTGGTAACACTTATGTTTTTCAGACGAACAATTGAAGGCCTTAAAATCAGATTTGAAAACAACTAGAAAGAGTGCTTATACAGACAGCACAGCAAAGAATCTAAGAATCCAGTGGGAGTCGTTTCTGCTATTTTGTTTCTATTTTCATCTTTCTTACTTGCCAGCATAAACAGAAACTTTATGCCTATACTCACAGTTTTTATGCTCCCGCATCGTATGATGCCGGGGGCATAGAGTTTTTCGGTTTTCCGTACGTGCGTCCGTGGGTACGTGCGTACGTGCGTACGGTTTCCGAATGTACGAAAGTGTGTACGTACGTACGTACGTACGTAATCCTGTTAGACTCAGATTAAGGTTTTTGTACAAGGTAGAACTTGAGCTCATATTTTCCAAACCATACAATAGATTTGGTTTATATTTAGTATGATGATAGATATAGGTCCAAAGTTTTATTCAGCAATACCCCCACCCATACCCTAGACCTCAAGGTCAAGGTCGTGGACTTTGAAATTTTTAACGTTTAAGACCCAGGTTAAGGTATTTGTACCAGGTAGGACTTGAGCTCATATTTTCCAAACCGTGTAATGAATTTGGTTCATATTCGGTATGATGATAGATATAGGACTGAAGTTTTATTCAGCAATACCACCACCCATACCCATGACCTCAAGGTCAAGGTCATGGACTTGAAATTTTTAATGTTTAAGACCCAGGTTAAGGTATTTGTACCAGGTAGAACTTGAGCTCATATTTTCATAACCATACAATGGATTTGGTTTATATTTACTATGGTGATGCATATAGGTCCAATGATTTATTCAGCAATACCCCCACCCATACCCATGACCTCAAGGTCAAGGTCATAGAATTAGAAAATTTTTAATGTTTAACACTTTAGTTAAGGTATTTGTACCACCAAATTCAATAAACTTCACACAAATGTTCCTTATAAAAATATCTCGTGCAGGTTCGACTTTTAAGGTCATGGCCTCAAGGTCAAGGTCACAGAGGTTATTTTTAGAAAAACTTTGTCCTTGCTCTAGCGCCTACATTTCTTCACTGATTTCAATATAAGTTCACACAAATGTTCCTTATGACAATATCTTGAGCGAGTTCGACTTTCAAGGTCATCACCTCAAGGTCAAGGTCACAGTGGCTATTTTTAGAAAAACTTTGTCATTGCTCTAGCACCTACATTTCTTCACCAATTTCAATATAACTTCATACAAATGTTCCTTATGACAATATCTCAAGCTATTTTGACTTTCAAGTTCAAGGTCACTGTGGCTATTTTTAGAAAAACTTTGTCTTCGCTCTAGCGCTTACATTTCTTGACTAATTTCAATATAACTTCACACAAATGTTCCTTATGACAATATCTCTAGCGAGTTCCACTTTCAAGGTCAAGGTCACTGTGGCTATTTTTAGAAAAACTTTGTCACCCCTCTAGCGCTTACATTTCTTCACCGATTTCAAAATAACTTCACACAAATGTTCCTTATGACAATATCTCGAGCGATTTCGACTTTTAACGTCAAGGTCACTATTGGTGGAACGCCGAAACTCGCACAGATTGGTATTTGCACCACTTAAAGATTAATGTGCTAAGCGGGGGCATCTGTGTACTTTGGACACATTTCTAGTTGAGTAGAACTTTCAAATCTACAAATTCAATTAAAAATTACATTAGTGGAATTAAAACAATGCATCTTTTGTTAGGTTATTCAGTAGAACATATCAATGACTTTTTATTGAATCTAAGTATTAGAGGCATTGCCAGATTACATCCCCATTGTACTAAACAAGCTAAAGCAATAACTCCTGAAATATTGATTAAATTTTCTACTAAACTTAACCTTTCAAATCCTACAGATAGTGTTTTTATGCCCCCAACTTTGAAAAAGTTGGAGGGGCATATTGCTTCTGCCTCGTTCGTCCGTTCGTCCGTTCGTCTGTTCGTCCGTTCGTCCGTTCGTCCGTTCGTCCGTCCGTTACGCTTTTGATGCATAGCATAACTAAAGAACCGTGTATGCTAGGGTTTAGAAATTTCATATATGGATTCCTCATGGAAAATTAGCTGACGCGTATTTTTTTTCTAGTCCGGATTATGCCCCCTTCAAGAGTTATTGCCCTTTGAAATTTTATTAATAAAATCTTGTCAGCAAGATATCTCAAAAACTATTGGAGCTAGAGCCTTGAAAGTTGGTGATTATATTGGTGGTGATGAGTAGATGAACTGATTAACTTTTGACAAAATTCTGAAAAATACTTTGTGAGTTATGGCCCTTTGTCATTTTGGTAATTTGTGCCCATTGTAATGTATGCTAAAAGTGATGCATAGCATAACTTTAGAACCATGTATGCTGGGGTTTTGAAATTTCATATATGGATTCCTCATGGAAAATTAGCTGACGCGTATTTTTTTTCTTGTCCGGATTATGCCCCTTTTAAGAGTTATTGCCCTTTGAATTTTTTTTAATAAAATTTTGTCAGCAAGATATCTCAAAAATTGTTGGAGCTAGAGCCTTGAAAGTTGGTGACTATATTGGTGGTGATGAGTAGATGAACTGATTAACTTTTGACGAAATTCCGAAAAATACTTTGTGAGTTATGGCCCTTTGTCATTTTGGTAATTTGTGCCCATTGTAATGTTTGCTAAAAGTGATGCAAAGCATATCTTTAGAACAGTGTATGCTAGGGTTTTGAAATTTCATATATGGATTCCTGATGGAAAATTAGCTGATGCGTATTTTTTTTCTCGTCCGGATTATGCCCCTTTTAAGAGTTATTGCCCTTTGAATTTTTTTTAATAAAATCTTGTCAGCAAGATATCTCAAAAACTATTGGAGCTAGAGCCTTGAAAGTTGGTGAATAGATTGGTGGTGATGAGTAGATAAACTGATTAACTTTTGACACAATTCCGAAAAATACTTTGTGAGTTATGGCCCTTTGTCATTTTGGTAATTTGTGCCCATTGTAATGTATGCTAAAAGTGATGCATAGCATAACTTTAGAACCGTGTATTCTAGGGTTTTGAAATTTCATATATGGATTCCTCATGGAAAATTAGCTGACATGTATTTTTTTTCTCGTCCGGATTATGCCCCTTTTAAGAGTTATTGCCCTTTGAAATTTTTTTAATAAAATCTTGTCAGCAAGATATCTCAAAAATTATTGGAGCTAGAGCCTTGAAAGTTGGTGAATAGATTGGTGGTGATGAGTAGATGAACTGATTAACTTTTGACAAAATTCCGAAAAATACTTTGTGAGTTATGGCCCTTTGTCATTTTGGTAATTTGTGCCCATTGTAATGTATGCTAAAAGTGATGCATAGCATAATTTTAGAACCGTGTATTCTAGGGTTTTGAAATTTCATATATGGATTCCTCATGGAAAATTAGCTGACACGTATTTTTTTTCTCGTCCGGATTATGCCCCTTTTAAGAGTTATTGCCCTTTGAAATTTTTTTAATAAAATCTTGTCAGCAAGATATCTCAAAAATTATTGGAGCTAGAGCCTTGAAAGTTGGTGAATAGATTGGTGGTGATGAGTAGATGAACTGATTAACTTTTGACAAAATTCCGAAAAATACTTTGTGAGTTATGGCCCTTTGTCATTTTGGTAATTTGTGCCCATTGTAATGTATGCTAAAAGTGATGCATAGCATAATTTTAGAACCGTGTATTCTAGGGTTTTGAAATTTCATATATGGATTCCTCATGGAAAATTAGCTGACACGTATTTTTTTCTCGTCCGGATTATGCCCCTTTTAAGAGTTATTGCCCTTTGAAATTTTTTTAATAAAATCTTGTCAGCAAGATATCTCAAAAATTATTGGAGCTAGAGCCTTGAAAGTTGGTGAATAGATTGGTGGTGATGAGTAGATGAACTGATTAACTTTTGACAAAATTCCGAAAAATACTTTGTGAGTTATGGCCCTTTGTCATTTTGGTAATTTGTGCCCATTGTAATGTATGCTAAAAGTGATGCATAGCATAATTTTAGAACCGTGTATTCTAGGGTTTTGAAATTTCATATATGGATTCCTCATGGAAAATTAGCTGACACGTATTTTTTTTCTCGTCCGGATTATGCCCCTTTCAAGAGTTATTGCCCTTTGAAATTTTTTTAATAAAATCTTGTCAGCAAGATATCTCAAAAATTATTGGAGCTAGAGCCTTGAAAGTTGGTGAATAGATTGGTGGTGATGAGTAGATGAACTGATTAACTTATGACAAAATTCCGAAAAATACTTTGTGAGTTATGGCCCTTTGTCATTTTGGTAATTTGTGAAAAACTTTGTTATCGTTCTAGCGCCTACATTTCTTCACCAATTTCAATATAACTTCACACAAATGTTCCATATAAAAAAAACTCGAGTAAGTTCGACTTTCAAGGTCATGACCTCAAGGTCAAGGTCACTGTGGCTATTTTTAGAAAAACTTTGTCATCGCTCTTGCGCCTACATTTCTTCACAAATTTCAATATAACTTGACACAAATGTTCCTTATAAAAAAATCTCGAGCGAGTTCGACTTCAAAGTCATGACCTCAAGGTCAAGGTCACTGTTGCTATTTTTAGAAAAACTTTGTCATCGTGCTAGCGCCTTCATTTCTTCACCAATTTCAATGTAACTTCACACAAATGTTTCTTATGACAATATCTCAGCGAGTTCGACTTTCAAGGTCATGACCTCAAGGTCAAGGTCACTGTGGCTATTTTTAGAAAAACTTTGTCATCGCTCTAGTGCCTACATTTCTTCACCAATTTCAATATAACTTCACACAAATGTTCCTTATAAAAAAATCTCGAGCGAGTTCGACTTCAAAGTCATGACCTCAAGGTCAAGGTCACTATGGCTATTTTTAGAAAAACTTTGTCATCGCTCTAGGGCCTACATTTCTTCACCAATTTCAATATAACTTCACACAAATGTTTCTTATGACAATATCTCAGCGAGTTCGACTTTCAAGGTCATGACCTCAAGGTCAAGGTCACTGTGGCTATTTTAAGAAAAACTTTGTCATCACTCTAGCGCCTACATTTCTTCACTGATTTCAATATAACTTCAAACAAATGTGCCTTATGACAATATCTTGAGCGAGGTCGACTTTCAAGGTCATGACCTCAAGGTCAAGGTCACTGTGGCTATTTTTAGAAAAACTTTGTCATTGCTCTAGCGCCTACATTTCTTCACTGATTTCAATATAACTTCACACAAATGTTCCTTATGACAATATCTCAAGTGTGTTCGACTTTCAGGGTCATGACCTCAAGGTCAAGGTCACTGTAGCTATTTTTAGAAAAAAATTGTCATCGCTCTAGCGCCTACATTTCTTCACCGATTTCAATATAACTTCACACAAAAGTTCCTTATGACAATATCTCTAGCTAGTTCCACTTTCAAGGTCAAGGTCACTGTGGCTATTTTTAGAAAAACTTTGTCAATGCTCTAGCGCTTACATTTCTTCACCGATTTCAATATAACTTCACACAAATGTTCCTTATGACAATATCTCAAGCCATTTCAACTTTCAAGGTCAAGGTCACAATGGCTATTTTTAGAAAAAAAACTTTGCTATCGCTCCAGCGCCTACATTTCTTCACCGATTTTAATATAACTTCACACAAATGATCCTGATGACAATACCTCGAAAGAGTTCGACTTTCAAGGTCAAGGTCACTGTGGCTATTTTTAGAAAACCTTTTTCATTGCTCTAGCGCTTACATTTTTTCACCAATTTCAAAATCGATTCACACAAATGTTCCTTATGACAATATCTGTAGCAAGTTCCATTTTCAAGGTCAAGGTCACTCTGACTATTTTTAGAAAAACTTTGTTAATACTCTAGCGCTTACATTGCTTCACCAATTTCAATATAATTTCACACAAATGTTCCTTAAGACAATATCTCGAGCGATTTCGACTTTCAAGGTCAAGGTCACTGTGGCTATTTTTTGAAAAAAACTGTCATGGCCCTAGCGACTACATTTCTTCACTGATTTCAATATAACTTCACACAAATGTTCCTTATGATAATACCTCAAGTGAGTTTGACTTTCAAGGTCAAGGTCACTGTGGCTATTTTTAGAAAAACTTTGACATTGCTCTAGCGCTTACATTTTTTCACCGATTTCAGTATAACTTCACACAAATGTTCCTTATGACAATATCTCGAACTATTTCGACTTTCAAGGACAAGGTCACTGGGGCTATTTTTAGAAAATCTTTGTCATCGCTCTAGTGCCTACATTTATTGATGGATGTTAATAGAACTTCACACAAATGTTTCTTATGGTAATATCTCGAGTTGCTTGGTCATGACCTCAAGGTCAAAGTCACTATGGCTATTTTTAGAAAAACTTTGTCATTGCTCTACCGCCTACATTTATGATTTTAATCTAACTTCACACAAAAGATGCTTATGATAATATCTTGAGCAAGATCTACTTCGCGGCCATGGCCTCAAGTCAAGGTCCCTATGACTATTTTTAGAGAAATATTGTCATCACTCTAGAACCTACATTTATGGATGGATTTTTAAACAAACTTTACACAAATATTGCATATGATAATATCTCAAGCAAGTTGGACTTTTGCCATTTCAGTGTTTTCCACACACGAAGTTGTCTTGTGCGAGGGGATTTGTATCGCATGCGATGCCTTGTTTTTTTTTAATAAAATCTTGTCAGCAAGTCCATATCTTGAGAACTATTAGAGCTTCATTAATCATTCTTGGTACAAACTTGCATCCAGGCATTGCAACTTCAACGCAAGCATCCATATCTGACATTGACCTATATTTCATGGTTCACTGACTTCGTGAATTATTGCGACCACCCTGACTTTCACCATTTCTCGAAAACTATTAAAGCTTTTTAAATTATAATTGGTACAAACTTGCATCTAGGAATTCCAACTGCAACGCAAGCATCCATATATGACTTTTACCCATATTTCATGGTTCACTGACTTTGTGAATTATTGCGACCACCCTGACTTTCTATCTAATGTAAGAGTCAATTTCTCAAGATCTATTAGAGCTTCATTAATTGTATTTGGTACAAGCTTGCATTTAGGAATTGAAACTACAATGCAAGTATCCAGTTCTGACCTTGACCTACATTTTATGGTTCACTGACTTTGAAAAATAGTGTGACAACCCTAACTTTGACTCTGATGTAAGAGTCTGTTTTTAAGAGTTACTTGGTACATGCTTGCAACTAGGAGTGAAATTTTTATGCAGGCATCCATGTTTGACCTTGACCTAGATTTCATGGTTTGGTGACTTTGCGCCCCCACAGGCGCGACATAGCCTTCGGGGGAATTCTTGTTGTTTGTTTTTGAGTCTTTAACAATATTTGTTGAATATTTTGCCAGCTAAGGTCAAGCAGAGGTTGGGGGCATTGTGTTTTACAAACACCATTTCTAGTTTTAATAAAATTTTGTCAGCAAGATATCTCAAAAATTGTTGGAGCTAGAGCCTTGAAAGTTGGTGAATATATTGGTGGTGATGAGTAGATGAACTGATTAACTTTTGACGAAATTCCGAAAAATACTTTGTGAGTTATGGCCCTTTGTCATTTTGGTAATTTGTGCCCATTGTAATGTATGCTAAAAGTGATGCAAAGCATATCTTTAGAACCGTGTATGCTAGGGTTTTGAAATTTCATATATGGATTCCTGATGGAAAATTAGCTGATGCGTATTTTTTTTCTCGTCCGGATTATGCCCCTTTTAAGAGTTATTGCCCTTTGAAATTTTTTTAATAAAATCTTGTCAGCAAGATATCTCAAAAACTATTGGAGCTAGAGCCTTGAAAGTTGGTGAATAGATTGGTGGTGATGAGTAGATGAACTGATTAACTTTTGACAAAATTCCGAAAAATACTTTGTGAGTTATGGCCCTTTGTCATTTTGGTAATTTGTGCCCATTGTAATGTATGCTAAAAGTGATGCATAGCATAACTTTAGAACCGTGTATTCTAGGGTTTTGAAATTTCATATATGGATTCCTCATGGAAAATTAGCTGACGCATATTTTTTCTTGTCCGGATTATGCCCCTTTTAAGATTTATTGCCCTTTGAAATTTTTTTAATAAAATTTTGTCATCAAGATTTCTCAAAAACTATTGGAGCTAGAGCCTTGAAAGTTGGTGAATATATTGGTGGTGATAAGTAGATGAACTGATTAACTTTTGACGAAATTCCGAAAAATACTTTGTGAGTTATGGCCCTTTGTCATTTTGGTAATTTGTGCCCATTGTAATGTATGCTAAAAGTGATGCATAGCATATCTTTAGAACCGTATATGCTAGGGTTTTGAAATTTCATATATGGATTCCTGATGGAAAATTAGCTGATGCGTATTTTTTTTCTCGTCCGGATTATGCCCCTTTTAAGAGTTATTGCCCTTTGAATTTTTTTTAATAAAATATTGTCAGCAAGATATCTAAAAAATTATTGGAGCTAGAGCCTTGAAAGTTGGTGAATAGATTGGTGGTGATGAGTAGATGAACTGATTAACTTATGACAAAATTCCGAAAAATACTTTGTGAGTTATGGCCCTTTGTCATTTTGGTAATTTGTGAAAAACTTTGTCATCGTTCTAGCGCCTACATTTCTTCACCAATTTCAATATAACTTCACACAAATGTTCCTTATAAAAAAAACTCGAGGGAGTTCGACTTTCAAGGTCATGACCTCAAGGTCAAGGTCACTGTGGCTATTTTTAGAAAAACTTTGTCGTCGCTCTTGCGCCTACATTTCTTCACAAATTTCAATATAACTTCACACAAATGTTCCTTATAAAAAAATCTCGAGCGAGTTCGACATCAAAGTCATGACCTCAAGGTCAAGGTCACTGTGACTATTTTTAGAAAAACTTTGTCATCGCTCTAGCGCCTTCATTTCTTCACCAATTTCAATGTAACTTCACACAAATGTTTCTTATGACAATATCTCAGCGAGTTCGACTTTCAAGGTCATGACCTAAAGGTCAAGGTCACTGTGGCTATTTTTAGAAAAACTTTGTCATCGCTCTAGTGCCTACATTTCTTCACCAATTTCAATATAACTTCACACAAATGTTCCTTATAAAAAAATCTCGAGCGAGTTCGACTTCAAAGTCATGACCCCAAGGTCAAGGTCACTGTGGCTATTTTTAGAAAAACTTTGTCATCGCTCTAGGGCCTACATTTCTTCACCAATTTCAATATAACTTCACACAAATGTTTCTTATGACAATATCTCAGCGAGTTCGACTTTCAAGGTCATGACCTCAAGGTCAAGGTCACTGTGGCTATTTTAAGAAAAAATTTGTCATCACTCTAGCGCCTACATTTCTTCACGGATTTCAATATAACTTCAAACAAATGTGCTTTATGACAATTTAATCCACAGCTCCCAGTACTTTCCTTTGATGTTGGCAGTACTAATAAATTTTGATAAATGTATTGTTATCATGTACTGATATCATGTACTGATATCATGTACAGTTTTGAATTGACCAATCAGCTGAGCTACAATTAAAATGGGAAGGGGCTTCTAGCTCTGCATGACAAAATTAACATTGTGGGTATTCCTTAAAATAGCCTCGCCGAGGTTATTTGAATGAGTACCCACATTTAAAATAGCTTCTACTTAATGGCAAACAGTGCAGACCCTGATCAGACTGCTCCTTCTAATCTTAAAATGAGAAGGGGCTTCTAGCTCTGCATGACAAAATTAACATTGTGGGTATTCTAGAAATTGGGTCGCCAAGGTTATTTGAATAAGTACTCACATTTAAAATAGTTTTTACTTTATGGAAAACAGTGCAGACCCTGATCAGACTGCTCCTTCTGATTTTAAAATGGGAAGGGGCTTCTAGCTCTGCATGACAAGATTAACATTGTGGGTATTCATTCAAATAGCCTCGCCAAGGTTATTTGAATGAGTACCCACATTTAAAATAGCTTTTACTTAATGGCAAACAGTGCAGACCCTGATCAGACTGCTCCTTCTGATCTTAAAATGGGAAGGGGCTTCTAGCTCTGCATGACAAAGTTAACATTGTGGGTATTCATTAAAATTGCCTCGCCGAGGTTATTTGAATGAGTACCCACATTTAAAATAGCTTTTGCCGAATCAGTGCAGACCCTGATCAGACTGCTCCTTCTGATTAAGTTTCTCCAATTCTCCACGAAATCAAATTGTAGGTACTCGCTAGAACCACCTAATCTAGGCAAGTCCAACGAGTACCCACAACATGTTTTTGTGGGATGAGGCAGTTCAAATGAGTACCCACGACATACCTTTTTATGAAGAAAAAATATCCCTGATACACTCCCATTTACTGGTGCCAAACATTTTATAAAACATTTGCATGCAGCAAAAGCACACATCTGAGTTCAAAGTAAGTCCTTTCACTTGAAGGTTCAGCATTAAAATGCCCCGGTGATAAACATCAGGTTAAAAAAGCATGGTCAAATAACCTATGGTCAGTCGGATTTAGACCAATCAAATCCAATTGAATATTAATGAAGCAGAGAAGCTGACAGTGTCCTTTCAGACAGGACAATCCATTTTCCAGACGGGGTAAATCAGGTCAAATAAAAGAAATTGAAATTAACAGTAAATAAAACAAATATGCTTTAATAGGTTTTATCTATTACCTTTAAGTGGAAGTTACAATAAGCTGTGGATTAAAACAGATATATCCAATTGTTTTTGAGAAATATTGGTAAATATTTGTACTGATTGACATCTGTACAGGATAATTAGACTCGCCCTGGCGGGCTCGTCAAATTATCCTGTACAGATATCAATCAGTACAAATATTTACCAATATTTCACAAAAACAATGGATATATCTATTACATCTTTAGCGAGGTCGACTTTCAAGGTCATGACCTCAAGGTCAAGGTCACTGTGGCTATTTTTAGAAAAAAATTGTCATCGCTCTAGCGCCTACATTTCTTCACCGATTTCAATATAACTTCACACAAATGTTCCTTATGACAATATTTCTAGTGAGTTCCACTTTCAAGGTCAAGGTCACTGTGGCTATTTTTAGAAAAACTTTGTCAATGCTCTAGCGCTTACATTTCTTCACCGATTTCAATATAACTTCACACAAATGTTCCTTATGACAATATCTCAAGCCATTTCAACTTTCAAGGTCAAGGTCACAATGGCTATTTTTAGAAAAACTTTGCTATCGCTCCAGCGCCTACATTTCTTCACCGATTTTAATATAACTTCACACAAATGATCCTGATGACAATACCTCGAAAGAGTTCGACTTTCAAGGTCAAGGTGGCTATTTTTAGAAAACCTTTTTCATTGCTCTAGCGCTTACATTTTTTCACCAATTTCAAAATCGATTCACACAAATGTTCCTTATGACAATATCTGTAGCGAGTTCCATTTTCAAGGTCAAGGTCACTGTGACTATTTTTAGAAAAACTTTGTCAATACTCTAGCGCTTACATTTCTTCAACAATTTCAATATAATTTCACACAAATGTTCCTTAAGACAATATCTCGAGTGATTTCGACTTTCAAGGTCAAGGTCACTGTGGCTATTTTTTTAAAAAAAACTGTCATCGCCCTAGCGACTACATTTCTTCACTGATTTCAATATAACTTCACACAAATGTTCCTTATGATAATACCTCGAGTGGTTTTTACTTTCAAGGTCAAGGTCACTGTGGCTATTTTTAGAAAAACTTTGACATGGCTCTAGCGCTTACATTTCTTCACCGATTTCAGTATAACTTCACACAAATGTTCCTTATGACAATATCTCGAACTATTTCGACTTTCAAGGTCAAGGTCACTGGGGCTATTTTTAGAAAATCTCTGTCATCGCTCTAGTGCCTACATTTATTGATGGATGTTAATAGAACTTCACACAAATGTTTCTTATGGTAATATCTCGAGTTGCTTGGTCATGACCTCAAGGTCAAGGTCACTATGGCTATTTTTAGAAAAACTTTGTCATTGCTCTACCGCCTACATTTATTATTTTAATCTAACTTCACACAAAAGATGCTTATGATAATATCTTGAGCAAGATCTACTTCGCGGCCATGGCCTCAAGTCAAGGTCCCTATGACTATTTTTAGAGAAATATTGTCATCACTCTAGAACCTACATTTATGGATGGATTTTTAAACAAACTTTACACAAATGTTGCATATGATAATATCTCAAGCAAGTTGGACTTTTGCCATTTCAGTGTTTTCCACACACGAAGTTGTCTTGTGCGAGGGGATTTGTATCGCATGCGATGCCTTGTTTTTTTTAATAAAATCTTGTCAGCAAGTCCATATCTTGAGAACTATTAGAGTTTCATTAATCATTCTTGGTACAAACTTGCATCCAGGCATTGCAACTTCAACGCAAGCATCCATATCTGACATTGACCTATATTTCATGGTTCACTGACTTCGTGAATTATTGCGACCACCCTGACTTTCACCATTTCTCGAAAACTATTAAAGCTTTTTAAATTATAATTGGTACAAACTTGCATCTAGGAATTCCAACTGCAACACAAGCATCCATATTTGACTTTTACCCATATTTCATGGTTCACTGACTTTGTGAATTATTGCGACCACCCTGACTTTCTATCTAATGTAAGAGTCCATTTCTCAAGATCTATTAGAGCTTCATTAATTGTATTTGGTACAAGCTTGCATTTAGGAATTGAAACTTCAATGCAAGTATCCATTTCTGACCTTGACCTACATTTTATGGTTCACTGACTTTGTAAAATAGTGTGAAAACCCTAACTTTGACCCTGATGTAAGAGTCTGTTTTTAAGAGTTACTTGGTACATGCTTGCAACTAGGAGTGAAATTTTTATGCAGGCATCCATGTTTGACCTTGACCTAGATTTCATGGTTTGGTGACTTTGCGCCCCCACAGGCACGACATAGCCTTCGGGGGAATTCTTGTTGTATGTTTTTGAGTCTTTAACAATATTTGTTGAATATTTTGCCAGCTAAGGTCAAGCAAAGGTTGGGGGCATTGTGTTTTACAAACACCATTTCTAGTTTGGTGTTTATTTCTTTTTGCCTTCTTCTTGTTTGCCAGAAAGTCAAATTTTGTTCCAACTAGTAAAGCAGATTTGCCAAATAAAAAGTATCTTTTGCTTAAAGATGTTCAGATATCTTCTGACCACTTGATTGTTTCCTTTCGATGGTCAAAAACTATTCAGTTTGGTGAAAGAGTATTACAGACACCCTTAGTTAAAATACCCAAATCAGTTTTGTGCCCAGTTAGAGCCTTTCAAAATATGTTTAAATTGGTCGATATTCAGGAGGAAGACCCATTGTTTACTTTACCTAACAAAAAGTGCATTTTTTACAAAGATTTTAAGTCAAAATTAAGATCATTGATTAAAGCGATAGGCTTAAACCCTGAGGAATTTTCTTCACATGGGTTCAGGAGAGGTGGGAGTACATATGCCTTTAGATCTGGAGTTCCAACTGATCTGATACAAATACATGGTGACTGGCGTTCTGATGCCTACAAAAAATATCTTGAGTTCAGTCTTGAAGACAAAATGAGTGTTGCCGAGAGAATGAGGGTTGAAATTCTGAAGCATACATAAGGTGTTGTTTGAACAGTGTATGAGGTATACAGGCATAGATGGAAGAGTACATCGGCTAGTACTCTTTTTATATTTGTAATATAAGTGATCTTATAATTGTCCTTCTGAAATCACAATTCAAGGATTCTTTCATGATTAAAGTACATATAGGTCTAGTAATTACTATTGCACGACCCGCAGAAAAAGCGACCGACTGAAGACGATTTTCTAAGAGTGCCCTAAAATCACTGTGTCATTCTGTCAGTCTGTCATTCTGTCAGTCTGTCATTCTGTCATTCTGTCAGTCTGTCATTCTGTCTGTCCGTCCGTAACCCGTTTGTGAAAATTGGTGATAGTGACTTAACCGCTTGGAATATTTAAACAATTTTTGGCATACTGATAGATATCAATGAGATCTAACCAATGAACTTGCGAAATATTACATTCCATTTAGTATAGCCTCGCCGAGGCGAAAAATGTGAAAATTTTCGAATTGCTTCTCCTCGGAAACCCTTGGGCCGATTGAAGTCAAATTTCAAATGGAGCCTCTAAGGGATGGGGGAAACCAAAATTTGCTCATGGGGTTCAGGTCACATGACCAAAATGGCCGCCAAGCCATATATGGTCTGTCTGTCTGTCCGTCCGTAACCCGTTTGTGAAAATTGGTGAAAGTGACTTAACCGCTTGGAATATTTAAACAATTTTTGGCATACTGATAGATATCAATGAGATCTAACCAATGAACTTGAGAAAAATTACATTCCATTTAGTATAGCCTCGCCGAGGCGAAAATCCGTAATCGTTTGTGAAAATTGGTGATAAGGACTTAACCGCTTGGAATATTTAAACAATTTTTGGCATACTGATATTTATCAACGAGATCTAACCAATGAACTTGCGAAATATTACATTCCATTTAGTATTGCCTCGCCGAGGCGGAAAATGTGAAAATTTTCGAACTGCTTTTCCTCGGAAACCGTTGGGCCGATTGAAGTCAAATTTCATATGGAGCCTCTATGGGATGGGGGTAACCAAAATTTGCTCATGGGGTCCAGGTCACATTACCAAAATGGCCGCCAAGCCATATATGGTCTGTATGTCTGTCCCTCTGTAACCCGTTTGTGAAAATTGGTGATAGTGACTTAACCGCTTTGAATAATTAAACAATTTTTGGCATACTGATAGATATCAATGAGATCTAACCAATGACTTTGTGAGATATTACATTCCATTTAGTATAGCCTCGCCGAGGCGAAAAATGTGA
Organism: Lucinisca nassula; assembly: GCA_963580285.1. Lineage (NCBI taxonomy): Eukaryota > Metazoa > Mollusca > Bivalvia > Lucinida > Lucinidae > Lucinisca > Lucinisca nassula. Next base: position 64,781,854 of record OY757021.1, on the reverse strand, counting down.
AACATTTCGAACTGCTTTTCCTCGAAAACCGTTGGGCCGATTGAAGTCAAATTTCATATGGAGCCTCTTTGGGATGGGGGAAACCAAAATTTGCTCATGGAGTCCAGGTCACATGACCAAAATGGCCGCCAATCCATATATGGTAAAAACCCTTCAAAAAGAACCACAGGGCAGATTTCCACGAAACTTGATTAATAGCATCTGGGACGTAGGCCCATCATAAATTGCTAAAATGGTGACCCTGGGTTGACCTTGACTTTCTTTGTGCCTAGGTCAAACTTGGACACATATGCTTTTGTATTGGAAAAGTGAGAATGCATTTTATCCTGCAAACGATTCAGAATACAGTACTCAAGTATAAGATATATTTTTGCTCCTTACGATAAGGCGCATTTATTGGGGGAACCGTTTTAGGTCCAGGTCACATGACCAAAATGGCCGCCATACCCATATATGGTAACACTCATAAAGCTAAAAGCATCCGGCGGGTCGTGCACTTCAGCTCAAGCACTGGTGTTTTGATGGTGTTTCAATTTTGTACTTTAATACTTAAACAATGCATGCTTTGTGTTTTTCAGAATGCTCCTAGGCACCTTGCATGGGATGGATTCGCAATAGTCTGTAGCGCTATTGGAATCATCATAATAATTCTGAGAATTCAAGGTATTTATTGTTATAGTGTTAAGCATTCAATTAACGACATATTGAGATACATTTATTTATTTTTTATTTTTTTTTTTTTTAGAATGTCGAAAAGTTACAGTCATTGCTGACTCAATAGCTAAGCATCTATATGGAATGGATGGTGTTACATTGCAAATTTTCCGTGGAGACACAATTGCTCAGATTGCTTCCAGAATTGACTCTGGTGTGGCTGATCTATATCCATATGACTTTGTAATTATACATGTAGGGACTAATGACATTCAAAACAGAGCCCCTTATCAAAGTATCATATCTGATTATGGCAATTTAGTGGGCATCTGTAAGAAGAAGAAACCTTCAATCAATATTGTGCTATCTGCTATACTACCTAGACCTGTGGACCATTCTATAAGTGATCCCATGATTAGAAGTGTCAATCAGTATTTAAGATTGGTCATGAGCAAAACAATGCGCTTCAAATTTGTCTGCACTTATAAGCCTTTCATGCATGCTGAGGTGGTAAGACTTGGCCTTTTTGCTAAACGTGATAAAGGATTGCATAAAAATACTGAGGGAACAAATACATTGAAACGTTTCTTTATACGTATTATTTCAACTTTGTAAATATGTAAATAAGAGTTCAGATTGCCATTGGTGGTTCAGTCAGTTGCCCACCTGACTAAGTGGGTCAGAAGTGTAGGTTGATGCCTGCCAAGGTAAATTATTTTATTTTTTTTGGAAATAGAATATGAACTAGAGCTGCAAGAGAATATGCACAGTATTGGTTAACTGCTCAGATATAAGCCTGCTCAGGAAAGATGTGGATATGTATACAAACTAGCTCAAAATTACCTAAATTGTGTTGATTGGGCTATTAAGCTTCAATATCGACAAAGGTTGCACCTTTGATTCTAAAATAGACACTGTACTAAACCGATTAATTGCTCAGATACAAGCCTGCCTACGAATAGTTGTGGAAAAGTAAATTGACTAGCTCAAAATGACCTAAATTGTGTTGATTGGGCCATTAAGCTCCTGTTTAAACAAACAATGCACAGTATTGATTTTATGATTTTCTTTTCATAATCTGAAACATGAATACATTTTTATGATTGATAGATTGTGGTTCAATTACTCCAGCATCTGAAGGCTTGGCTATACAGAAAATTGTTTTTTTTTTTTTTTTAAGATTTAGAGGTAGACCTTTGAAAGCCAAGAATTTATATGGTAAGGTTTGTGTTGCTGTTCTTTTTGTTTGTGTTACCCTGTGTTGTTATTTATTAGTTTTCTTTTGTTCCTTTTTGTTTTTGTAACAGAAATGTTTGCTTACATTTTATAGCCACAATGAAAAATCATGTTTATTTGTCATATATATTCAGAATAAGTCCGAAAATGCTTGTCTTCAAAAACGAAAGTATGATAAGTTTGATAGACGCTTATTGAAAAACACATAAATTGATCCAGGTTATTAGAAGACGTTGTTTACATTATCGTTTTTTTTTTTCTAAATTTAGCGAGGACACCGAATTCTATTTATACCTCAGCAAGAAATAGTTAACCAATAGTCTCCTCGATCATAAAGTCTTAGTCTTATAGACGCTTTTAAATATCGGAAAATTACTCTAAAAGTCTGAGTCATCAATACGGTGTTGTTTACAAATTCAATGACGATCACGTGGCTATTTTACTTTGTAATACCAGATTTCTGTACTTTCTAGCTGTTAATAATACTAAATGAGGTTTGTTTTTATAGATCTACATGTTTTGCGTTGCATTTATTATTTTGGCCGGTGGGTTGGCATTGTTTATGGAATATTAATTTATCATTAATAATTCACATGTACATGTAATTATGACTTATACAGTTGGATTGATATTTGTGTTACAATACATGTGATTGATATTCTTGGATGATTCATGTTGCTTGAATATGACATGGACAAATGAATGCACATTACATTCTCAAAAGCAATCCTTGTTTTCCATAGTCTTTTAGCACCCTTAATAATGAGGAATACTTAATTGTGAAATTTTTAAAATAAAATATTAAAAATACTTAATTATGAAAACGAATTAAATATAACACGGTCAAGTAATTTTATCAACAAATACATTTTAGAAATTATAATTTAAATTTAATGAATACGCAGTAATGCAACAGCTCTTTGCTGATTGGTGGCTAATAATAGCCAGCGTGCATCTATATAAAGGGGATTTCCTTTAGGGCGCGCACAGTTTGAATAGGTTTCGACAAAGGAAGATTGTCCATGTTGTAAAAAATTTACCCACCCACCCGCCACTTTATATTGCAAGTTTAAAAACTTTAGAAAGTATCAAATAGTACATTGTTTTAAGAATGGTACTTGTCAAAAAAAATATATATATATTTTATGCATAGTTTATGTAAATATTATTCATATTAAGAGGTCTTGATTGTATCAGGACTTTAAATGGCATAAATGCATTTTACAAGGTTGCATTTACATGTGTTTAGATAAGAGATATTTAAGATATTTGATGTTTCATTATTATGCACCACCTTGTAATTTCATACAGTGAGGCATTGTTTATGGAATATTAATTTATCATTAATAATTCACATGTACATGTAATTATGACTTATGCAGTTGGATTGATATTTGTGTTACAATACATGTGATTGATATTCTTGGATGATTCATGTTGCTTGAATAAGACATGGGCAAATGAAATGCACATTACATTCTCAAAAGCAATCCTTGTTTTCCATAGTCTTTTAGTACCCTTAATAATGAAGAATACTAAATTATGATAATATAATGTTACATGTATTAATCGAGTATGTATTAATCAAGTAATGATGATAATATAATGTTACATGTATTGATCGAGTAATGATGATAATATAATGTTATATGTATTAATCAAGTAATGGTGATAATATAATGTTACATGTATTGATCGAGTAATGATGATAATATAATGTTACATGTATTGATCGAGTAATGATGATAATATAATGTTACATGTATTAATCAAGTAATGATGATAATATAATGTTACATGTATTGATCGAGTAATGATGATAATATAATGTTATATGTATTAATCAAGTAATGATGATAATATAATGTTACATGTATTAATCAAGTAATGATGATAATATAATGTTACATGTATTAATCAAGTAACTTCGTATTGGCCCAGTTACAGGTCCGAGGTCTGCTGTATTGGCTCGGTGAGCTGTATTGGCCTCGGCCTTCGGCCTCGGGCCAATACAGCAGACCCCCGACCTGTAACTGGGCCAATACGAAATTAATTGATTAAAGACAATTTTATTAATTGACAAAATTAAAAAATATTGATTTTTGACCTCTGTTTATTATTGGTTGACCTGGTGTTAATATGGATGACCTTAGAGCAATACAGGATTGCCCTAATAATAAAGATTTATTATGTCAAATTAAGATTGCGCCCAACCGGTTACGTTTTCATAGCAGTGGAACTATAGGATACATGTATAGCCCGACAAGGAATTCCTGGCAGTTACGTCATAATTAGTTTACTCGAATATTCATATGATTTGGCCTTTACTTGAAACCTAGGACTAAGATTATTTACATAATGCCACAGCTTTGTGGATTTCGTGGCCGAGAGAGTAGAGGGGTTGTTCTACAGACCAAGAAGTGGTTCGTTCGAAAATCACGTGTCGAATGATTTTTTTATTTTTTTTTTTTTTTTTTTTGACCTCGTAATACACACACACACACACGACATGTGAAATCTGCTTTACCCGTGTGCCATGTTAAACGTGGATAATTACGACGTGTACAGAACATATTTCTTGTTCATTTTCAAGCACATAAGACTTAACTGCATAAAACTTGTTTATGGGAAATAAAGATGAAAAAAGTGAAAATAAATATAAATACAAAATTTAAAATAGATTTACCAGTTAAATATAAAAATATGAAACAATGAACATTTAATTTACTATAAAAAGATAAAACACATATATAATAAAAAACCGCAATCAGTGAGATTCAAACTCGGACCACCAGCATAACAAGCAGCGCTGACATTCCCTAGGCCGTTGAGACTGCTGTATAATCGGTGGGCGTGTCCTGTTCATACGATAAACCCAAGCGCAAATTTATACTGGAAAATCCTTTGTATTTTTAGCTTTGATATTGATTTGACGTCACTGCCAGACCTTGTTTCTTTACCAGTACCTACTTATAACACTGTTATTGCTGAGAAATAATGAACTGCCTATCCGTTGTGTTGTTACACTGTATAATTTCATAGCTGAGGAACTATGACATGTCTGTCCATGTAAATTATATTTTGACTGTGGAACAACGATATACATATCCGGTATGGTGTTTTGTAATACTGCAAAGAAATTGCCAGGCATTTTATTGGACAGCGCAAGGGCAATTATTTTCTATGTGACATCACATCAATGTCGGCATGACGTCATGAAGTTTATGCAACGTACGTTGCACCGACGTTGATTTGACGTTGCCCTAGCGTCATGTGCCGGCTGGGATGGAACGCCTCAGTTGTCTTATGTCGAGATATGGCATCATGTTCTGTTGACATTCCATTATGTTATTTTCATATTCATTACATATTGTTTGTTTATTATGTTGTCTTGTTTGTTTGTCATGTTATCGTGTTAATTTGTTAGCTTCCACTTACTTATTATATTCTGTCAAACAATTGTCATGTCTGGTCAATTTTCGATGCTGTCTCGTGAATGACCATCCTGTTTTAAGTGAAGTAACACACTGTCAAAAATTGTTATATTTGATCAAGTAGTTATGCTGTCAAGTTAGCGCTTCAAATACAGTTATATTCTGTTGGTAAGTCGTTATGTCTGATCCATTAGTAATGTTGTCTAGCTAACGCGCCATCATATTGGCTTCATATGCATTTTTATTCTGTTAGAAAAAAACCTTATATCTCCTCAGTTTGTTATGTTGTCTTGTTGTATTACTGGTTTTGATTTGGATAGCCAATTGGTCAAATTGTGGGAAAGTAACTGTCCTTTTGGCATTCCGATGTTGATGTTTCCATTAGGGTCTACTTGTTTCATGTTTGTATTTCTTTCCATTTGGTGTCTCTGATGGGAGCTGTGGGTTCATTGTATCGATTCCTGATCATTGCCTTCACTTCTATTTTGTTAAACTCGTCATTATATTAGCTTCTAGTGCGGTAAATCGTTTTAACTGGCAAATTTGTAATGTCATGCTAAACCGTCATTCTGTTGGCTTCGGGTACAATAATATTTTGTCAGAAAATCGTAATGTCTTATCCATTAGTAACGCTAGATTGTTAAACCGTCATTCTATTGACTTAAGATTCAGTTATTTGCTGTCAGAAATCGTTTCATGTGATCCATTAGTAATATTTTCTTGTTAACTTGTCATTATGTTGGAGTTGCAGTAATGTTCTGTCAGACAATTATTAGTAATGCTGTCTTGTTAACCCGACGTTCTGTTCGCTTCAGGTTCAGTTATATTTTATATTCAGAAAACCGTTTCATTTGATCGATTTGTAATGATGACTTGTAAACCCGCCATTCCATTGTCTTCAGTGGTAATTTTATGTCAGAAAAGAAATATATCTGCTAAGTTTGCAATGTTGTCGAATTAAACCATCATACTTTTGTTTCAATCGATCGTTCCATGCTGTTGAAAAGTCATTACGCTGTTGTGACTCCCAGTACCGCCCGGTCACTTCGGCCTCAGCCGTTTCGGTCCCAGTAGACGTTTTCAGCCTTATTAAAGTCGCCCCCTTGGACGTTTCGGTCCAGTATGATAGGGCAAGATGATAAGGACTGACACCTACGGTCGAAATCGAAAAGAGAAACAAACCACGCACAATATACACCATTTTCAGTTGGATATGGTAGGGTATTCCAATAACTTTCAAAAAGCGCAAAGTTGACCGGCTGCGTCTCCAGAAAGATAACCAGCTGTCAGGTCAGCAAGTTAAGGCTGTTTTGTCCCTCCTAAGACAAAGAAATTAAAAAAGTCCATGAGGTATTCTTGATGCGCAAATTGGAACACTTTACCTGACAGTGTTAAGAATTTTTGTCGATAGACTCTATCCATCATTCGAAAACACGCCTACATGAATACAAATACATTGTAAATTTTACCGCCGAAAATTCGAAAATTTTGAGATGAAAAAATGTGATATTTCACTTATTTCTGCTCAAAATATAGATTTGGGGTATTTTAGAGTGTGAGTAACCGCCTCGATGAGGCGGTTCTAACGATACCCACAATCTATATTTTAGAGCAGAAATAAGAAAAATAGGGTTAACCCCTGTAAATCCCAGTTTTACTGTATATAAATGTGGGGTTCAAGGGGATCAAAATATATAGAGGTGTTTTCGTGATGACAAAAGGTGTATTGAATAGTTGAACGGGGAGTAAATGAATTTATATAAAAATATGAATTTAAATCAGACTCACTCTCTCTCTCTCTCTCTCTCTCTCTCTCTCTCTCTCTCTCTCTCTCTCTCTCATGTTTTGTACATGATTTCATTTAGTACATCCCATAATGTAATGCCTTTTACCTGTTGAAATATATTTTGTTTATATATATATTTATTTTATTATTCATTTCTTTATAACTTTGCCTCTGTTACCATACTTTAATATGTTTTGTAAATAGTGTAAATTGTAGTGAATAAGTATGTAAAATTAAGTGTGTGTGCGTGCGTGCTTGTATCCCATCAACAATAAGGGTCGTATCTAGGCGCGACCGCGATGTAGAGACCCTTCCGAAAGCCAGGAGAAACCCGAAATCGAGCAGAAGCAACGTCTTCAAAATGACCAAATATTGTTGACGGGGCAGTAAAACCTCGACTCAAAGAAACCCACATGATATGTCTTTTTATCTCGTATACAAATTTTACGAAGTGCCGTCAATGCATGGATTGATGGCGGCAAGAGTTAAATCAAAGCACTGAGAGTACTGATGGGCCGATTGTCTCTGAGTGAAGGCTTGGAAAATAGTTCTGAACTGAGACTTTAACACCTAAATCCCAAATTTTAATGCAAGCAGCGTAGACATAACCAGACACCGCGTTATCCGATGTCTGATCTGGATCTCCACTGTTTGCCAATGCCCCACTACACGAGCCCAAGATTTTACTTTCTTCACAACGCTCTGACGTTCCATGGAGAAGTAAATAAATTAACCCTTTTTGTACCAAATGGAATCTTCCTCCTTATATACAGCAGGAGTCCATTTCAAATCTAGGGGTGTCAGGTTTTGTTTACATCAAAGTTTATTTGGAAAATTACTGGGGCCAGTTGTTCAAAACTAACGACGTTGTTAGTTAACGTATCATTTTCACTTTGATCATTTATTATGGCAAATATGCCAAAATTTTTGCTGAAAAAATGTGAGCAGCTTTTGCATTTGCAAAAGCTGCTCACATTTGTTCAGCAAAAATACCAAAAATTTAAATATTGAACTCGCTAGAACAGTTAACAATATGACCGCTAACGAGCTCGTTAAGCTAACAATGCTTTGAACAACTGGCCCCTGAACTTTTAGCAAACAGTGGACGCCCTGATCAGACGCCGCGTTCTGTGGCGACTGATCTGGGCCTGCACTGTTTGCCAGGGTACCCGTTTAGGGGTTTCTGGTACAAAATGGGTTATAGGCTTCATTTTTTTACCGTCCTAGAACAAATGAGTCGTAGGAGTAATAAGTGTCCCTTATCGGCTCCCGTAGAGAAGACTTGCGCCTCTACAAATAACCGATTCATGTACCTCGATTTTGTGCATGACCAGGGATAGTCACGTGGACGAAAGCAGATGGGAAGCTTCTGTAGTTAGTGACTTTGGATCGATTAATAAGCCAATTCCCCAGAACAGAAGTGCCTTTTACATACCGACCTGACGTCTCAAGGAGAAAAATAGTGCTGCTCTAAATGATCTGTACCTGAAATTGTACATGATCAGCGATAGTCACGTGGACAATAGTAGCAGGCGGCTTCATGTTGTCACACTGCTCCATATAGAAGACCGTTGGTACTCGATAAACCGCCCGATTATAAGAAAATGAATTTTTAAGACTTTTTCATGTTGTTGTTGCACTGGTAGCATTTTCCGCCAAGTGTTTTTTTTTTTTTTTTTTTTTATTTCATTTTTTATTTTGGTTTTACGGCTCTTTCAAGATTATTTCGAGCCGATCGTTAATCAGAGGTAGGCGAAAACGGGAGTACCCGGAGATAAACGGCGGCCCGACCTTTCGTTGCAAAACTTGGCATCTCGCATGCGGCCCGAGAGTGGCTCGGACGAAAGCATTGTGAACCCTAATGAGTAAGAGTCCGTGTTCTTACCCAATAGGGTGAAGCATAGGTGACGTGTATCTTGCGTCACTGGGGCGTCAAACTGATATTGGCTTACAGTTGGCAAGGCCTGCTGTCCTTGCAGCAGGTAAGGGTGGAGGGGGACGTTGTGATTTCTTCTGTCATTACACTTCCATTCATTTTCCTCTTTCTCCAATGTCTCTCAATTTCATCCCCTCTACTGACTCTTCTATCTCTTTTCTCCCTTTCTCTGGAAGACGACACAAAATGACCCACAAAGGTTGACGTGTCGTTAAACCCACCAATCTTACCCGGAGAAGCTTGTTCGTGTACATGTATATGTTGCTTATACTAAATAGGACCAGCATGACAGAGTAATCTTTCTGTATTTACATAGAGTATCTCACATGATTGTTCATGTATTATTGAATTTATTAAACTCGTTGAGGAAAAGGGATAAAATGCGAGGTTTTGCCGAGCATTTTATCCGGTTTCCTCAACAAGTTTAATAAATTCAATAATACATGAACACGAATGCATGATTCCATTTATCATATGACATTCTAAACGCATTTTATCCAAGACAGTTTTACAAAAATGTCAGTATTCCACCATTTGTAAACGCGACGTCGTTAAGGACGTCGTGCATGCAACGTTACTCTGTATCTAATTTGCATTTTTAATCCACTAGTGGGTTATCGAATTTATTAAATGGCATTATTAGGGCCCCACACTGAAAGTGTGGGTGCCCTATAGTAATCACTCTGTCCGTCCGTCTGTCTGTCCGTCCACAAATTTCTGATAGCGCTGCCGGGGCCCTAGTCAGTTTCACTGACAGCTCTTGTTACATTCTCAGACTCGACGTCATATGAATAAATATTTTATTGATAGTGCTGAAGCGCATATACAAAACAAGCTTTGCTGAAAACAAAAGAACTTTTTTTCGTGTTAAAACATGTTGCATACTTAACATTCACTGCCTCCTGTTTTTCGATTTTGATATGTCCATAAGACGCTACGCTGGCAAGCAGCCAGGACATGTAGACATAAGTGCTTAAAGGCTATAGACTTTCGTAAAACTTGCAATAAATAATACGTAAAATTGAAATGACCCTGTACAAAGTTATTAGATGGAAGACTGTTCGTCATACCGATGGCAGGGTTAAACACAGTAAACAAAATCGGACAGACAGGCTCTGAGTTCAGATGTGTATGCACCCAAATACAACCAAAATCATACGTAGAGATTTGAGGCTGTTAAATCTACGTTGAATCTATACCTGCGGGGCGTTTAACCCCGTGGCAGTGAGCACAAAACGGACAATATTTCGCCGACATCGATACGAGAAGGTAACGACATGAAGTCCAACGCCGGGCGGACATCGATACGTGGTAACGTCGTGGTTGTTGTTGTTGGATTTGAGGTTTAACGTCCCCGTCAACACTGTAAAGGTCATTTTGGAGACGTTGCTTCCAATTTTGTGGGACTTTTACCCGGCATTGAGATGAAATGACATCTCAAGCCCTGTCGCCCAATGAAACCAATAGGGTTTATTAGCATGGACGGTCCGCCTCGCACCGCGGTTCCTGGACAGGCTTAGATCCTCCAAGCGGTTTACCAGTACTATTGTGCGGGACGGATTCAGCTCTGCGTGGAAGCATCATGCAGCCCATATATTTCTTCAAGCCCCTATGGGCGGGGGCGGAAGGTAACGTCGTGGTAACGTCGTATCGATGTCGGTCCGAAGTTGGCCCGCCGTTTCGTGCTTGATTATGCACAATTACAGTAAAATTCCTATATAAAGACAACCTTTGTGACTGTTCAAAAGTGGTCTTTAAGACCACTTTTGAACAGTCCCAAAGGTGGTCCCTGACCAGAGGACACTGTGGGCAGAAAAAAAAAACAACAAAAAAACAAAACAAAGAAAGATTAAGTCCATGCAGCATTCAACGTAAGCGTTTTAAAGCAGAATTACTCTTAAATTTAGGTGGTCTTAATAGCGGAATTTCACTGCACTTGGTCGACCCCCGCCTATTGGGGCTTGATGGAATAAATGGACTGCATGGTGCTTCCACGCAGAGCTGAAACCGACCGCACACGAGTACTGGTAAACTTCTTATAGGAATAAGCCTGCCCAGGTAAAACGGTGCGAGTCGGACCGTCCATGCTTATAAACCCTATTGGTTTCATTGAGCGACAGGGCTTGAGATGTCATTTCATCTGAATGTCGGGTAAAAGTCTCCAAAATGACCTATACAGTGCTGACTGGGACGTTAAACCTCAAATCAAACAAACAAAATAAACACTGCACTTGGCGCTTTGCGGGTGCATGTTGAGTCAAAGCTTTTTATGCCTCTTCAAATATATATTTTATGCCTCTTCAAATATATATTGAGAATTTTGGCAGCCAAAAAAGAAAAATATCCGATGAATAAAACCGATATTTTCATAATTCTGCTGTAACAAAATAACGTATACCCCGATATACCCCAGTCTTACCATATGAAAATGGGGTATGGGGAATGACATAGGCGTGTTTTCGTGATATAATCAAGACCTCTCGAGAAATTATTTTCGTTTGACGTGGCTCTTTAATTATATTGTATTGGAAAAGTTATTTGATCTTATTGATCTAAAAAATTCACTACAGGCGTAATATTGCCGCAAGTCATTTTGGTCAACACTAATTTGTTGGCCACTTTGTTGATCTTTCGACAATGAGGTTAAAGCAAACTGTGTCTATTTTCTGTGTTTTAGCTTTTGGAATTATCATCTATAGTGCCGGGAAACATATTACATATAAATCTGTGGCCATCAAGGAAACAGAAGGTGCCAGTACAGGACAAAAGTTAAAACACGTAATTGTCAAGGAAACGGAAGGTGCCAGGAAAGAACCGAAGTTCAAGCCCATGGTTGTCAATAAAACGGAAGGTGCTGAGGATGAATCGAAATACAAAGCAGTGGCTATCAATGAAACGGATTTAGACAATGGAACTACCTTTGACATTATTTTAAACGCATACAAACATAGTGGTTCAACAGCGACAGGGCGTATTCTGAGCAAACGTTTGGATACTTTTTACGTTCATGAACCACTTTGGCAGGTGGCGATACATAGTTTTTTATAAAGGACCACAATTATTTTGTGATGACTATGAATCTAACGATTGCATGTGCACTAACGGCCTTTGCCCTAACACAAAGAGCAAAACTGACGGCGTTCTCACTTCGACGGGAAACCAAAATGACGGTGCTTTCCTTGAAACAACAAGCATAAAGGGATACTACAGATCTCTTGCAGAATCTACTGGCTTCTTACAGAGTATATTAAACTGTACATTTCATCAATATTCCAAATTCTTCTTTGACAAAAACATAAACAGTTCTAAGAGTCAAAACGTTCATTCAATATTTTATCATGGAATTGGTTGGAATGAGTTCAAGAAATGTAGATTGAGAAAAGACGCAGATTTAAAAGTTTGTTTAAAACAGGCTGAACAAGTTTGTAAGTCGGCAAAACACAGAGTTATAAAGTTACTGCGAATGACGCTGGACAATTTAATACCATTGTTACATACAAACAGGCGTCTTAAGGTGATTCAGCTGTTCCGAGACCCCCGGGGAATTCTGAACTCGCAAATGAAATCCAGCTCGTATGATGAAGAGAACTATCAACATGTGCATAATTTTGTAAAAACCATGTGCGGCAGAATCTTAACAGATATTCAAGCCAGTGAAATGCTACAAGCAGCGTATCCTAATAGATTTAAGATAATCCAGTACGAAAACTTTTACAACGCCCCTTTAACAGATGCTGCAGGGGATCTGTATAAATTCGCCGGAATGTCATATGCTAAGGAACAGCAACACATTATTCAAACAAAGTTTGGAAACGCAAGAAACAGTGAAGCAGGTTTTCATCCATTCAGTTACAGGTCAAAACTGTCTTGGAACGTGATAGATATGTTCAATATGGAATGTGCCGAAGTGTTAGATCGGTTAGGGTATACACGCTATAAAAATGAATTTCATCTCAGAGATCTTGAACAGTCTGGGTTTGCTAATTACACATAGAAAACACGCCTATATAATTTTGATCCCTTAAAACCCCACTTTTATAAGTAAAACTTGGGTTTACAGGGATATACACTATTTTTCATATTTGTGCGCAAAAACATCGATTATGTGTACTCGTTAGAACCGCCTCGCCGAGGCGGTTCTAACGAATAACCACAATCCATGTTTTGAGCAGAAATATTAAAAAAAATATCAGGATTTTTACTGAAGAAAAAAAAAAAAAAAAAAAAAAACTTTTTGGAAGTAAAATTTTTCCAATATTTGGATAATGATGAATAATGTGAATGGCGCAGATAAAAGACCAAACGTTGCAAACACGCCATTTTAACGTCTTTACGAAGTCATTTAGTGGGTCTGTACTAAATTAAGGTGCTGTGGAGTAGCTTTCAGTGCCGGCTGTTCTAATGCATTATGTGTCTATTTTGCTTGCAGCAGATGCGGGATGTTTTTTTTTTTTTGTTTGTTTGTTTCTTTTCTTCTGCTCTACCCTATCTTTCAATTTTCTAATATCCTCCCAACGAACACATGACGTAATTGTGATTTCGCATCAACGCCGGTGCAACGTCATGACGTTTATGCAACGTCACATCTTCGTCGGTGCAACGTCACGACGTTGCACCGACGTTGATTTGACGTTGCTCTAGCGACGTGTGCCTGCTGGGAGCTATCTCTTGGTAACGGCTTGCGAAGTGTGGATAACTGAAAGGTCGGCCGTTGAACCCGGGGGCTGTTGTTAGCTTTTGTCGTGTTTGGAAGCGGGTCATTGCATCGAAGTTGATATGACGTTGCATACACGATGTGTGCCCACTGGAAAGGTAGTTCAGTTCAAAGGAAAACACGCCTATATAATCCCCCCCCCCCCCCCCCGAAAAAAAACAACACTTTTATAAAGTACAACTGGGGTTTACGGCGGTATACTTTATTTTCTTATTTCTGCTAAACAACAACAACAAGAAAAAAAAACATAGATTGTGGGTACTCATTATCTAGTTCCCATAATCCATGTTTCAAGCGGAAATATGAAAAAATATCAGAATTTTTATCTGAAAATTTTCATATTTTTGTAGTAAAATTTACAATATATTTGAATAGATGTGTTTTCGTAATGCAGATTAGTCCGCAAAGAGACGGTTCATAGGAGCACTCATAATCTGTAATCCTCGCAAGTTCCAGTCTTACCTATAAAAAATTGGATTTTGGATTTGTTATAGTTTTTGTTCTTTTCCACAGAGCTTTCGTTTGATTTTATACTTGGTTTTTAGAACCCGACTAAACTGCTCTTGATATCAACTTCATCACGAAAACACGCCTATATAATTCTGACCCCGTCAAACCCCACTTTTATTTAGTATAACTGGGGTTTAATAGGGGTATACAATATTTTCCTTATTTCTGCTCAAAAACTTGAGCAAAAATATGAAAATATATTTGAATAGGAGTGTTTTCGTATCGACGAAACTTGATTTACGACTACGAGTATAACAAGTACGAAAATACTTTAGGAAACAGCCTGCGAAGAAAGCGGCAATTGGCGGCTATTGTATTAATAATAAAAAAATTAATGGGCTCGTCCGGGATTTGAACCCGGGACCTCTCGCACCCAAAGCGAGAATCATACCCCTAGACCAACGAGCCACATATAGTTAAATCATTCTACTTTATGTTATATATTTGCACTACTACCTGTATTACCTGTGCCACGTATCGGTCGATTGTTTAGCACACTATTGTTTGCAATCAGTGTAAATCCTAATCAGACGCCGCAAACTACAGACTCCAGTCCAAATTCAAGAGATAACAATCTGATTTGTGAGTGTATGTGAATGAGCTTTACATCCCGACAACAATCAGGGTCATATGGAGACGGGACATCTATTTGCGTCCCCGTCAACACTAGGTCATTTTGAGGATTTTGTGGGACTTTTACAGCACATTGAGACTAAATGACATTTAAAACCCTACCGCCCTAAGACACTGCTAAGGTTTAAAGAGCGGTCCGACCTAGGCAGGCTTAAATTAAAACTATGCAGTTTACCGCAGTACTTTCAACTCTGCGTGGAAGCTATAGCCCTATCTTTTCCTCCAACGGGACATCGGTTTAAGTCAATCGATCCTACGACCCCTGGTTTGTGAGGCGAGTAGGCACTACATCTTGGAGGCTTCTCTAATCACCACAATCATGGGGCATAGGAACTGATTGCAGATTTTAATGCATAATTATTTTCTTTCGGACGACATTGCAGCTATTTTTCCTTGTTCTCTCTTTTTGTACACCCTATACACAATGAAATAAATTTGGGGTTAAAAAAAAAATGGGCTCGTCCGGGATTTGAACCCGGGACCTCTCGCACCCGAAGCGAGAATCATACCCCTAGACCAACGAGCCGAGTCTTTATTTCCGAATGCAAATGACCATGATATTGACAGTAACTATACTCATGTCAAACTGAGCCGGTCCTTTGGAAACGTACCAACTAGCCGTTCGTTCTCTTCGAATAAGCTCCCAATTCTGTGACACCAAGCTTGTATCTTCTTGAGCACAAGAATTACTTTTTAAACGCGGGTATCTTCTTGAGCACAACAGTTACTTTTGAAACGCGTAAGGGATGTGTGTATAGTACATATACACCTACAGTGTAAAAGTATCCATATCTTCTGTACATGCTGCACATTTCAATACATTTGTAACAGAGGTCTGTTATTAGTCTCTCTAGACGATGCCTGTACAACGAGCAAAGATGACTACATATCATTTTCATCTGTTGCTGCGTGAGGATTAGACTAGCTACTAGTCGGATATCATATGAGCCCCGCCAAGCGAATTTGTGTCTTCGAGCATTCCGTCATGACAAATTTTAACTGCGCATGCCCAGCCATTCAGAGGGGCCAGGGATATGGCTTTCTGTCTGAAGGTTCCTCTTGATTCACTGCTTGTATGAGCGAGCAGCGAAGGTTCTGGCGAGACTGCGCGGATGCGCAGGCTCGCCTGAACCTTCGCTGCTCGCATAGGCGATAAGTACCAAAATCGCTTGACGGGACCCATATAATTAAGTTAGTATCCTTATATGCATATGTTTTTTTTTTTGTTTTTGTTTTTTTTTTCATTTCTTTTTGCCTCTCTCATCGCAACTTGTTTTATCTTGGGGGAAGTTATCCTTGATGTCTGAGACAAGACTAAAGACTAGCCACAAAGTCTCATATTTGATAAAACATACAGGAAGATTGATCAATATGACATCAAGGTCTAGGAGCTAGACTACGTGAGGATCAGTGAGGACTCTGATCGGACTGCGTGAATACGCTATTCATCCTTTCTCCGCGCAGTCTCATAGTCCAGTAAAATTTCCAAAAGTAAGACCACCTTTTGGAAGGTTCATTTTTGTACAGTCCATAAGATAGTGTGTGTAGATATTTGATTTGATTTGAAGTTTAACGTCCCCGTCAACACTATTTAGGTCATTTTGGAGACATTGTTTCCAATTTTGTGGGACTTTTATCCGACATTGAGATGAAAGGACGTCTCAATTCCTGTCGCCTAATGAAATCAATAGGGTTTATATGCATGGGCTTGTACCACTTTGCCTGGACAGGCTTAGACCTTCTAAGCGGCTTACCAGTACTCGTATGTGGTCCGCTGCATTGTGCGTGTACGCATCATGCAGCCCAATCTATTTCTCCAAGCCCCGATGGGCGGGGTCGCATGGGTGCAGAAAACATGAAGAAAGAACAGCTTTCAAATATACTTTCAATAGCATAATTAGTATTACTTTTAGATGGTTTACTGTAATGTTAACTCATACATTAAATTGTATTTCAAGATATTGACAGATGTTACACTGTCTTACGTCAAACCAATTTAACCAAGTGCCCATTTATTTGAACCCGTTCATGCCTAGCGTCCCAAATCATCTCTTTAGAAAGTCCGTGAAATGAACACCTCATAAACCCAACTTTTCAAGGAATAAACAAGATTTTACTTATTTCTGCACAAAGACATAGATTGTGGGTACTTCTAATGAGCACCCACAAACTATGTATATATATTTAAAGACGCCGTTGGAACACATGTGTGTTTTCGTAATGATATTAACAAGCCCGTGTAACGAACAATCTTGAAAGCCCACTTTATAGAGAAAGGCAGGATTTAATATGATATATGTTGTTATTTTTGCTCTGAAACATTATGAAAACACACCTATTCTAATATACTAAACAATTTTACCACCTAAAAAATGAAAATTTTCAGATAAAAATCCGATATATTTCATGTTACTCCGTGGGAACTCGTTAGAACCGCCTCACCGAGGCGGTTCTAAGAACGAGTACCCACAACCTATGATTTGGAATAGAAATAAAAAAAATATGTATACCCCTATTAAACCCCTATTTTACTATATTAAAGTGGGATTTAAGGGGATCAAAATTATATAGGCGTTTTTTCATGATGATATAGATTGTGGATGTTCATTAGAACCACCAAAAAGTCCTTTTTCGATGAAAAAAGTAAGGTAAATGACAATTTCCCTTGTCATTTTGGAGGCGGTCCTAAGGAGTTCCAACAAGATATGTTTTGAGCAGAAAAATGAAAAAATATCGGAAATAATTATCTATTTTTTTTATTTTTTTTTATTTTTGGTTGTAAAATTTTCATCATACTTGAATAGGCGTGTTTTCGTGATGTATACAAACATGCCCCTACTCTAGCAAGCGATGATGACCCAGGTCGGACACCACATAATACGACGTCTGATCTGGGTCTACTTTATTTGCACATAGGTGGGTTAATTCTTAGTTCTGTACGTTGCTGTCATTACAAATTGTTGAAGTAGGATGTATCCCTATCACGATAACACACCCGTGCGAAATAATGCACTTTTCTTATCTCCAAAATTGCTACTTTTCTGGTGAAAAACCAACATATTTTTCTTATTTTAATGGCTAACATAGGTTGTGTGTGCTCGTAAGAACCGCCTCAATGAGGCGGTTCTAACGAGTACCCACAACCTATGTCTTGGAGCAGAATTAAGAAAAATAATGTATACCCCGTAAACCACAGTTTTCGCTATATAAAATGGGGTGTATGGGGTTTTCATTTCAAGACTTGTTCAAGTGGTGATAAAACTCAATCTAGATATTTGGTGTTGAAACTTTGAACGAATCTGCGCCCATCACGTAAAATCAAAGCACTGTCAGCACTGGTGGGTAGCTTGTTTCTGGGTGTTTTGTTTCTTTGATTTGATGTTTAACGTCCCCGTCAACGCTATATAGGTCATATTGGAGACGATGCTTCCAATTTTGTGGGACTTTTACCCGACATTGAGATGAAATGTTTTCTCAAGCCCTGTCGCCCAATGAAACAAATAGGGTTTATAAGCAAGGAGCGTCCGACTCGCACCGCTTTGCCTGGGCAGGCTTAGATTCTCTAAGCGGTTTACCAGTACTCTTGAGAGGTTGGATTCAGCTCTGCGTGGAAGCATCGTGCAGCCCATACTGTTTCTGGGTGTAGGCTTGGAAAATATTCCACACCGGTTTAGACTGTTTCGTTTAACCCTTAAGCAAAAAGTGTAGACCCTGATCAGTCGCTGCGTTTTGCGGCGTCTGACCCTTAAATTCCTCTACTAAAAGCTAATCCAACCCATTATTCCAGCCCAGATTTTATAGATACAGTAAAATTCCTATATTAAGAACACCTTTGGGACTGTTCAGAAGTGGTCTTTAAGACCACTTTTGAACAGTCCCAAAGGTGATCCCTGACCAGAGGATACTGTGGGCAGAAATCACAAAGAAAACTTATATGAATAAAAATCTAAAATGTGTTCCTTTAAGAGCAATGAAAACATTCATAAGAAAGAAGATGGGTCATACTACGTAGTTTCGGCTAATAAAGCCTCATCAGTGACCTTGTAATGATCCGGCAAAGAAAGCCAGAGGAGACATACTGCAATTTTGCGAATTTCGAATAGGCAGTCGATTCAAAGACTGATATAAATCAAAATGGAGTCCAAATAATTAAAAAAAAAATATCTAGAATATGAGTCTAAACCAATAATATATTTCTGATTTCTCAGAATATTCACGCTGATCTCAAAGGACCAAAAGGAAAATATAAACTGCACAATGGTTGATGTACGAGGAGACGTTTTACGGCCGCCACACGGCACAACACCAGCTGCAGTGAAGCCTTCAAAATAAGCTCTTTAAAGCAGAATTAGTCATAATTTTAGGTGGTCTTAATAGCGGAATTTCACTGTAGTGCGATTGCGCAACACTCTGACTAAAAGTTAGTGATATTCACTGCAGAGTTTCTGTGCTTAGTAGCTTTGGGTCGATTGATAAACGATCGATCCAGAAACCGTGTAATGACTACCCCATATAGACAACAGTGGTAGACAGATAATCTGAATTTTCATTTTTTTAGCTCAGAAACATAGATTGTAAGTACTATTAAGAACCGCCACAGTGATTATCCGATCCTATCTAGAAAACACGCCTATATAATTTTGACCCCCTTGAAACCCACTTTTATATTGTAGAACTGGGGTTTACAGGGGTAACCCTTATTTTTCTTATTTCTGATATAAAATATAGATTGTGGGTATCCGTTAGAACCGCCTCGATGAGGCGGTTCTAACGAGTCCCCACCATCTATATTTTGAGCAGAAATAATAAAAATATCGCAACTTTTCATCTTTTCATTTTTGGCGATAAAGGTTACACTGTGAGTGAGTGAGTTTTAGTTTTACGTCCCACCAACAGCTAAGGTCATACGGAGACTCATCCGAAAGTCTGGAGAAGCCCGGGATCGATCCTGCGATCCCTGGTTTACAAGGCGAGTAGCGTAACCACTGCACCACGGAGGCTTTTAAGGTTACACTGTATTTGTATGGGCGAGTATTCGTAATGCATTGTGGCACACGGATGTGTTATTGAGGTCAAGGGTTGAAGGATTGAATCGTCCCAAGTTTTCAATTTGTGAAATGATACGATTTTTTCAAAGTAGCAGCCCGGGTTATCATCATCATCATCATCATCATCATCATCATCATCATCATCATCATCATCATCATCGTCATCATCATCATCATCATATTATTAATAATATGTTACACTATAACCCAACTTTAAGTAAAACGACAATTTATCGTTTACGTGTGTTGAAAACATTAGAATTTTCACTCCTGCTTCGCATTCATGAAAATACTGATGTTTTAGCATTCGTGAAAAAGACTCGTATTCACATCAACTGGTGCCGAACTGTGCCATTGGCGTAATGACATTTTAGTTTTCGTCACAACATGGGGCTCGTTGGTCTAGGGGTATGATTCTCGCTTTGGGTGCGAGAGGTCCCGGGTTCAAATCCCGGACGAGCCCATAATCGTTTTACCATTTGTTTTTTTTTTCTTTCCAGTTTTACACCATCTGTTTGAACACCAATGTGTCGCGTTTTTTATTGTTGTTTTACGGCCCTTTCACGATTATTTCATATCGAGCCCATCGTTATTCAAAGGTGGGCGAAAACCTTTAGTACCCGGCGAAAATCCGCATGATCTTCCGTTACAGAACTTGGGCGTCTCACATGTTAACATCGTTTTCTTCATGTACGTCTAATTCGAACTCGTTCCATAGTCCCTAACAGTTAGTCCAAAAGCTGTTTAGGACCAATTTATTTATTTATTTATTTTATTTTATCAGTTTCAGCTCTGCGTGGAAGCCCCGATGGGCGGGGGCGTGCCTAGAGTGTATAAGCTTGCCGAGGTAAAGTGGTGAGATTCGGACCGCTCCCAATTTCTTTTGGGCTTGAGATGTCATTTCATCTCAATGACGGGTAAAAGTCCCATAAAATCGGAAGCAACGTCTTAAAAATGGCCTAAATAGTATTGAATGGCACGTAAAACCTCAGCACAAACAAACTACAAGTATACGATCTATGCGTTGAACAGAAATAATAAATGTATGCATTCTAATGTAACCCGCATTTCCCTATATAATTCGGGTAAACAAGTGTGGTCATAACACGGTCTTGCTAACTTGGTCACAAAACAATGTGGGTCACTGCCCATCTGGCCTTGGAGAAATGGATTTTGCAGCATGGTGCTTCCACGCAGAGCTGAAACCGACCGCACAAGTGTACTGGTAAATCGCTTAGAAGGTCTAAGCCTACCCAGGCAAAGTGGTGCAAGTCGGATCGTCCTTGCATATAAACCTCTATTGGTTTCATTGGGCGGCAGGTGCTTGAGATGTCATTTCATCTTAATGTCTGGTAAAATTCCCGCACAACTGGAAGCAACGTCTCAAAAATAACATAAATAGTGTTGACGAGGACGTTACAAAGAAAATAACGTACAGTCGGAACATCTTTTGAACTATGAAAATCTGATCGACAAAAGGGGTAGTTCAAGGGTCATTGAGGGTTTAAGTTAAGGCAAGTTAAGAAGACATCACCCTTTTGTTATATAAAGTGATGTTGCGTGTGCTCATTAGAATCGCCTCAATGAGGCGATTCTGATGAGTACACAAAACCTACATTCTTATGATAAAATAAATAAATAAATAAATTGGTCCTAAGCAGTTTTTGATATATTGTTAAGGACTATGGAATGAAGAAAACAATGTTTACATGTGAGACGCCAAGTCCTGCAACGGAAGGCCAGGTTGGTTTTCTCCGGGAACTCCGGTTTTCGCCCACCTCTGATAAACGATCGGCTCGATATGAGTGAAATAATCGTGAAAGGGCCGTTAAACAATTATAATAGTAAAAACAAAAAACGCGACACATCGGTGTTCTATACTGGAAATTCGCAGGATTGATCAAGAGCTTCTCCAGACTTTCGGATGAGTCTTTAAACCGAGGTCCGTCTCCGTATGACCTGCGCTGTTGGTGAGACATAAAACTCAAACGCTCACTCTACTGAAAAAAAAAAATCAGTAAAACGATAATGGGCCCGTCCGGGATTTGAACCCGGGACCTCTCGCACCCAAAGCGAGAATCATACCCCTAGACCAACGAGCCACATATAAATGATTTTACGTAAAATATCAGCACTACCACCACAACGGCACATTTCGGCACCAGTGATGTGAGTCCGAGTGTGCTGAAATCGTCCGATTTTCACTCAGTATTTCACTCAGTATTATCATGAATGCCGAGCATGAGTGAAAATTCTAATGTTTTCAACACACGTAAAAGTTAAATTGTCGTTTTACTTTAAAGTTGGGTCATAGTGTAAAACACTACTACTACTACTTATACAAATAATAATAATAATAATAATAATAATAATAATAATAATAATAATAATATGATGATAATGATGATCACCCGGAATGTTACATGGACTGTGAAAAAATCGTAACATTTCACAAATTGAAAACTTGGGACGATTCAATCCTTCAACGCTTGACCTCAATAACGCATTCGTGTGGCACAGTGCATTACGAAAACAAACCTATACAAATACATTGTAACCTTTATCGCCGTAAAAATGAAAATTTTAAGATGAAAAATTGTGATATTTTTCTTATTTCTGCTCAAAATATAGATTGCGGGTACTCGTTAGAACCTCCTATGTCGCACGGGTGTGTTATCGTAAAATGGACACATTCTAGCTCAACAATTTGTAATGACAGCAACGTATAGAGCAAAGAATTAACCACCCTATGTGAAAATAAAATAGACCCAGATCAGACGTCATATTATGTGGTGTCCGATCTGAATCATCATAGCACGCTAGAGAAGAGGCATGTTTGTATACATCACGAAAACACGCCTAATCAAGTTTGTTGAAAAAAATGAAACATCACGCAAACACGCCTATATAATTTTGATCCCATTGAACCCCACTTTTACAGTAAAACTGGGGTTTACAGGGGTAAACCTTATTTTTCTTATTTCTGTTCTAAAAGATTATAGATTGTGGGTATTCATTAGAAACGCCTCAATGAGGCGGTTCTAACGAGTACATATAGGCCCCGTCAACCGATTTTGGTACTTATCGCCTATGCGAGCAGCGAAGGTTCAGGCGAGCCTGCGCATCCGCGCAGTCTCGCCAGAACCTTCGCTGCTCGCTCATACAAGCAGTGAATCAAGAGGAACCTTCAGACAGAAAGCCATATCCCTGGCCCCTCTGAATGGCTGGGCATGCGCAGTTAAAATTTGTCATGACGGAATGCTCGAAGACCCAAATTCGCTTGGCGGGGCTCATATAATCTATATTTGGAGCAGAAAATTTTCATTTTTTCGGCAATAAAGGTTACAATGAGTTTTTATATAGGCATGTTTTCGTAATGACTTTTAGATAGTTTTCCGGTTTTTTTTTTTATCTTATTTCTGCTCAAAACATAGCTTGTATGAACTCGTTAGAACCGCCTCCAAAATGACAAGGAATTTTTCATTTACTTTTTTTCATCGAAAACGGACTTTTTGGTGATTCAAATGATAACATCATAAACACACGCCTATATAATTTTGACCCCTTACAACCTCACTTTTGTATGGTGGGGTTTACATGGGTGCTACATATTTTTTCTTATTTCTACTCCAATACATAGATAGTGGGTACTCGTTAGAACCGCCGCGGTGAGGCGGTTCTAGCCTGTTCCACAAAATCTATGTTTGGAGGAGAAACATGAAATATATCAGATTTTTTATCTGCAAATTTTCATTTTTTGGTGGTAATATTGTTCAGTATATTAGAATAGGAGTGTTTTCATAATGTTCCAGAGCATAAATAAGGAAAATAATATATACCATAGTAAATCCTGCCTTTCTCTATAAAGTGGGCTTTCAAGATTGTTCGTTACACGGGCTTGTTAATATCATTACGAAAACACACCCGTGTTTCAATGGCGTCTTTGTAATAAATATCTTTAAATTGAATATTTTCCTTATTGCTGCTCGAAACATAGCATCACGAAAACATGCCTATATAATTTTGAACCCCTTGAACCCCAGTTTTATATAGACAACTGGGGTTTACAGGGGTAAATCTTATTTTTCTTATATCTGCTCTAAAATATAGATTGTGGGAACTTGTTAGAACCGCCTCAATGAGGCGGTTCTGACGAGTACCCACAATCTATATTTTGAGCAGAAATAAGAAAAAATATCACAATTTTTCACATTAATATTTTTTTTCGGCGGTAAAGTTTACAATGTATTTGTATAGGCGTGTTTTCGTAATGGATTGTGGGTATTCTATGTCTTGGTGCAGAAATAAGTAAAATCTTGTTTATCCCTTGAAAAATTGGGGTTACGTGGTGTTCATTTCAGGCACTTGCTAAAGAGAGGATTTGGGACGCTAGGTATGAACGGGTTCCAATAAATGGGGACTGGGTTAAATTGGTTTAATGTAAAACAATGTAATATCTGTCAAATTTCTTGAAATACAATTAACTGTATGAGTTAATATTACAGTAAACCAGCTAAAAGTGAGACTAATTATGCTTTTGAAAGTATATTTAAAAGCTGTTCTTTCTTCATGTTTTCTGCACCCATGCGGTCCCCGCCCATCGGGGCTTGGAGAAATAGATTGGGCTGCCCGATGCTTCCACGCAGAGCTGAAACCGACCGCACACGAGTACTGGTAAGCAGCTTAGAAGGTCAAAGCCTGCCCAGGCAAAGTGATGCGAGTCCATGCATATAACCCCTGTTGATTTCATCGTTCGGCTTCATTATGATAACTCAGCCGTGCGACATACATGTAGTGCATTTTTCACATCTCCAAAATGGCTAACTTTTTGATGAAATTCCGTGATATTTTTCTTATAAATGCGCAAAACATAGGTTGTGGGTGCACATTAGAACCGCCTCATTGAGGCGGTTCTAACGAGTACCCACAATCTATGCCTTGGAGCAGAAATAAGAACACTAATGTACACCCCCGTAAGCCCCAGTTTTCTATATATGAAGTGGGGTTTAGGGAGTCTTCATTTCACGGACTTGTTCACGTGATGTTCATTGAGATGTCATTTCATCTCAATGTCGGATAAAAGTCCCACAAAATTGGATACAGCATCTCCAAAATGACCTAAATAGTGTTGAAGGTAACGTTAAACCTCAAATCAAATCAAATCTACACACATTGTCCTAATGGACTGTTCAAAAGTGAACAGTCTAAAAGGTGGTCTTAATATAGGAATTTTACTGCACTATGCGCGGAGAAAGGTGGAAATTGCGTATCCTCGAAGTCTGATCAGAGTCCTCACTGATCGAGCCACACTGATCATCATGCATCAACAGTTGGAAAGAGGAAGAGATATGTAGTCATCTTCGCTTGTTGTACAGGCCACTTGGTACTTTTTCGAAAGCACAGGCTCAGTTTGACAAGAGTATAGTTACTGTCGGTATATTGTCATCAGTTTTGCGTTAGATGAAACACGGCTCGTTGGTCTAGGGGTATGATTCTCGCTTCGGGTGCGAGAGGTCCCGGGTTCAAATCCCGGACGAGCCCATTTTTTTATTGTCCCCAAATTTATTTTATGTATAGGGTCTACAAAAAGAGAGAAGAGGGAAAAATAACTGCTTTGTCCGTTCGAAAGAAAATCGTTATACGTAAAAAAAATGCATAAACGAGGGCAAATTCAGTCTCTATGCCTATGATTGTGGTGATTAGAGAAGCCTCCGAGATGTAGTGCCTAGTACTGCCTACTCGCCTCACAAACCAGGGATCCTAGGATCGATTGACATAACCCGATGCCCCGTTCGAGGTAAAGATAGGGCTACATGGTGCTTCCACGCAGAGTTGAAATTACTGGTAAACTGCATAGTTTTAATTTAAGCCTGCCCAGGTCGGACCGCTTTTTAAACCCAAGCAGTGTCTTTGGGCGAAGGGGCTTATGATGTCATTTTAGTCTCAATATGCTGTAAAAGACCCACAAAATCGGACGCAGCGTTCTCACAATTACCTAGTGTTGACGCGGACGCAAACCGATGTCCCGTCTCCATATGACCCTGATTGTTGTCGAGACATAAAGCTCATACACATAACCTCACAAACCAGGTGGTTATCTACTGAATTTGGACTGGAGTCAGTAGTTTGCATCGTCTGATTAGGATCTAAACTGATTGCAAACAATAGTGTTCCAAGTATTAGCTTTTACAAAAAGCTTGAGTCTACGCTTAGCATACTCATAGGATTGGAAAGCCAAATTACAAAGCTGTTCATGTGTATCCGGTACAGCCTAAGTGTGCCAGTAAATACGGAAACTTGTATAATAGCCAACAATTCCAAAAGTTGACTCCAGTTTCATAGATAAACAAAACTACCAATCTTTGGCCCAGAAATGGTGACTGACATGTTTCGGTGACACTTAGTTCTCTCGCGTTATTTTCTAAGTAATGAGTTCTGTGACGTCATCACAACCAGTTATTAAAAGTATAAATAAAGACCTGTCACTTCTGTCAACAACATCGAAAAGTTCTGTTCAAAGACATCAATTAAAAATAAATTTATATGTCCTTGCATATTTTGGCTGTTTTTCTTAATAGCTGTTTTAAATGTTCTGATGTGCCTCCCAAAAGCCATAGTTTATTTGTTTTTTTAATATTTTCCCCATCACAACATTTTCTGCCTTCTGCTACTTCAAGTCACATGGTCTGTTGGAGCCATCTTCTATTTTTTATCTACAGGGACAGCCCCAAATTTGATGCCAGTGCTTAACTTTTGTCTTAACTGTGCAGTTCAAAAGTGGAAAACATACCTTGTTTGAATTAGCTCCCTTTTCTTTTTCGGATGCAGCCCCAAAAAGCTGTGGTGACTAACAAAAATACTGTGATTCTTTAGTCATAAAAAGTGAACCCAGTGTTACATACCCCTATGAAAACAATGAATACATCTCATATATTACTACAAGCAACCATTGAAAAATGGCATGATAGATTTGTGTGTCCCGGACATGCTAGAAAGGAAATTAATTTGAATATCTATTATACCATTTGTGAATATGTTTTTTGGAAGTTAACAGTTTCTAGTAATTTTGTTTTAACCATCACAACAATTTCAATACATAATTTTGCACAGTTACTGTACCAGGAGGCAATGTTCAAAGGTCACCGTTTCTGGTCAGTTGTAATTTCCGGTTTTGAAATATGTAGGTCAAAACAATGGCTGCCTCCAACGCACTTCTGGTATTTTGAAAACAAAATTTGTCAGGATGGAAAGGGAATAAAACAAACAAAAGATGAACTGCAGTTTTTATTTATTTTTAAGGCATTTAATCATTATACAAAAGA
This sequence comes from Lucinisca nassula, assembly GCA_963580285.1. Taxonomy (NCBI): domain Eukaryota; kingdom Metazoa; phylum Mollusca; class Bivalvia; order Lucinida; family Lucinidae; genus Lucinisca; species Lucinisca nassula. Next base: position 64,754,581 of record OY757021.1, on the reverse strand, counting down.
AAGTGCTTACAGTCACTGAAACTGGTCACTCCACCATACTATGATAACCACTCGTACTAGGGAAACGAAAAATCAGTAGAACTGATGATGCCTTCTTTTAGTGAAAACAAACAAAAATAGATGCACTGTATCATGGGAGGGAAGTGAACACCATGTGAACCCAGAAAACATGTTTATTTTGTATGCGAAGACTTTCGGAAGTGTTCCGGTCACTCCCGATTTATAATCATTATAACAAATAACATTGATCAACAGTCAATAGAATATAGTATTCAGCCAGTAATGACATTTTCTTTAATGCTTATGTAGCACAAGTAAGCCTAAGGTAGTCTACACCCACAGGCGTAGACAATGACACGATAATATTCATCTAGTCATGACCTTTTCTTAAATGCTTCTGGGGCAGTCATTCTTAAGATTGTCTACGCCCGTGGGCAATACAGGTAATACAGGTAGTACTAAAAATATGTTACAAAAAGTGTTGCCGAAAGTCATGTGTGGCTCGTTGGTCTAGGGGTATGATTCTCGCTTTGGGTGCGAGAGGTCCCGGGTTCAAATCCCGGACGAGCCCATTTTATTTTCCTTTTCATTAGCTTCGCAAACTGTTTGCTGAAGTATTTTCGTCGTAAATCAAGTTTCGTTGATAAAACGAACAGTTTAATCGGCATTCTAAAAAAACATAAATAAAATCAAGCGAAACTCCGTGAAAAAGAACAAAAAAAAAAATAAAACACACCCCAAATTCAACTTTATATAGGTGAGAAGGGAACTTGCAAGGATTACGGCTTTTTGCGGATTAACCTGCATTATGAGTGAGTGTTTCAGTTTTACGTCCCACCAACAGCTAAGGTCATACGGAGACGGGACCTCGGTTTACAGACTCATCCGAAAGTCTGAAGAAGCCCGGGATGAACCTGGTTTACAAGGCGAGTAGCGTAACCACTCGACCACGGAGGCTTCTCCCTGCATTATGAAAACACATCTATTCAAATATATATTGTAAATTTTACCTAAAAAATATGAACATTTTCGGATAAAAAATATGATATTTTTTTCATATTTCTGCTCAAAACATAGATCGGGGGAATTTGTTAGCTCCGCCTTGGAGGTATTTTTCTTATTTCTACCCCAAGACATAGGTTGTGGGTACTCATTAGAACCGCCTCAAATGAGGCGGTTCTAACGAGCATCCACAACCTATGTTTGCAGCATAAATAAGAAAAACATCACGGATTTTTTTTTTCAGAAAAGTAGCCATTTGGAGATATGAAAATGCACTATGTCATACGGGTGAATTATCGTAATGATGGGTAACCAGTGAATCAGCTGGGAACAACAATACATCATTTGAACTGAACTACCTTCCCAGTGGGCACACATCGTGTCGGCAACGTCATATTAACATCGATGCAATGGCCCGCCCCCACACACGACAGAAGCTGACAACAGTCCATGGGTTCAACGGCCGAGCCCACCCATCTCAAGCCCTCTCCCAAGAGATAGGATATTAGAAAATGGAAAAAAATGGATAGAGAAGAAGAAAAAATAAAGAACAAACAAACAAAATAGAAAAAAATTATCATTAGAATGGCCCGGCACTGAAAGCTTCTATACAGCACCTTAGTACCGACCCACTAAATTATTCCGAGAAAATGTCTTTGTAAAGACGTTAAAATGGTGTTATTGTAACGTTTGGTCTTTTATCTGCGCCATTCACATTATTCATAATTAGCAAATCCAGACTGTTCAAGGTCTCTGAGATGAAATTCATTTTTATAGCGAATATACCCCAACCTAACTAACACTTCGGCCGATTCCATATTGAACACATCTATCACTTTCCAAGGCAGTTTTGACCTGTAACTGAATGGATGAAAACCTGCTTCACTGTTTCTTGCGTTTCCAAACTTTGTTTGAATAATGTGTTGCTGTTCCTTAGTAAATGACATTCCGGCGAATTTATACAGATCTCCTGCAGCATCTGTTAAAGGGGCGTTGTAAAAGTTTTCGTACTGAATTATCTTGACTCTATCAGGATACACTGCTTGTAACATTTCACTGGCTTGAATATCTGTTAAGATTCTGTCGCACATGGTTTTAACAAAATTATGCACATAGTGATTATTCTCTTCATCATACGAGCTGGATTTCATTTTCGAGTTCAGAATTCCCCGGGGGTCTCGGAACAACTGAATCACCTTAAGACGCCTGTTTGTATGTAACAATGGTATTAAATTGTCCAGCGTCATCCGCAGTAACTTTATAACTCGATGTTTTGCCGATTTACAAACCTTTTCAGCCTGTTTTTAACAATCTTTTAAATCTGCGTCTTTACTCAATCTACATTTCTTGAACTCATTCCAACCAACTCCATGATAAAATATTGAATGAACGTTTTTACTCTTAGAACTGTTCATGTTTTTGTCCAAGAAGAATTTGGAATATTGATGAAATGTACAGTTTAATATACTCTGTAAGAAGCCAGTAGATTCTGCAAGAGATCTGTTGTATCCCTTTATGCTTGTTGTCTCAAGGAAAGCACTGTCATTTTGGTTTCCCGTCGAAGTCGCGAACGCCCCCAGTTTTGCTCATCGTATTAGGGCAAAGGCCTTTAGTGCACAGGCAATCGTTGGATTCAAAGTCATCACAACATAAATGTGGTCCTTTATAAAAACTATGTATCGCCACTTGCCAAAGTGGTTCATGAACGTAAAAAGTATCCAACCGTTTGCTCAGAATACGCCCTGTCGCTGTTGAACCACTATGTTTGTATGCGTTTAAAATAATGCCAAAGGTAGTTCCGTTGTCTAAATCCGTTTCATTGATAGCCACTGCTTTGTATATCGATTCATCCTCGGCACCTTCCGTTTTATTGACAACCACGGGCTTGAACTTTGATTTTTCTTGGCACCTTCCGTTTCCTTGACAATCACGGGCTTGAACTTTGGTTCTTTCCCGGCACCTTCCGTTTCCTTGACAATCAAGGGCTTGAACTTTGGTTCTTTGCCGGCACCTTCCGTTTCCTTGACAATCAAGGGCTTGAACTCTGGTTCTGTCCCGGCACCTTCCGTTTCCTTGACAATTACGGGCTTTAACTTTGGTTCAGTACTGGCACCTTCCGTTTCCTTGATGGCCACAGATTTATATATATATAATATGTTTCCCGGCATTGTAGATGATAATTCCAATAGCTAAAACACAGATAACAGACAAACTTTGCTTTAACCTCATCGTCGAATGATCAACTAATTGGCTAAACAATGAAATTACCCCTTTTGTTTTTGGTGGTAAAGTTTTCGGTTTATTTTTGAATAGGCGTGCTTTTTTTTAACATTTCGTCCGTTTTAAATGAACAGTGTCAAAATATGGAAGAATGCATGTTTGTATATATACCATGTTTACTGTATATTTTATTTTCTTATTGAGTCAACATGTCCATGCGATGAGCACGCTGATGGGTCCTGTTTTATTTGGTGAAAAATTGCAAATATGTAGGGGTATATTTTAAACTGTCGTTTGTGCTTCGGGTTGGCTGGCTTATAGGGGCTGCCACGGGCGGACGTTTAGTGCCTATAGGCCGTGTAGGGGGAAAAAAGATTTCACTTTCTGTCGTTTTAAGCAGTGTTAGCGGGGTGGCCATTATGGCATGGACATGTTGAAGTGATTTAGGCATAAGCTTTTAATGCACTGTATGCTGGTGCAGCTGAAGTGGTCTCTTATAATTCTGTTTAAGAATGGCATGGTACTGTTTTATTGTCTGTCAGTATTTTATGTATTTATATGTGTATTTTATGTACCATGATGAGACTGAAATAAACAATAAACCAACAATTGGTGTTGACCAAAATGACTTGCGACAATATTACGCCTGTAGTGTTGTTTTTTTTTTTCAGATCAATAAAATCAAATAACTTTTCCAATACAATAAAATTAACCCTTTTTGTACCAAATGGAATCTTCCTCCGTATATATAGCAGGAGTTCATTTCAAAATTTAGGGGTGTCAGGTTGTGTTTTCATGAAAATTTATCTGGGCAATCGCTGAACTTTTAGCAAACAGTGTAGGCCCTGAACAGACGCCGCGTTCTGCGGCGTCTGATCTGGGTCTGCACTGTTTGCCAGGGTACCCGTTTTGGGGTTTCTGGTACTAAATGGGTTAATGTGCCACGTGAAACGAAAATAATTTCTCCGAAATGTGCGCATAGAGATCTTAATTTAGCCTTAGTACCCTGTCTCAGACACATCACGAAAACACGCCTATATCATTTTGACCCCTCATACCCCACTTTCATATGGTAACACTGGAGTATATCGGGATATACGTTATTTTATTACAGCAGAATTATGAAAAATAGATTGTGGGTACTCGTTAGAACCCCATCTCCGAGGAGCTTTTAACGAGTATCCACAATCTATGTTTTGAGCAGAAATTATTAAAAATACCACAATTTTTCATCCGAAAATTTTCATTTTTCGGTGGTAAAGTTTAAAAATTGAGGCGTGTTTTCGCAATGTGGCTCTGAGAAGAGTAAATTCAGTGAAACCTTATAATGACATCTTGTTTACACTCATTAGGAAGTTCTTAGGGACCCATAAATTGACGATAATTTGTCTTGAAAAAATATATATATGTTGTGTGTACTCATTAGAATTGCCTCGATGAGGCGATTCTGTTGACTACACACACCATACTTTTATTTTTATAAAATGCTGTGTATTTATATCCAAATCATTCAATTATGCATCTTAGTTTTACGCTATGATAAACGATAAGCGTTTCGAGCTCTAATACGCCTATACAAATACAATGTAAATTACACCACCGAAAAATGAATATTTTCAGATGAAAATATTCGATATTTTTCTTATTTCTGTTTTTGAAATAAGAATCGAGGCGGTTCTAACGAGTACCTACACTACATGTTTTTGAGCAGAAATAAGAAAAATAATGTATACCCCTGCAAACCCCAGTTTTACTATATAAAAGTGGGGTTTTAGGGGTCAAATTTATATAGGTGTGTTTGTTTTCGTGATGTCGTACAATTCATGCGAGCGTGCCTCTAACCCTTTTGGTTTCATTGGTCGACAGGGCTTGAGATGTTATTTTATCTCAATGGACAAAATTGGAAGCAACGTCTCTAAAATGACTTATACAGTGTTGGCCGGGTTGTTAAACCTCAAATCACAAACAAAAACATTGAAATTCGTCTGAAAATGTTGACATTTTTTTTTAAATGAGTATTCATCTATTTTGGAAAACATATGGCTCGTTGGTCTAGGGGTATGATTCTCGCTTTGGGTGCGAGAGGTCCCGGGTTCAAATCCCGGACGAGCCCATTTTTATCTTTGAATCCACGGGTTCTAAACAATTAGCTATATTTCGAACATTCCACACTGTTTGTGGTGATAAAGTCCATCCGCTTTGTTTTGAACAATTACGTATAGTTCGCCAACAAATAGCTGGCCGTGACGTAGCTGACTATTTGAGCTATTTTACCGTTAGCCCCATAAGCTTTGCATCGTTCAGAACAAAAACAAGTCGTGACGTCACTGTCAACTATTCCTCGACGGACAGTATAGTTCGCCAACAAATAGCTGGCAGTGACGTAGCTGACTATTTGAGCTATTTTACCGTTAGCCCCATAAGCTTTGCATTGTTCAGAACAAAAACAAGTCGTGACGTCACTGTCAACTATTCCTCGACGGACAGTACGTATACATGTAAACATAAAAAATTGAAATCCGTTTCATGTTTGTGGCGTACGATTCTCGACGAGACGACCCGAGGACAATTTCCGGACGAGTCCATTTGATTTTTTTTTTTTTTCGTTATATTTTTTTTCATCCCATTTATACCTACATACTGATGAGATGGCTCATAATGAACCATGTCTTACCAGGGTCTACTTTGCTCGCCATCCTGTGAAATGATTGTGTCCGAAATTAAAGATGGCATATCTTGTTTTGTTTTAAAAAAGTGCCCGCACGCTTATTTTAAAAATACAAACAGCGCCATGAAAATAAATGCATGTCCTCGAACCATCGGTAAGCATATAGCAATATGGAATTGGTTAACATACGAGACGATAACACACCGTGTGGTACTCGTACAGTGCATCCTTTCATATTTCCAGAATGACTGCTTTTCCGATGAAAATATGTGATAGTTTTCTTATTTATTACTCCAGGAACATGGATTGTCGGTGCTCGTTTGGGCGGTTCTAACGAGTACCCACAACTTATAACTTGGGACAGAAATAAGCAAAATTATGTACACCCTTATAAACCCCAATTTGCTCTATATAAAGTGGTGTTTAGAGGGGTGTTCATTTCTCAGGGGTAAACCTTATTTTTCTTTTTTGCTGTGAAATATAGATTGTGGATACTCGTTAGAAACGTCTCCATGGGGTGGTTCTAACGTGCACCTGCAATCTATATTTTGAGCACAAATAATATAAGATTTTCGTTTAATCTAAGGTAACATTTACAATGAATTTGTATAGGCGTGTTTTCGTAATGACTGCCTATGATGGGACTTTGGCAAACAATGTAGGCGAAGCTCTGATCAGGGTCTATAATGTTTGCTTAAAGTACACTAATTTAAGCGTACATGTCCTGGAACCAGTTTCACCAGTTAACATCGTACTGGTTAATCCTAAAGTGTTCGTACGCATTTTTCTAAGAACAGCATACGTCGATTTCACCAAAACAGGCAATTTGTTGGTAGGAGCTAAATTTGCGTTTCATTAAAATAAGTCGTAATCCGAATATGCCATTAATAACCATTTCGAAAACACACCTATTCAAATCCTACTACCAAAAAATGAAAAATTCAAGATAAAATGAATTCTGATATTTTTCACATTTCTGCTCAAAACATAGACGGTGGGATCTCGTTAGAACTGCATCGACGTTGCACCGACGTTGATTTGACGTTGCCCTAGCGACGTGTGCCTGCTGGGACTGATTCAAAATCATTAGAAAGTCCTTAGGGATCAATAAATTGACCATAATTTGTCTTAAAAATATTTGTTGCGTGTACCGATTAGAATTGCCACGATGAGGCGATTCTATTGAGTACACACTCCATACCTTTATTTTATTAAAGGCTGGGAATTTATACATAAATAATTCAATTATGCGCCTTCACTTGACGATATGATTAACGAGCAGCGTCTCGAATTACGCAAACACGCCTATACAAATACATTGCCACCTTTATCGCCGAAAAAATGAAAATTTTATGATGAAAAATTGTTATATTTTTCTTATTTCTACTCAAAATATAGATTGTGGGAACTCCTAAGAACCGCCTCGATGAGGCGGTTCTAACGAGTACCCACAATCTATATTTTAGAGCAGAAATAAGAAAAATAAGGTATACCCCCGGAAACCCCAGTTTAACTATATAAAAGGGGGTTCAAGGGGGTCAGAATTATGCAGGCGTGTTTTCGTGATGGAATTCGAATCCCAATCTCGAACAAATCATTGTCCCTATGGCGGTTCGACTGACTCTACATACGTCGTTTTTACAATCAGTATCCTGATAAATTATCTTTGAGTTCATGTGGCTCGTTGGTCTAGGGGTATGATTCTCGCTTTGGGTGCGAGAGGTCCCGGGTTCAAATCCCGGTCGAGCCCATTTGTTTTTTAATTTATATTTCATCTTATTCTCGGCTGACAATTGGCTGCATTTCGAACATTCCACACTGCTTGTTGAGAACCGCGTTTTTCTGCAAAAATGGTTTTGATGGAACTGCAATAAAGGTTTTGATTGAACTCATATTCTAGTTCTACTGTTGTCGGAGGATAAGTTGACAGTGACGTCAGCGAATGTTTTTGATATTGAGCATAGTCCACTGTTGTCGAAAGGTAAGCAAGCGTCGGTGATATTCAATATAATGCGATTTTGTCGTATACTTGTTAGACAATCAACCTGTTGCAGTGGGAAAACGGCTGACTGATGGCCCGTCAAATTTTTGTACTTTATAGTTGTGGGTTCGAGCCTCACTATTACATTTCTCTTTTTCCTTCTTAAAATATTAGTTGATACTTTTTTATCGTTTAAAACATTGCAATGCCCTTTTTCCGCTGATTTTTATGTGCTAAGAAGAAGAAACTCAAAACAATGTCACGAAACTGTTGACGAGCTACTATACGAACTTCTTTCACGGATTTCAATAGTTTCATGCAGGATTCCATTTGACATTCTCACAAAGCTATAAACGTCTGTCTCACGTCTCATGATATGATTTCTTAAGACTCCTGAAAGCAACCGACGTCAAAAATATTTAGGTCATTTTTGAGCCGGTCATTTTACATATCCACACTTTCTCAACATAAGCGAATAACCTGTACAGAAACTGACAACTGCCCGTCTTGAATCAATGGAAGGGGAGAATGGCCGTAGAAAAGATTTCAAGATCAATCTCCACGAAAGAATGTTGCCAAACACAGGTACATATCGAACCTGCGTCGCCATTATAAAATCAGAAGGAAAAAAAAAACAAAAAAAAAAAAACATTAAAAATATAATAAACTAGAAATGCGTCCATAGGACACGGATGTCCCCGCCTGGAAAAATCCACCCATGAACAAGAAAGATATTGAGCGGACACAAGAAAAAACACACTTTTCTTTACCTTTGACCTCTAAGTATGACCTTGACCTTGGAGGTACGGACCTGGGTTTTGCACGTGACACATCGTTTCATGATGGTTAACATTTCTACAAAATAATTTCAAAATGCATCCAGAAATAAGAAAGTTATTGACTGCGTTTAAGTTTCGGACGGACGAACGAACGGACGGACGGCTGGACGGAAAGGGGCAAGGCTATATGCCCTTCCACCATTCTTCGAATGGCGGGGACATAAAAACTTTGACCTAAAAAGAGTACATAAAATATAAATTTTGATTTAAAAGGACATAAAACAAAAGGCAGAACTCTATTCACGATGAAAAAAAATAATAAAAAAATAAAAAAATAAAAAAAATAAAAATAAATAAACACTGGTAGGAATCGAACCACGAATGGTCATTTCATAATTTAAAGAACACCAACACTACCCGTTTGAGCCATTTCATTTTGGTTTGTAAAAGGTCTTAATTCTTTTCACTTTATCGGGTGGTTATTCGATTTTTATCGATAATAACGGTAAAACCCTGTCACACCTATTGATTGTGGTATAGTCTAAAACGTCACTTTCAACTTATCCTCCGACTACTGTACCCATTTCCACGATTTTGTTTATTTGTTTACATTTTGCTACACGCGGTTATATATGTATTCATTAGACTATAAACACCGTCTATCATCACCACCGGAAATAGAGTCCCGGTGAATCGAAAGTAATAGCTGCAGGTGAAGGAGTGCCTCTTGAAAATGGATTATTTTACTGCTTGTAAGCTTTAGGTTAAGATTACTGTTACCAAATATCAGTAGTGGACATAATTTGCTACCGCCATGAGAAGTGCATTCTTATAAAACGCACAATTGTGCAATTACAGACCGAATATTCGACAGCTGGTACCGTAAACAAAATGGATTTGGCAAATTCGTTGTTGTTTTGTTTAATGTTTATGCCTTTCTACTGAAGTTTTTGGACGGGTTTTTAAAAAAAATCCGTCCTTTAAAATAGCGATGTCAGGGCGGGCGGGCGGGCCGACGGGCGGGCGTCGTCCCAGGTTTACCTTTTGGTTAACCTTTTTTTTCAAAAACCCGTCCATAATGCCTTTTGGCGTTTTTTCTTGTTTTTCACTTAATCAGAAAGAACAATGATGGAAAAAATAATTTGCAAAAGAAACTCGCCTCAAATTGTACTTTCAACACAAATGTTTATCTAAACGTAAATTACCTGTTGTACGGCGAATAGTAGTGTGGTGTACGGCTTGTTGCAAATTAGCGTTAACGAAAGTGTACGGCGAATAGTTCCATGTTTAAAAGTATACCCACCGGCCTTCCGATGCTTCTCTCACATCCACGAGGACTGTGCTGCTCTGCATGTATGTCCTGTCAAAGTCGGGTGTTATAATTTGTCGAACATGCTGCTTCGAAATGTAAACAATGGCCGGCAAGAACTGGGGCCACATCAATAGATTCACCTGCCTGTCACAACATCTTTATCCAGTGTCATCAGATTTTTATAAACACACTTCAACAATTCTCACCCATTCTCTCGTCATATTAGCAAGAAGCCATCTCAGTATAGTAATGTTAGTTAGGCACTAATGCCTATGTATAGTTTTAAGACCATATTTTGCCACAGAGGCGTCATTGTGGGTTAAAAAGAAGTGCGCATTATGAAATCACGCCTGTTCAAATATACACGCGTGGAAGACTCGTAATGGGTAGATGGCGGTTATGCACTTAAAATCCTTACGGGAACTTTCGGCCATGACTTACGAGTGATTTCACTACATTACGAGACTTAAAATGTCAACATTTTGAGATGAAATGACATCTAAAAACTTTTCGCCCTATAAATACAACAGAATAAAGATGCATAGCCAGTCCCACTCGCACTACTTTCTTTAGGTTCTGCGGTTCGATTAGTTGCAGTGGTAATAAAGTTCCGGTGTCCAAACATGCTACACTGGTATCATTTGCCGGGATAAATGCCCCAATCGGATCGAGACATTAACTGGAGCCCTCTACCCCCGTACAGACGGATCCTCCCCTATGCAAGTTAGAGATCTTTGCGTAATTGCATGATGAGTTTAAACAATAGTTTATTAGTGCCTGATGTATGTTGATCTGAACATTGATATTTGCCATTTTGTCTATGGAGTAATAATTTTGGATTTACTCTTTGGTACCACGACTTAAACTACTTAACTATATACGATCACTAATAAACTATTGTTTAAACTAATCATGTAATTTAATCACTCAGATCCAATTCTTGTGACAAATGGAGTCCAGCAAGGTTGTGTGATAGCCCAAACACTGTTCAGCATGATGTTCGCTTCCATGCACAAAGATGTTTTCCAGGAGGGTGACAATGGTATACCGATTAGGTATCGTTTTGATGGGAAGCTTTTCAATGCTTTACTGTATCAGTTGCCGGGATAAATGCCCCAAAATGCACCGTCTATCGGATCGAGACTTTAATTGGAGCCCTCTACCCCCGTGCAGGGACAATCCTCCCCTATGCAAGTTAGAGATCTTTGTGTAAGTACATGATGAGTTTAAACAATAGTTTATTAGTTAACTATATACGATCACTAATAAACCATTGTTTAAACTAGTCATGTAATGTAATCACTCAGATCCAATTCCTGTGACAAATGGAGTCCAGCAAGGTTGTGTGATAGCCCGCAACACTGTTCAGCATGATGTAAGCTTCCATGCACAAAGATGTTTTCCAGGAGGGTGACAATGGTATACCGATCAGGTAATGTTTTGGTGGGAAGCTTTTCAATCTCGGAAGGTTGCAAGCCAAAATCAAAGGTGCAAACAAAGGTGCCAGATGAGTTCCTCATTGGGGATGACATGGCAAAAGGTGCATAATTACTGTGTAGGCTTTCAACCTGCAACTCTGTAGTATGTGTAATGTACACCTGAGGGTAATGGTCAAGTGTGTCCGATCGCAGTAGTTGTTTTAGGGCAGTTCAACGGCCCAGTCAACACTATTTAGGTCATTTTTCCGAACAGTTTACCTATTCACACTTTTATTGTGCAGGCTTATATGTAAGCGGTTACTCCTCTTGAATCAGCCGAAGTGTGACAATGAGGGAAAGAATGACCTTAGAAAAGATATCATGATCAATCTCCACGACAGGGTGTTGCCGACCCCGGCACGTATCGAATCCACGTCCTCCTGATCACGAGTCAGACGCACATCCGACTGAGCTCCCGAGGCCGGCCAATCGCAGTAGATAGAAAGCTAGCTAGCTAGCTAGCTAGCTAGCTAGATAGATAGATAGATAGATAGATAGATAGATAGATAGATAGATAGATAGAAAGCTAGCTAGCTAGCTAGATAGATAGATAGATAGATAGAAAGATTTCTCCATGATCCGTTGGTCTGGGAAAGCATATATACCCTTAAAGGTGGGGGGAAAATGAAGTTGTCCATCATTGGCGTTAATTGCTCTTCCTCTTTCGCAGAAGAAATAAGATTCATGCACAGGCAAAAAAGACGGGAAGTGGTAAACTCCGGACAAAATTTGAAAACTTGAGGCGTGAGATCAAGACTTATATATATATATATATAAAATCAGCATGATTTGTTTGTGAATAACTCAGTAGGTGGTGTAAAGGCAAATCCAAGAGGGTCTTCTGTCGCGGTTTATTTTTGCTATGGTTTGTCTTTGGGTGTTTGTGTCGCTTATATTATTTTATTGTGGATGGCCTGCTGGCCGTTTTATGGGTTGGGGGGGGGGGGGGGGTGCTGTCCTTTTGGCTTTCCGCTGTTGGTGTTTCCGTTGGGGTCTGCTGTTTCATGTTTGTGGTTCTTTCCCATTGGTGTCTCTGATGGGAGCTTTCGGTTGATTGTATCGATTCCTGATCATTGCCCCCACCTCTATTTTCTACAGATATATCAATAGTCAGAAGAAAGACAGACAAGGTATCCCACCTTTAATAAAAGAGAAGGGAGCGGGGTTGCTGAATCAGACTCTGAAAGGGCAGGGGAACTAGTTGGTCAATTCAATGATGTGTTTAATAAAACTGAGTTCCCGGAGGTTCCAATGACAAGAAGATCGGCCCCATTTATAGATACTATTGTTGTGTCATCGGCATGAGTGATCAAGTTACTTAAAGGCTTAAACCCCACTAAAGCTTTAGGACCTGATGAGCTACATCCTAGATTCCTGAATGAACTAGCAAAAGAGTTAGATCCAGTTTTTGTCCACCCGTTTCAACAGTCTCTTGATACAGGTGAAATCCCCAAAGAATGGCACTTAGCGAACATTTTCCCACTCTTCCAAAAAGGAGATAGGGCTCTTAATCATAATTATCACCCTATGTCTCTGACTTGTGTTCTGTGTGTAAATTGCTTGAACATATAGTCTGCTCAAACATCATGACCTACTTGGGTGAGCATAAACTTTTGTCAGAAAGATAACATGCATTAAGGAAAAGGCATAGTTGTGAAACCCAGTTGAGAACAACTATTAATGATTGGGCAAAAATCTTGGACATAGGGGGACAGGTAGACACATTTATTCTGGACTTCGAGAAAGCTTTTGACACCACACCACATGAACTACTTAAATCTAAGTTATTTGGTTATCGCATTGGGGGAAATACTCTCATATGGATAGATGCCTTTCTTTGCTACAGAAAACGCGTTGTTGTTAATGGTGAATCTTCAGAGTGGGCACCAGTTTTGTATGGAGTCCCACAAGGGACTGTTCTTGGTCCACTGTTATTCTCCCTGTACATCAATGATGTTTCCACTGACACTGACTTAGCAATTGTGTTTGCTACCTGGAAATTAGAGATCCAGGTGATTCACTGAAACTTCAGAATTATATAGACAGATCAGGATGTATGGCCCGAAAATGGGACTTCAGCCCGCTAAGTGCAATATTATGCATATAACTAGGAATAGAATAAATAAAATTGAGGCTTCTTACACCTCAGAGGGAACAGTCCTCGAAAACGTGGATTCCATTAAATACCTTGGTGTGACACTCACACACAATTTGAGATTGAATACACATATTAGCAACATGTGTACTAAGGCAAATAGAACGATTGGTTTCCTGAGGCGAAATCTGCATCAGTGTCCTCATGATGTAAAAGAGGTAGTTTATAAAGTTCTTGTTCGCCCAATCTTGGAATATGGTAGTTGTATCTGGGACCCCAGCGGAGTGGTCCTTAATGAAGCAATTGAAAACGTTCAGACTAGAGCTGGTAGATTTGTAAAAAGCAATTACTGCTTTGAAACTGGGAGCATGACTGGACTACTAGGAAAATTAAGATGGGATGTTCTCAAGAAAAAGAGAAAACAGTAGGCTCATACTTCTATACAAAGGTCTAAGAGGTGCTGCCAGCATTCCAACAGATGACCTTGTTCACGAAGCTAGGCACTGTAGAAATCATCATTCATTGGAGTTTCAGATCCCCACTGGAAAAATTGACATTTATAAAGAATCATACGTCCCCCGAACTATTAGAGATTGGAATACCCTTAATTTTAATGAGAGCTAGGGACTAACTTCCCATCACAGGTCCTGGTGTATGAATGTCATTTGACGTGTCACCAGTAGCATATCTGATTCTGAATGAAGGAGTAGTCATTCCTATTCGCCGTACACTTTTTTGACTAGTTTCCGTACAGCTATCTGTTGCAAACATCTAAACGCCGTACACATGGATTTTTAGTTTTTAATAAATACGCTTGGGGCGTGATAAAACCATGACCAGAGAAAGTTTTCATTTACTACCTATTATCAACGGAAACAGGTAAAAGAATGTTTAAGCGGATATAAATCAAGAAATTATAAAATCTGAAACCGATTTTCGAAAATGCTGGTCCTCACTCAGTACCAAGCATCGATAAACTTATGTTCTTGACTTAAAATCGAAACATACAGCTTCGAAAAACGCATAAAATGTTGCAGAAATCCCTCTGATATTTCAAGGAAATCAGTTTGTCCTGCACTTGCAGAAAATAGATCAGGAATAAAGGCTTCACTGACCGTGCTCCATGCCTACTTTCGCTTTGTATCGATTCACTAGGATCCTATTTCCGGTGTCGATGATAGACGGTGATAAACCTCCTCATACACAAAACCTGTATTCTCATGAATGATAAAGCACTCAAAACCTACATTCTTAAAGAGTAAATTGTAATGTAAACAAACCAGAAAAAAAAGTAGCCCGGGCTGCTATTGTGAAAATATTGCATCTTTTATCAAGATACGCATTGAATAAAATAACGAAGTTGCTTTAAGTGTTCGAGGTTTTACGTCCCACCAACAGCTAAGGTCATACAGAGACGGGACCTCGGTTTAAAGACTAATCCGAAAGTCTGGAGAAGCCCGGGATCGATCCTACGACCCCTAGTTTACAAGGCGTGTAGCGTAACCACTACACCACGGAGGCTTCTAACGAAGTTGCTATTGACAATTAACTCGCAATAGCGTTTTTACGTTAAAATTACTATTGCCAGTTCAATGGCAGGCGGTTCTAACGAGTACCCAAAATCTATATTTCGTAGCAAAAATAAGAAAAAATAAGTCTTACCCCTGAAAACCAAAGTTTTACCATATAACAGTGGGTTCAAGGAGGTCACAATTATATAGGCGTGTTGTCGTGTTGTTCAAAATAATAATAATAAACTATTACAAATTTTCATCGGAAAAGTAGCCATTTCTTCGGCCCATTCAAGCTTGTTTCACTCATATCCTACCGATCATTAATTAGAGGTGGGCGAAAACCGGAGTATCCGGAGAAAAACCTCCTGACCTTCCGTTGCAGAACTTGGCGTCTGACATTTGACCCGAGCCATGCTCGAACCACAGCGGTAAGAGACCTAATTATTAAGTGTCAGCGCTCTTGTCCACTAGGCCACGGAAGCCCGCTAGCAGCCATTTTGGAGATATGATAGAATGTACTTTCTTGCACACTAGACAAGGAAATCCGTGATTTTACCCTGGGATAGAAATTTATGTTCCGACCAAAAATCGAATATAATCACGTGTTTGATAAATGCACTAGTTGTTTACGACCTCGAATGCTCCGTTGTTAAGGTTGACGTCACAGCACGTTACATGACGTCACTAAACATTCTTGCAGTGCATGACAATTTGGCGGACGTCGGTAACCGAAGTGACTGCAGCATTAAAATCCACGCTAAAAAATGAGACGTATGCAAGAAAAAGAATCCTATAAGAGTGTGAGGGGTGGATAGAAAAATCCGTCCCTCGGGATCACAGTGATCCTAGGGACGGATTTTTCCATCCACCCCTCACACCCATATGCTTCTTATAATACCACACGGTGTGTTATCGTAAAATGTATAAAAAGTACTTGTTACCACCCAGGAAATCATGCTCGTAGTGCTCAGATGAGAGCGAGTAGCAGTAATCGGAGAAAAATAACCATTTCCTTATCACTGGTTGGGAGCGTACAGTACACTTAACCCGGATATTCCGATCTGTATAGTGGACAGATCCTTGTCTTTTGTTATGACCTTGAAGGTGTATGTGCGTGGTCTGTCTTCTATATTTGTATATTTATTTTTTTGGACATAAACAACTTGGTAAGTGTGTTTTATTTATTTGTTTTCCATACTGACCATCTTTGGGCACGGCAAGATGTCGTTTTCTATGCTTTAAATCTATTTTTCAGCTGCAAATCACTAGTGTTTGTAAGAATCACACCTCAACTGTGACCATAAAATCGACCAATTGAGAGCTTTAATCGAAAGAAAAATATCTTTTAAGACAGTTTTAAGATAGATTAATAATCTATAATGAGTTATACTAAAATAAGTGCCTCTAGAATTCCATACGAAATCACACGAAGAGCAAGACTGACCATCCCAAAAAATTCCTGACTGTATGGTATGTCTCATATTTACTGTATAACTTGTCTTAAGATACCTTGTTTTGACTGTATGGGATGTCGCTTTTAATGTGTGTAAGTTATTCAAAGGTACATTGCAGTATTTGTCTATGCAAAAAGATGATAATGATTAAACAATAGCAATTCTACGTAAAAATATTAGTTACCTATAAATTCCCGAAATCTTGGAGAAATTGCATGTGCTGTGTGCTGCATGTCATTGAATCTTTAGAGCACTACAGACTAGAGGTCTTAACCACTCGGCCAAATGAGCCAGCCTTCGAGGACTGTCTTCAGGTGCGAAATATTTAACAAAATGAGTCGCATCGTCACGTGTATCTCTTCATCCACAGAACGCATAGCAAATACTCTGATCAGACAGCACAGAAATGCAATATGATTAGTTACGGACTATTTGTTCAAGACATATACATTTAAATTTATACAAAGAAATGAAGAGCTGTGGACCAGTCTGTGAAAGATAATTTCCTTTTCATCCCCGGCCGAATAGATTCGGGGGATATAGCGATCGGCTTGGGGGTCCGGTCGTCCGTATATTGATGATTCTTGGCACAATGGTAAATAATGTTGAGACGGCGTGTCTTGCGCAAGAACCACAACCCGGGGTACCATGGTATTTCAGTTATCTCCCCGTTCAATAAAATAGCATGACTATCTTGTGATCTCTATAACTCCAATATCCTTCAAGATATTTTGATGATACTTGACAAAATTGTAAACAATGTTGACACGGCATGTCATGGGCAATAACATCAATAGCCATGGTTTTTTTAGTTATCTCCCCTTCGAAAAAAAAATAGAATGACTATCTTGTGATCGCCATAACTTCAATACCCTTCGAGATATATTGATTAAACTTTGTACAATTGTTCACAAGGTTGAAGCAGCATGCCATGCGCAAGAACCAAAACTCTTCGTGCCATGACATTTGAGTTATCTCCCCTTCCAAAAAATAGAATTGTTATCTTGTGATCGCCATAACTCAAATACCCTTATTGATATATTGATGAAACTTGGCACAATTGTTCACAAGGTTGAAGCAGCATGTCAAGCGCAAGAACCACAACTCTTGGTGCCATGGCATTTGAATTATCTCTCTTCCAATAAAATAGAATAACTATCTGGTGATCGCCATATCTCCAATATTCTTGGAGACATGTTGACAGAACTTTGTACAGTTGTACATGAGGTTAAGCAAGCGTGTCATGTGCAAGAACCACAGCTCTTGGTGCCATGGCATTTCAATTATCCCCATTCCAATAAAAATAGGATGCCTATCTTTTGAGCTCCATATCTCCAATATTCTTCGAGACATGTTGATAGTACTTGGTACAGTTGTACATGAGGTTAAGCAGACGTGTCATATGCAAGAACCGCGACTCTTGGTGTACTGGCTTTTGAGTCACCTTCCCTGACAAAATAACATTGTGATGGCCATAACTCCAAAACTCTTTGAGGTATATTGATGATACTTGGCATGTTTGCTCACAAGGTTGAGACAGCATGTCATTCACAAGGCCCACAACTCTGGGTGCCATGGTTATTATTGTATTTGAGTTATCTCCCCCTCTAATTAAATTGTATGACTATCTTGTGATCGCCGTATCTTCAACAGTCTTCGAGTGATGTTCATTGTTTAAGTTAAGCAAGCCTGTCACGGACAAGAACCACGACTCTTGGTGCACTGGTTTGTGAGTTACCTCCCCTGACAAAATCTTGTGGGCCCTAGCTCAGAAACCCTTTGAGATATATGGATAATACTTGGCAAGATTGAGACAGCATGTCATGCGCAGGAACCACAGCTCTAGTGCGATGGTATTTGGGTTATATCCCCTTCTAATAAAATCATATACTCTAAGACATAATGATGGGACTTGGTATAGTTGTACGTGAGGCTATGCAGGTGTTTCATGTGTGAAAATCATGACTCTGGGTGCACTTTTTTTTAGTTATTTCCCCAAACAATATAATCTTGTGATGACCATAACTTGGATACCCTGTGAGATATATTGATGGTATTTGGCACAGTTTTGGACAAGGTTGAAACAGTGTGTCATGCCAAAGAACCACCAACCGGGTCCACCACGAACGACTAATTCATCACGTCTGAAAATAGTGAAAGAAACAAAATTGGACCATTTCAACTTAAGCATAACAAAACAAAAACTCATCTATGCGTCAAGCAAAGACTAATCTCAGTCTGAGCATCTGCCCAGTCTGAAGAGTGTGAAAAAAAGTGAAGAAAAAAAAACGAGAGTGGTAAACTACCCACCAAGTGCACAGCGAAGAATCTTATCAGACTGGGTGGATGCGCAAGCTGATCTGAATCTTCGTCGGGCGCAGTCATTTTGTCATGTTTTGTGTTTCATCTGAGACAGTTTGAAGAACCCGATGAAGAAAGTGTGTATATGCCAAGTTTCCACATTTCAGAAACAAAAGAGCTAACGTATTTAAATGTTATCCTACGAATATGTCGAAATCGCTCTATAGTATTATCAGGACACACAATATAAAATGATCGGAACACGACATACAGTTCCGAGAAATCATTTTTGCGACATGCGATACAAACCAGTTTTTGACCCCTCTATCGTTTTCTTTGAAAATAATTGCCCATACATGGCAAGATGTTTAGTACTAATAATAAAAGCTGACCGAAATACATCATAAAATAGTTAAAATGCATTAGCAGTCGTTTCATGTAAGGTTGGTGGCAAAGCTTGATTAAATTGTACCGGTGCAGCGTTTGAAATCGAAAGTAGGATAATGATTTTCTAGAAACAAATGTGAAAATAAACGAAATCATAGCAATAAACAGAAAATCAAGGTAGCATGTCGAAAAGACTTTTAGTTATGCTTCCCGAACTACTGCTATGAAGTTGAAATTCTAATGATTAATAATTTCAAAACACAAAAATAAACATTCTGTAACATACCCGACATATCGGAACAAGGATCTGTCCACTATACAGATCGGAACATCCGGGTTAAGTGTACTGTACGCTCCCAACCAGTGCTTATTGCAATACGCTTTCCGCTGCCAGCAACCAGGTTTAGAGAGATGCATTTATTTTCATGGCGCTCTGTTTAGTGGGCCGATTTTTATACATGTAGTATAATTTATAAGAAAGACACTACAACTTTAAATTCGGACACAATCATATGAGCCCCGCCAAGCGAATTTGTGTCTTCGAGCATTCCGTCATGACAAATTTTAACTGCGCATGCCCAGCCATTCAGAGGGGCCAGGGATATGGCTTTCTGTCTGACGGCTCCTCTTGATTCACTGCTTGTATGAACAAGCAGCGAAGGTTCTGGCGAGACTGCGCGGATGCGCAGGCTCGCCTGAACCTTCGCTGCTCGCATTGGCGATAAGTACCAAAATCGCTTGACGGGGCCCATTTCACAGGATGACGAGCAATGTAGACTCTGGTAAGATATGGTTCATTATGAGCCATCTCATCGATGAACTGGTGTAAATGGGATGGAAAATTATAACAGGAAAAACAAGCTCAAATGGACTCGTCCGGAATTTTACCCCGGGTCATCTCGCACCCAAACGAGAATCGTTTGTTTGTATTGGAGTTTAACGGCCCGGCCAATGAAGCCTCCGTGGTGTAGTGGTTACGCTACTCGCCTTGTAAACCAGGGATCTCCGTATGACCTTAGCTGTTGGTGGGGCGTAAAACTTAAAACACTCACTCACTCACCGCCCAGCCAACACTATTTAGGTCATTTTTGGGCCGGTCAGTTTACCTATCCACACTTATCCTGGGAAACTTCTGTTGTCGGAGGATAAGTTGAAAGTGACGTTTCAGAGTATACCACCATCGATAGGTAAGACAGGGTTTAACCGTTATTATCGACAAAATCCAGTAACCGTCCGATAAAGTGAGAAGAATTTGGATTATTTACAGACAAAGTTGAAATGGCTGAAGTAGTTAGTGTTGGGGTTGTTTAAAACCCGATAAGATGACCATTCGTGGTTTGGATCCTACCCCTTTTTATCGTGAATAGAGTTCTCCCATTTTAAATCATTTTTTTTTTTTTTGACATGTATTTTGTAGGTCACTGCTTTTGTTATATTTTTTTATGTAATATACTGTTTTTTATTATTATTTTCTAATGACGACGCAGGTTCGATTCCTGCCTCTTTCGTGGAAATTGATCTTGAAATCTTTTCTACGGTCATTTTGCCAGATTTTGTACAGTTTAACCGCTTACGTATAAGCCTGGCCAGAAAAAAGCGTGGATAGGTAAATTGACCGGCTCAAAATGACCTAAATATTGTTAGACAGGATAAAAAATACATATTAAGCACCAATACAGACATCACATCTGTTTTTCAAGTTTAAAATTCTTCTGCAGATTCTGTGTCCGAATTATCGGAGCACTCGGTTGCCGTGTCTGTATCTTCGCCACTGGAGGTCACCTCGATTATAATCTTATCTACCTCCTCTTCAACTGCTAAGTCCGCTTTCCAGTATACCTTCTCAATATCTTCTACATGTTTGCAGCAAGAGAGTCACTCATTTTCCGTCGCTGGAGATTGCTTCTGACGTGAGCTTCATCCCGTCAGCCATCTTGAAGGTTAGGTTATGCCTGGCGATGTTGCCCAGATCAGCTAAATTACGTTAAGGTATGCATGGTAGGCAGGAAATCTCAGGCAGTCATGTCCATGTTCCTTTAATAGTTTGTCTAGTACAAATGATGGGGCGGGTTTCTGCCGTTTACGTATCTGGTGCAGCTTTGCCTTTAATTAAAGTGTATTTTGTGCCAAGTTGTCTCCCTTTCTGGAAGCCAGTGTAGGGCACTTGTCTACCTGGAGGTTCTGGTACGGTGCATTATCAATGATGACAGCCGACTCTGGAGGCAAATGCGGAATAAGCTTGTTTTACCCATTTGAAGAAGTTGTCCCCATTCATCTCGTCATAGTAGTTTCCAGTACTTGTGTTGGCCTTCCAGACTTCTTCTGCGCCCCCCCCCCCCCCCCCCCCCCACACACACCTCCTTGATAAATCCAATTCTTGAGCCAGCATGCAAAACTATCAGTCTCTCTCCTCTAGAGAATGGAACATTCACATTCAGACTAATTTCTGAAGACTGCCAGCTTCTCGACATTGCTCCGTGTTGCTCCTTCTTAACACAACATAAAAACAGAATTATTGATTTCAGCAGAAGAAAAGGGCATTTTAATATTTTAAGCAATGAAATGTACAATGTAATATTTTAACAACGAATAGTGAGGCTCGAACCCACACCTATTAAGCGAAAAATGTTTAATTGACTACAGCACTCTTTCCACTGTGCCAATTCGCATGTCTACCAGATATTTAATAAAATCACATTATATTAAATATTACCGAAGATTGCTTACCTTTTGACAACAGTGGATTATGCCCAATAACAAAAACATTCGCTGAAGTCACTGTCAACTTATCCTCCGAGTACAGTACATATATTTATTACATACCTTCTATAGGAAAATTACATTAGAATCTTTCAATACAGGCTCATTTTTTTCGCTATTTTTGATGGCACAGTCATTTGACGGGGCCAAAAATCCATATAATATGGAGTTTTGGCACTGCCTTTCCATATTGGCACTGCTCCACTCTGTAACTATAGCAATAGAACGTTAATTCCGTATCCCATAAGCTTCAAAATGGCCGCAGAAAAATCACTTGAAACAATGTCAACCCGACTGCTGGACAGAGCGATAGAAGACAGTGATAACAATAGATTTTGAGAAAAGTCTGATATTTAGTGGCAAGCATGAAAAATGAAAAACAAAATACTTTTTAAAAGAAGTTCACTCACGATTGGGAAGCATTGTGAAGGACGTTGCTTTTAATCACAGCAGGGATGTCCCAACATTTGAAACAATAAGGTCTTGCCAACAACCTTAAACGAACAGATCCCTTCACTTATGAGGAGCTGGAAATTGTGCGGAAGAAATCTAAGGGAGGGAAAATGTCCCTAAAAATTGTCTTGTAATTTAACGTAAACAACCACCGCGACCGACTGCTACACACGGAATCGATTAAGCATTAGGTTGAAAAATGACCCTAAGAGCCTTTAAAATTAAAATGGTCTTCAAATAAACACAAAACATTCTGTAACATACCTTAAAAAGCATTCTTTGAACTGCAGAAATTCTGTATTTAAAATGGCGATTTGTTTTTGTTTTGATACTTACAGTTGCTACGTCACTTGTGACGTAATTTGCTGCGCACTACTGTGTTACTGTATTACCGTGAGCATAGTTAGTGTATGCCTACTAATCATTTACATAATTTAAAAGGAATTTCTTTTTTTTTTTTTTCGGCGGATACCGAAAATATATCCTCAATACACTCGGTGAAACGTTCCCGGCATCAACCTTTAAAAAGTAAATATTCTCTTTGCCTTCATTTCTTCACGTTGCAATATAACTATGCTATATAAATGATGCAATAAAGAGGTTATGATATGGTTAAGGTGTGCCTCTAAGTCATATTGGCACCGGAAGTCATATTGGCCCTCGGGCTAAAGCCCTCGGGCCAATATGACATACCGGTGCCAATATGACTTAGAGGCACACCTTTACCATATAATAACCTCTATATATTCTCCCACGTCTGCAAACAATATCACGTAGTAGCGGACCTCGCCCATCGGAGCTTGGAGAAATAGATTGGGATGCACGAGGCTTCCACGTGTCACAGAGGTTGGTTTTCCGGTGCTTGTTTGTAGTTGAACCTTTCAACCATACCATTCCCCATAGGGTGATATGGTGTGGTTCTGGACTTTTGAACACCCGCCAGACTGCACAACTCACTTATAACAGAAGATTCAAAATTTCTTCCCTGGTCACTATGTAGCCGAGCAGGGAAGCCATAATCAACGAAAAACTGTTCCAAAACCAAGTGCTGAGCTAGTGAACATTGTCACTACTCAGCCAATGGAACTGGTTTGTATAGATTTTCTTTCGTTGGAGAGGTCGAAGGGTGGTCATGAAAACATTTTAGTGATCACCGATCATTTCACTAGATATGCCCAGGCCTTTCCAACGAGAAACCAGTTAGCCAAGACCGTTGCCAAAGTTCTTTTTGAACAGTTTATTGTTCATTATGGCTTCCCTGCTCGGCTACATAGTGACCAGGGAAGAAATTTTGAATCTTCTGTTATAAGTGAGTTGTGCAGTCTGGCGGGTGTTCAAAAGTCCAGAACCACACCATATCACCCTATGGGGAATGGTATGGTTGAAAGGTTCAATCAGACACTTTTGAACATGCTCGGCACACTGCAGGACAATCAGAAACAGGATTGGAAATCCTACGTGGCTCCGTTGGTCCATTCTTATAATGCTACCAAACATGATTCCACTGGATACTCCCCATTCTTTTTAATGTTTGGTAGACACCCCCGTCTTGCAGTGGATGCATATTTAGGCCTACAAAGCCCAGTTGAGCCAGATTCTTCAAGGGAGCACTATGTCTCCAAATTGAAGAAGCGGCTGAACTTTGCTTATAAGGTCGCTGCAAGGGAAGCTGAAAAGAGTGCCAATCGTAGTAAGACCAATTGTGATCTTAAAGTAAGAGAAGCAACTCTAGATGTAGGGGACCATGTTTTAATCAGAAATGTTGGTTTGCGGGGAAAGCACAAATTGGCAGACAAGTGGGATAAACACCCGTATGTTGTTACTGGTATACCCGATAGAAATGTGCCTGTGTATACTGTTCAGAGAGAATCAGGTGATTCAACAGTAAAAACTTTACACAGGAACATGCTGTTACCATTTTCAG
This sequence comes from Lucinisca nassula, assembly GCA_963580285.1. Taxonomy (NCBI): domain Eukaryota; kingdom Metazoa; phylum Mollusca; class Bivalvia; order Lucinida; family Lucinidae; genus Lucinisca; species Lucinisca nassula. The sequence goes on along the minus strand of OY757021.1, from coordinate 64,730,253 downwards.
TAATACCGGGTATATCAGAGACAAATATAGAGCCAGATCAAAATGTAAGTCCTAAAACTAAGAAAATTACCAGGAAACAAAAAGCTGTACCTATTTCTGACTCTGATCCTGATTCAGATTCAGATCAATCTGACTATGTCCTGAGATACATTCCTCCACATAGGAGGAATGGAAAAACTTCTATACCTATTGGTGTTTCATCTCGTGAAAGTGCTGAAAGGTCTATCACAATCAATGATTCTTCTTTCCAAGATTCATTTGGTAGTTCAGTCGTTAGACCATCAGCAGCCATAGGTAGAAGTCAGTTAGACACAGCGATTAGTCAGGAGTCTGATCCATTAGTTAGTGGTGGCCATCATTCTTCTCTAGGTAGAACTTTGGATCAGACTGAACAGCAAGTTGTAGGTACAGAGCAGGTAGAGAAAAATGTAGGACCCCGTAGATCAGGTAGAACACGCCAGCCACCAAATAGATACGGCGACTGGCTAATGAACCAGCAATCGGTCCAGGAATGGTTTGTTTAATTTTCTTATACTGACACTGTGTTTTTATCAAGTCATATGTCTTTTAATTTTCAGTACAGGGGAGAATGTCATATAGTAAGTTTCCTCTGTTTTTGTCTCCTTGCTTTGATTATTTAAATCCTGACCAAATGTTAAATGCTGAGTTTCAAATATATGTACATTTTGTTTTGCTGAGTTTCATATAATGTTGTGATACAAGTTAATTGTCTCACTTGCATATGTTTATCTATATAGATATAATTGTCAGTACTAATTTACTGTCAGTAATGAAATTAGTTTCAGTGTTTGCATATAATGCTGTATCTGATTTGGATAGATTTCCAATATCAGCAATCCAGTATTCCGGATGCCATTGATGCATAAGCATGTCTGTGATAGAATATAATTCTGACTTTGTTTGTTGGAGACTCAGCTATAACTCAGCTATCATTATTCTATGTTATACTTTAATGTTTCAAAATGTCAGGAGCCATTTTTTTCAAAGCAGGGGAGAATGTCACAGAGGTTGGTTTTCCGGTGCTTGTTTGTAGTTACGGTATTTCGTACTGGCATTGGAAAATACCCATAATTACCCTTCAACCAATCGGTACGGTTGTTTTAAAATTCTGTATGTAAGAGGACGAATGATTGGTTTTCCAATAGCTTAACCTTTCACCTGTTACATTTGGCGCCCACCGTAAATAACCCACATATGTGCATTAAAACTCCTTGAGTATCATTTCACGTGATTCTCGGACTCCCAGAAATTCGAGGACGAATTTCAATGTGGAGGGGGAGAATGTCATAGGGTATAGGTATATAGCACACTTGTACTGCCTTGCGGTACAAGCCGGCTTTTATAGCGACGTGGTAGAGTGTTGGCCTGTCACTCCGGCGGCCCGGGTTCGATCCCCGACCGGGTCAATGGTGTGTAGCATTTTTTCACCTGCAACACACGCAGAGCTGAAACTGATCGCACATAACTACTGGTTAACCGCTCAGACCGGACTAAGCTTGCCCGAGTCAGACCGTCCAGTGCATATAAGCCCTATTGGCTTTATTGGGCGGCAGGTCTTGAGATGTCATTTCATCTCAATGTCGGGTAAAAGTCCCACAAAATTGGAAACGACGTCTCCTAAACGACCTAATTAGTGTTGACGAGGACGTTAACAAACAAATTCGCGTAGAAGAATACGTTTATCTAAGATTTATACAATGATCGCGTTTGTTGTTCAACATCTGGCTCGTTGGTCTAGGGGTATGATTCTCGCTTAGGGTGCGAGAGGTCCCGGGTTCAAATCCCGGACGAGCCCATTTTTGTTTTTATTTTTATCCATCGAGCACGGCTATGAAATAATAGTTTGTTTTTGTTGAGTTTTTCAGTCCCCATCAACACCAATTAGTGACGTTGCTTAGTCTTACTCGACATTGAGATAAAATGGCATCGCAAAGAAACAACTAGAGTTTTGCACGACTCGCACAAGCTGAGAATTTCTCAGTTCAGTGTTTACCAGTACTCAAGTTCGGACGGTTTCAGCTCTGCGTAGAAGCCCCATGCAGCTGACTCTATTTCTCCAAACTCCGATGGAGGGGCACTTCAAATTAGGGGTACACCACAACCTCATTATAACACGGTTCGTTATAACGCGATTTTGGATATAACACGGTTTCAAGATGGATCCCAAAAATATATAGATTATATAGAAAAATGACCATAAATGGTCATTTTTCTATGTAATCTACACATTTTTGTTTGGATGTAACACGGCTGTTTCTGCTTTGGACCCCATTAGAGGCTGTGGTGTACTATTTGATGTGTACTATTTATAAATTTCATTATGTATTATTATTATAATTATTCTAATTATTATTATTATAATTATTATACCCACTTTTTCGAAGAAAAATCGGGTATCCGCTTTTTCGAAGAAAAATCGGGTATATTGTTTTCGTACCAGAGTTGAGTAGTAGTCAGTCCGTCTGTCCGTCCGTCACGTTTCTTGTAAATGGATTTCCTCTGCAACCACTGAAGTTTCACTTTTGAAAACTTTACATGGGGATAGTACATAGTATGTAGATGGCAGTGGGCTATTTTTTGTGACCTTGACCCCAACATGGCCCCAAGGTCAAAGGTCAGAAAGTAGAAAAATAGAAAAAGCGGGTATTTGCGATGGTATACCATCGACTGCACGATGTAGTTATTATTATTATTATTATTATTTTTATTTAATCGAATTCTGCACAGCAGAAATAATAACAGTGGGGCATCAGAGTGGCCAGCGTAGGTAGATTTAAAAACAAAATTCTCGTGCGTCGATTCGATGGGACTACTTCCGATTTTGATGCTCCCATTCGACTAACTATTTTGGCATCAAATTACGTGATTGTCGTTTATTTATTAGCTTTGACAAAGATAAAAGCGATATATATAAATATTGCTGTATTCAATATAAAGACTAAAACCTGAATTAGCATTTTTGTGTGGCCAGACCAAGGGTTTGAAAATGGCGAATTTTCAACCATGTCGGTACCATCGGGAAAAGCAAAAATAGACTATTATAATATTCCTCGCGATAATGCTCACCTATATCATCAATTCCGGCATACATTAATCTGGTTACCTTGAAATTTGTGCTAAAATCGGCGAGGGAGCATTTTTGTGTGCCATTTTTTTCTACCTACTTCCGGTCGAAACGTGTGTACAAAAGCATTTTTTTCTCTCCAAAATGGCAGGTTTGGCTAAAAGTTTTAAGTGAAACTCACAGAATTCCTCTGTATTAGATAACAACGAATGAAAAGCGAGTGGAATAAAAGTCTTGTGGTACCATACTCATCTTCTTCACTGAACAATCCACCTTTCAACCATGTTTGTTTATAATTTACATCAACAATATATGTCAATCACAGGCACTTGTTTCATACAAAAAAAAAAAAATCCTACCTCTATTATAAGGGTGGGGATTTTTTTTATGCTACAAGTGCCTGTGATGTCAATACACTGAATGTACAGTATATATACACCAGCATGACACAGCTGTGTAGACAGTTTGGTGTGACGAAATCATATTAAATTACGTCATATTTAATGACGTCAGTAAATCTGATCGATTAAATCAAAGTTCGCATACTACTGATTTTTTTTTAACTGACAGATTGGTCTCTCTCTCTCTCTCTCTCTCTCTCTCTCTCTCTCTCTCTCTCTCTCTCTCTCTCTCTCTCTCTCTCGTCGTCGTCATTTCTTTCGGTTCATGGTGCATTCCTTATGCGTATCTGTAAACTTTCATTTTGATTTCTCTCTCTCTCTCTCTCTCTCTCTCTTGCTAGCACAAAATAGTGGGCCAACGTCGGGCCCGGACAGACACGTTGTATCGCTGTCGGCTCGACGTTGGTCCGACATGCTCTGCTGGCTGGGTCTCTCTCTCTCTCTCTCTCTCTCTCTCTCTCTCTCTCTCTCTCTCTCTCCCTCTCTCTCTCTCTCTCTCTCTCTCTCTCTCTAGTATGGTTAGATTACCAAAATAATTCAACTCATCAAACTTGAAAGCATATTAAACAATGTCCCCCCCCCCGTAATCCTGAAGCATGCGAGACAAAAATGACTTGATAAGATATCGAAACGCGCATGCGTAATCTTCGTAAACCCAAGCAGAATTGGCTCTCAGTTGAACAAGGATTTTCTAAATGTAACACGCTCGCGACAACTCCCACTCAGTCCTTAAGACGGACTGATATGTCCTTGACTAATGTGCGAAAAATAATCTTAATCTGGAGGGGAGCATTTTTTTGTGCCATTTTTTTTCCCAACATGTGTATCAAAGTACTTGGACGTCAATAAATTGAGGGGCCGTTGTTTCGCGGCGTCTGCTGAGTCGGTTTAAGCCTTCACACTCTTTATTCAATCCTATAGACCTCAGAAAAGATTATTCTCATTAACTGTCCTTCATTTTTCTCCAATCTACATCTCGTAACAAAATGTAATGGCCTATAAATTACCGGAAGTTCTTGTGATTTTCTTCCTTATATTTTTTGACAAAATATAGTCCCAACCGGCGGAAGCAGATTGCGAATAGAATCATAGCAACGGCCTTAGATGCCGCCCTACTGTAATCACAATGTAACCATTCACCATTTTTGCTGGCTCCCAGCTTACACACTATCAATATTGGAAAAAAAAAACAGGTATTCAGACTTCCCTTGAAGGTCAGGGGGTCTGGTACACTGATAACCGTCAGACTAGGAGCCAGTAGATATGTTTGTCTCAGGTGCGAGACTGATTACGCAGCAAAACTAGGTAACGGATTGGGTAGAGATCCGGTCTATAGATCTCTAGCCGTTCCAACCAGGGCAGGATAGACTGACTTCCGTTAATAGATATTGTTTGATATTTTCCACCATTTACCATCTATATAAGGGCAAATAAACAAAATATTTGACGACAGGTTTTCTTCATTAGTGAACGGGAGAATGTTTTGGAGTTTAACGGCACAGTCAACACTATGTTAGGTCATTTTTGAGCCTGTCAGTTTTACCTATCCACACTTTTCCTTGGCAAGCTTATACCTAAGTGGTTAACCAGTACAGTGCACAACTGACAACTGCCCGTCATGGATCAGCGGAAGGGATAGAATGGCCGTAGAAAAAAAAAAATATCATGATCAATCTACGAACGAATATTGCCGGCAGGTATCGAACCCGCATCCTACTGATCACCAGTCAGACGCGCATCCGATTGAGCTACCAACAGGAGGAAACTCCCAGGTACGACAATACAGTAAAATGTCGGCGAAAAGCGCATGTGTCACGCTATGGAGAGAACGACGTTAAATTTGTCGGGACGAACGGCTGCAACAAAAATATAAAGAAATTATCAAAGTAAAATAACCATGAACACATGCAGTGGCAGCAACTATTCTACTTTCTCATACACATTATGGCAGTGGTCGACATGAACCCTTTTTGTGTCGGACCGTCCATGCTTATAAACCCTATTGGTTTCATTGGGCGACAGGGCTTGAGATGTCATTTCATCTCAATGTCGGGTAAAAATCCCACAAAATTGGAGGCAACGTCTCAAAAATGACCTTTACAGTGTTGACGGGGACGTTAAACCTCAAATCAAACAAAACAAAAACCCTTTTTGTACCAAATGGAATCTTCCACCTTATATATAACAGGAGTCCATTTCAAAATTCAGGGATGTCAGGTTGTGTTTTTATTCAATCACTATTTGGAATTAGGCTGAAAATTTTGCAAACAGTGTAGGCCCTGATCAGACGCCGCGTTCTGCGGCGTCTGATCTGGGCCTGCACGGTTTTCCAACTACCTGTTACTGAATGGGTTAAATGACACCACTATGACTTGTTGTTTTGCACGACCCGCAAAAAAAGCGACCGACTGAAGTCGGTAGATTTCTAAGAGTGCCCTAAAATCACCGTGTCATTCTGTCAGTCAGTCTGTCAGTCTGTCCGTCCGTAACCTGTTTGTGAAAATTGATGATAGTGACATAACCGCTTGGAAAATTTAAACAATTTTTGGCATACTGATAGATATCAATAAGATCTAACCAATGAACTTGCGAAATATTACATTCCATTTAGTATAGCCTCGCCGAGGCGAAAAATGTGAAAATTTTCGAACTGCTTCTCATCGGAAACCGTTTGGCCGATTGAAGTCAAATTTCATATGGAGCCTCTATGGGATGGGGGAAACCAAAATTTGCTCATGGGGTCCAGGTCACATGACCAAAATGGCCGCCAAGCCATATATGGTCTGTCTGTCTGTCCGTCCGTAACCCGTTTGTGAAAATTGGTGAAAGTGACTTAACTGCTTGGAAAATTTAAACAATTTTTGGCATACTGATAGATATCAATGAGATCCAACCAATGAACTCGCGAAATATTACATTCCATTTAGTATAGCCTCGCCGAGGCGAAAAATGTGAAAATTTTCGAACTGCTTCTCCTCGGAAACCGTTGGGCCGACTGAAGTCAAATTTCATATGGAGCCTCTATGGGATGGGGGAAACCAAAATTTGCTCATGGGGTCCAGATCACATTACCAAAATGGCCGCCAAGCCATATATGGTAAAAACCCTTCAAAAATAGTCTTATCCAGAACCACTGGGCAGATTTCCACGAAACTTGATACATAGCATCTGGGACGTAGGCCCATCATAAATTGCTAAAATGGTGACCCTTGTTTGACCTTGACCTTCTTTGTGCCAAGGTCAAACTTTGACACATATGCTTTTGTTGGAATATTTAAACAATTTTTGGCATACTGATAGATATCAATGAGATCCAACCAATGAACTCGCGAAATATTACATTCCATTTAATATAGCCTCGCCGAGGCGAAAAATGTGAAAATTCTCGAACTGCTTCTCCTCGGAAACCGTTGGGCCGACTGAAGTCAAATTTCATATGGAGCCTCTATGGGATGGGGGTAACCAAAATTTGCTCATGGGGTCCAGGTCACATGACCAAAATGGCCGCCAAGCCGTATATTGTAAAAACCCTTCAAAAATGGTCTTCTCCAGAACCACTGGGCAGATCTCCACGAAACTTGATAAATAGCATCTGGGACGTAGGCCCATCATACATTGCTAAAATGGTGACCCTGGATTGACCTTGACCTTCTTTGTGCTTATGTCAAACTTTGACACATATGCTTTTGTATTGGAAAAGTGAGAATGCATTTTATCCTGCAAACGATTCAGAATACAGTACTAAAGTACAAGATATATTTTTGCTCCTTACGATAAGGCGCATTTATTGGGGGAACCGTTTTAGGTCCAGGTCACATGACCAAAATGGCCGCCATACCCATATATGGTAACACTCATAAAGCTAAAATCATCCGGCGTGTCGTGAACTTCAGCTGGAGCACTGGTTTTTCATAATCTTTGTATCAAATTAAAGGTAAGACATTGAGAATTCATCAGACTTATAAACTAAAATCCACTTAGACGTTTTCGTGCATTTAGCTTGTCTACATATATTTTTTCACGCTTTTTTTAATTTTCCGTTATTTATGATGGTTGATCAGCTATTAAATGATGGAGAATGGCTAACAAGTAATTTGTTACCGGATCTCTAGCCTGCCGTAGTAAGACTGATCCGGTACTCGGCCCATTACGAAAGCACGCCTATACAAATACATTGTAACCTTTATTGCCGAAAAAATGAAAATGTTAAGATGAAAAATTGTGATATTTTTCTTATTTCCGCACAAAATATAGAATTTGGGTACTCGTTAGAACTGCCTCGATGAGGCGGTTCTTACGAGTACTCACAATCTATATTTTAGAGCAGAAATTAGAAAAATAAGGTTTACCCCTGCAAACCCAGTTTAACTATATAAAAGTGGGGTTCGAGTGGGGTCAAAATTATATAGGCGTGTTTTCGTGATGCTCTAGAACCCAGGGTCAATTGATTCTGCGGGATTCCTTAGCCTGTGATATCCTGTGATATTTTTCTTATTTCCGCACAAAATATAGAATTTGGGTACTCGTTAGAACTGCCTCGATGAGGCGGATGTTTCGAGTACCCACAATCTATATTTTAGAGCAGAAATTAGAAAAAATAAGGTTTACCCCTGCAAACCCCAGTTTAACTATATAAAAGTGGGGTTCGAGTGGGGTCAAAATTATATAGGCGTGTTTTCGTGATGCTCTAGAACCCAGGGTCAATTGATTCTGCGGGATTCCTTAGCCGAAAGATCCGTGTCAAAATCACTTAAAACGATAGCTTTGTATCTTCATTGCAAAATTTAAAGAAATTGGCATTTAGGTTTGAATTTTGAAATTTTGATCGAAGTTCCAGCGTTGTAAACGAACCCCACCTTAAAATAGTAAAACTGTTTACAGGGATGTACATTATTTTTCTTATTTCTGCTTAAAACATAGATTGTGGGTACTCGTTAGAGCCGCCTCGATGAGGCGGCTCTAACGTTTACCCGCAATCTATTTTTTTAGCAGAAATAAGAAAAATATCGCAATTTTTATCGGAAAAAGGGGCCTGTATTTTTTGATGTTTTTTTGTTTTTGTACATGTGTTTGTTAAAAAAATTGTCATGGTATATCATAATGTATCAAGTTTAGATGCTCAAAATAGTCAGATCTGTATTTTGGAAGGCACTAAATGCCAACATCTACAAAAAAGTACTTAAAACCCGAAATAACTATGCGAAAATGCCAAAACGACGGGTAGGGTCGGAAATTGAAAATGGTGGGGCCGGTGTTTTAATTTTTATTTTGTTATTTTATTGATAAAAAATGGTAGAGTCGGGGGTGGGTAGTCTGAAGCAGGGGCGGTCGGGTTGGCGGAAAAATGGCTATTTTTAGGCCTAAAGTACATATATGAGCCCCGCCAAGCGAATTTGTGTCTTCGAGCATTCGTCATGACAAATTTTAACTGCGCATGCCCAGCCATTCAGAAGGGTCAGGGTTATAGCTTTCTGTCTGAAGGTTCCTCTTGATTCACTGCTTGTATGAGCGAGCAGCGAAGGTTCTGGCGAGACTGCGCGGATGCGCAGGCTCGCCTGAACCTTCGCTGCTCGCATAGGCGATAAGTACCAAAATCGCTTGACGGGGCCCATATGTTTATAAAATTTACTCAGTATATTTATCTGATAATTTTTTATCTGATAAATTAATTGATAAAACCACTTGACCAGCGCGTGATTTGGTCATTTATATACAGTATGCATGCGAGGTTATTACATGCTGTTCACATTAGACAGTGACAAGAACGTGTATGACATCACGAAAAAGCACACCATTGTGACCCCCTTAAACCTCACTTTTATATAGTAAAACTGGGGTGTTCAGAGGTATACATTTTTTTTTATTGCTGCTCAAAACAAAGATTGTGGACATTCGTCCACGCAAAGCTGAAACTGACCACGCATGAGGCGGTTCTAACGAGTACCCACAATCTATATTTTAGAGCAGAAATAAGAAAAATAAGGTATATCCCCGGAAACCCCAGTTTTACTATATAAAAATTGGGCATGTTTTCGTGATGGTTCGTCAAATTATAAGAGCCAAAAACATGTACTACAACCTATGTTTCGGAACAGAATTTTTTTTTTTTTTTTTTTTTTTTTTTGGTTTTGGGTTTTACGGCCCTTTCAAGATTATTTCACTCATAACGAGCCGATCGTTAATCAGAGGTGGGCGAAAACCGGAGTACCCGGAGAAAAACCACCTGACCTTCCGTTGCAGAACTTGGCGTCCCACACGTGGCCTGAGCGAGGCTCGAACCTACGGCGGTGAGAGACCTAATGACTAAGAGTCAGCGCTCTTATCCACTAGGCCACGGAGGCTTCGGAACAGAAATAAGAAAACTAATGTATACCCCTAAATCACCTATTTTCCTTTATATAAAGTGGGTTTTAAAGGGTATTTACTACTGTTAAATTCCGCTATTTAGACCACCTAAAATTAAGACTAGTTCTGCTATAAAAAGCTTAGTTAGTAGGGTTTATTTATTCTTTCTTTGTGTTTTCTGCATACAGTGTCCTCTGGTCAGAGACCATCTTTGGGACTGTTCAAAAGTGGTCTTAAAGACCACTTTTAAACAGTCTCAAAGGTGGTCTTAATATAACAATTTTGTTTTGGGTTTTGTTAACGTGGTGTATAGAATATTGATATAAACATGACTGTCTCCGTTTGCTATAAAGGTATTTTCGGAGACCTGAACCTTGGAAGTTCTACCTGTAAAACTATAGCATTTCTCAATGAGAATGCTCGTTTGAACCACCTCACTTGAGGTGATTCCAACGAGGACCCGCATACTATGTCTTGTAGCTGAAACAAGAAAAGTAATATAAAATCCATGTAAACCACAGTTTTCTCTATATGATGTGGGAAAAAATAGGGGGCCGCCATTTAACGGACTAAAGTACCGATGTGTGACCACGTAAAATCGATTTAATCCCCCCCCCCACCTCCAGTGAAATCCGTCAAGGCGGTTCTTCTGTCGTGGTTTATTATTGTTACGGCTTGTCTTTGAGTGTGTGTGTCGCTTATATTATTTTGCTTTGGATAGCCAATTGGGCATTTTGTGGAAAAGTAACTGTCCTTTGGGCTTTCCGCTAGTGATGTTTCCATTAGGGTTTTGTTGTTTCATGTTTGTGTTTCTTTCCGTGTTGTCTGTGATGGGAGCTGTCGGTTAAATGTATCGATTCCTGATCATTGCCCCTTCACTTCTATTATTTTTATTATGGTATAGTTGGTGCAATTTGACACGAGACTGACCTTTATGCAAAGAATAAATTAGTCAATGTTATCGCCTAATAGTTCGGTTTTCGTAAACTTCTCGTGAATTTTCGGCATCTCGTGAACGGCGACCCATTTACCGACCTCCCTGTCATGAATAACAATATGGATCTCTTCGGAAAACAGCGGAAATAAATATATGCATTTAGTCGGGTGTGAAATTATGGTAATAGAGGTCGCCGGTCTAATGTCAAATTGCATTCGCTAAACGCATCCGTTTATTAAATAGAGGATCTTACATGAGTGTTCATGTATTATTGAATTTATTAAACGAGTTGAGGAAAAGGGATAAAATGCGAGGCTTGCCGAGCATTTTATCCCTTTTCCTCAACGAGTTTAATAAATTCAATAATACATGAGCACGAATGCAAGATTCTGTTTATCATATGACATTTAAAACGCATTTTATTCACGATTGTTTACAAAAATATCAGTATTCCGCCATTAGTAAACGCGACGTCGTTAAGGACGTTGTACATGTAACGTTACGGGACGTATCTAGCTAATTTGCATATTTAATCCACTAGTGGATTATCGAAAATATTACATGGCGTTATTACACTCTCAGACGCGACGTCATATGATAAAATTGCATCTGTAATTTCGCCAGAACGGTATTTTTCCCATGAAAATTTGAGATGAATTTCTCATTTCCACACAAAACATAGGCAGTGCGTGCTCGTTAGAATCACCTCTTTGAGACAATTCTAACGAGTACCCACATCTTATGTCTATAGGTTGTAGATGCTCGTTAGAACTACCTCATTGAGGCGGGGTTCTGACGAGTACCCACAGCATTTGCCTTGGAGCAAAAGTAAGAAAAGCAAAGCATACCCCATGTAAACCCCAGCCTTCTCTACTTAAAGCGGGGTTTACTGGGATCTTCATCTCACTGAGTTGTTAACATAAACGAGTATCCATATTCTATGTTTTCAACAACAAAAAAAAAATAAAATAAAAAAAAATGAAAAATACATATAAATAGATAAATAAAATGTCTGCTTTGTAAACCCCCACTTTCCCTACATAAAGTGGTGTTTTCAAGATTGTTCATTGCATGGACTCGTTAACGTGATCGTGGTGATCTTCAAAGTACACTAAAATTCACTTTTGAACAGTCCCAAAGGTGGTCCCTGACAAGAGGACATTGTGTGCAGAAAACTCGAAGACAGAGTAACTGCACCCTTCATCACGAAAACACGCCTATATAATTTTGACCCCCTTGAACCCGACTTTTATATAGTAAAACTGGGGTTTCCGGGGGCCCGGTATACCTTATTTTTCTTATTTCTGCTCTAAAATATAGATTGTGGGTACTCGTTAGAACCGCCTCGATGAGGCGGTTCTAACGAGTGCCCACAGTCTATATTTTGAGCAGAAATAAGAAAAATATCACAAATTTTCATCTTAAAATTTTATTTTTTTCGGCGATAAAGGTGGCAATGTATTTGTATAGGCGTGTTTGCGTAATGCTTAAAAAGCTTTTTAAGCAGAATTGGTCTTAATATCAGGTGGTCTTAATAGCGGAATTTCACGGTATATTTAAATACAATATTATACAATGTTGACGGGGACGTTAAACCTCAAATCAAACAAATTTGAATACAAACTGTAGCTAGAGATTAGTTTACTTTTAAAATAGCAAAATTTAACTTGAACACCGATCATTAGATAACATTGGTTATGTCAGACAAATATTATTTTTTCTGAATTTTATCAGGATTCTAAAGGATAGCAGAGATGCCAGGGCAGGTGACGGACACTGTTGAGTGTCCTGTATGTAAAGCAAGGTTAGGTTATAATGTTACAAGTTTCACAAAGATTCAACGTTTGTGCATTTTTGTTTTAATGTAAACTTAGGTTGTGGGTGCTCGTTAGAACCGCCTCATTGAGGGAACATGTTTTGGAGCAGAAATAAGAAAAATGATGTAAACCCCCGTAAAATAAATGAAAAAGGTTGACTTTGGAGGCAAATAATACTTATTAGAGTGAAAACCGGAAACTCGGTTTTATTGAGTTTCTTCATAAACAGCACTGTTGTCTGCAAGGCTATACAAAATGGGGTTTAGGTGGGTCTTTATTTCACGGACTTGTTCACGTGATGGGTAATGAGAAATATGAAACGAAGCTTAACCCTGTGATCTGTATTAGCCGACTCATTATGGTAATGAGAAATATCCAACAAAGCTAAACCCTGTGATCCCCATTTTCTGTATATTAGACTTATTATCACGATGCCCGTGAAATGAACACCCCTGTAAGCCCCACTTTATATAGAAAAAACTGGGGTTTACGGGGGTAGACATTATTGTAAATATTTCTGCTCCAAGACGTGGGTTGTGGGTAGTCTTTAGAACAGCCTTGTTCATTCGGTGAACTAGAAACCGATCTTACACTGAAAAAACACATGCGCTAGATGACATTGACAAACTGGTTAACACGAAGATGCGTTCTTTTCGCAGACATGTGCCTGTGGAGGGCGAGAAGAGCCGGGATGGTGTCTACGCAGCCCACTGCATCCAGTGTGGTCACTTTTTCAAGTTTAAGTCCGTCCCAGCTGTGCGATCATCCATCACCTTCAGCGTAAATGGGCGACAGTATACAGGTTCGATATAGTTTTGTATATGTTTGTTATTTCTATTTGGTTCAAACGTATTTATTTTCACAAATTGTATCTATACAAAGAAAGCACTGTAAGCTGTAGTTGGGGACCTGTGCACAGGCGGCATGGTTCCATATGGTCTCTTTCCTTAACCCTTCTCTTGCTGAATATTCAGTTTAACCACACCCATTTCTGAATTTGAACCAATCAGATTACTTGATATAATTTATTCCTACAAATTCATAAATTGAATGTCAAACAGTGCAGATCCTGATCAGATGGCTTCTTCAGAAGCCATCTGATCTGGATCTACACTGTTTGCAAAGATAGGGGTTGTAGTGAACAGCAAGATAAGAATTAGGAATGAAGCAGTATGGGACATTCGGCTGTCGAACTGTGTGACTGAGCAGACTTTTAAAGGATCGCACTGAAGGGTCTAGAAAATGTGCCCTAAACAATTGCCTGCTTCGAAACAACTGACTAGTTAACCGCGATCATTGGGGATCCCATTTAGCGCTCGAGCAAGAAAAAAGAAGATAAAGGCGAAACATTGGACAATCGGCACACCTTGATGGACAGTTATCGTTCAGACAGGCCACAGCGAAGTACAGCACTAGTTGGCTTTTGTTTTGTTTGATTTGAGGTTTAGCGTCCCCGTCAACACTGTAAAGGTCATTTTGGAGACGTTGCTTCCAATTTTGTGGGATTTTAACCCGACATTGAGACGAAATGACATCTCAAGCCCTGTCCCCCAATGAAATCAATAGGATTTATAAGCATGGACGGTTCGACTCGTGCGTACCGCTTTACCTGGGCATGCTTAGATACACTAAGCGGTTTACCAGTACTCGTGTGCGGGTCAGATTTAGCTCTGCGTGGAAGCATCATGTAGTCCAAATATTTCTTCAAGCCACGATGGGCGGGGGCCTGCACTAGTTCGTAGAGAACTTCATTGGCACAAAGTCGAGATTGCAGCTCTGACTGAGACTCCACTTGCAGAGGAATGACTGTTAAAAGAAGTATACGTTGGCTACACTTTGGTCTGGAGTGGACTCAAGAAGAAAAGCGGTCTGACACAGGGGTAGGTTTCGCCATCAAATCACATATTCTCAGCAAAATCTCAGGACTTGCAAGCGGCATTAATGACCGCCCGATGACGCTGAGACTTCCCTTATGCAACTATAGTTAGTATATATGCACCCTAAATGACCAACCCGGTTGAGGTCAAAGACAAGTTCGATGTTGACCCGGATTCTGTGATTTCTGCTACACCCCGGACAGACAAACTCATCCTCCTGGGAGACTTCAATGCAAGGGTTGGCACAGACCACCATTCCTGGGATGGAGTGATTGGGACTGAAGGAGTAGAAAAGTGCCATAGTATGTTCTTCTCCTTTTGAGGAATTGTGCAAAGCATGGACTGGTGAACACTAACGCAGTCTTCCTTCTGCCATTATGAATGCATGCTCGCGCCAAACACTGGCATCTCTTTGATTATGCCATAATTCGAAGGAAGGACAGACAAGATGTCAGAGTGACAAAGCCTATGTGTGGTGCAGACTGCTGGACAGATCACACGCTTATTATCAGCAAACTCAACCTGCGCACTCAGCCTGCACGACTTGAAACAAGACAGCAAGAGGTAAGCCTTCATGTATGACCTATGCAGCAAATTAGATGCAATGGAACTCAGTTCAGGCGACCCAGAAGCGACCTAGACAGTCTTCAGAGGCAATGTTCACTCTACAGCAATGGATTCTCTAGGACCAGTAGCTCGCAAACACCAAGACGAGAATGATGAATAAATCTAGGGACTCCTTGAAGAGAAACACCAAAACACGAAAAGGCATACCTCAGTGGACCACCTCAGTGTCAAAAAGAGCAGCCTATTCAGATATATCCAAGACGGCTCATAGATATGCAAAGCTCCTGGCTGAGCAGTAAGGTTCTTTGCAGATCGAAATGATATGAAGAGACTGACAAAGTGGTTATCTTGAAAAGATGGACTGATATTGTTCTTAATGGGTCACCATCTATCAATGGGCCCCGCCAAGCGAATTTGTGTCTTCGAGCATTCCGTCATGACAAATTTTAACTGCGCATGCCCAACCATTCAGAGGGGCCAGAGATATGGCTTTCTGTCTGCAGGGTCCTCTTGATTCACTGCTTGTATGAGCGAGCAGCGAAGGTTCTGGCGAGACTGCGCGGATGCGCAGGCTCGCCTGAACCTTCGCTGCTCGCATAGGCGATAAGTACCAAATTCGCTTGACGGGGCCCATCTATCAATGATAGAAGCCTCCGTGGTGCAGTGGTTACGCTACTCGCCTTGTAAACCAGGGGTCGCAGGATCGACCCCGGGCTTCTCCAGACTTTCGGATGAGTCTTTAAACCGAGGTCCCGTCTCCGTATGACCTTGGTTGTTGGTGGGACGTAAAACTCAAACACTCACTCACTCACTCACTCTGTCAATGATGGTGTTATCAACAGAATACCACAGGTGAAATGTAATATGTTTGCTTGACGAGTTCCCAGCCGTTTCTGAAACAATGAAAGCAATATAAGAATCTGATATGGGGTTATGTTGTAGATGGGCGTTTCCAACCCGAGGTATGACCGTGTTGAGCGGAACCTCGGCTATGCCGAGGTTCCGCTCAGCACGGTCATCCCGAGGGTTAGAAACGCCCATCTACAACAGAACCCCATATTGGATTCTTTTTCTTGCACAACACCTCCCAAACATTTCCTTTTTATTTATTTTTTTAACGTTTCATTTTTTATGCACTATACTTTTCATTTTTTTTTATTTAACAATATTCATGAAATTCATCCGCTATTTTGCCGGTTAGTTATGACAGCTCGCAAATGTATATTGTTTACATAATGAGAGTAGTGTGGAAGTAGTTCCTGCAGTTGAATAGAATTGAAGTGCGCTTGTGTTACTTGCCTGGGTCGGAACACCAGGGTCAGAATATTAATTTCTATCCCAGGGTAAAATCACGGATTTCCTTGCCTGGTGTGCAAGAATAAATCTTCTTTCCTCTGGGAAGGCTCTAGGATCAGATGCAATACTCTCGAGCTTGGAGATGCACAGAGTAGAAGGCAACCCATTTACAAAGAAATAGTTCATATTATGTGGAGAAAAGAAGTCCCATAAGCATTTCAAAGGCTGCACCAATTATCCATCTAGTCAAACGGAAAGGGAATCCTCAGGACTATGACAATCATGTTGGTATCTCTTTATTGTCAGTTAAAGGTCCTTGCACCGACTGAATGGACACCTTGAACAGTCAGTGATTCTACCAGAAAGCCAGACTCAGAAAGGACAGAGGATCAATTGACATGATCTTCACAGCAAGAAAGCTTCAAGAGAAATGCCCGGAACAGAACATGGACCTCTACATGACATTTTTTAGCTCACCAGAGCCGAAGGCTCCGGGGGAGCATATAGGATAGGCAGTTGTCCGTCGTCGTCGTCTGTCGTCCGTCGTCTGTCGTATGTCGTCGTCGTCTGGCGTCAACACTTTCAAACGACATCTCCTCTGAATCCACTGGGCCGATTGGGCACAAATTTTATCTATAGCATCCTTGGGCTGGGGGATTGAAAGTTTGTGTTTTTTTATAAAAATCGGCTCATTAGTTTGGTTGCTATGGCAACTTGTTGTTTCCATAGACTTATAATGGGGAAAATAGAAAAATGGCATTTACTGCCAAGCCTCTGCAGATATTTTGACAAAACTTGCATAGAAATGTTCCATAGGCAATCTACTATCTGCCGTATGATTTTAGGCCTTCTGTTCATTTTTATTGGTTGCCATGGAAACCAAAATGCAAAAAATAGAAAAAAAAATACTTAAAAAATCATCTCCTCAGAAACCATATGCTCTAGGAGGCTGAGACTTTATGAAAATATTCATCATATTTGCCTTTACAGGTTTTGTGTTTTTTATGAAATTTGGCCTTTTAGTTTTGTTGCTATGGCAACTTAGAGTTTCCATTGACTTATAATGGGGAAAACTGAAAAATTGCATTTACTGCCAAGTCATTGCAGATATTTTGACAAAACTTACATGGACATGTTCCTTGAGTAAACTTCTCTCAGCCATAATGCTTTTATGTCAACCTGGGGGTCCCCTAGGTTGTTCCGGGGCCATGCCCGCCCTCTCCACTTCATAAAATGCCTTATATCTCAGATACCTTACAGATCCCAACCCCTAAACCATATATATTCTTGTTCCTTATGATAAGATGCATTAAGTGACACCAACCTGGGGGTCCCCCGGGATGTGCCGGGAACATGCCCTGCCCCCTCTATTTCATAAAATGCCATTTATCTCAGAAACCATTCAGATCCCCACCCCTAAACTATATATATTCTTGTTCCTTATGTTAAGATGCATTAAGTGACACCAACCTGGGGGTCCCCCGGGATGTGCCGGGGACATGCCCAACCCCCTCCACTTCATAAAATGCCATTTATCTCAGAAACCATTGAGATCCCCACCCCAAAACCATAGATAATTTTGTTTCTTATGATAAGTTGACTCAGTGACACCAACCTGGGGGTTCCCCCGGGATGTGCCGGGGCCATGCCCCACCCCCTCCACTTCATAAAAGGCCCAATATCCCAGTAACCTTACAGATCCCCACCCCTAAACCATATATATTCTCGTTCCTTATGATAAGTCGCATTCAGTGACACCAACTTGGGGTCCCCTGGGATGTACGGGGGGCCATGCACAACCCCCTCCACTTCATAAAAGGCTAAATATTCCAGAAACCTTACAGATTCCCACCCCAAAACCATATATATTATCGTTCCTTATGATAAGACACATTCAGTGACACCAACCTAGGGGTCATCCAGGTTGTGCCCGGGCCACACTCCACCCCAGGACTTCACAAAAGACCATATATCTGAGAAACTGTTCAGAGCCCACCCCTAAACCATATATATTCTTGTTCCTTATGATAAGATTTTGTTTGTATTGGAGTTTAACGGCCCAGTCAACACTATTTAGGTCATTTTTGAGCCGGTCAGTTTACCTATCAACACTTTCCTGGGCAGGCTTATACGTAAGCGGTTAACCAGTTCCGTGCACATTCTTTCGCCAGAAAGATTTCATGATCAATCTCCACGAAAGAATGTTGCCGACCCCGGCGGGAGTCGAACCCGCGACCTCCTGGTCACCAGTCAGACGCGCATCCGACTGAGCCACCGAAGCCGGCTTCCTTATGATAAGACGCAAACAGTGACACCAGCATGGGGGTCCCCCCGGGGTTCCACGTGCCATGCCCCACCCCTTCATTAAAATCCATATATCTCAGAAACCGTTCAGATCCCCACCCCTAAACCATATATTTTCTTGTTCCTGATGATAAGACTTCACTTAATAACAGGCCATATATCTCAGAAACCATTCAAATCCCCATCCTATAATCACATATACCGGTATTCTCGTTCATTGTTATTAGACACATTCAGTCAACCCTGTTTTTGGGCGGTCCTCAGGGGCCATTTCTCTCCCTTCCACTTCATAAAAGGGCCTCATATCTCAGAAACCGTTCAGATCCCCACCGTTTAACCATATATATTCTTGATCTTTATGATAAGACATATTCCGTGACAACAATCTTTGGCTTTTCTGGGATCTGCCATGCCCGAATCCCTCCATTGCTTAAAAGGCCTTACGTCTCAGGAACCATACATATCCCCACCGCTAAACCATATATGTCTCTGTTCCTTTTTATAACACCCATTTAGTGACACAAATCAGGGCTCCATTGGGCAGTGCCCACCTGAGCTCTGGTTTATGAAATTTGGCTCTTTGGTTTGTTTGCTATGGCAAGTTAAGAGTTTTCATTGACTTATAATGGGGAAAATTGAAAAATGACATTAATGCCTCTCAAGATATTTTGTCAAACTTTCATAGAAGTGTTCCTTTAATGATGTTCTTTTTGGCCTATTGCCACAGGTGGGAAATTGTCAACTGTCATCTGTTGTCTTCAAGCGACATCAGACCTCTGAAGCCACTAGTCTGATTGGGTCGAAATTTTATCTGTAGCAGCATTGGGAGCAGGGCTTCCATGGTTAATTAAAATACATTGCTGCTAGTGGGCAGTGGCCCCCTGAGCCCTGGTGAGCATTGTGGCCCATGGGCCTCTTGTTTACCTTACCAAAGCATTTGACAGTCAGTCGTGAGAGTCTTTGAAAAAATGATGAAGTTTAGCTGTCCAACCAAGTTCATAGCAATGGTGGGGCAGTTCCGCGATGGTATGCACGGGTCCAAAATGATGGTGAGTTTTCTTATCCATTTCTTGTAACAAATAGAGTCAAGCAAGGCTGTGTACGACCCTAGCACTATTCAGCATGATGTTCTCTGCCATGCTCACAGATGTTATGCAGGATGGTAACAATGGCATACTTAATATGTATCGGTTTGCGAGGAAGCTTTTCAACTAACTTTAGGAGGTTGCAAGCCAAAATCAAGGTGCAGACAGAGGTGCAAGATGAGTTCCATTTTACTGATGACACGGTAAAGGGTGCTCCAACAAAAGAGAAGAGGCAGAAAAAGGTGCAGTATCTGACTCCAGTGGCAGCTATGACCTCACATTATCACGAGAAAGACTGAGGTGGTCTGTCAACCAGTACAAGGAGCCTACCATTACAGTGAAAGACCAAAGATTGCAAGTTCATCAACCTTGGATGAAGTCAATGCTAGAATTGCCAAAGCTAGTGCAGCTGTTGGCCGACTTCGTGGTTGTGTTTGGGATCGAAGTAGAATCATACTTTGTACAGAGCTGAAAGTCTACAGAGATGTACTCCAGCCAACACTAATATTTGCATGCTAAACATGAACAGTTTACCAAAGGCACGCCAACGGACTGAACCACTTACATACAAGCTGTCTTAGAAAGCTCTTAAAGATTAAGTGGCTAGACAGGATTCCAGACACAGTAGTCCTGAAAAGGACAGACATCACGAAAACACGCTTATATAATTTTGACCCCCCTGAACCCCACTTTTATATAGTAAAACTGGGGTTTCAGGGGATATACCTTATATTTCTTATTTCTGCTCTCAAATATAGATTGTTGGTACTCGTTAGAACCGCCTCGATGAGGCGGTTCTAACGAGTGCCCACAATCTATATTTTGACCAGAAATAAAAACAGTATCACAATTTTTATCATAATTTTTTTATTTTTTCGGCGATAAAGGTGGCAATGTATTTGTATAGGCGTATTTGCGTAATGGATGCAGAGTGTACATACACTTTCTGAAACTGGCGCAGTTAATATAGGACGGACAGGCCGTGTTACAAGGGTGCCTGAGGAACGTTTATCAAAGAAAATCCTCTATAGAGAACGAGAAATATGGTGGTCAGAAGAAGCGTTACAAGGACACCCTCAAAAGCTCCCTCAAGAACTTCAGCATACCAAAAGAGCCATGGGAACAAATTGCAAAGGACCGGGGAAAGTGGTGGGGCCTCATCAGAAGGGGTGTCAGTGAATATGAGGCAACAAAGAATCAGTGAAACTGTGCAGAAACGTGCACAGAGCAAAGCCAGAGATAAGGCATCACCAACAGAGATGTCGTCCTATAATCTCTGTTGCTCTTACCGCAGCAGACAGTTTAGAGTTAGAATTGATCTCATCAGCCATCTTAGAACACACGAACAGTAGCATTCCTCGCATGTAATTAAGATTTGGTCATTGTCAGTAATGACAGACTAGGTAGTATTATTACATATACAAAGCGTGTCTTATTTGTTATTTGGATTTGTGCTGTTGGTTCATTTTTCGTCTGTTTTTGTGTGTGCCTCCGTCTCACTTTCTATTGGTGACTTGAGACGGCTGCGTTCTTAGATTGTGGTCTTTTCTGAGTCATCACGAAAACACGCCTATATCATTTTGACCCCCTTGAACCCCACTTTTATAGAGAAAAACTGGGGTTTCCGGGGTAAACCTTATTTTTCTTATTTCTGCTCTAAAATATAGATTGTGGTACTCGTTAGAACCGCCTCGATTAGGCGGTTCTAACGAGTGCCCACAATCTATATTTTGAGCAGAAATAAGAAAAATATCGCAATTTTTTCATCTAAAAAAATTTCATTTTTTCGATGATAAAGGTGGCAATGTATTTGGATAGGCGTGTTTGCGTAATGGACCTTTTCTTACTAGTTTGCAGACATGTTTCAAGTGTGACAATTTTATATGTACCTACCTCGCTCTTAAACTCGAATTTTCAGAAGTTCTCTTTTTTGAAAGCCAAACAGTATATTTGTTTTGTTTTGGTTTTGAGGCCCTTTTAAAATTATTTCAATGGATGGAATGGTTAATCAGAGATGTGTGTGTGTGTGGGGGGGGGGGGGGGGTGGGGGGGGGGGGCGCAACCCGGAGAAAAATTCCTGAACTTGGCGTCTTACATGTGATCCGACGAAGGCTCGAAACAACAGCAGTGAGAGGAATAAATAGAGGATCTTACATGGGTGTTCATGTATTATTGAATTTATTAAACGAGTTGAGGAAAAGGGATAAAATGCGAGCCTTTGTCGAGCATTTTATCCCTTTTCCTCAACGAGTTTAACAAATTCAATAATATATGAGCACGAATGCAAGATTCTATTTATCATATGACATTTAAAACGCATTTTATTCACGATTGTTTACAAAAATGTCAATTTTCCGCCATAAGTAAACGCGACGTCGTAAAGGACATCGTACATGTAACGTAACGGGACGTATCTAGCTAATTTGCATATTTAATCCACTAGTGGTTTATCGAAAATATTGCATGGCGTAATTACACTCTCAGACGCGACGTCATATGATAAATGCACAACATATTTGCGACAATGTATCTGTAAGAATGATTTAAATCGACATAATCAGAGCGCTGAAACATTTCATTTCCAATAAGCATTTAGGACCGTTTAAAGCTGTGTGACATTTACATATGTCTATCAGGCACCTTGTCTGGTATTTTTGTTTTCATGAACACGTTCCTTCCAACTTAACACCTTTGAAAATGGGTCGGCTCACAAAGAAACGAATTCGCTTCTGAGGAGCTATTTCTTAAAAGAGCAGACCCTATTGAGATCACCGAGGGTGAACGATGCCTCCCATGCCCCCTAAAAGGCTTAATATAGACCAAAAACAAAAATCTGTACTAAACTGTAGGGGTGCATCGAGTTGCAAAAAATAATTTCTATGGTGAAAGTTTGCCTTTGGTGGGAACCAGTCGTTCAAAACTCATTACGAAAACACGCTTGTACAAATACATTGTAAACTTTATTGCCGAAAAAAACACGAAAATTTTAAGATGAAAAAAGTGATAATTTTCTTATCTCTGCTCAGAATATAGATTGCGGTACTCGTTAGAACCGCCTCATCGAGGTGGTTCTAACGAGTACCCACAATCTATATACAAGAGCAGAAATAAAAAAAACCCTAACATTTACCCCTGTAAACCCAAATTTTACTGTATAAAAGTAGGGGTCAATTTTGTACAGGCTTGTATTCGTGATGTGGGGATTTTGGTATGTTTCATTCACTGTTTTTTCTTTTCTTTTCCCAGTTGGCAGTGAGTTTGGACCAAGTACGGCCTTGAACACATTCCTTAGGGACCAGCGAATTTCAGTGGGCACCAAACACATGTGCTTCCAGGGTGGGTGTGGTGCTTGTCTCGTCGAGGCGAAATTGTATGAGCCCATCTCAGAGGAGAAGCTTAGTTATGCTGTAAACTCGGTAAGAGGACTTTGACAATGCGAAAACACGCCTATGCCAATACATTGTAAACTTTACCGCCGAAAAAAAAAATTGCATGATGAAAAATTGTGATATTATTCTTATATCTGCTCATATTTTAGATTGTGGGTACTCGTTATACGTCATATTCTTGTAAAAATAAAATGTTCATGTGAAATTGGATTGCCTTTGACGGTGTGTGGGAGATAAAATGCCTCTTCCATCAAGTTAACAGGTCCGTGTGATGTATTACCCTGTAACACCCACCCCCCGCTCCCCCCCCCACACACACACTTTAGATAGGGGTATATGTTGTTTTCTTTATTCTTTGTTTGTTTGTGTTGAGGTTTTCGCACGTGTTAAAGGATTGTGTGACGGCCTTATAAAAGTCTCCCTGCCCTTCATCATAGTACAGTTTATATTTAATTGTCCTTTTGAATCAATGACTCCATTGTGGAAGTTCAAAAATATTTGAGGATCAGTTGTGAGGCTTAATTGGCCGAAACAAGCAAGTCTGACCCAGAAAACATTGTGCACTCCATGCTTTTCAGTTGAGTGGTGTATTCCTTGCTTCCAATGGATGACCCTTTCACAGAACATATCAAACGTCGCTACAGCTGGTGTCAAAGAATTGTGTGGCGGCCAGAAAACGTCTTCCTGTCCTTCATCATAGTGTAGTATACATTTTCTAGTCCTTTGGGGTCATTGCTTCCATTGTGGAAGTTTGAAAATATTTGAGGGTCACTGATGAGTCCTAATTGGCCGAATCTAGCTAGTTTTGTCCATGTATTTCATTTCAGTCACTGTGTTGTAATTCTCACTTCCAAAGGATAAACCTTTTATAGAACATATTTCACATCATTATTGAGGCGTTGCTTCCTATTTTGTGGGACTTTTACCTGACATGGAGATAACATGACACCTCAAGAAACCGCTAGAGTTCAAGGGGCTGTCCTTTTCCTGGACAGGCTTATACCTAGGCGGTTTACCAGTACTCAAGTTCTCCGATGGAAAGCAGCATGCAGCCAAATATATTTCTCCAAGTCCCCATGGTGTTGCTCAAAACATAGGTGGTTTTTAATTGCAAGAACCACAATGGGTACCCACAATCTTTGCATGGGCTAGAATAAGGAATAAACGCACTGAGAGTACTGATGCGCGGTTGTTTGAGAACTTTGGACAGTGGTTGGTAGTATAAATCAGGCTTAAAAAATATGAATAAATCGGGCTTGAATATATTGGAGGGTCACTGATGAGGCCTAATTTGCCGAACCTAGGTAACCTGGCCCAGAAAATTTGTAGCCGCAACAGTTTTCATTTCTTTAGTGTATTTCTTGCTTCCAAAGCAAACATTGTTGACACTGAATTTTCCATTTCCTACACCCACTTAGAACACCTAAAAGAATAATTGCGGGATGGGAACTGCATCCTAGAACGAATCGTACCGGTTTTGAGACCAATTTGGGGCGAAACGTCTCTAGCATGAAATGCCCCGTTACCGCGATAGTCACAGGTTTTATCCTCGGCGAGGCTATTGTTCACGTGCAACATTACTGATATTTTTGTATTGCCCAACCCACTTCCCCATCGCAGTGCAAATAAGCAGTATATACTACTCTTGCGACTGTGCATGCCTAAAAGGCACGTCAGATGCGCATTCGACTGAGCTACCGAGGCCGGCATCGCACAGATGGATTATTGTAAAATAGAAGTGAGGGCAATGATCAGGAATCGATCCAATTAACCCACAGTTCCCATCAGTAATTCCAAAGGGAAATAAACTAAAACATGAAAAAACCAGACCCCAATGGATACATCAATAGCGGAAACAAGCATTTGTATAGTAATAGTCCTACAAGCATTTGTATATCCATTCCCCTTAACGTACTACTGTTATATATTGTAGCGACTCGTTTTCTTTGACGGCTGGCGGGTAACAGCATTTTCGGTAACATGCAATCGGGTGTGAACATGTTAATATTTTGTAGATTATGACATCTTTGTTTGCTTGTGACTGCCCTTGGGTATGACAAAGGCGGCCCATAAACACGCTTGTGGTATTTAAGGGGAATGGGAACACCTGCCAGATTTGCAACGGGAGACAACTTTCGGAACTTTCTGTTCACTTTTCTATAAGACGTGTCCAAATATATAAAAGGGTTCTACCCTTAAAGGAAAGAATTTGCCCCTTAAGAGCAAATTCTTTCATTTAAGAGTTGACCCCTGTTAACATGGGAAACAAAAATACTTTTGCAGGAGTTGCCTCCCCTGAAGGTCTTCCTTTTCCCCTTAAACGGTCTTTAAACTTACCTGTGACTGTTGTTATATTGACTCATGACAGCATGTCTTTATCAGTTGATGAACAAGTCTATGAAGGCTGTTGAATTTATGACCGTTATGACTGAACATGCCAATGACAGCCGTTAAATATGACTGTCATTGCCCTGACGGCTGGTTACTATGTCTGTGACGGCTGGTGAATCATAACGACAAACCGGCTGGTAACGGCTAGTAACGGCAAACCGCTGTTGAACATCCTGGTGACGACCGTTGAGTTTAGAGGTAAGCTACAACCGTGGTTGTGCCTTCAGCATCTGTCTATGCTCTGATCACGAAAACACGCCTATATAATTTTGACCCCCTTAATGCCCATTATTTTTCTTATTTCTGCTCAAAGACATAGATTGTAGGTATTCGTTAGAACCGCCTCATCGAGGAGGTTCTAACGAGTATCTACAATGTATAAACATAGATTGTAGGTACTCGTTAGAACCGCCTCGTCGAGGCGGTTCTAATTAGTTTTTACAATGTATGTTTTGAGCAGAAATAAGAAAAATATCACAATGTTTCTTCTGAAAATTTTCAGTTTTTGGTGGTAAAATTCGCAATGTATTTGTATAGGCGTGTTTTCATAACGCTTACGCTTACTATATTGTAGTGCTTGACACCGCTGTTTGCCTGTGACGGCTGGGAGATCACCACTGTAGAACATATCGGAAACCTAGAGTCGGGTCTGCACCCCATTCAAAAACAAATCGCTGACTATAATGGATCACAGTGTGGGTACTGCACACCGGGACAGGTCATGAATATGTATGCGTAAGTATAACCTCACCCTCGCAAACAATGAATTTTAAGCCCGCTTTGTTTGCTGAGCAAGTAGTCCATTTTGTCCCTTATATGTACAGGGAACAAAGTGGACTCAAATATATAGATAATTTTACCATCAAAAATGAAAATTTTCAGACAAAAATGTGATATTTTTTTAACATTTCTGTACAAAACGAATACCCACATTACATGTGTTTGAGCAGAAATAGGAAAAATAATATATACCCCTGTAAACCCCAGTTTTACTGTATAAAAGTGGGGTTTAAGGGGGTCAAAATTATATAGGTGTGTTTATTGATGGATTGTCTTGGAAAGGTCAGTAAAAATTTACAAGGGGGTTAAGCCAAAATCCTCGCCCTTAGTTCTGCCTTGGTTTTAGCGAATTGTAGACGTTTTAGCACCATAAACTCTTGTTATGAGTAAAAATGAACTTTTAAAAGGCATAATAATAATTAATAATAATAATAATAATAATAATAATAATAATAATAATAATAATAATAATAACAATAGTCTTTTTTCACAGGGTAACACATTTAGCAGAAATACAAGCTAAACTTCCACGAGGCCCTCTATATTTTACAATATATATACAACAAAGTAGTGTCATATCAGATAAACATGCAATCATGTCATAATCTCTTGAGCACACACAGCCATACATACAGTAATGTGAACCAGCCTATAAACAAAGTTAACTTGTTTCACAGAAACAAAACAAACAGCTATTAAAACAGAGTTAACACAAATACATGTGGCAGAGTAATACCATATCTCCAAAATTGTTACTTAATTTTCTGATGAAAATGTGTGATATTGGTCTTATTCACGCCCCAAATACAGACTGAGGGTTCCCGCTAGAACTGCCTCATTGAGGCGGTTCTAATGAGAACCCACAATCCATGCCCGGAACAGAAACAAGAAAATTAAAGTATACCCATTAGGATTGTAGTATTTATTTCAAACATGCCATTTTACATTTGTTTCATGTCCCATCTCCTTTTTAATGAAGGCCCTTGTTCAGTCCGGAAAAACGGTTGAAAGCTTTTCAGGACGGCGGCGGTTCAGATTACATATTAAATGGTGAGATTCAGGTGTTATCCCCAACATTTAATACAAAATATTCGGATCGCATAATAGTTTCCTTACTCATTGCACCATCACTGACACATATAAGCCCAATCGGGCTGCTGGCTAATGCCTTAAAACTGTTTACCAGAGATAAAGAAAGCCAACAATGAAACCAAGGCGGATCCAGCGAACCAGGCCTTAGCCAACTTTTGGAATCTTTATGTTTAGACAGGGCGAAGATTTACCATAAAAGTTCTTTAAGTTCATTCCTCCACCCCGTAGCTTGTGTTGCCGACCGTTCTAATGCAGAGATTCTGGTGTTGTTCTTTCTTTGTTGCTCTATTGTATTTCAACCAAAGTATTCTATGTACTTTTGTTTCATTTTTATCAGTGAAATCAATGCATATTTGAAACAAACAAAAATGAAATCAATCACTATTGAAATGATATCGTATGGTTTCACTGGTGACTGTTACCATTTCTACCGCAAGTGCCCGTTTATAGACTTTAAACCGCAAGTGGCCTATTATAGACTTTAAACCGCAAGTGGCCGTTTATAGACTTTACCTCCTTTTCAGTTACCTAACATGCAAGGAAAACAACCAAACTGCAAGTCATTGTCTTTGCTACAATTGTTAAAAATCATTTTTTTTTTTCAGAAATTTCAACTTGATTCTTTACCTTCTCAAGCATTTCTGGTGTCAATGGTCCGTTAGAATGATTGAGCACTGCTACTGTGATTGAGTCTAAGCCTCGAAAATAATTTCTAAACCTAAAATACAATATTTATATGCATCTTTTCAAGCAAAATGTAGCGCGTAGAGAATTTTTCATTCGAGCGACCATGTTGTTTTTGACGTCTATATGGCACGATGGCGTCAGAAAGTATGCATTATTTAACGTTATGCTACTTGTGCGCGCCATGTCATTAAACTTCTTTTAACACACCTCTCTGCCTGCAGTCTTTTTTTAGCGAAATTTGCTAAATACGAACAGCTGTTCACCTGATTGATCAATTACCGTAAGTACCCTAATTAATTATAAAATAAAAGAACATTTGCTTTTTTTTCGGCGAATACCTAAAGTATGTCACTTCATGTGTTGAAAGCATCCGAATATTCACTCATGCTTCGCTCTCGTAAACAGTCGGATGTTTTCAACACTCTCGATGAAATATCTTAGGCGTCTACCTCAAAGAAGAAAATGTCCTCTATATACTTCATTGTTATACTTAGTCAAAAATGTAACTATACCAACTTTCGGGTGAAACTCTCTAGATATCTGGCAGCTATTGAGCTACATTTGGCTGTAAACATTTAAATCGGACGTTTAGCAAGAGAATGCTCAAACTTCCATTTGCCCATACCTTTCTGCTCCAGAGTTGTCTTGCAATATGTGCCTAGAAAAATTTTGGTACAAAATGGATATTGCACATGCGCAGAAAGCTCTTTTTGTCTAAGATGGAAGACAGTATTCTCTGAACATCGGATAACACTTTACTTTTACAATATCTCATGATCTCGCATTAAAAGCGAGGTTTTAATTTGTGAAATTCTCAAATTATCTCCCTTGCAATTAAAAATATTGCACTTTTCGAACTGCTGTAATTTTTATTCCTATAATCAATTTTTGCCAGTTTTTTTTTAAAAAAACGCTTTCTGTCTACCATTGCTTTTTTATCATGATTGTAAAAAATACAGAAAATTCATGTAGCATGTAGCACTATCAATTTCGATTTTCTATGGAGTTCCCATTGAAAGCAGCATTTGCACACAACTTCTTAGAACTGGAGGTCAATATGTGATATCCTGTTTCTCGTAGCTGATGCAACTAAAGTTCCAAATCTTTTGTGAATAGACGCAAATGATATCTAAAGAAATGTCACATGTATCAAATTTTAGAAATGTAGGGTACAGGGAAATTTTGTGATGTTAAATCATAGCATGTTTTAATGATTTTATCTGCGAAAACGACACAGTGACCCCTTGGGTGTTTAAAGCAATAGTCTACGATAATGTGTTTACGAAAACAAAAACGAATGGTGCTTCTGCACGGAAAAATGAGTCTTCTTATCAAAACATAACACACTTTGTTTAGTTTTTATCTGTAGTAGCTATAGTAACAGAAGAAATTTTAAGTATAGGAACTTTTTTTTATCATATGACGTCGCGTCTGAGAGTGTAATAACGCCATGTAATAAATTCGATAATCCACTAGTGGATTAAATATGCAAATTAGCTAGATACGTCCCGTAACGTTACATGTACGACGTCCTTAACGACGTCGCGTTTAATAATGGCGGAATATTGATATGTTTGTAAAAAAATCTTGAATAAAATGCGTTTTAATGCCATATGATAAATAGAATCTTGCATTCGAGCTCATGTATTATTGAATTTATTTAACTCGTTGAGGAAAAGGGATAAAATGCTCGGCAAAGCCTCGCATTTTATCCCTTTTCCTCAACTCGTTTAATAAATTCAATAATACATGAGCACTCATGTAAGATCCTCTATTGACTGAGTATATATAGCGCTTCCTAGCAGTCTAATCATCCGCCTCACATTACGATACCAGCATAGTGCATACTATAAGAATCTTATATGGGTGTGAGGGGTGGATGGAAAAATCTGTCCGAGGGTCACTGTGCGGCATCACGAGGCTTGCCGAGTGATGCCGGACAGTGATCCCGAGGGACGGATTTTTCTATCCACCAATCACACCCATATAGGATTCTTTTTCTTGCATACCTTCCATTTCTATTGCGAATTTTAATGCTGCTGTCACTCCGGTTACCGACGTCCGCCATTTTGTGATGACACAACAGGAATGTTTAGTGACGTCACGCATGACGACGCCGCGCATGAGGTTGTAATCAACCAGTGCATTTATCAAACACGCGATTATATTCGATTTGGAGTCGGAACACCAGGGTCAGAACATAAATTTCTATCCCAGGGTAAACTCACGGATTTCCTTGTCTGGTGTGCAAGAATACATTATCTCCAACGAGATTATTTTCTGATGAAAATCTGTGATACTAGTCTTATGTACATCTATACTCAAAACATAGGTTGTGAGTTTTCGATAGAACCGCCTCAATTAGGCGGTTCTATCGAGTACCCACAACATAGGTTGTGAGTGTTCGATAGAACCGCCTCAATGAGGCGGTTCTATCGAGTACCCACAACCTATGTTTTGGAGCAGAAATAATAGAAATAATGAATACTTCGTAAATCCCAGTTTTTTTGTATATAAAGCGGGGTTTAAAGGGGTGTTCAGGACTTATTCACGTGGTAAAGGCGAGAGGACTGATGACTGTTCCGTTTGTTAAGTGCTTATAATTGTGCTCGCTTCCTTTGAGTTGTTTTCTTCCTCCTGGTGCCGAGGGCGGGCTACGTTTTGTGATAATGATTTGTCTCTGGACTTTTTTTTATTTCAAATTCTTTATGGAAATGTAGGCACGTAGAATTTATGTTTGAAACAGGAATAAAAAGGATATCACAGATTTTCTTCCTAATATTTTGCCATTTTCCAGGTTGTCAAAATATTATGGGAGTTCCTTGACCAAGCAAATAGTAGAAGATTCATTTGATGGGGTCATCTGCAGATGCACCGGTTAGTATCGTTTTAGCCGTGTAAACCGAACATCTTTTCGGTAGACATGGGGTATCAGCAAAGACTCGGATCAGCTTAGGTACTCAAACTGTCAGGATACAAGCTTGCCTTGTCGAACGAAGACGTATTTGGCCTAAATGAACTATTATAGCGCACTGTTTTGCTTGTTTGACAAGTTTAAAATATACTGAACCGAAAACGAAACGCAACTCCAAATATAAATGCGAGTATTTGCAGAAATAATCATGTTTGCAGAAAATCGATTTAATGACGCAATTACATAATCATTCCTGAATGCAAATACCATAGAGAGTTCAATTTCCAGTGAGAATGTTTGGAACACAAATCCGTTTTGTCATAGAGGTAGTCATTTCACAAGTTCAAAACATAAGCAGTTAATAGCGAGTATGTCCTCCGTTTGCATTCAGTCATGCACGCACACGCCAGGTCATGGACAGGATTAAACGATTGATATCTGCCTGGGGAATAGCATTCCACTCCTGTATGAGCGCGAGACGCAAGGTTTGACGCGTTGTTGGCGGCTGGGGCGGTTACGTACGCGCCTATCCAGGACGTCCCACAAATGTTCTATAGGAGAGAGATCTGGACTATACGGAGGCCAGTGCGTCACGTCAACGTTGTTTTGCTGAAGAAACGCTGAAGAAACGCCATGCTGAGCCTTGCTACATGCGCCCGAGCGTTATCCTGTTGAAACGTAACGTTGTGCTGTCGTACATATGGAACAACTACCGGTCGTAAAACAACGTCAACGTTTCCCTGAGCCGTCAAAGATCCATCAATGAATACCAGGGGCGTTCTATGACCATAAGATATGCAAGCCTACACCATCAACCCACCGCATCTCAATCGATCACGTTCAACCAAACAATTGTCACGATAACGCTCTCCGCCACGCCTATACACACGTTGACGGCCGTCAGCTCTGTACAACAAGTACCTGGACTCGTCAGAAAACATAACGTTACGCCACTGACGAAGGGGAAACAGGTTTGATTTTTTTTTATTTTTATTGGCCTATGTTGTGTGAGCCACGCCATTCTAACCTGACGTCGTCGTGGTCTTTTTCGTGCATTTACTTTTTCCGGGTGCTGAAAAAGCCCTTTTAACGTTAGGCTGCGTGAAACACAAAGTAGATAAATAAGCAAGGGTCCGGCAATTTCAACAATTTTCCCTGCAAAAACAGATCATCTTGCTCAACGGTACAGTAGGGCCATGATCGCTGGAGTTCACCAACGTACGGACGACGAGGACGTAAGCCAAACTCTCGAAGGCGATTCCTGACAGTATCTGCACTTATTCGATTGTTGTGCGTTCCGGGTGTCACCTGAGACGTCTCGACAGCTGTACGGAACCGATTACGAAGGTGGGTTAGACGGATGTATCGGTCCTGTCGACGTGTCGTGACGCGTGGACGTACCATATTCCGTAGAGAAATTTTACCGGACTTTTGAAACTTAAACTCCAGGTATCACAATATGCCAATATGATGAGGTTACTGTATACATTTATGTACTGCACGAGGAAATGTTGAAAACAACGAATTGCCAAGTGGAGCGTTAAACTGTAAAGATATCGCCCAAATGTTGTCTGCATAAGAAAGTTTAAAAAGTATGAATTTAAAGTAAATCGCAAAATGATTTTTCAGTCAACCTGATGGTTGCATGAAAATGTTTTGGGTCAAAAGTTGCGTTTCTTTATCGGTTCAGTATGGAAACATCAATAGCGGAAAGCCAAAGGGACACTTACTTTCCCTCAAAATGGCCAGCAAAAAGATATAAGCGACACACACACTCAAAGACAAACCGTAACAAAAATAAACCCCCTTGGAACGCATGAATTGTACTGAGCTGGAAGCCGGGCTTAAATCGATTTTACGCTGCCGCAATTCACGCCCTTGATTCCGTCGCGACTTAGACAAATAATTTGTTCAGTCCGCATAAAGGCTTCCTAACTCATCTGTGCAACATCTCCGAAAACTGCACTGATACTGATTTAGAAACTTAGCAGTCAATAATATACTACGTCTGTTGAAGTCAGTAACACGACCAAGCACTGTGGCAAACCGAACCAATTGCGACACAGAGACACCGCAGGATGCCGCACGAGGAAGACCACTATCCGAGAAAGAAAACTTTACAATCTTAAAATGAAAAAAAATCGCATCTATTATCAACCCCGCACGAAACAAATCATTATAGGAATAGATGCCCAGGAAAAGCCACAATCAAAATCAAAGGTTACAGCCTACCAATGGAAGCAAGAGGAAAACATGCCTATACAGTTTTGACCCCCTTGGACCCCACTTTTATATTGTTAAAACTGGGGTTTGCAGGGGTAAACGTATTTTTTCTTATTTCTGCTCTAAAATATAGGTTGACGGTACTCGTTAGAACCGCCTCGATGAGGCGGTTCTAAGGAATACCCACAATCGATATTTTTGAGCAGAAATAAGAAAATTATCAAAATTTTTCATCTTAAATTTTTCATTTTTTTCGGAGATAAAGGCTGTAATGTATTTGTATAGGCGTGTTTTTGTAATGCACTAACAATGAAGAAAATACATCAGGAAATAGACGATCCACATGCAGCATAGCAACCAGCTCCTTCTCTCCATCAAGAGGTGATTGCGGTGCAACAGGCACGGGAATGAAAATGTTATAGAAAACCACCTGGGGCCAGTTGTTCAAAGCATCGTTAGCTTAACGAGCTCGTTAGTGTTATATAGTTAGCTGTTCTAGCAAGTTTAATATTTACAGTTTTGGTATTTTTGCTGAAAAAATGTGAGCAGCTTTTGCAAATTCAAAAGCTGCTCACATTTTTTTTCAGCAAAAATATTAGCATATTTTCCATAATAGATGGTCAAAGTTTTAACAATAGGTAAACTGGCGACGTCGTTAGTTTTGAACAACTCGCCCCAGGTAGACAAAGCAGAATCATGCCAAAGACGAAGCATCAGGCACCAACCACTTACAATATAAGAATCTTAGAGTTTTAAGTTTGGACCGTCATCGAGTCAGTGGCATTACCCTGCGTCGTGCAATGAAAGAGAGAAGCTTACTCATCAACCACAACAGGGTTTAACTGTCGGAGTCTAACTGTTGGTTTTCTTTTGACCAAGCATTTTAGTTATTCCATGCTGTCGGCTCCTCATCGTTGAATCATCTCTATAGTTGTTTGATTTTATTCTGTCCGTCATGGCTTCATATTTCACATGTGCATTCCCTGTCACAAGACCTTTCCAGTTGAACCATAATTTGGACCTCCTGACCTTGACTTTGACGTTTGACCTACTTTTTAAAAGCTTTGACATCGGCACTGTCCGGGAGCGTCAGTGTTTCACAAACACATCTTGTTTATTATAATTTTGAATAAACGTTTGGCCATTTCGTGGGAAGGGAAATTTCCTTTTGGCTTTCCGCTTGTGATGTGTTCATTTGGGTTTGGTTATTTCATGCTCGCGTTTCTTTCCCTGGGGCTGCTGGGTAGTTGCATCGATTCCTGATCATTGTCTTTACTTCGGTTTGGATCCTTTTCAAAATCAAAGTTCTGAAACTTCCGAGGAAAGTTGATTTATCAGGCATACTTAAAGAAAAGTGTTCTTGTTCTCCAGATATTTTGTTTTCAAGATCCCATACTGTAAGGAAGAGCGTCAAAACAAATCTGATGAAAAACAACCTTCTTGTTCATTTTGCATTCTAATTTTGAAAATTTCAAAGTCAGCTCCAAACGTTCTTCATTTTCTAAAGAAGTATGACGATAAGACCAGTATCAACAGGCATCTCAGATTACCTTCAGCCCAACCCCTCCCGACTGCCCTTAATTTTTTTTCAAAGTCGGGGGATAAATACGACAGCGCTTATATTTCAAGGTATTCCATAAATTCCGAACACAAACGATTCCATAGATTTCCAAGTTGAATAATAATAGGTGACGAACTAATAGATGGCCAGACGGATTGTCGACGGTCTGATAAAAAGAAGAGTTCTGAACTGGAATCTAAAGATGTCACTTCTGTCCAGAAATCTTACTATTCAATATTGTAGACACACTAAGAATATCATGCCTATCTTTTTCGAAAAAGGGGGTATTTGTTACAGAGTTATATAACGCGGCTGTTTAGCCCTTTCAACCCTGAAACCTAGACCGGTGCAGATACCTATACAATTGTTCAAGATGCACAGGATTCGGTGTATTGCAACCAGTTTTACCAGGATCTACATTTTTTGTCAACATATTAAGAGCCTAGACTAAACCTTCTTTTTACAAAAATTGATAATTATGCCCAAATATCAAATCAAGGAGTCCAAATCAAAACTCAGGAGTGAAAGAGTTTCATTTTCAGAAGGTAAGGGCGTATGAATATGGTTCGTTTTAACATTCACTTTACTTTTTTTTTATTTCATCGCCTTTTTTTTTTTTTTTTTTTTTTTTTTGATTTCATCGCCATTCTTTTTTTGTGTGTAGATTTATAAAAAAGCCTGTATGAAATCTTATGAAGTTTGGTCTGTTGATATTCAACGACGATCAATGCTAACCCAAGTACTGACAAGTTGGGTCATAAGGACTATTTTTGAGACGGATAAAAGCGGCGAGGTCGTTAAGCACAGAATATACGTAGTATTGCCCTAATATAGAAAATAGAAGGGGAGGCAATGATCAGGAATCGATGCAATTTACCCACAGCTACCACCAGAACAGCTCCCACAGCGCTCACCATTACTTGATTTATAAGATCAACTTTCAAACATCATAAAGTTAATAATAACATAGACTTACCTTTATAAACCTTCAGGCTACAGACCAATATTAGCAGCGTTCAAAGACATGGCAAAATCAGCACACAGATGTGATACTGTAGGAGATATTGAAGTAAGTACATGTTCTTATTCTCTGGTGAAAAGTGCACAAAACGGCATTCCAAGAGCCGCTTCAGGGAGACGTTTCTAAGACGCACAAACATTATGTAGCGTGGGTATACATGTATATTCAAGAAATACATCACAAATATTCATCTGAAAGTGTAGTGTCTTTTTATCTGTTTCGATGCTGCAAACATCAATTTCACCCATGCCATTCTCCATGGTGCAGTAGTTAAGCTACTGTCCTCATAAACTAGGAGTGGTTGGTTCATGTGTGGCTCTATAGACTTCGGATGAGTCTTTAAACCGTGATCCCATCTCCATATACCATTGTTGATGTAGGGACGAAAAACTAAAACATCATTTAATTCGTATCGCACATATAGACTGAGACAGCTTATATGCGATACAAGGATAGCTTTTAAAAAAGCTGAAACGGCCCGCCTAGCATTTGATTCCCATGTTTTATCAATAAACGTACCAGCTGTGAATGAATATTTCAACTTTTTCTTCAACTTTTTTTTTCATGGAACATTTGGTATGAAAAATGCGGTTCGTTAAATGTTTAATAACAAAAAAAAAAAATAATAATAATAATAATTCGTGGCACATTTATTAATCGGGTGGTAACGTTAACTAGGTGGGACTAAATCTGATTTTTTGTATAAAAATGCCTTTAGAAACGGGGAAGTAATGTACACAGATTTTATAAAGATTCTTAAAAAGCATCACTTTACGTCGTAGGACTGCTAACGCTCTAAGATGATTATTTGAGCAGTATTTCATATATTTTAGGGACATCAAAATTGGCTCAGTGATTTTATTTAAATAGAAATATAATCTATACTATGATGAAGCACTGGGAAACGTTTGATCGCTACTGCACGACACTTAATACCAGCTGAAATGAAGTGAAAATGAAACTGCGTGTCTTAATGTTGTTTTTGGAAAAGTAACTTTGGGGAAAATACACTGTTTTGCCACTTTATCATTCAAATACAGTTGATCTTGACGTAGAATTAGGCAAGGTAAACCAAGTTAATAAATCCGGTAGGGCTACAGTCTCCCAATGCAGCATACCAAGCTTCAAGCTTCCTAAAAGAAGATTTGTAAATTTTTGCCGGGTATGGGCATGGTGACCGTCTTGATCATGAGACCCAGATCTTAAGAACACTGAACTTTCAGTTTCCAAACCCGGGGGCTCCATGTGTAATTTCGTTCATTCAGCCCAGTAGTTTCAGAAGCGTCGAAAATAAAATAACTAAATCGGTAGTATTCAGGACAAAGATCTAGAAAAGACCTTAACCTTTGGTATTTATAAAAGTTCATTCATCTGAATTCTACTTTAAGTCATAGGCTACGATAGAATAAGAAAATTCATTGTCTTGCCTTTTTCAGTGGTAAGAAGGAATACTTTTGTATACTTGCCAGTATGAATCTGGCGAAATGTCGCAGAATGACAGTACTTTAAAATCCTATGAGTACGAGGCTGGACATAATCAAGAAGGGACTCAGTCACAAGGCCATTCACTACCTTGAAGAAAAGACAAAGACGTGCCACTGAAAGTTTTTCTTCAAGGGGTTGCCAGTCCAGCTTGTGTAATAATGAAGCGACGTTAGTTTTTTTCTAGCATAGTCATTCATGGTCCATCGAGCTGCACGTCTCTGGACCATTTCAACCTTATGGTTGTTCCTTTTTATATGGGGTCCCATATGGCTGAAGCATACTCCAGCTTGGGACGCACAAGGATAATAATGTAATTTTGTAATTACGATAGGGATTTTTAACCTGCACACGGGATGGGTCTTCCTGCACAGGGGCGCTAGTTAACGTTCCGATCCGAAGAACGGTGTAATTTGTGGCATTCATCATTGCAAATGATGCCAGTGGAGCATGTTCGGACACCACAATTTTATTACCGCTGCCGGGAATCGAACCGGGGGCATGTAGCATCATAGGCAGGTGTACTTACCACTGAGCTACCACGCTTGTTTCACTTTTGTGAAAAAATGTTAGCTGGCTGGCTTGGAATAAGGTTAACCATCAATGTGAAAGCAGATGTATCTGTTCTACTGTTTTTCGTTTCCTGGTTGTCATAGTACAAGATTGCTAGTTTAGTTTATATATGAAACTGGAATCAACTTTTGGAATCTTTGGCTATTATACAAGTTTCCATATTTACTAGCACACTAATAAAGCATAATCATGAACAACTTTGTTATTTGACTATGCAATCATATAACTTGTGTTAAGCGTTTTGTAAAAGCTAATTCTTGTGCTATAGGACGGTCCATCGAAGTACCCCAAGTAAACTTTACAGCTGCCACCTGGGCCACGATTTTTTTTTTAACCTTTCATTTCCTGGCAAGGTGTGTGAAAGAATGCATTATGTTCCCTATCGATATACAATCGAATCAGTTTATTTCTTTCCGCCGGCCTTAGCTTTGACCTTTTAAACATGTACATCGAGTCAATAGCAGGCGTTACCAGAATATAGAACGGCACGACGGACCTAAGTCGCTACCTGTCGGTAGGAGAAAGGAAATTTGTATCAATAATACTTCTACATGATGTGATGATCCATTCAAAGGTGGATAAGCGCATCATTGCGCTCGTAACAATGAACCTGTGTAAAATGGCCAAGCGTAAGCTATTTAAAGTACATGTATCATTCCCTTTTTTGTCAGGTGTACCTGAAGGGTGGGTTCTTGAACAGGTCCTTTACCTTGTGTTCCATTGATGATCTCTATGACTCTGTCAAGTCATATATCCGTTGTTGCTGATTCCTGCGTCCTATAAATTCGTATGACTGCCTCATTCTACAAGATAACCTGGACAGGCTGACTGATGAATGTCACAAAGTGCACCGTCCTTCGGATCGCGACGTTAACTGGAGGTCCCCTGTGCAGGGAGAACCAACCCCTGTGCAGGTAAAAGATCCCTACCGTAGTAACATGATTACAGTGTAGGCTTTCATCCTGCAAAATCTGGAGTATATGTAATGTACGCCTGCCGAAAATGTCCTTTTTGGCGTAGGCAGTATACGAAGAAAGAAAGAAAGAACAAAAGATAGATAGATGAAGTTCAATGTGGCTAATATCTAACGAGGTTGTCAAAGCACCTCTCAAAATATTCACTCCACCAGCAAAAACCAAGGTCAGATTAAATCCGCATTTTTGGCATCACTGACAAGCTTTATTGTTGTCTTCTTGACCTTCTCAACCTATTAAATCTGAAATAACATTGGGAAGCCCAACCGCCAATACATACTTTAGCCGAGGGAGAACCAGTGTTTCGAATACATTATCATGTGTCTACCTGGATGCAACAGCCACAGTAAGTCTAAGAAATACTAATGTCCTAGTTGTTTGGAATGTGATACTAACCCCGGCTCAATGGACACGCAGGTGGACACATTTATTCCGGACGTTGAGAAGGCTTTTGACACCACCCCTCACTAGCACCTGAAATCCAAATAATGTGTCTACGGCATTAGGGGAAAGACTCTCAAATACATACATTACTTTCTTTGCTAAAGAAAACAGCGAGTCCTTGCTAATGGTGAATCTCCGGAGTGGGCGCTAGTTTTGACTGAGGTCTCACAAGGGACTGTTCTTGGTCCACTGTAATTCTCCCTGCACATGAGTGATATTACAACTGAGACTGACTCAGAAATAAGACTACTGTGTTTTCTACCGGGAAATTGGAGATACAGAGGACTCTGTGGAATTTCAGGATGATATAGGTAGACTAGGATGTTAGCTATACCTTAGGTGAAGGAGAAACAGAGTTTCGTATCCATTATCCTTTGTCTGCCTGAATGCAAAAGCCACAGAAAGTCTAAGAAATACTAATATCCTAGTTGTTTTGAATGTGATACAAACCCCGGCTCAATGGACACACGGGTTTACACATTTATTCTGGACTTTGAGGAGGCTTTTGACACCACTCCGTCATGAGCACCTGAAATCCATATTATTTAGCTACGGCATTAGGGGGAAGACTCTCAAGAAGATACATTTCTTTCTTTGCTATAGAAAAAAGCGAGTTGTTGCTAATGGTGAATCTTCGGAGTGGGCCCCAGTTCAAAATAGAGTATAAAGCCCTAAAGGACTGGAAACTTAGCATTTTAAGACTAGTGAATAAACGCATTTCTTTCTATTCTCAAAATACTAACTTATTACCTCCTAAGCCCAAGACGTCTTTACGTCATCTTAAACTAGGTATTCAAGAATTTCATAAGAAATTTGTTTTGGCCCCTGCAGACAAGGCCGCTAACAACGTCGTCGTTGTGTGACGGCTCCACTATGTTAACACGCTTAAGCAGGAGCTTGGTGGTACTAAGGCCTATGAACTTCAGCCTTTGGCTGAAGAGAGAGCTATAGTAGATAAACATGTTTGTCTTTCAGCCACCAAGTTTGCTGTGTGTGTTAACGAAGGCCAAGACAAGCTTCCTACGCTATACTGGTTACCAAAACTTCATAAAAAACCTTACAAAGCACGGTTTATTGCAAATTCTAGTTCTTGCACTACCACTGAACTTTCTAAATTATTAACTTCCTGTCTTACTGCTATTAAAACGCATGTAATTAAATATTGTGATAAAGTCTTTGAAAGATCAGGAAGAAATCTGTTTTGGTCTATAAAAAATTCGAATGAGGTTTTAAATAAATTGAAATCTAGACAGTTTCGTGCTTCTAGTCTGTCTACCTACGATTTTTCCACTCTTTACACTACACTTCCTCATAATCTTATAAAAGAAAAGCTTAATGATTTAAATGAATGGGCTTTTCACAGAGAAGATTCTCTCTATCTTGCATGTAATGTCAGAAATGCATTTTTCACTTCTAAAGAGCATAAGAATTATACACTTTGGTCATGTCAGAAAGTGTGTGATGCCCTCACCTTTCTACTTGACAATATTTATATTAGATTCGGTACTAAGTTATTTAGACAAATTGTGGGTATTCCGATGGGTACTAATTGCGCACCTCTTGTGGCTGATCTGTTCTTGTATTGTTATGAAAGAGACTTCATTCTGTCGCTTTCCATTGATAACCAATCTGAAATTATTGAAGCTTTTAGCTCTACTTCTAGATATTTAGATGATTTATTAAATATTGATAATACCTATTTTGATGGTTTGATCAGTCAGATTTACCCCCTAGAACTTCAGTTAAATAAAGCAAATTCTTCTGATACCGAGGCCCCGTTTTTGGATTTACATCTATCTATTGTAGATGGATTTGTTTCGTGCAAAATTTATGATAAACGCGATGACTTTGATTTTGAGATTGTAAATTTTCCTTTTTTGGATGGTGATGTTCCTCGTGCGCCATCCTATGGCGTTTATATTTCGCAATTAATTCGATTTGCTAGAGTGTGTAGTCATGTAACTGACTTCAACACTCGTAATAAATTATTAACGGCTAAACTTCTTAATCAGGGTTATCGGTACCATAAACTACGCAAAGCCTTTTCAAAATTTTATAGACGCCATTCTGATTTAATTTCAAAATTCAATATTGGACTTAAATCTCTTCTGCAACAAGGTCTATCGGAACCCGAATTTTATGGTGACTTAGTATATAAATTCAGAAAAATATATAACCGCAATGACTTCAGCACCCAATTTCGTAAAATCATTCTTCGATATAAAAAGATTGGGTACAACATGGATGTTATACGACAGACTGCATGCATGGTAGTTAACCCAATCACGGTTGGCAACTTTGCTTCCCTCTTTAATTGCACGCCGGTGGGTCAGGCCTCAGATTCTATGACGGCTCCAACGTAAAGGCTTATTGAAAATTAAAGAGATAATGTTGGTTGGTGCCTGATGCTCTGTCTCTGGTCGGGCTCATCGGAGTCTAACTGTTGGTTTTCTTTTGCTCCAGCATTTCAGTGGTTTCTTGCTGTCGAGTCCTCACCGTTGTCTCACCTCTGTGGTTCTTTGATTTCTGTGTTCACGGAGATGTTGCACTGATGAGTTAGGAGGCCTTCATGCGGACTGAACAAATTATTTGTCTAAATCGCGACGGAAGTAAGGGCGAGGATTGTGGCCACGTAAAATCGATTTAAGCCCCCCAGTGGAAATCTTCCACTGACCGTTCCAAGGCGGCTCTTCTGTGGCGATTTATTTATGTTGTTGTTTGTTACTTACTGTGTGTATCACTTGTGTCTTTTAATTTTGGATGGCCATATGGCCATTTTGTGGGAAAGTAACTGTCCATATGGCCTTCCTTTGTTTAGGTTTCCATTATGGTCTGGTCGCTTAATGTTTGTATTTCTTTCCCTTTGGTGTCTTTTATGGATGGAGTAAGTTAATTGTATCAATCCCTGATCTTTGTTTTACTTCTACTTTACTAGATAAGCAATTACTGCTTCGAAACTGGGCGTATGACTGTAATACTAGGAACATTAAGATGGCATTCTCTCAAGAAAAATAGATGCGACAGTAGGCGCATACTGTTATACAAAGGTCTAAAGGGTGCGGCCAGCATTTCAACAGATGACCTTGTCCCCACCCCCACCTAGCTAGGCGCTGGAGAAATCACCATTCACTGGCGTTTCAGAACTGACATGTACAAAAATATTTCATACCTAAGACCATTAGAGAT
Organism: Lucinisca nassula; assembly: GCA_963580285.1. NCBI lineage: Eukaryota > Metazoa > Mollusca > Bivalvia > Lucinida > Lucinidae > Lucinisca > Lucinisca nassula. The sequence continues at coordinate 64,687,822 of OY757021.1, read as the reverse complement.
TGGAATTCCCTTCCCGATTCAATCATTTCCACAGCTGAAGGTGCTGAGGATAGTGCGCTAAGATAATCTCTTTGGCGAGAGATGGGGATTAACTTCCAATATCACAGTCTAGGTGTATGAATATTGGTGATGGCGGAATAAAATAGCATCTGTTACATGCTTAACGAATTAGAGAGGCCATCCCTGGAGGCCTGTCATGAACAGTTCTCATGGAACATTCTTTCAATCATACGTAATTACTGATACATTGTCTCAACCTTTTTAAGATACCTGAACCTGTTTTATTAGCTCACCTGTCACGTAGTGACAATGTGAGCTTTTGTGATCACATTTTGTCCGTCGTCCGTCGTGCGTCCGTCCGTGCGTCCGTAAACAATTTCAAATAAGTATATCTCTAATACCCCATGGCCAATCTTGATCAAATTTCATGTGAAGCATCATCAGGTAGGGGGAAAGGCTGCATATTGTTTTTGGGCTGATCAGATTGGAATTCTGGTTGCCATGGCAACATATAGCTCCCATTGACTTATAACGGGAAAATTTTTAAAAATCTTCTTCTCTGAAATCACAGGGCCCAGAGCTTAGATATTTAGCTTGTAACAATGTTAAGTGGTCACCTATGTAAATCCTGCCAATCATGCCCCTGGGGTCCAAATGGGCAACACCCCGGGGCCCCTTAGCTCCTATAGACTCATAATGAAAAAAAAAAGCTTCAAAAATCTTCTTCTCTGAAACCACAGGGCCCAGAGCTTAGATATTTAGCATGTAGCAACGGCAAATGGTCACCTACATAATTCCTGCCAATCATGCCCCTGGGTTTGAAATGGGCCACGCCCCGGGGCCCCTTCGCTCCCATAGACTCATAATGGAAAAAAGCTTCAAAAATCTTCTTCTCTGAAACCACAGGACCCAGAGCTTAGGTATTTAGCATGTAGCAACGGCAAGTGGTCACCTACATAATTCCTGTCAATCATGCCCCTGGGGTCCTAATGGGCCACACCCCGGGGCCCCTTAGCTCACATAGACTCATAATGGAAAAAAAGCTTCAAAAATCTTCTTCTCTGAAACCACAGGGTCCAGAGCTTAGATATTTAGCATGTGTTAACGGCCAGTGGTCACCTACATAATTCCTGCCAATCATGCCCCTGGGTTTGAAATGGGCCACGCCCCGGGGCCCCTTTGCTCCCATAGACTCATAATGGAAAGAAAAAGCTTCAAAAATCTTCTTCTCTGAAACCACAGGGCCCAGAGCTTAGATATTTAGCATGTAGCAATGGCCAGTGGTCACCTACATAATTCCTGCCAATCATACCCCTGGGTTTCAAATGGGCCACGCCCCGGGGCCCCTTAGCTCCCATAGACTCATAATGAAAAAAGTAGCTTCAAAAATCTTCTGCTCTGAAACCACAGGGCCCAGAGCTGAGATATTTAGCATGTAGCATAGGCAAGTGGTCACCTACATAAATCCTGCCAATCATGCACCTGGGTTTCAAATGGGCCACACCTCGGGGCCCCTTAGTTCCCATAGACTCCTAATTGAAAAAGCTTCAAAAATCTTCTCCTCTGAAACCACAGGGCCCAGAGCTTAGATATGTAGCAGGTAGAAACGGCAAGTTGTCACCTACATAAATCCTGCCAATCATGCCCCTGGGGTCCAAGTGGGCCACACCCCGGGGCCCCTTAGCTTCCATAGACTCCTAATGGAAAAAAGCTTCAAAAATCTTCTCCTCTGAAACCACAGGGCCCAGAGCTTAGATATTTAGCAGGTAGCAATGGCAAGTGGTCACCTACATAAATCCTGCCGATCTTGCCCCTGGGGTCCAAATGGACCACACCCCGGGGCCCCTTAGCTCCCATAGACTCCTAATGGAAAAAAGCTTAAAAAATCTTCTCCTCTGAAACCACAGGGCCCAGAGCTTCGATATTTAGCAGGTAGCAGCGGCAAGTGGTTATCTACATAAATCCTGCCAATCATGCCCCTTGGATCCAAATGGACCACGCCCCGGGGCCCCTTAGCTCCCATAGACTCCTAATGGAAAAGAAGCTTCAAAAATCTTCTTCTCTGAAACCACAGGGCCCAGAGCTCAGATATTTAGTATGTAGCAACGGCAAGTGGTCACCTACATATTTCCTGATAATCATGCCCCTTTGGTGCAAATGGGCCACGCCCCGGGGCCCCTTAGCTCCCATAGACTCCTAATGGAAAAAAGCTTCAAAAATCTTCTCCACTGAAACCATAGGGCCCAGAGCTTAGATATTTAGCATCTAGCAACAGCAAGTGGTCATCTACATAAATCCTGCCAATCATGCCCCTGGGGTTCAAATGGGCCACGCCTTGGGGCCCCTTAGCTCCCAAAGACTCCTAATGAAGAAAAAAAACCTTCAAAAATCTTCTTCTCTGAAACCACAGGGCACAGAGCTTAGATATATAGCATATAGCAAAGGCAAGTGGTCACCTACATAAATCCTGCCAATCATGCCCCTGGGGTCCAAGTTGGCCACGCCCCGGGGCCCCTTAGCTCCCATTGACTCCTAATGGAAAAAAGCTTAAAAAATCTTCTTCTCTGAAACCACAGGGCCCAGAGCTTAGATATTTAGCATGTAGCAACGGCAAGTGGTCACCTACATAAATCCTGCCAATCATGCCCCTGGGGTCCAAATGGGCCACGCCCCAGGGCCCCTTAGCTCTCATAGACTCCTAATGGAAAAAAAGCTTCAAAAATCTTCTTCTCTGAAACCACAGGTCCCAGAGCTTAGATATTTAGCATGTAGCAACGGTTAGTGGTCACCTACATAAATCCTGCCAATCATGCCCCTGGGGTCCAAATTGGCCACGCACCTGGGCCCCTTAGCTCCCATAGACGCCTAATGGAAAAAAGCTTCAAAAATCTTCTTCTCTGAAACCACAGGGCCCAGGTTACCTCCATAAATGCTGCCAATCATGCCCCTTGAGCCAGAATTGACCACACCCATGGATGGACTTAAAATGGAAAAAAATTTAAAATGGACAAAAATATTCTTATGTGAAACCATAAGGCCCAGAGCTTAGATATTTAGCATGTAGCAACATGGAGTGGTTGCCTACATGATTCCTGCCTGAGTCTTGCCACTGGGCTTCAAATTGGCCAAATCCTGTGGCTTCTTAACTCCAATAAACTTATAATGGAAAAAAAAGCTTTAAAAATCTTCTTCTCTGAAACCATGAAGTACGAACCTTAGAGATTTAGTATATAGCAATATAAAATGGTTGCCTACATAAATCCTGCCAACCATGCCCTTTGGGTCAAAATTGACCTATGGACTTATACTGGAAAAAAAATCTTCTTCTCCAAAGCCATAAGGCCCAGAGCTCAGATATTTAGTATGTAGCAGTGTCAAGTGGTCTTCTATACTTATGATTTTCTGGTACACAGGTGAGCGATATAGGGCCATTGGGTCCTCTTGTTTGTTTATGCTAAGGTTTGACGTCCCCATCAACTCTATTAAGGTCATTTTGTAGACATTCATTCCGATTCTGTGAGAAATGCACAATAGAACTGAAAATTGTGAAGTATGCATGTTTTTCTTCCTTTCTTTCTTGTTGTGTGTTTGTCTACAGCGTGTATCCAACTTTCATCTAGAATTGAGCTACGTCGTGAGAAAACCGGACAATTGCACATGCAAAGCATCACCGCAGCCTGATCAGCGCCTTTAGTGTTTGTTGCTTTTTCCGTGTGTTTGCCTACATCGTGTATCCAACCTTTCTTTCATTCTATTTGTGTTACAGATTGAGCCCGTATGTCTGGTGTACGAATGTCATTTGACGTATCACCAGTAACAATTCTGTTTCTGTCTATTATTATTATTATTATTATTTATTATATTTTTGCAAAAGCACCCAATATCCACTAAAATGTCTCATAAGTATCCCTATATACATAAAATACCACCATAGGCCTCATAAATATCTTCCTTTCGTGGGAAAATCTTCCTTTCGCTGTTTAGCTATACCCGTTGGAAGCTTCCTTTCGCTGTTTAGCTATACCCGTTGTAACCTGGTAACGTCTACAGTTTTAACCATCGTGATGTAAACAGAACTTCCGCTAGGTGGCTACAGATATCTACTTAGAAAGAGCATAATTGATTGGTCGAGATTAACATAGCCAATAACTACCCGAGTTTCAAAAGTGACAGGTTTTCAGCAGCAACAGAAATGAAAGAGACTGAGCCAGGAAACAACTCCTTTTGCCAATTGGAACTTTTTGGATTTCTTTGCAATTCCATTGCGAAATTCCTATCGTATATCCGGCCGACCGTGAGCGGGCCCGAAAAGTACAGACTCAGAAATACAAAGGCGCTGATCAAAGGGTAGTCAGAACATCGGTAAAATCTAGTTTCAACAAAGTCCCTCATCCCTTTGTTTGGAGTCTAATACTTTCATTGGGGTTAGGTTCTTCTTTACATAAGTGGAATGGCAATGGCCGGGATTGATATAAAATTACAACACACCTTCCATTTAAGACGCCAAAGGATAATAAGCACAAATGTCATTACGAAAACACGCCTATTGAATTATATTGAAGATTTTACCAGAAAAATTCTGTTCAAAACATACATTGAGGGGACTCGTTCAAGTCACATCGCCGAGGCGGTTCTAACGAGTACTCACAATCCATGTTTGTGGGCAGAAATAAGAAAAAATAATGCGTACCCCTGTAAACCCCAGTTTTGTTTTACTGTATAAAAGTGTGGCATTTGAATCGATTTTACGTGTAGTTTAAACAAACAATTTGTTCAATCCACTTGAAAAGTTTCTATCTCGTCATCATGAAATAACTGAAATGTTGAAGCAAAGCAAAAACAGTTGGACGTCGGTGGTCCGGACCGGAGACAGGGCATCAGGCGCTTAAATCTTGAGGCCAAATCCGTCATTGACTATGAGGGCCAGACCCACCCGCGTGCAATGAGTTACCGTAACTGGGTAATTGACCATTCATGTAGTCTATCGTATAACATTTAATCATCACGAGAACACGCCTGTACAAATACATCGTAAATTTACCGCCGAATAAAAAAAAACAACAAAAAAAAAAAAACACGAAAATTTTAAGATAAAAAAAAAAATGATATTTTTATTATTTCTGCTCAAAATATAGGTCGTGGGTACTCGTTATAACGCAGCCCCTGCCAATCGGGGCTTGAAGAAATAGATGGGCTGCATGATGCTTCCACGCAGAGCTGATACCGACCCGCACACGAGTACTGGTAAACCGCTTACAGGATCTAAGCCTGCCCAGGCAAAGCGGTGCGAGTGTCGAACCGCCCATGCTTATAAACCCTATTGGTTTTATTGGGCGACAGGGCTTGAGATGTCATTTCATCTCAATGTCGGGTAAAAGTCCCACGAAATTGGAAGCAACGTCTCCAAAATGACTTTTACAGTGTTGACGGGGACGTTAAACCTCAAATCAAACAAACAAACTCGTTAGAACCGCCTCATCGAGCCGGTTCTATCGAGTAGCCACAATTTATATTTTAGAACAGAAATAAGAAAAATAAAGTTTAACCCTGTAAACCCCAGTTTTACCAGATAAAAGTGGTGTTCAAGGGTGTCATAATTATATAGTCATTTTTAGTGATGGTACGCATAAGTTTTTTTTTCCAAATGGTGGTAAGATAAGATTTATATTTCAAGGATATCAAAGGCAAACTGTGTAAAACGACTGGTGAGCCATGCACTGGCAGATGCTCTTCTTCAAAGATGGTACACATGGTGATGGCGGACATGCAGTGGTTCAGACCGACAACGGAAAAAGAACTGACTGATCTTCTCAAGCAATATGCTGGCAAAAATATACGATTTCTGTTTGGCAATACTTCAACAGGTTTGTGTTTTCATTAAAACAACACACCCATATGTCATAATGAACTATTTCGTGGCTCAAAAGGACATTAATTTTGCAAGAAAATCATGATTAATTTTTTCTGCATACATTACTGCATATATTACTATGTATGCTCGTTAGAACTGTGATGGTTCTAACGAGTACACCCAATATTTGTTCGGGGTAGAAAATAAGGAAAATGGAAAACATTTTGCACTATTTTAAATATCGCTTTTTCATATAAAGCAGGGGTTTAAAGATTGTTAATTACGCAGCTTGTGTCAATGTGTCATACCAAAGAAAGGAAGCAAAGATGAAAAAAATCTGCCTGCAATGAGTTTCGAACACGGGCAATTTTGGTCCTTAGGAAAACATGCCTATACAAATACATTGTAAGTTTTACCGCCGAAAAAAAAAGAAAAAAAAATACCTGAAAAATTGTGATATTTTCCTAATTTCTGCTCAAAATATAGATTGTGGGTACTCGTTAGAATCGCCTCGAAGAACCGCCTCACCGAGGGGTTACAACGACTATTCACAATCTATAGATAGAGCGAAACAATAAAAATAAGTTTTACCCGTCTAAGCCCCAGTTTTACTGTATACAATTAGAAGCCTCCGTGGTGTAGTGGTTACGCTACTTCGCCTTGTAAACCAGGGGTCGCAGGATCGACCCCGGGTTTCTCCAGACTTTCGGATGAGTCTTTAAACCGAGGTCCCGTCTCCGTATGACATTAGCTGTTGGTGGGACGTATACTCAAACACTCACTGTATACAATTGGGTTCATGGGGGTTAAAATTATATAGAAGTGTTTTCGTTATGTAAAAGTCAAGTGCTCAAACAACTGAGCAAAAGAATCATCTCCCTGGCGTAGCTGTCGGAGATTGGTTATTAACATATAAGCTTTACACAATCTACCGAGGTTGATTCTGGTCGTAATTCTCCCCTTCCCCTCTTCAAGGAAGTAAACCTGTATGTATTATGAAGTAATACCGTTTAGAAAAGTCCGACTCCCGGTCAAGTCTACATCTTACAACATTAAAGTCATAAGAAAACAAAGAAACATCCCAGTAGGAGCATGACGTTAATATGACATCACATCGACGTCGTTACAACTTCATGACGTTTATGCAACGTCACATTAACGTCGGTGCAACGTTATGACGTGGCACCGATGTTGATTTGACATTGCCCTAGCGACGCCGTGTGTCTGCTGAGATATGGCTGAAAAACTACCTATCTACAGTGGGGTTCGAATCCTGGTAGCTGGGGTGAATGTGCAATGCTGAACGCTGAGATTGGTTACAAAGATGTAAACTATGACCGACCTACTAAGGTAGATAATTTAATAGAGGAGCTGCTGGCCGTAATAGATGATAACTGATGACTTGATTGTGTCATAGCAATGGATTGAAAATAAAATATCGTTTACTATGAGGGCGGGTCAATACAAAACAGCCCAACTTATTTCTGGAATAGATCGATCTCTTAATGACGTCCACTGATATCCTTTTTCATGTTTGCGAATAGGTAATATTAACTAGGATCTAAGGCCGGAGAATAGGCGAGGTGCGGTGTTAGCTCGAAACCATTCCGCTCAACAGCATCCATTGCAATTTTGCAAGTATGGACTCTTGCATTCTCATCTTGGAGTAGAATCCCTTTGGATAGTTTACCCCAGCGTTTTTCATGGATCGTCGAGCAAATTTGCATAATATGTCGCTGTTATTGTACCTTTCTTTGCTAGAAAATAGAAGTAGAGGCAATGATCAGGAATCGATACAATTTACCCACAGTTCCCATCAGAGACACCAAAGGGAAAGAAACACAAACATGAAGCAACAGACCCCAAGGGAAACATCAACAGCGGAATGCCAAAAAGGACAGTTACTTTCCCACAAAATGGCCAAAAGGCTATCCAAAATAAAATAATATAAGCGACTCAAACACCCATAGACAAACCATAACAAAAATAAACCGCGACAGAAGAACCACCTTTGAACGGTCAGCGGAAATGAATTCCACGTGGGGGGGGGGGGGGCTTACGATGCCACAATCCTCGCCCTTACAATTCAACATAATAAATCCTTGAGCGTCCCAAAATACAGTTGCCATCACTTTCCCAGCAGATGAGTGCGTTTTGGACTTCTTTGGTCTCGGAGACACCTGCTCTATCCACCGGCGACTTTGAGTTTTATTCTCGCCAATCCTCGCCCTTACAGTCCAACATTATAAATCCTTGTGCGTCCCAAAATACAGTTGCCATCACTTTCCCAGCAGATGAGTGCGTTTTGGACTTCTTTGGTCCCGGTGACACCTACTCTATCCACTGGCGACTTTGAGTTTTATTCTCTGGCCCATAATAATGGACTCAGGTCTCATCTTCAGTCACCAGATGTGAAAGAAAATCTCCATTTCAACAATGCTCTGCATACTGATGCTCTGGTTGCCATTTGCTCGTCGTTAAGGGATTTTGGGACCTAACGGGCTGTTAGCCTGTGCATACCAAAGCGATCATGTACATTTGTTGAAACGCTACCATGTGAAATGTGTAATGCATTCGCTATTTCATCCACATTTATCAGGGTACATCAGATCGCGTACTTTGTTACACATTTCGTCATCGGTGGCATCTTATGGGCGTCCAGGCCTGGTTTCGTCTACTATAGACGTTCTGCCGCATTTGAATTCCCCAACCCATGTTTTATCTTGTGCATACGATGGTGCAGAAGACCCATAAACATTGCTCAACTCGCAATGTATTTCCTGACCTGTTTCCCTTTCAAATGCAAGTACCAAAATACATGGAGGATCTTACATGAGTGTCAGGCATTATTGAATTTATTAAACGAATTGAGGAAAAGGGATAAAGTGCGAGGCTTTGTCGAGCATTTTATCCCTTTTCCTCAACGAGTTTAATAAATTCAATAATACATGAGCACGAATGCAAGATTCTATTTATCATATGACATTTAAAACGCATTTTATTCACGATTGTTTACAAAAATGTCAATATTCCACCGTTAGTAAACGCGACGTCGTTAAGGACGTCGTACATGTAACGTTACGGGACGTATCTAGCTAATTTGCATATTTAATCCACTAGTGGATTATCGAAAATATTACATGGCGTTATTACACTCTCAGACGCGACGTCATATGATGAAGCACTGTACTCAACTTTTGACGAACAGCTTTCTTTGGCATCGCTAACCATGTTTGACGGTCAATTTCTTTAGAGTGAAATACACAATAAGAGTGAAAATTTGCCCTCATGCCTAAAACATGTATTGAAACAGAAACAAGGCATGCAAATTTTGACTGTCTTGGTCAATTGGAAATGGGATGTCTGGTTACTTATTGACTTGACCTCGTACATTCCCATGCCCCTCAATATAAAATGTCTTTGCAACACAGATGAACAAAACCATTCTATCATTGACATCATACATAAATACATTCAAATTGGCGAGTTTTATACATTTCTTATAAAATCGCCGCAAATGTGAGAATCGTGTTTATGGCCATTTCACTTTGCATTCATCACGAAAACACGCCTGTATGGTTTTGATCCCCTTGTACCCCACTTATATATAGTAAATCTAGGGTTTGCAGGGGTAAACCTTATTTTTCTTATTTCTGCTCTAAAATATAGATTGTGGGTACGCGTTAGAACCGCCTAGACGAGGCGGTTCTAATGTGTACCCACAATCTTTATTTTGAGCAGATTAAGAAAAAATATCACAATTTTTCATCTTAAATTTTTCCTTTTTCCGGTGTAAAAATTTGCAATGTATTTGTATGGGCGTGTTTTCGTAATGGTTGCATAGGCGCATTTTAACACGCATACAGTTTACATTTTGAGAAAATAAAATTGAATTGTACATATCAGTAATTTGTAGGCAAATAAAAAGTAGCCTTAGCGTTGATGGGTGTGTTATTCTGATATTTTCTAGGTGTGTACAGTGACGAAGGACCAAATAACTTTGACGTCGTCATTGACTTAGCCGGAATGAAGGAACTTTATGGAATATCTGTAAGTAATATTTACCCTTGTCCGGCTCAACCATTATATGCACTTTCTTTTGCAAACTATAGTTTGGAAGACATCCGATCAATATATACATTTGCCCCCGCCCATCGGGGCTTGAAGAAATAGATGGACTGCATGATGCTTCCACGCAGAGCTGAAACCGACCCGCACACGAGTACTGGTAAACCGCTTAGAGGATCTAAGCCTTCCCGGGCAAAGTGGTGCGAGTCGGACCGTCCATGCCTATTGGTTTCATTGGGCGGCAGGGCTTCAGATGTCATTTCATCTCATTGTCGGGTAAAAGTCCCACCAAATTGGTAGCAGCGTCTCCAAAATGACCTTTACAGTGTTGACGGGGACGTTAAACCTCAAATCAAACAAACACAATCAATAATTACATTATTTATCATCCGATAGGAATAAACTTCATTAGGAAAGCTGATTGATTGAACGTGAAAAATGAGTGTGGCAAAAGCAATTTATTCAGTAGGAGAAGAGCTGAATTTTTGAGCGCGGTAAGCATCCACATAGTTTATGCAGAATTCTTGACAATCTTTTATTATGTTTGTTTGTTTGATTTGAGGTTTAACGTCCCCGTCAACACTGTAAAGGTCATTTTGGAGACGTTGCTTCCAATTTCGTGGGACTTTTACCCGACATTGAGATGAAATGACATCTCAAGCCCTGTCGCCCAATGAAACCAATAGGGTTTATAAGCATGGACGGTCCGCCTCGCACCGCGGTTCCTGGACAGGCTTAGATCCTCTAAGCGGTTTACCAGTACTAGTGTGCGGGCCGGATTCAGCCGGATTCAGCTCTCCTTCATGAGGCGGTTCTAACGTGTACCCACAATCTATATGTTTAGCAGAAATAAGAAAAATGTCATTTTTTTTCATCTTACAATTTCGTTTGACGGCGGAAAAAATTGCAATGTGTTTGTATAGGCGTGTTCCTTGACACAAAGTTTCTTCATACAGACAGAACAAATAATCGAGTGAATTGCTGATGCTTCTTTCATGCTGATATTTGTCTCCTATGAATGGGTGCATTATCCCACTTTGTCGAAAAAAGGATTTTACTGAACATGAATTAGGAAAAAAAACATAACTAGCACAATAAACAGCTTCAGATCTGCTGTTTTTTTTCCAAACATGTCATGAATACAACGGTTTATAAAACTATAAAGGGTTGCCTTTTGAAGCAAACACACACACACACACACACACACACACACACACACACACACACACACACACACACACACACACACACACACACACACACACACACACACACACACACACACACACACACACGAAAGAAAAAAGAACCAAGCTTTCTGGGCTAAACCAGCTGGTTTCGGTCAATTAGGCCTTATCAAAGACACTTGTCTATCAATTGTGTAGACGCGGTATTGGTGCGATGAAATGTGGGGTTCGCCAAAGTAAATGTTGCTTAAGTTTAAACGTATTTATTTAAAAGAATTGTTTTACAAATACGGTATAGACATTCTTGCACACCAGACAAGGAAATCCATGATTTTACCCTGGGATAGAAATTTATGTTCTGACCCTGGTGTTCCGACCCAAAATCGATTATAATCGCGTGTTTGATAAATGCACTGGTTGATTACGACCACGTATGCGCCGTCGTTATGGTTGACGTCACAGCAACGTCACTAAACATTCCTGCAGTGTCAACACAATATGGCGGACGTTGGTAAACCAAAGTGAAGTGACTGCATCATTAATAATCCGCTTTAAGAAATGGAAGGTATGCAAGAAAAAGAATCCAATATGGGTGTGAGGGGTGGATAGAATAATCCGTCACTCGGGATCACTGTCCGACATCACTCTGCAAGCCTCGTGATGCCAGACAGTGTCCCTCGGGTCGGATTTTTCCATCCACCCCTCACACCCATATGAGATTCTTATATGAAACAACAACTTAGGATTAAAACGGAAGCAATACGCTTATCCTGACTCTACTCAGACACTTTGATTATGCTTATTTACTGTCCTTGTTTGACAATAGGAAAAATATCAATGCTTTAGCAGAATATAAGAATCCATCAATACTGTTTATGTAGGATACGTGCATTATTCGGCTTCAAAATTCGCACCGAAAAAATCAGCTCCTTAACACTTGCACAACTAAGAATGGTTTGATTTAAATTTAAAATTAAACTTGAAGGTCGCGCACTCAGCGTAGGAGAAATCAAAGGGTCAACAAAAATGTAAACAGACAAATAAGCAACAACTGAATAATGTATTGTCTTAAAATTTTCTTTCAAACTGTTCAGTTGATTGAATTTTAACTTTTATTGGAAATAAAAATATATTTTAAATAAAAAATAATCAGTTTAATAGTATCGATTCCTGATCGTTGCATTCACTTCTATTTATACAATGAATTTTACTAAATAGTTCATGTGCAATGAATTCAACGTCCTGATGTGATAGTCGGCTGAAGATAGAATACTGCGGTCATTAACTAATCACTATTCATGGCTGGGTTTGAAGTGCTCTGCCCGCCGTAGAATAGCGGGGCAATTACTTAAAATATGCTCCATGTGTGCTTCTGTTTACGAATTGAATGTCTCTATTTTTCAGTTTGATACCGACATTATACTGGGGTCTGCTCTGTCATTATCAAATTTGGTAGATATTTGCAATCGAACTTCACAGGAACCAGATTTAGTGTATCTGAAAGAATGTGCAAACCTGTTTTCACGTGTTGCCAACCTTCCGATCAGAAACGTAAGTTTCAACGTTGATTGTCTTTTTATTGCATAATTTTGATCGGGGTTAGATGAATTAGAGTTGAATGCAAGATTTAATATAGTCGTTATCTAATAGAAAAAAGTACCATCACGAAAATACGCCTATATAATTTTTACCCCCTCTAACCCCACTTTTATACAGTAGAATTGCGGTTTAGAGGGGTAAACATTATTTTTATTATTTCTGCTCTAAATATAGATTGTGGGCACTCGTTAGAACAGCCTCGATGAGGCGGTTCTAACGAGTACCCTGGGCACTCGTTAGAACAGCCTCAATGAGGCTGTTCTAACGAGTACCCACAATCTATATTTTGAGCAGAAATAAGAAAAAATATCACAATTTTTCATTTGAAAATTTTCGTTTTTTTTCGGCAGTAAAATTTACAATTTATTTGTATAGGCGTCTTTTCGTAATGAGCAGCAAGACTCACTACGGGTTGGTATATTTTGGACAGTTAAACAAATGAAGTTGAAAGGAAAAGAAATACCTATGCCAATGATCCTCTATCAAAGAATGTACGGATGCGGGGTTCGGTCAATTATCTGAAAGAGCCATCATCTCGGAAAAACGCCTATATAATTTTGACTCCCTTTAACCCCACCTTTACACAGTTAACCTGGGGTTTACAGGAGTATACATGATTTTCTTATTTCTGCTCAAACTATAGATTGGTGGCGTTTCTAATGGCTTTCCCAAATCTATGTTTTATGCAGAAATATGAAAAATATCGTATTTTTTTATTTGGAATGTTTCGTGTTTTATTTTTTGTGTGGTAAATTCTTCAATATATTTGAATAGGCTGGATTTCGCAATGATGTTATAAGCATTGAGGAAACCTCTACTGGTTACCAAACCTTCACAAAAGACCGTACAAAGTTCGTTTCCTCGCTACTTCTAGTTCATGAATGACAACGGAATTGTCAAAACTTTTGTCTCCCCCAATAACTGCTGTTAAAAACCATTTAATACAATATTGCGAAAACGTGTATGAAATAAATGGTTAGAATCTTTTTTGGTCAATTAAAAACTCCGCTGAGGTCTTAAATAAACTTAAATGCAAAGGTTTTCGAGTATCTAGTTTGTCTACATATGACTTCTACATCCTTTGTAACACTCTATCGCATAATATGATAAAATTTAAAGTGATTGATTTAATTCAACGAACATCTATTCGTGAGGGGTCACAATATTTAGCTTGTAATAAACACGCATTTCTTACATCTGAAGTACATAAAATCATACTTTATGGTCACGTCAAAACCCTTCTGATGCCCTAACGTACCTTTTGGATAAAATCTTTATAAGATTTGGAAATAAGACCTATTTCCCTCTTTAATTGCACGCCGGTGGGTCAGGCCTCAGATTCTATGACGGCTCCAACGTAAAGGCTTATTGAAAATTAAAGAGATAATGTTGGTTGGTGCCTGATGCTCTGTCTCTGGTCGGGCTCATCGGAGTCTAACTGTTGGTTTTCTTTTGCTCCAGCATTTCAGTGGTTTCTTGCTGTCGAGTCCTCACCGTTGTCTCACCTCTGTGGTTCTTTGATTTCTGTGTTCACGGAGATGTTGCACTGATGAGTTAGGAGGCCTTCATGCGGACTGAACAAATTATTTGTCTAAATCGCGACGGAAGTAAGGGCGAGGATTGTGGCCACGTAAAATCGATTTAAGCCCCCCAGTGGAAATCTTCCACTGACCGTTCCAAGGCGGCTCTTCTGTGGCGATTTATTTATGTTGTTGTTTGTTACTTACTGTGTGTATCACTTGTGTCTTTTAATTTTGGATGACCATATGGCCATTTTGTGGGAAAGTATCTGTCCATATGGCCTTCCTTTGTTTAGGTTTCCATTATGGTCTGGTCGCTTAATGTTTGTATTTCTTTCCCTTTGTTGTCTTTTATGGATGGAGTAAGTTAATTGTATCAATTCCTGATCTTTGTTTTACTTCTACTATAGACAAATTGTGGGTATTCCGATGCAAACTAACTGTGCGCCTCTGGTTGCAGATCTGTTTTATATTTTCTTACAAGCGAAATTTGTTGCTGTCTCTCTCTCTGATGAAACTTAGGCTGATGTAATTGGTGCGTTTAATTCAACATCTGGCTATCTGGATGATTTACTTGATATTGACAATTTATATTTGAGCAAATAGTTGACAAGATTAATCCCCATGAACTATAGCTGAAAAGGGCTAATTATTTGGGTACGGCAGCAGCCTTCTTAAATTTGGATCTGTCGGTCTCTAATGGTGTAATCTCATCTAAGATACACGACGAACTTTTATATTGTACATTTTCCGTTCTTAGACGGGGATACCTCCCGTTCTCTTGCATATGGAGTTATATTTCTCAACTTATTCGTTTCGCAAGAGTTTTACCTTATGTTGATGGTTTTAATTATCGGAATTTACTGCTAAGCTTCTAAACAGGGCTATCGGTATCATACACTTAGGAAATTATTTTCTAAATTTTATCGACGGCACTCGACCTAGTTAAAAATACAAAGTTAATTTGAAAACTGTAAATAACACCGGAATGTTAAGTTAAAATAATCAACGAGAACAATATCGCTGTTAATCAAAACCAACCAAACGCAGCGCATTTCCGGCGATTTTCTAGTTTTTAGGCTAATTCGTTATTTTAGTGGTACTGATTATTTGTATTGGTTATGAACATTCTGTAATGTTTTATGCATTAAATAATTTGTTATTGTTTGCAAATAATTTGCTATTGTTAATAGTTGACTTTTCTTTCTGTCCGTTTGAAGCTAGAACTATTACATTATGGCTGATAAGTATTTCGTCTACATTTATGTCTCTATATCCTTACGTATTTGGTCACCCCAATATGATAGGGCATTTTAAAGTTTGCATCCCTTGGATACCTTTGGGAATGCTAAGCAATAACCTTCTGCATTTCCGGCCTTAGATATATGCGCAGAATTTCAAGTTTTATTTTGTTAATCTTTTTCATTTTAACAGAGATCTACCTGGGCGGGAAACATAGTTATGAAACATAAACACCGTGACTTTCCATCCGATGTGTTTGTCATCTTACAGATTTTGAAAGCAAACATTTGGCTGGGTATGTAGTCTTTCATTTATATTTTATTTATTTATTTTTTGTATTACTTTTCTTGAAAAAAAATAAACAGACCTTGTCTGTTTGATGATATAAGATTAATAATCATGATTAAGTTTTAACCTTGTCTGTTTGATTAGATAAGTGGAATAGTCATAATTAAGTTTTAATCAAAGAAGTTCAAATCTGAAAAACAAAGCAAGTATGTAACTATATATATTTGGTACCAAACTCTACACTTTTTTTCTGTTCGTGTTTTTTCCCATGATTTTGAGTCAGCTCATTACTTTTAACTCACGTGAGCCTTTGACTCACTAATGTGCTAACAGCATGTGCCTAGGCCCCGTTGTTGTTGTCTGTCGCCTGGTGTCTGTCGTCCGTTGCTGTTGTTTGTCAATATTTTCAAATATCTCCGAAACTTGTAAGTCGATGTAAGTAAAATTTCATATAGTAAGTAGAAGTAAAACAAAGATAAGGAATCGATACAATTAACTTACTCCACCCAGCAAAGACACCAAAGGGAAAGAAACACAAACATTAAGCGACCAGACCATAATGGAAACCTAAACAAAGGAAGGCCATAAGGACAGTAACTTTCCCACAAAATGGCCATATGGCCATCCAAAATAAAAAGACATAAGTGATACACACAGTAAGGAACAAAGAACAACATAAATAAATCGCCACAGAAGAACCGCCTTGGAACGGTCAGTGGAAAGATTTCCACTGGTGGGCTTAAATCGAGTTTACGTGGCCACAATCCTCGCCCTTACTTCCGTCGCGATTTAGACAAATAATTTGTTCAGTCCGCATGAAGGCCTCCTAACTCATCAGTGCAACATCTCCGTGAACACAAAAGGGGACTTCATTGCTTATGGGAAGCGAAAGTTTGTACAGAAAGTCCATGTCACATGACCAAGATGGTCGCCATGATCAAATATGGGGAAACTCATTCAAACAGTTTCTTTTATAGATACAATAGAAGTGTCAATGATCAGGAACCGTCCCAATCACCTCAAACCTACCAGGCGTCAAAGGGAAAGAAGTACATAAACATAAAACAACTTCACCATAATGAAAATTTCAGAAGCGGAAAGCCAAAACTCTTTTCGTTATAATGGCCAAACGGCTACACCACCCCCCCCCCCCTTAAAAACGATAGTCGCAATACATACATGCAAAGACGAACTATAAGAATAATAAAGCACAACAGAAGAGCCGCCTTCGAACTGTCAGTAACACGTTATCTACTGGGGGCAACCAAGTAAAAATATCATTCTTGTGCATGTGTGATCTCACTTTATCATATGACGTCGCATGAGAGTGTAATAACGTCATGTAAAAAAATCGATAAGCCACTAGTGGATTAAACCAGTGCTTCAGCTGAAGTGCACGACCCGCCGGATGCTTTTAGCTTTATGAGTGTTACCGTATATGGGTATGGCGGCCATTTTGATCATGTGACCTGGACCTAAAACGGTTCCCCCAATAAATGCGCCTTATCGTAAGGAGCAAAAATATATCTTATACTTTAGTACTGTATTCTGAATCGTTTGCAGGATAAAATGCATTCTCACATTTTCCAATACAAAAGCATATGTGTCAAAGATTGACCTAGGCACAAAGAAGGTCAAGGTCAACCCAGGGTCACCATTCTAGCAATTTATGATGGGCCTACGTCCCAGATGCCATTTATCAAGTTTCGTGGAAATCTGCCCAGTGGTTCTGGAGAAGACTATTTTTTGAAGGGTTTTTACTATATATGGCTTGGCGGCCATTTTGGTCATGTGACCTGGACCCCATGAGCAAATTTTGGTTTCCCCCATCCCATAAAAGCTCCATATGAAATTTGACTTCAATCGGCCCAAACGGTTGCCGAGGAGAAGCAGTTCGAAAATTTTCACATGTTTCGCCTCTGCGAGGCTATTCTAAATGGAATGTAATATTTCGCAAGTTCATTGGTTAGATCTCATTGATATATATCCGTATGCCAAAAATTGTTTAAATATTCCAAGCGGTTAAGTCTTTCTCACCAGTTTTCACAAAAGGGTTACGGACGGACGCACAGACAGACAGACAATATATTGCTTGGCGACCATTTTGGTCATGTGAGCTGGACCCCATGAGCAAATTTTGGTTAGCCCCATCCCATAGAGGCTCCATATGAAATTTGACTTCAATCGGCCCAACGGTTTCCGAGGAGAAGCAGTTCGAAAATTTTCACATTTTTCGCCTCGGCGAGGCTATACTAAATGGAATGTAATATTATACAAGTTCATTTGTTAAATCTCATTGATATCTATCAGTATGCCAAAAATTGTTTAAATACTCCGAGCGGTTAAGTCACTATCAAAAATTTTCACAAACGGGTTATGGATTTCTCGCCTCGGCGAGGTTATACTAAATGGAATGTAATATTTCGCAAGTTCATTGGTTATATCTCATTAATATCTATCAGGATGCCAAAAATTGTTTAATATTCCAAGCGGTTAAGTCACTATCACCAATTTTCACAAACGGGTTACGGATTTTTCGCCTCGGCGAGGCTATACTAAATGGAATGTAATATTTCTCAAGTTCATTGGTTAGATCTCATTGATATCTATCAGTATGCCAAAAATTGTTTAAATATTCCAGGCGGTTAAGTCACTATCACCAATTTTCACAAACGGGTTACGAACGGACAGACAGATCATATATGGCTTGGCGGCCATTTTTGTCATGTGACCTGGACCCCATGAGCAAATTTTGGTTTCCCCCATCCCATAGAGGCTCCATATGAAATTTGACTTCAATCGGCCCAACGGTTTCCGAGGAGAAGCAGTTCGAAAATTTTCACATTTTTCGCCTCGGCGAGGCTATACTAAATGGAATGTAATATTTCGCAAGTTCGTTGTTTAGATCTCATTGATATCTATCAGTATGCCAAAAATTGTTTAAATATTCCAAGCGGTTAAGTCACTATCACCAATTTTCACAAACGGGTTACGGATTTTTCGCCTCGGCGTGGCTATACTAAATGGAATGTAATATTTCGCAAGTTCATTGGTTAGATCTCATTGATATCTATCAGTATGCCAAAAATTGTTTAAATATTTTAAGCGGTTAAGTCACTATCACCAATTTTCACAAACGGGTTACGGACGGACAGACTGACAGACCATATATGGCTTGGCGGCCATTTTGGTCATGTGACCTGGACCCCATGAGCAAATTTTGGTTTCCCCACTCCCATAGACACACTGGTCAATACATACGTACAGGCTGCGTAGCGGTCGCATAGGCTTCGTATTTTGGACGCATAGGCTTCGATGAAAAATGGCGGATGACAGTTCGTCAATGCAGGTAAGAAACTATTTTTACGTTAATCTAAATGTTGCGTTGCATTGCCCGATACTGACATCTGCCTTACGGACCACTTTATTAATGTGCGGCTTTGTCTGTTGCAAGAAAAAAAAAGAAAAACGGAATATAGAAAAATAGACCCCAAAAGAAATTTGTCAGTCAACACAGATTCACCTGTATTTTCACTTTGGTCAGGTCGCCCTATGTAACTACACGTTTTTGGCTGGTGTTCTGGCCGATAAATTGTGAATAACGATAATGAAATCGAAAAGCTAATATGCAACTTTCGTAATATCTTTTGCGAAAAATAAAAATCTTGATATTTCGATACAACGCGAATAGCTTCGTTACCTATTACAACGCAGAGGCTGCGAACAAAATTTGAAAGCCCTGTTTTATGTAGAATAATAGCGAATGATATTAAATTAATGTCGAGGAATCAGTCAACCAGCTTTAGTCGGTGATGCTAAAGACATTTTGTATCATTTATACCGAAAACCTTTTTAGTCCCAGCTATGCAAATTCATGTACAACATTTTGATTCGAATGCACAAAATCTGTCAATCTACAATTATTTACACCGCCTTTCATAAACTCGGCAAGTCCTCGTCAAATCTGTTAAGTATTAAACTAAATAATATTTGCACTGTATAAATTTCTGTCGTGTTTTTCTTTTACAAAGCACGTGGCTTCGCAGGTTGCAGAGATGGGAAGACGCATTACGAAAACACGTCTATTAAAATACCACTAAAAAGATAAAAAGCTTTCAGATAAAACATTCTGATAGTTTTAATATTTCTGCTCAAGACATAGTGTGTGGGAACTTGTTACAACCGCCCGGACCAGGGGGTTTTAACGCGTATCCACAATCTGTGTTTCTGAGAAGAAATAAGGAAAACAACGTATATCCCTTTAAAGCTCAGTTTTACTATATAAAAGTTGGATTTAAGGGGGTCAGAATTACATAGGCATGTTTTCGTAATTCTTCGACTTCTATTTAAATACTTGAATCGAAAACCTGCAGCTCCTACAAAACTTCAGCAAAGGTCCATTAATCGCGCCTGCACTGGCTGATCCGAGTCTCCGTTTCCGACAAGAGAAGCATTTGCTCATTAAACAGTAAACGTATAAGCTAATTCTAGCCTTTGTAGGATCAAAGAAGAAAAAAAATGCAAGACTTTTCTTAATCTCAGATCTGTTTTCAATCTCTGTCCTTGCATCATAATTTTTTTGCTAACCAGGCTGTCTTCTGCAACATAGCCTATCAGAATCTGAATTTCATAGTGACTTAGAATATAAATTCAGAAAAATACTTGCTTGCAATGATTTCAGTACCCCATTTCGTGAAATCATTCTTCGATATAATAAGATAAGGTAGAAAAAATTGTTTTTTGCTTTACGGCCCTTTCATAACTCTAAGACGGCTCCGGCCTAAAGATTTACTTTTTTAAGAAAGTCTGTCGGCTGGATGCTTATTTATGGATTTAAACTGCTTCCTTTAACCCTTATACAATTTAAAGCAAAAAGTAAAGACCTTGATAAGACGCTGCGTTTGGCCCTTCAATTCATGTAATTTGAGCAAACAGTGTGGAGCCTGATTAGACGCTGCGTTTTGCGGCATTAGATATGGACATACACTGTTTGAAAAGCCCAATCTATGACCTATGGATTGCCGTATTACGCAGCGCGCTGACCTCTCTTCGATAAAAATAAACGCTGCTGTTTCTATATACAAGTTACCTGAATTTCCGACAAATCAGTGATAATCACGTAGACTTAAGCACTGTAGAGCTACTTGCACTTTTTTACTTTGTGTCGATTGATAAATAATCGACCCAAAAACTAGTATTTTTGCAAGTATGCTTTATATGTGAGGGTTTGAGATGTAATTTCGTCTCAGTGTCGGGTAAAAGTCCCATAAATTCGGAAACAATGTCTCAAAAATGACCTGAATTATGTTGTCGGTGACATTAAGCTCAACACAAACAAAAAGGTTCCACTTAGTCATGCGCTGTGACATGAGAGGATTCTCTACCAATAATGAATTGACATACAACCGTTCGTTAGGGATACCAACCTAGGCCGAATTCATCTGGAGTCAATGGCTAGCTTTGGCTACTTTGGTTGCTGTTTCATTTTCCTATATCACGCCAACGGCAAGGGTCAAAGTTAGGCAAATCCATAAACACCCAATCAAAAATGAAGACTGCTACCTCCATTTTAAGAGTGGTCACGGGTTCGCATGCGTGGAAAACCGGACGAATCAACCGTAAGAAAACCTTAATTGTAAAAACGCCCCTGTTTATACTTTCTGCTGCAACTTCTTAAAGGTTTTTTTTTCTCTCTTTTTTTAATAATATTTTCGCTTATAGGCAAACAGTGTGGACCAAGATCAGACTGGATTAGGAGCAGTCTTAGATTGGTCCAGGTGACATTTAAAGAAAGCAGCAGATGACTAAGCAGACGACAATTTTTGTGATTGACATGTAAGATAGCTATCTTCAGAGCTGCTGTTTCCCTCACTAAATTCCTGATCACAAGTTTCAGTGGACTCAAATATATAAGGCTGAATATCTAAATTGATGTCCCCTCAAAGAGTGGCCAGTTCTTGCTTATTTTGCTCCATTTTAAGCTTCTGTTTTAAACTTCAACATTGCTACATATGCATATTCAGTACACAGCAAGCTTCTAGATTCCTCATGGATGACGTCAGGGCAGATCTGTGGTTAATTGGAATTTTCAAGGTCAGTTCAGTAGCAGAGTAAATGGCTGGAGATTACACAGTGATAAAACCCTTATCAGACCACTTAGTAACCTACAGTATTCAGTAGAAGAAAGGGTTTATTTATGTTTACCTATTTATTGTAACAGATTATCGCTTTCCTGTCTCCTTTAACAGATTTTATGAAGACAAACTTACCAAGTTTATGAACAGTAGTGTACATTGACAGATGTTCTGCATTACTTATATTTCCTTATTTCTTCTCAGAAACACAGATTGTGGATACGCGTTAGAACAGCCTGGCCCGGGCGAGCAGAAATATCAAAACTATCAGGATGTTTTATCTGAATGTTTTTATTTTTTAGTGGTATTTTAATAGGCGTGTTCCCATCTTTGTAACCTGTCCGTCGTAAATTCCGAAGGCACGTGCGTTGTAATAAAAAGCACGACAGAAATTCATACAGTGCAAATATTATTTGGCTTAATACTTAACAGATTTGACAAAAAACTTAACAAGTTTAAGAACGGTACTGTAAATAATTGTAACTTTACAGATTTTGGCATTCGAATCATAATGTTGTATTTGCATAGCTGAGAATGAAAATGTGTTTGGTATAAATGATACAGAATGTCTTTAGCATCACCAACTAACGCTGGTTGGCTGATTTCTCGACATTAATTTAATATCATTCGTTATTATTCTACATAATTCAGGGCTTTCAAATTTAGTTCGCAGCCTCTGCGTTGTAATAGGGAACGAAGCTACGTTCGTTGTATCGAAATATCAAGATTTTTCTTTTTCGCAAGAGATGTGACGAAAGTTGCATATTAGCTTTTCGATTTCATTATCATTATTCACAATTTATCGGCCAGAACACCAGCCAAAAACGTGTAGTTACATAG
The DNA here is from genome assembly GCA_963580285.1 of Lucinisca nassula. Lineage (NCBI taxonomy): Eukaryota > Metazoa > Mollusca > Bivalvia > Lucinida > Lucinidae > Lucinisca > Lucinisca nassula. The sequence goes on along the minus strand of OY757021.1, from coordinate 64,665,093 downwards.
GGCGACCGGGCCAAAGTGAAACTACAGGTAAATCTGTCTGGAATGCCAAATTTCTTTTGGGGTCTTTTTTTCTATATTCCGTTTTTCAAACTTTTTCTTGCAACAGACGAAGCTGCACATTAATAAAGTGGTCCGTAAGGCAGATGTCAGTATCGGGCAACGCTATACAACATTTAGATTAACGTAAAAACAGTTCCTTACCTGCATTGACGAGCTGTCATCCGCCATTTTTCATCGAAGCCTATGCGTCCAAAATACGAAGCCTATGCGACCGCTACGCAGCCTGTACGTATGTATTGACCAGTGTGATAGAGGCTCCATATGAAATTTGGCTTCAATCGGCCCAACAGTTTCCGAGGAGAAGCAATTCGAAAACTTTCACATTTTTCGCCTCGGCGAGGCTATACTAAATGGAATGTAATATTTCGCAAGTTCATTGGTTAGATCTCATTGATATCTATCAGTATGCCAAACATTGTTTAAATATTCCAAGCGGTTAAGTCACTAACACCAATTTTCACAAACGGATTACGGACGGACAGACAGACTGACAGACTGACAGATTGACCGATTGACTGAATGACAGAATGACACGGTGATTTTAGGGCACTCTTAGAAAATCAACCGACTTCAGTCGGTCGCTTTTTCTGCGGGTCGTGCAATATGCAAATTAGATAGATACGCCTCGTAACATTACATATACAACGTCCTTAACGACGTCGCGTTTACTAATTTCGGAATAGTGACATTTTTATAAAACAACCGTGAATAAAATGCGTTTTAAATATCATATGATAAATAGAATCTTGCATTCGTGCACATGTATTTTCGAATTTATTAAACTAATAAATTCAATAAAACATGAGCACTCATGTAAGATCCTCTATCACATCTGGCATGATCAAAATGTGTATATATTCAAATGATACACTGTATGCCTTATTTCGACTTAGGTTTCGACGCAGAACCGGTGAAGATCAGTGATTTCTTAGATTATGACATCAACGGCAAAGTGATCATAGCTTTCTCCTTCACCACACTCGATGCTGATGAGATGATCAAGTTCTACAAGGTTACTCCAAGAGCACAGGTAGACGGGTGTTCATTTCACTGTTAATTTCGTGAAAACATGTACAGTAAAATTCCTATATTAAGACCATATTTGGGACTGTTCAAAAGCGGTCTTTAAGACCACTTTTGAACACTTCTAAAGGTTGTCTCTCAATAGGAGACAAAATGTGTAGATAAATTCCTACATTAAGACCATCTTTATGAATGTTCAAAAGTGGTCTTTAAGACCACTTTTGAACAGTTCCAAAGGTGGTCTCTCAATAGGAAACACAATGTGTAGAAAACACAAAGAAAGAATAACTGAAATCTTCTCAATAAGCTTTTAAAAACAGATTAAGTCTTAAATTTAGGTGGTCTTAATAGCGGCATTTTATTGTATTTGATTACAGTTTCATTATTTCTATTTGGACTGTTGTCTTGCTAAAACCATTGCATTTAATATTTCTATGTTTGTACACCTTTACATTTGAAACTGTCGTTTGAGCCAATGAGATATAATCTTCGTTTGCTAATGATTCTGTGTCCACTATATTCCTTTCGGAGTGCGTGACGAACGGAGTGGACTCGAGAAGATGATTTGAGACAAAATACAAAATCTATGATAGTGCGCGACCAGCAAAGTTTCAGACGAGCATACATATACCCGAGGTCTTATTAGTGTTTACGTTGTTGCTATCAGACACCCATAGCTTCTCGGCAACTCTAAGAGCAGCAAATAATGGCTCTGTGTGAACAGGGTCCCCCAGATGGAATTCGTTTCCGCTGACCGTTCCAAGGCGGTTCTTCTGTCGCGGTTTATTTTTGTTATGGTTTGTCTTTAGGTGTTTGTGTCGCTTATATAATTTTATTTTGGATAGCCTATTGGCCATTTTGTGGGAAAGTAACTGTCCATTTGACCTACCACTATTGATGTTTCAATTATGGTCTGTTGTTTCATGTTTTTGTTTTTTCCCTTTGGTGTCTCTGATGGGAGCTGTGGGTTGATTGTATCGATTGCCTCCACTTCTAGTTTTCATATGCACTTTGGTCATTGTCATTTCTGGTACCACCTGTCTTCTTGTAGGTATTGCCAGGTTGTGACTAATTACGAAATCACGCTTATACAAATACATTGTTACCGCCGAAAAAAAAAACACGAAAATTTTATGATGATTACGAAAACACGCCTATACAAATACACTGCAAATTTTACCACTGTTAAAAAATGAAACATTTAAGATGGACAAAAGGTGATATTTTTAATTAATTCTGCTCAAAATATAGATTGTGGGTACACTTTAGAAGAAAGATAATGTTTACCCCTGCAAACGCCAGTTTAACTATATAAAATAGGATTCAAAGGGATCCGAATTATACAGGCGTGTCTTCGTGATGTATTTGACTTTTCATAGCCGGGCTGTCATTTTAACCATTTTCTTGCTGAATAAATAACTTTCTTGACAATCAATTACTGCAATAATTTTATATTAATAATGTACTCGTTAATGCCACGAACTACAAGACAAACTGCAGATCTAGATCCGATGACTTCTTCAGAAGCGATCAAATCTGGATTTACGCTGTTTGCAAAGATAGGGGTTGTCGCGTCCAGTATGACAAGGGTTAACACACTTATGCTATGAGTATGGAGGATATTGACAGAGCTGCGATAAATCTGTGGCAGTGTGAGGAATATCCCATCTGCCATTATTTCTCAAGAACAAGCTCAGTAAAACTGAGTGTAACTTCAAACGAGCCCATTGTATTTCGATTCTTTGGTAAGATTCTATGAAGATCACATCTGCTGTTATTCTGCCGGTTGTCAGCCATTAAATATCTCCTCACAAATCAGAAGATTTTATTTTATATCTGTAGATCTCGGCCAGTTGTTCAGAGCATTGTTTCTCTTGATGTTTTTGGCAAAATACTAGCCTACATTTATTTGCTATATTACATGTTGAAAAGTGTATATATATGTAAACTAACGCCATCGTTTGTTTTGACACAATTTGTCAATGAGTTTTGCATTTGTGGACTGAGTTGCTGTCAATTCGTACTGCAATAATTCCGATTATCCATCACAATGTGCATTTCGACCGGTTTGATTGGGCTAAATAAAAGTTTAATTCTTCGATAGATTCCATTAGCAAGAATCTCAGAATCTCAGACCTATTTCACACAGTGACAGGTAGTAATATAACCTGACGTGAAGAGTACGTTTAGAACCCAAGCGTAACGTCATTGTATATGGAGTGATATCAGCTGCGTTCGATTAAAAGATGGAAAACGATTGAAAATGTAAGTTTTAGAAAACAAATAAACTGAACGTAAGGATTTGACGTTTTTTTTTGTTTGGGTTTCTTTCCATCACGTGAACAAGTCCGTGAAATGAAGACCCCCTACACCCCACTTTATATAGAGAAAACTGGGGTTTACGGGGGTATATACTATTTTTCTTATTTCTGCTCCAATACATAGGTTGTGGGTACTCGTTAGAACCGCCTCACAGAGGCGGTTCTAACGAGCACCCTCAACCTATGTTTTGAACATTTATAACAAAACTATTAAGGAATTTCATCAGAAAATTAGACATTTTGGAGGTGTGAAAAATGCACTATGTCGCACGGGTGAGTTATCGTAATGCAAAGACTGCAGCTACCCATTGAATAATCATTCCGCCGTGGTCGTTGGTAAGTTCATTCTTACGTTTTCGAAAGAATAACTAAAATTTACCATTTCGGTGGCATTTTTAATATTTCAATGACTGTTACGAGATGGAATAGGAAACCTCTCTGGTGCTTATGCACATCTAAATTATTTTAGTAGATATATGGTAGGGCGGTGCGAGTGAAATATTTTAGGTGAAATATGGTACGCAAACTATGCGGCTCCATGAACAAGTCATGCACATATCATACGATGTATGCATGAGTGGTTTATAGCGAGCTGTTTTTACAATACAGTGGGCCGCTAAAAGGCCGAGTCCTATAAAATTTGCCTAAAAATCGCCAACCGCCAAATTGTGCCATATATGATTTTTATTCCCGTCACGTGTTGTGTGGGTGTTCGTTTTGACAGGAGTCATGTCATTGATTATAGGGTCGTTTCATCAATTTTTCCTATGGGAAATATACTATTTGAAGGCAAATCCATTATCTACTCGATTTTGCTATCTGGCTTTGTTTGTGGCCGGTATCTCCACTTCCCCACGAACGGAGCAAGGTAATACGAGTAGGCATGATTTTCCGGTAGTATTCATAGATATATAAACCCTGAAAAAAGCGGACACCTTAGCAGCAGGTCAAGTTGTAAAGAGTAAACACAACATTGTGACGGGGAAATAGAAAGTATATTGAAAGGTATGTTTAATCTATGTTTAGTATTATTTTTGTATGAACATGCTTGTAGGTTTTGGAGGGGTTTACTTCTAGTATACCCCAACTTTCTGAAGCCTATTCTGAATTCACTATTGAGGCCTGTAGTGATTAGGCTACTAGCTTTGCCAGCTAGACGTCGCAGGATCGATCCCAGGCTTCTCCAGTAGTAGAATGAGTCTTTCTAAGTGAGGTCCTGTCTCATGCTGACCCTAGATGTTGGTGAGACGTAAAGTTTGGACACTCGCTCATTCTAGATTCATTTAGGCTTTTAGACCCCTTTTGTAGAATGTAATTAATAAACGCCGGGTCACTTGTTTGATCCATGACTTGTGACTGGCTGTGGTTAGAAAACCGTGGTTCCGTCCCAATATGATATTAGGTGTAGAGGGGACGTAAACTTAAGACGGGTTTAACCACATCTTCATCATCAGGGCAAACTCATACAAGAGCCTGTTGGGTTATCCGTGATGATGAACCGTAATGAATTTTATTTTACAAGCATGTTCACGTTGATTAGAAATAATTTTGTTCAAGAAGAATTACGAGTTCATTTTGTAATGATGCCGTTTTTGTCTGATAACTCAGTTTGTGCATGTATGTACATATAAAGAACGTGATGATGATAAGTGGGAGTATTTGGTCGCCACACGTCATAACGGCCTGAGCGGCGAGGATGACGTCAGCTGCGTCATCGGCGTCGCGAGGACGGTTGTGACGGGGTGCCTACCAAATAGAGAGAATTTACGGCAAACAGTGTTGGCCCATATGAGACACTAACAAATGTTGTAGATTATAGATGAAAATCTTCTGTTGTAGTTTCTATCTGTTATTAATGTATTGAATTTGTGAATAGCTATATTTGTGAGCCGTGTCGCGGAGAAGGATATGAAATAGAGATTGTTATGTTTCCTGTAATTGGCGGCTGACCAGGTAGCGCAAAGGCGTGGTCTGTTCAATTGCCTCTTACTTGCGATAATGTAGTGAGCACAAATTTGATGAGTATTATGCTCAGTAGTAGTGAGCATTAATTGATTTCTGTAGTGCTCAGTAAGGAAACATGAACTTTGAGTATTATTGTGTCAAGCGCTGGGTGCTGATAATTTGATGCACAGTCAAGTTGAGTTCTGCTGTACGGTTATTTGTCGCATGCACTAATCAGCCTGTATGTCTGGTCGGCGCATGCGCAATAACGGTATATGCATGAACATATTCTTACTTCTCCGGGAGGGGGATCATGATATAGCATGTATGTTTTGTGACTCGTTTCTAGTCCCGTTATCGTAATTTGCAGGCATAACAATGTGTGACCTGCTGCTCCCGGCTTCATAGCAGCAGGTACTGGTACGACGCTAGGCGTTAGGGTCCAGCAAGGGCGGACAGACCGCCGTAATCAGCGCCTACCAGGATAGAAGCAGATTCTTCTAAATCATTGTTCGTTGTAAACAAATGTGATCATGGAAGAGGTCAACTTACCTTATTTGGACGATCACTAAATGTCTGATCAGCAAACGTGATCGCTAATCCTAGGATTATCAGCTATGTTGATAGACTAGTTTTACTAGTTCGCGAGAAGAAGTGTCACGCGAGTGGGGGATTCACCCAAAGTTATAAACTGGCCAGTCGCGTTTTGTGTTGTTTCTTTTTTTGTTTTTCTTGTTGTTTTTGTTGTTTGCTTCTGTAGGTATTCACGTCACCCGTTCCGAGCACAGAACAGTGTTTTGCCTTCGGAGCGGACGTCGTGAGTTGGCTACAGAAGCAACAATTTGTGATGTTTTGTGTTAGTAAGTGTTGTATGTAGATACTGTAAATAATTCATGTCAATCATTTAACATCTTTCTTGTGCCTTACCCCACAGCTGCCCGTACACCTGTCAGAGATCACGCTCGGTTGTCTTGTCAGCATGTGGGTTTGCGGGACGCCGTAAACCCACATGTAACATTTGGTGTCAGAAAAGTGAGGATTTGATCTCTGGCTGGTGTTCCCGGCTGTGGAACAGCACATTGATACTCTGAATCATCAATTTAAAAAAAAAAAAAAATGTATTGACAGCCACATTTAGAAATTAACTTGAATCTTCCTTCCTGCGTTGATGAAGTGCGAAACCCATGTATTCAACTGAATGGATACTGACAAGTCGATAATTTCTGAGCAGGAAGGCAAGGCAAACCCCACTTTTTCTTGGTAACGAAAAACTTAAGTAGACCCCACTTAATTGTGTTACCTGACATTCTACTAAGTTAAATTGGAGCTACTAATTGATCTTACCCACACATGGTTCTGACGTAGTGACGTTAACAATTTACTGACGTTGACATAACGGTAGCGTTAATATTTACGCAGTGGCTTGAGGTTAGGTATGACGTAATAGAAACATTAATGGTGACTTGTTATGATCGGAGTTTTGTAATGTGATAAAACTTCGGATTGTAGCATTTTACTGTAAACGTCGTCAGTTTATGACGTCATATTAGACTACCAGTACGCAACGTCATACTGTGCTGAAAGCATTTGACATTTCAAATCGCGTGTGCTTTAATAACTAACGTTTTAGTTAGATTAACGCGTATAACACATATCTTAACGTTTTAGTTAAGCCCATTCAATCATCACTGATCATAACTGATCAGTTTATAGTGGTTTTGATAGTAACGTGAGATTTACGTTATCAATAATGGAGCGTTTAATGCAAATGGGAAAGGACTTAGGTTATGAGGGGAAGGAGTTACAAGGTTTTGTTAAAGAGCAGCAGGATATTGAGCGGGCAGAAAGGCAAGAGCAAAGGGATTTAGAAAGGTTAAGGTCTGAAGAAAAGGAAAAGGAAAGGGTACATGAACTAGCTAAGTTAGAGGAAAAGGAAAAGGAAAGGGTACATGAACTAGCTAAGTTAGAGGAAAAGGAAAAGGAAAGGGCACATGAACTAGCTATGTTGAATGTTAATAAGGAACTTGAAATAGCACGCATCAAGACTGAAAGGGAGGCAAAAGAGATTAGTGAGGCCCATTTAGAAAAAATAAAACATGGGTTTGAGCTACAGCACCAAGAATTAAGGAATCAGTTAGAAAAGCAGAGAGCGAAGCTCGAGCTAGAATTTGAAAAGCAAAAAGCTGAGAAGGTGGCGCATGCCCGGGATCCTAAGTTACCTTATTTTGAAGAGGGTAAAGATAAAATGGATAGTTATTTATCTAGGTTTGAGAAATATGCTACGGCTAATAAATGGGATAAGAGTGTTTGGGCCGCGTATTTAAGTGCATTGCTCAAAGGGCGCGCACTTGATGTATATGACCGGTTGTCAAATGAGGATGCGGCGGATTATGAAAAGTTAAAGGACGCTTTATTAAAGAATTTTGACATGACAGAGCGCGGATTTAGGAAACAGTTTCGTTATAGTAGGCCCGAGAAATCAGAAACGTTCATACAGTTCAGTAGTAGACTGAGAAGTTATTTAGAAAAATGGCTTAATATGGCAAAGATAGAAAAATCTTTTCCGGCTGTCTGTGATTTCATGGCAAGGGATCAGTTCCTGGAGTCATGTAATAGAGAACTGTATGTGCATCTGAAGCCAAAACAGTTTGGTAATTTAGATGAAATGGCTAGGGAGGCAGATTTGTTTGCAGAAGCGCGCGGTGGCGTATATAGTTGCATTAATAAGGGGCAACGCGATAATAGAGGCGCAGCGCAGGGTAAACAGGACAAAGTTGACTCGAACAAACCGAGTGGTAGACCGGATATCAAGTGTAGCATATGTGGTAAGGGGCATTTAACAATTAAATGTTTTAAGAACCCCGACAGGAAACAATTGTATAGCGCAGAGGTAGGAGCAACTGGAGTTGGGGATAGCGGTGTTAAAGAAAATTTTAACACGCGCGTAGAGACTCAAGGTTCTCAGGTTAAGAATGAGAATACGCAGAATGTAGGTCGTGGTTATACACGTGGTCGTGGTAATTTTAGAGGGTCTTTTCGCGGACGCGGTAAAAATAATAGCACACCACGTGGCGCAGCACACCAAGTTAGTTTTTGTCAGACGGAAGTAACTAGGAAAGGTGATGAGATTGGAAGTATTTTTGAAAATAAGGTTGGTGATCCTTTGATTTTGGATAGGGAGGAGTGTAGTAAGGAAACTAGGGAAGGTGTCTGTTACTTCTTAAAGGCAAGGTTACCGACGGCACAAGGATTGGTTAATAATAAAAAGGTGGTTGTATTAAGAGATACTGGGTGTACAGGCTGTGTCGTTCGGAGAAGTTTGGTTTCGGATAGTCAGTTAATAGGGAAGGAATCAAATGTTACGTTGATTGATGAATCCACACAAAGGTATCCTTTGGCAATGATTGACATTGATTGTCCTTTTTTTACTGGGAAAACTGAAGCTTTGTGTATGGATGATACGTTGTACGATTTGGTTATCGGTAACATTGATGGATCAAAACTTCCTGATATGTCTCATTTCTCAGCTGCGGCTGTAACTAGGTCTCAAACTAGGCAGGATGAGAAGTCTTACAGAAAACTTAAGGTTCCCGATCAGATCATTAACGATGACAAGGAGGCTTTCAAGCAAGCTCAGGTTGATGATCCAACTTTGGAAAACATCAGGAAAAGGGTTGTATCTGGGAACAAGACTGTGAGTCGTGGTTTAAACCGAGGTGAAACTAGGTTTATTGAGAAAAAAGGGTTGGCATATAGGGAGTTCACCAAGGGTAACAAAGTCTCTTTCCAACTTGTGGTCCCTCAAAGTTTCCGAGGAAAGGTGTTGAAACTGGCTCATGAAACGCTTATGTCTGGACATATGGGTATTAGGAAGACATTGGATAGAGTTGTAACTGAGTTTTACTGGCCCGGTATTTGCGGTGATGTCGCTAGATTTTGTAAATCTTGTGATATTTGTCAGAGAACTATTCAGAAAGGTCGGGTCACTAAAGTACCTCTAGGAAAAATGCCATTGATTGATACGCCATTTAAGAGGGTGGCAGTGGACATAGTTGGTCCAATTGAGCCTCGATCTGATAGGAAATCTCGGTATATTTTAACCATGATAGATTATGCGACAAGGTATCCAGAGGCGATAGCTTTACCGAGTATTGAGACGGAACGTGTCGCGGAAGCGCTTATTGAAATGTTTAGTAGGGTTGGCATTCCTGATGAAATGTTGACTGATTGTGGATCACAGTTTACTGCTGAGGTAATGAAGGAAGTCAGCAGACTTCTTTCTCTTCAACAGTTAACGTGTAGTCCGAGACACCCAATTTGCAACGGACTGATAGAGCGTTTCCACGCTACGTTAAAGCAGATGTTACGTCGCATGTGTGCTGAACGTCCAAAAGATTGGGATAAATATCTTCCAGCCTTATTATTTGCGGTAAGGGAAGTCCCACAAGAGTCTTTAGGATACTCCCCTTTTGAGTTGTTATATGGACGTAACGTCAGAGGTCCAATGGCAATATTAAGAGAATTATGGGCTGAAGAGGTACGCGATGAGCAAGTTCTTTCGACGTATCAATACGTTATTGAGCTTAGGGAACGGTTAGAGCAGACATGCAAATTAGCGCGTGATAATTTAAAGAAGGTTCAAATTAAGCAGAAAGCTTATTATGATAAAGGCGCGAGGTCGCGTAAATTTGACGTCGGTGACAAAGTACTGTTGTTACTACCGACAGACAGTAATAAATTATTGCTTCAATGGAAAGGTCCTTATGAAGTGGTTGAGGTAGTGAACAGAATGGATTATAAGATTGACGTCAATGGAAATGTTAACACATATCACGCTAATATACTGAAGCAGTATGTTGAGCGTCAGACTGTGACGTCTCATTGTCTGATCTCTAAATCTATTATGTCGACAGACAGTCATGACGGAAATGACGTCGACGAGCCTTCATTTGAAGACAGCAGTTTTGAAACTGCAGAGCAACAGGAAAGTGACGGTGACGTTAGCGTCCCACACACACTAACGTCAGTAGAGAGTGAGGAAACAGAGGAGAGTGAGGAGACAGAAGGGCTGAGAGAACAGCGCCTTGCAGGACTGACATGTCAGACAGACCAAATTATATGTACCACATTTATGTCAGAACCTGTGAAAACAATCAAATCAGTTGAGCCAGAAAGGCCACCACCAGTAAGACTAAAACGATATCCGTTTGCTAACAAACAGAATGTCAGGGGAACAGGAAAATTCTGGGGCAAACCACCATAGCTTAATAGCAATTTTACTTTAGAAAATTTGGGGGCAGACTACCTTAGTAGGTAATTCTTCGCACGGTTGTTGTGTAAATAGCTGTCTTGTTTAGATAGGTTCATCCTATTCCATCTCTATACACAAAGAAAAAACATTTCTGATTGTTTTTTCTCCAAAAGGGGAAACCTTTGTTACGAGATGGAATAGGAAACCTCTCTGGTGCTTATGCACATCTAAATTATTTTAGTAGATATATGGTAGGGCGGTGCGAGTGAAATATTTTAGGTGAAATATGGTACGCAAACTATGCGGCTCCATGAACAAGTCATGCACATATCATACGATGTATGCATGAGTGGTTTATAGCGAGCTGTTTTTACAATACAGTGGGCCGCTAAAAGGCCGAGTCCTATAAAATTTGCCTAAAAATCGCCAACCGCCAAATTGTGCCATATATGATTTTTATTCCCGTCACGTGTTGTGTGGGTGTTCGTTTTGACAGGAGTCATGTCATTGATTATAGGGTCGTTTCATCAATTTTTCCTATGGGAAATATACTATTTGAAGGCAAATCCATTATCTACTCGATTTTGCTATCTGGCTTTGTTTGTGGCCGGTATCTCCACTTCCCCACGAACGGAGCAAGGTAATACGAGTAGGCATGATTTTCCGGTAGTATTCATAGATATATAAACCCTGAAAAAAGCGGACACCTTAGCAGCAGGTCAAGTTGTAAAGAGTAAACACAACATTGTGACGGGGAAATAGAAAGTATATTGAAAGGTATGTTTAATCTATGTTTAGTATTATTTTTGTATGAACATGCTTGTAGGTTTTGGAGGGGTTTACTTCTAGTATACCCCAACTTTCTGAAGCCTATTCTGAATTCACTATTGAGGCCTGTAGTGATTAGGCTACTAGCTTTGCCAGCTAGACGTCGCAGGATCGATCCCAGGCTTCTCCAGTAGTAGAATGAGTCTTTCTAAGTGAGGTCCTGTCTCATGCTGACCCTAGATGTTGGTGAGACGTAAAGTTTGGACACTCGCTCATTCTAGATTCATTTAGGCTTTTAGACCCCTTTTGTAGAATGTAATTAATAAACGCCGGGTCACTTGTTTGATCCATGACTTGTGACTGGCTGTGGTTAGAAAACCGTGGTTCCGTCCCAATATGATATTAGGTGTAGAGGGGACGTAAACTTAAGACGGGTTTAACCACATCTTCATCATCAGGGCAAACTCATACAAGAGCCTGTTGGGTTATCCGTGATGATGAACCGTAATGAATTTTATTTTACAAGCATGTTCACGTTGATTAGAAATAATTTTGTTCAAGAAGAATTACGAGTTCATTTTGTAATGATGCCGTTTTTGTCTGATAACTCAGTTTGTGCATGTATGTACATATAAAGAACGTGATGATGATAAGTGGGAGTATTTGGTCGCCACACGTCATAACGGCCTGAGCGGCGAGGATGACGTCAGCTGCGTCATCGGCGTCGCGAGGACGGTTGTGACGGGGTGCCTACCAAATAGAGAGAATTTACGGCAAACAGTGTTGGCCCATATGAGACACTAACAAATGTTGTAGATTATAGATGAAAATCTTCTGTTGTAGTTTCTATCTGTTATTAATGTATTGAATTTGTGAATAGCTATATTTGTGAGCCGTGTCGCGGAGAAGGATATGAAATAGAGATTGTTATGTTTCCTGTAATTGGCGGCTGACCAGGTAGCGCAAAGGCGTGGTCTGTTCAATTGCCTCTTACTTGCGATAATGTAGTGAGCACAAATTTGATGAGTATTATGCTCAGTAGTAGTGAGCATTAATTGATTTCTGTAGTGCTCAGTAAGGAAACATGAACTTTGAGTATTATTGTGTCAAGCGCTGGGTGCTGATAATTTGATGCACAGTCAAGTTGAGTTCTGCTGTACGGTTATTTGTCGCATGCACTAATCAGCCTGTATGTCTGGTCGGCGCATGCGCAATAACGGTATATGCATGAACATATTCTTACTTCTCCGGGAGGGGGATCATGATATAGCATGTATGTTTTGTGACTCGTTTCTAGTCCCGTTATCGTAATTTGCAGGCATAACAATGTGTGACCTGCTGCTCCCTGCTTCATAGCAGCAGGTACTGGTACGACGCTAGGCGTTAGGGTCCAGCAAGGGCGGACAGACCGCCGTAATCAGCGCCTACCAGGATAGAAGCAGATTCTTCTAAATCATTGTTCGTTGTAAACAAATGTGATCATGGAAGAGGTCAACTTACCTTATTTGGACGATCACTAAATGTCTGATCAGCAAACGTGATCGCTAATCCTAGGATTATCAGCTATGTTGATAGACTAGTTTTACTAGTTCGCGAGAAGAAGTGTCACGCGAGTGGGGGATTCACCCAAAGTTATAAACTGGCCAGTCGCGTTTTGTGTTGTTTCTTTTTTTGTTTTTCTTGTTGTTTTTGTTGTTTGCTTCTGTAGGTATTCACGTCACCCGTTCCGAGCACAGAACAGTGTTTTGCCTTCGGAGCGGACGTCGTGAGTTGGCTACAGAAGCAACAATTTGTGATGTTTTGTGTTAGTAAGTGTTGTATGTAGATACTGTAAATAATTCATGTCAATCATTTAACATCTTTCTTGTGCCTTACCCCACAGCTGCCCGTACACCTGTCAGAGATCACGCTCGGTTGTCTTGTCAGCATGTGGGTTTGCGGGACGCCGTAAACCCACATGTAACAATGACAAAGTTGTAATGATAAGGAATGAAACAAATATTATCATTGTGGATTTTATTGATGTGTAAACCCCGGCGAATTACTCACAAACATAGCATAAATCCCGAATTCATACTACATTTTTCAGTGATTCGCCGGAGTTTACACATCAATAGAATCCACAAAAATGAATTTCATTCCTTTTGTCTTTTGTGAATACATTGACACATGCAATGTCACATAATCAGTACAAGTACGTGGCATCGAAATTGGCCAAGAGCTATGAATAATGGACGTTAAAGATACATTCATTTCTTTTTTAATTTTTGTTGTTATTAGCGTTTGATTGTTATATTTTCATGGGATCTGTGAACAGATTCTATCAGGATTTATTTTACTTTTAGAATGCCCATTGCTATGTGACGGGAGGTTTTCGTGCAAAAGTGGACAAGGCAAATAATTTCAAAATAGCTGGCCTACCTACAATTGCCTATGCTGGTATTGGAGCTACTTTTGTAAGCTTTCCATTTCACAATTATTTCCTAATTAACAAATATTGAATCTGAGATTTTCCTGCAAAGAGGCTGTTTTGATTTTTCGCTGTAACAACTGAATATAAAAAGTAAAACCTCGTCGTATTCCAAGTTTTCAATAATTGATAGCAATGAACGCAGATGATCAGCTTTTAATATTGGCATATTGTACTAGTAAGATGTTCTGTAGCCGATAACCGACTCAAATTAGAGTTATACATGAGCCTAAAGATGTTGCAGAAAATAAGTTAGCATATTCTTGCATGGGTACTTGTTATGTCCTCTTTGAGGACTAGATAGCCCGTGTTTATGTTGCAATGCAATGTTGTGTGTTTGTTTTGAGGTTTATTGTCCCCGTCAGAACTATATAAGAAATGTTAGAGACGTTGCTTCGAATTTTGTGGGATTTTTACACGACATTGAGATGAAATGACATCTCAAACATCTCAAGCCCTGCTGCCTAATGAAACCAACAGGGTTTAAATGCATGATCGGTCCGACTTACACCACTTTGCCTGGGCAGGCCTAGAACCTGTAAGCGGTTTAGTACTAATGTGTGGTCAGTTTCAGGTCTGCATGGACGCACCATGCAACCCAATCTATTCCTCCAAGGCCCAGTGGGCGGGGCCACCATGCTGTGTGTATGCAGTGTGCTCGTCTTTTACAATATTTTTTCATCTTTGTGTCAGTATTGGTCTTCATCTTTTAGATCACGTTTCGGAGGCATCATCTTTTAATAGTTGTGGTAAAGTATATTCAAAATTGTTCTTTGGGGTTGACGATCCTAGATTGCGTTTATCGACCACGTGATAGCTTCGGTGGTGCGTAGTCGTGATTTGCGACGTAAAACTTTGGTGCAGATTTCGTCGCTCTAATCGAGTATCCATTTTCAAGTTTAAAAGCTGTAGTAGATTTCTGCCTTGTTATACAAGTGCGTTAGAATGTAGATTATACCTTTTTAATGAATATCAAGTAATTAATGCTTTTGATATAAAGACATACAGTCTCTGTGATTTAAATTTTAAATTATTGTTTAGCAGTTTTGTGCATCTCATACATGTTTCTGAGTGTCCTGCAGATTTCAACTGAAACCTAACGGCCCGGATCGGACTTTCTCACTTTTGTCGAGTCATTACCACATCAATAGGCTTCTCCTTTAGTGAACAAATTATAAAACACCTATGTTGTAGTTCAACAGGACTTCCTTAGATTGTCCACTCTATATTTCAGAATCGAGCTCTAAAGACAGAGTCTTACCTAAACGGAAAATATCTCGATGATCCAAATGTAATAGCTAGTGAGTTAACCTATAATTCAATATATTTCTATGCTCTTTGTAAGGCTTACTTTCTGGTTCATATAATTTAAAAACCGAACACATCAGGGAAAGTAAAACTTGCGATTGCACAATACTAGTACCGTAACGATTACCATAATTGGATTTATAGCACAACGATTAAGATTTTTTTTTATCTGGAATATAATCTTGATATATTGAACTTTAACCATTCATGACATTTTCGTTTATATACAGAAACAAACATATACATTAAATACATTACGAAAACACGTCTATACAAATGCATTGTAATTTTTGCCACCGAAAAAAAAAATTCAGATGCAAAATTGTGATATTTTTCTAATATCTGCTTAAAACATAGATTTAGGATACTCGTTAAAACCGCCTCGGTGAGGCGATTCTAATGAGTACCCACACTCTATGATTTTGAGCAGAAGTAAGAAAATAAGGTATACTCCTGCAAACCCCCAGTTTTACCACATAAAAGTGGGGTTTAAGGGGGTAAAGTTATATAGGTGTGTTTTCGTGATGCTTGCCATTTATAGAAGACTTTCATCGCTCGCTCGGCTGCAACAAAAATATTACCTAGCTAAGATTCGGTTTTATTAACAATATCTTCCCATTATTAATCCTAACAGAATTTATTATTTTATCTTAGTTTGGATCAATGAGCTAATTTGTGTATACTCGAAATTAGAATACCATTGGTGCATTGAATCTGGCAAACTACAGTACTGCCCTGAAGGGTATCTATACCACCACGGGTCAGATTCTCTTCCTAGAGTATGCTTTTTATTTGTCAAAATAGACGTGCAGGCAATGATCAGGAATCGATACAATTAACCACAGCTCCCATCCAAAGGGAAAGAAACACAAACATGAAATAACTGGATCTTAATGGAAACATCAATAGCGGAAAGCCAAAAGGACAGTTACTTACCTACAAATTTCCCATTGGGGGCCAAAAAAAAATAATATAAGCAATACACACACGTAAAAGACAAACAATAACAAAAATAAACCGCGATAGAAGAACCGCCTTGGAACGGACAGTGACACGAATCCACGGGAGTGTGGTGGTGGGGGGTGAGCTTAAATCGATTTTACGCAGCAGCTGCAATCCTCGTCCTTACTTCCGTCGTGATTTAGACAAGGCCTCCCAACTCATCAGGACAACATCTCCGAGAAAACAAAAATCAAACAACCACAGAGATGAAACAACGGTGAGGACTTGACAGCCAGAAACCACTGAAATACTTGAGCAAAGGAAAACCAACAGTTAGACTTCGATGGGCCCAACCAGAGACAGAGCATCAGGCACCAACCAACATTACATACAGTTAGCTTTAAATTACTGCCCTGAAGAGTATCGATGCCACCAAGATTCAGAATCTCTTCTAATAGCATTACGAAACCACGCCTATACAAATACATTGTAAACTAAACCGGCCAAAAAAAAAAGCCTAAAATTTTAAGATGAAAAACTGGGATATTTTTCTTATTTATGCTCAAAATATAGATTGTTGGTACTCGGTTCTAACGAGTACCCAAAATCTATATTTTAGAGCAGAAATAAGAAAAATAAGGTTTACCGTTGAAACCCCATTTTTTCTACATAAAGGTGAGGTTCAAGGGGGTCAAAAGGGGCGTTTTCGTGATGGTATGCTGTTTATTTGTTTAAATTCCAGTAAGAAGTTAATAAAGATTTTATGCATTTTAGCTGCACTGTCTACACTGAAATCAGAGATCATACCTGATGATTCTCCTGTCCTGTCTAGCCCTGTTTACAGAACAAAGACGGCTCTGGGGCTCTTCTACAAGGTGAGATATTTTGAATGAGTCAGAAAGGTGAAGACACTCAAGCTGATTGTTTAGACTTCAAAATACTTAGGACTATTGTTGGGTGTGCAGTTTTATCAGCCATTAAATAGAATGACTTCAGTGTGTTTGGCTTGCTGATCACTTGTGTCGAATGGACAAACACTCAGGGAAAGTAATGTTTTCAAAAATACAGTTGTCCTGTCCAATCAACAGGGATGCACTCTTAAAGGAAAGAATTTGCTCCTAAGGGGCATTTTATTTTTAGCTCGGCTGTTTTTGAAGAAGACGACGAGGTATTGTCATAGCTCTGGCGTCGTCTACGTCGTCTACGTCGTCTGCGTCGTCGTCGTACAAAATCTTGGACATTTTGTAATATCTCTGTCAATACAGAACATATTTACTTGGAACTCAGACTAGTTGTTCATTATGAAAAGGGGAACTCATACCAATAGGCGAGGTAACCCTCAAAATATTTTTGGCACAGTTATGCCCCTTTTTCGACTTAGAATTTTTGTTTTCTAAAAGAAGCTGCAGCCGAGGGTTGGCACCCGCATGCGGTGCTCTTGTTTCATTTAAGAATAGACCCCTTTTCTAGGATGGATTATTAAATTTTTAATGTTTGCCTTGTCAAATGGCGAAAAAAAGTCAGATGCACATTGCATCTTGTTATGTATAAACATAATCTTATTGTTCAGGCTGTTGGTACCACAGGTGGGCTTTAAATATGTTCTATAAAAGGGTTATCCTTTGGAAGCAATGAATACACCATAGAATTGAAAAGTATGGAGTGTACATGTTTTCTGGGCCAGACTAGCTAGTTTCGGCCAATTAGGCCTCATCAGTGACCCTCAGATATTTTCAAAATTCCACAATGGTATCAATGATCCCAAAGGACAAGAAAATATAATCTACACTATGATGTAGGGCAGGGAGACGTTTTACCGCCGCCACACATTCCCACACACCAGCTGTAGTGAAGTTAAATATGTTCTATAAAAGGGTTATCCTTTGGAAGCAATGAATACACCACAGAATTGAAAAGTATGGAGTGTACATGTTTTCTGGGCCAGACTAGCTAGTTTCGGCCAATTAGGCCTCATCAGTGACCCTCAGATATTTTCAAAATTCCACAATGGAATCAATGATCCCAAAGGACAAGAAAATATAATCTACACTATGATGTAGGGCAGGGAGACGTTTTACCGCCGCCACACATTCCCACACACCAGCTGTAGTGAAGTTAAATATGTTCTATAAAAGGGTTATCCTTTGGAAGCAATGAATACACCACAGAATTGAAAAGTATGGAGTGTACATGTTTTCTGGGCCAGACTAGCTAGTTTCGGCCAATTAGGCCTCATCAGTGACCCTCAGATATTTTCAAAATTCCACAATGGAATCAATGATCCCAAAGGACAAGAAAATATAATCTACACTATGATGTAGGGCAGGGAGACGTTTTACCGCCGCCACACATTCCCACACACCAGCTGTAGTGAAGTTAAATATGTTCTATAAAAGGGTTATCCTTTGGAAGCAATAAATACACCACAGAATTGAAAAGTATGGAGTGTACATGTTTTCTGGGCCAGACTAGCTAGTTTCGGCCAATTAGGCCTCATCAGTGACCCTCAGATATTTTCAAAATTCCACAATGGAATCAATGATCCCAAAGGACAAGAAAATATAATCTACACTATGATGTAGGGCAGGGAGACGTTTTACCGCCGCCACACATTCCCACACACCAGCTGTAGTGAAGTTAAATATGTTCTATAAAAGGGTTATCCTTTGGAAGCAATGAATACACCACAGAATTGAAAAGTATGGAGTGTACATGTTTTCTGGGCCAGACTAGCTAGTTTCGGCCAATTAGGCCTCATCAGTGACCCTCAGATATTTTCAAAATTCCACAATGGAATTAAACTTTGGTTGCGGCTCTTCTTGGACATCGTCTGCTGTATCATGTTGAGAAGTGAAGGCAATGCTCAGGAATCGATACAATTACACTACAACCCTCAACAGTGACACAAAAGGGACAGAAACACGAACATGAAATAACTAAACCCCAATGAAAACATCACTGGCGGAAGGCAAAAGGACAGTTATTTTCCCACAAATTGGCCAAATAACTATCCAAGATAAAAACGGTATAAGCAATACATACATGCAAATATGTTCTTTAAAAGGCTTATCCTTCGGAAGCAAAATTATACACCTCTGACCTGAAAACTAAGGAGTGTATAAGTATTTTTGGGCCAGACTAGCTAGTTTCAGCCAATTAGGCCTCATCAATGGCTCAGATATTTTCAAAATTCCACAATGAAATTAATGATCCCAAAGGACAAGAAAATACTAATAACACTATGATGAAGGGCAGGGCGACTTTTTACGGCCGCAACACATACTCTTAACACCAGCCTTATATAAAAAATAATCGACAGAAGAAACTCATAGGAAGGGTTAGTAAAAAGTATTTTAAAACCTAAAATTGGTATATGGTGCCTTTATGTATTAAAGCTCCAAATTTGAAATAGACATGTTTATGGTCATTTTGATATTTTCAAATGATATCAACAATTTTATTTATTTTAGTTTGTTCTGCATGTGATCGGTGATAAGGCTGGTGCGCGATTCCAAAGTGCTGCAACACAGCTGTATATGGAGCGACCGATATCTTCCGGGAGACAGTCATATGACACAAAGAAAATTGAGTGGCCTGTTACTGAGCCAATCAAGAAGCTGGAAGCAAATGCACAGGTATTTACGTACCAGTCTCGACTGCAAGTCTATGAGCAGCAAAGATTCTGGCGAGACTAAGCTTATACACATGCTCGCCTGAGCCTTTGATGGTCGCCTATGAGACAAAGAGGATCTTACATGAGTGTTTATGTAGTATTGAATCTATTAAACGAGTTGAAACTGGACGCGTTTTATAAATACAATAATACATGAGCACATTGGCAAGATTCAATTTATCATATGACTTTAAAGAACGCATTTTATTCACGATTTGATGACAAATAAGTCAATATTCCATCATTACTGAACGCGACGTCGTTAATGACGTCGTACATATAACGTTATGGGGCATTTCTAATTAATTTGCATATATAATCCACTAGTGCATTACGGAATTTACTACGTTGCGTTATTACACTCGCCGACGCAACGTCATATGATAAAAATATTATTTACTCCTAAGTTAGCACATATTTTCTCGGTGAGCTGGTATAACCTCATAAATACATGCAACCCTCATATGACCAGAATCTGGAATGAATCCAGCCATACTAATGGAAGTAAATGATGAGGTAAAGACTGAATGCAATCGAGGTTAATTCGGATAATACAGGTTTTATTTTATGAAAGAACAGATTACATAAGTAGATAAAATAGAAGTGGAGGCAATGAACAGGAATCGATACAATTAACCCACACCACCTATCAGAGAAACCAAAGGGAAAGAAGCACAAGTGGTGGTTTGTCCTTGGGGAAGACACATAATTAAACTGCCCCTTTCCACACATGTGTAAATTGGTCGCAGTGGTTTAAAAATCACTGCGTCTCTCGCGCGCGTGTGATGACTTCTGGAATGAGTGATCGAAAGTGATTAAATTATGCTTGAAGCTTTCATCACAATCGAACCAAAATAAATTAGTATTAACTAAACTAAACATTAAATAACTAGAACCTAATGGAAATATCAATTGCGGAAAGCCAAAACGACAATTACTTTCCCACAAAATGGCCAA
Source organism: Lucinisca nassula (assembly GCA_963580285.1). Taxonomy (NCBI): domain Eukaryota; kingdom Metazoa; phylum Mollusca; class Bivalvia; order Lucinida; family Lucinidae; genus Lucinisca; species Lucinisca nassula. The sequence goes on along the minus strand of OY757021.1, from coordinate 64,644,376 downwards.
TTGGCTATCCCAAACCAAAATATATAAGCGATACAAACACTCAAAGTCAAACGATTATAAAATAAATCCAGACAATAGAACCGCCAGTGAAAAGAATTTCGCTGGGGGGCTTAAATGGATTTTACGCGGCCGCAATGCTCGCCCTTGATTCCATCGCGATTTAGACAAATAATTTGTTCAGTCCGCTTCCTAACTCATCAGTGCAAAAACAAAATTGAGTAAAGATACGAAATGGAAGTGACGGCAATGGTCAGGAAATGATACAATCACCTTAGACAAAAACTAATATCATTACCGATTTGCTTGTAATCGATTTTTTGATAACTATAATTTACTACCCAAATTGGTGCCTAAAATATTTGGATGAGTGGTAAACAGTTCAGAGCCTGATGAGATGCTACAATCTGCGGCATCTCATCTGGGTTTACACAATTTTCTCAGGCCTGTCTGTTCAGATATATATGTTAAAATACAACATTTGGTGGAAGTCATGCTCAGGCCAGACTGGTAAAACTATGGCCAAATCTACAGCTATTACCAATCGATTATCGATCACAATTGCAGGACTGATAATCGATAATATTTTCAGCTCCGATTAGCCAGCCCAAACCTCTTAAGACACCGAAGGAAAAGAATCTCAAACACAAAGCGAAGTCATTTAAATTAAATCATTACCAATAGAAAGGCAAAAAGACAGTTTCTTGTAACTATGGAGAATACCAGGTTCGTGTCTTTTGATATCAAGTTTATCAGGCAAGGCTTTGGGAACGCTTGTAGATTCGCCAGGCTTGCCGAGCGATTCTACATGCATTCTCGAAGCCGAGCCTGATAAACTTTATATCAAATGACACGAATCTGGTATTCTCTCCATCAGTTAATCCCGTTGTACACACATTTTTGCAATCTTTTACAGAGTTCCAGTTCATAGAAGTGCAATGTCACGGTGACCTGATAAAGCTCACTTGTCCTGAGATGGCATATATTTATCAGGCCAATATGTTACAATGCAATTAATATAGGGGGTAACTGATAAAAAAGATATTACCGGTCTATACATGCAAAGACAGGCACTGACAATGATTAACCACAGCAGAAGCACTGCCTAGTTGCATGTAAAAACTGCTTATATTTTTAATTTGAATAGCCGGTTGGTCATTTTATGGACAGGAAACATTCCTTTAGCATATACAATCAGCGAATATAATATTAACATGTGGCACCTAGCAGCCACATTACCTTTCTATGGATGTATACGGATGCAGGGATGACTATTGCGACTTGTGAAGACTGGTCAGACTGCGCTGGTCTCATATGCGAACTCGCATTTTTCAAGTAGACAGGTTCCAGTTATCTTTTTGGCATGTCTTTGTAGTGTTTAAAGAATTGTATGTTCTGAAGTTTTCAAAATTTTCACACTTTGATTGTTGACAAAAATGCTTGGATTTGCTATTTCTGTTAGCACTGTCACTGTAAATATTGCCTTTCTACTTGTTTACGTTGAACTGTCTGTGGAAAAAGTTTACTAAATTATCAACACAATGCTAATACATCAAGTCAACAAGTACCTGTAATAAACACCCCTGTAAAGCGCTCTTCATATAGAGAAAAGTGAAGTTTGTAGTGTATACAAAAATGTGAGAAAATATTTAAATGTTTATCTGAAAAGACACCCTTTTTGCACATGAATGTGTTACCACAATGATGTTTCCTGTAGGCTACCGGTGAGGCTGTGTATATGGATGATATTCCAACATACCCAGGACAGCTAGAGGCAGCCTTTGTTTTAAGTACAGTTGGCAATGCTAAACTTGGGTCTATTGATGCATCTGAAGCGCTGGTAAGTACTGTGGAAATTGTTTAACCCTTATCTTGCTGAATATGAATATTCATTTAAGACACACCCATTTCTGTCTGTCAACCAATCAAATTACTTGATGTAATATATTGCTACAATTTCATAAACTGAATGCCAAACAGTGTAGATGCTGATCAGATGGCTTCCTCAGAAGCCATCTGTGGATCTACACTGTTTGCAAAGATAGGAATTGTCGTGAACAATAAAAAAATAAGGGTTAAGTGGTATGGATACATTTTCAAAGGAGGCAACTCCCGCCAAAATCATTTGACTCCTTCAGCAAAACCCTGTTTTATACAAATATATACATGAGTAGATTTTACAAATATATACATTATTTTCTTTATTGTTCAAAGTACAATTTAATTGTACTCAATGGTTCTGCCCTAACGAACGCAAAAACATCTGTTTTGAGATCAAGCGTTGAAAGTGCGTTACCATCATTCATTTAGATCACATTATCAGAGCATATAGATATATTATCTTATAAAGAAACAACAGAATTGCTATGTCAGAATCTCCAGCCAAGCTGGAAGTTGGAGCGCCGAGATGCTGGATGATTCGGTAAAATTCTTTGTTGAAAAACTTGATTGATGTGTTTCTTAGTTCTGCACAGAGAGCCTGGGCTGTGGATATAGCGATACTAATGAAAACCTATTATCTCAGTTTAGAGTAACAATTATATCAGATCTTTATCAGAACAAAACCATTACAAATGGGCGGCGACGTCCTGAAGATGTAAAGAAGCAAAGAATCATTACGAAAACACGCCTATACAAATATAGTCGAAATTCAATGGCTCGAACACCTTTGCGACCACAAAAATTTATTCGAGACAGGGGTAATTCGAGCCACTGAGGGTTACTGCAAATCGGAGTTAATTTTGGTACATCTTTTCGATGTTTTATAATAAGCATGTATGTTGTGTGTACTCATTAGAATCGCCTTGTCGAGGCGATTCTAATGAGTACACAGAGCATACATGGGCAAGATAAAAGTCGAAACCTCCTTAATTATCCCGCACTATTTCTTATGACAAGGAATTCCCTACGGTCTCAAGAATTGGTTCGACTCAGCCATGGTAATCGAGCCAAGGGTGTTCGAGCCATTGAAGTTCTACTGTACATTTTTTGTAAACTTTACCGCCGAAAAAAACGAACATTTTATGATGAAAAATTGTAATAATAGCTTATTTCTGCTCCTAAACTAGAGTGTAGGTTCTCATTAGAACCGCCTCATATCAATGTTTTATAACAGAAATAAGAAAAATAGGGTTTAACCTTGTAAACCCCAGTTCTACTGTATAAAAGTGGTGTTAAAGGGAGTCAAAATTATAAAAGCGTGTTTGCGTGATGCTGAGATAAGCCTCATAACGATAACACCCGTGCGAAATAGTGCATTTTTTCACATCTCTTAAATGGCTACTTTTCTGATGAAAATCTGTAATATTTTTCTTATCTCTACCGCAAACATAGGTTGTGGTTGCTCGTTAGAACCGCCTCAATGAGGCGGTTCTAACGAGTACCCACAACATATGTCTTGGAGCAGAAATAAGAAAAATATTGTATACCCCCGTAAACCCCAGTTTTCTCTATATAAAGTGGGGTTAAGGGGGTGTTCATTTCACGGACTTGTTAACGTGATGTGTCTGTGTATCCGCGCAATTTGAACAGACTGCATGAATATACCGTGACCCAAACATTCTTCGTGCAAATAAGGGTTTCTATTTTGATTGAGTTGGTAACCAGGCCATTACGTGTATTACTATTTCTGCATACCCACTCCACATGGTCATGGAATTAGCAATGTTCATGCATTTTGTTTGTTTGTTTGTTTGAATTTTAAAATGCCATTGGTATTTTAAAGTTAATGAGCAGAACAAATAATATTTCCTTAATGACTTAAGACACAAGATTGGCAGCTGCCAATACCCGCAGTAGTGTATAACACAGACTCATCATTCTGCGAGAAAATACGAGAATCGATAGTGTTATGCATAAGAATTTATTTTTCTGATTCCCACCTTTACCCCACTGTGACCTAATAGTGCTATAAATATCTTGTTAATCTTCTTATAGAAGATTCTAGAAAACTGAGTCACAGATTAATTTCATTTTTGTAAACAACATGTTTACATTTTTTTAACAACATGTTTACAAGGAAAAGTACTTCAGAACCTTCCAGAAAGTTCTGGGTTGCATTATTTTTAGAAAATTACCTCATCTTATTCCACAGCCCTCTGGAATGTTCTAGAGAAATCTTAGGGTCTATAAAAGAGCTTGATTTTTCTCTTTGAGTCAGACTTTGGAGTTTGATGTTTGGGCATTTAAGAAAAGATATTTCTAAATTCTGTGTTTGATTGTTAAAGGATATTACTTTTCATTTTGGACTGTGAATTCTGTGGGATCAAGGAAAATAGATTCGTTCAGGATATTTCATTCAGAGCTAAGTACATTTCATTTTCTTACTTCTACAGGTTAAAGTTAACTTGTAAATAAATTTTGTTAATTTTTTCCAAAAGGCTTGTTTGCTTTTTCTTTCTGCTACGCCTGGCTCGTAACAGAAATTGGGGGCTCGTCCGGGATAAAACCATTTTAAGCATTTTAAACTGACATTTCATGTGACGCAGGTAATTGTCATTTCTTATCAAATAGACTTTGCAGTTGCTTCACAGGATTGGTATTTCCCTATAGGCATATAGGGGATTGTCATTTCATGTGAACTGTCATTTCAGGTGAAATAGTACTTGTCATTTCATGTGAAATTCTCGTTGGGCTTGTCATTTCAAAAAAAAAAAACTTTGTCAAATTAACCTCAATCTGTATTTCCATAAATACTTTATAAAACAAACAAAAAGCAAACATGTCGTTTGATTTGAGAAGCTTTTTGGCTCAGCCTACTCAGGAGTTGTTTAATTTGGCCAAAAGGACAGATTTGCTAGAAATTGCTTCCCATTATGGGGTCACTGCTGTCAAAACAAGCATGAAGAAGCATGAAATTAAGAATATTTTGGTGCAGTTTTTTGTTGATGAAGAACTTTTCGATCCATCTGCTTTGTCTCTCATTATGGTTTCACATACTGAATTACAAATGAGACAAATTGAAATAGGAAGGCAAATTGAATTAGAGAAGTTCAGATTAGAAATGGAAGAAAGAGAGAAGGAAAAGCAAAGAGAAATGGAAGAAAGAGAGAAGGAAAAAGAAAGAGAAATGCAGAGACAAATGCAGATGGAAAGATTAGAAATGGAATAACGAATTCGAAAAGAAAAATTAGAACAGGAAGAAAAACAAAGAGAAATGGAGGAACGCATTCAGAAAGAAAAATTAGAAAAAGAAGAACGGCTCGAGTTGGAAAAGGAAAAAATGAGATATAGTATTGAAGAAAAAGAAAGAGAAAGGCAGTTTCAGTTAAGATTGAAGGAAATGGAACTCCAGGGTCAAGATAGGGTGAAACATACCCCTGTTTTTGACTCTGGTAGTTACTTTGATGCCACAAAGCACATCAGATTAGTTCCGCCATTTCAGGAAAAAGAGGTAGATAAGTATTTTTTGCATTTTGAAAAAGTTGCAGAAAATTTAAAATGGCCAAAAGAGCATTGGACCTTACTTTTGCAAAGCGTTGTTGTCGGAAAGGCTCGAGACATTTACACTCAGCTGACTGTCGAGCAAAGCTCAGACTATGATCTGGTCAAGGAGCTTATTCTTAAGGCATATGAGTTGGTCCCTGAGGCTTACAGGCAGAAATTTAGGAATTGCAAAAAAGAAATTTCCCAGACCCATGTAGAATTTGCTCGAACCAAAGAACAGCTATTTGATAGGTGGTGTTCTTCTAAAAGAGTAGGCTCTGATCATGACAAACTTAGACAACTTGTCCTTGTTGAAGAGTTCAAACGGTGCATAAATTCAGACATTAAATCTTTTCTCGATGAGAGACAGGTTGAAACTTTGGAGGAAGCTTCTCGTTTGGCAGATGATTATGCTTTGACTCATAAAGTCTCATTTGTGAACAGGCCTTATCCTCGAAAACCTTATAATCCACAGACAGGTCCAAGATTCTATCCCAGTAATCCTTCTGGTAGTTATAGCCATACATCTAGTACTATGCCCAAACTTTCTGGTGAAAATAAAAGCCAGAATCCTTCCAAACCTTCTGGTGAAAACAGAAGCCCAAATTTTCCCAAACCTTCTGGTGAAAACAAAGACCAGAATCCCTTATCTCAATCTCAAGTAGTTTGTTATTATTGTAAAAATACAGGTCATTTGATCTCTGAGTGTTTAAAATTAAAGCGAAGGAAAGAAAGAGAAAGACAAGAGGAACTTAAGCCTACAGGCTTGACTTCTATAAGGACAAAACCACAGTCTTGTGTAAGGGAGGAAACTCTTTCTGATACCAAATTATCTGAGACTGATACAGTTATGGAGTGTTATGAACCATTCTTATCAGATGGTTTTGTGTCACTAAATGGTGACAGTTATGCCCATCCTACCCCTATTAAAATCTTACGAGATACCGGAGCTTCTCAATCTCTTATTCTAGCAGATACTCTGCCTTTTTCTGAGAAGACTTCTTTGGGCCAAAGTGTCCTTATTCAGGGTGTGGAATGTGGATTTGTTAATGTTCCGCTCCATAACGTTTATTTGTCATCAGACTTGGTATCCGGTTCAGTGGCTGTTGGTATTAGACCTTCTTTACCTTTTAAAGGTGTTCATTTGTTGCTAGGCAATGACTTAGCTGGAGATAAGGTTGTGGTAAACCCACTTTTGACTACTAATCCTTGCATAGACCAACCGCCTGATCCCATTGAGCAGGAAATTCCTGATCTTTATCCATCTTGTGCAGTCACAAGGGCGATGGCACGTAAGGCCAAGCAAACTGATGGGAAACAGGATTTTGATTTAACTGATACCTTTTTGGGTCAGTCTTTTAATGACGAGATAACAAGGTCTCTGTCTTCAAGCCTGCCTGATAAGCAGACAGATTTTCATGAGAATAACTCATCTTTAGATCTAGGCCATGACATAATGTCTGGGTCTCAACTAGCTATAGAACAGCATAAGGATCCTGAATTTTCGCCTTTATTTGAAAGGGCCTTAGATGAGCAGGAAGTATCTCAGGTCCCAGTCTGTTATTATGTCAAAAATGACATTCTTATGAGAAAATGGCGTCCACCAGACGTCTCAGCAGAAGACGAGTGGACTGTCAACCACCAGATAGTGGTTCCACGGGTTTACCGTTCCCAAATATTAAACTTGGCACATGAAACTCCCATGTCAGGACATTTAGGTGTAAATAAAACCTATCACAAGATTCTTAATCATTTTTACTGGCCTGGGTTAAAATCTGATGTTTCTCAGCATTGTAGGTCCTGCCATACATGCCAAATGGTAGGAAAACCCAATCAGACTATACCTAAGGCTCATTTGCAGCCTATACCTGCGTTTGATGAACCTTTCAGTCGAATAATTATAGACTGTGTGGGTCCCTTGCCCAGAACTAAGTCCGGCTGTGAATATCTTTTGACCATTATGTGTGCATCCACACGTTTTCCTGAAGCCATTCCTTTAAGAAATATCAAAACTAAGACAATCGTCAAGGCCTTAGTGAAGTTTTTCACATTTGTTGGGCTTCCTAAATCTATTCAGTCAGACCAAGGCTCAAATTTTATGTCTGGAATATTTCAACAAGTAATGCATGAACTTGGCATTGTACAGTATAAGTCATCAGCCTATCATCCTGAAAGTCAAGGCGCCCTTGAAAGATTCCATCAAACATTGAAAAACATGATAAGATCATATTGCTTTGACACAGAGAAGGATTGGGATGAAGGCATCCATCTCCTTTTATTTGCTGTCAGAGAATCTGTGCAAGAATCTCTTGGCTTCAGTCCATTTGAATTAGTATTTGGCCATACTGTTCGTGGTCCTTTGAAACTTCTCAAAGAGAAATTTCTCTCCAATGATGACACCTCCCTGAATTTACTTCAGTATGTGTCTGATTTCAAAACTAGACTTTCAAAAGCTTGTGAGGCTGCTCGGACCAATCTTCAGTCAGCCCAAAGGAAAATGAAACAGCTATATGACATAGGGACAAAAGAAAGGAATTTTAAACCAGGTGATAAGGTACTAGCTCTTTTGCCTATTCCAGGAAAATCGTTGCAGGCCAGGTATTATGGTCCATACACTGTAGACAAAAAGATCAGTGACGTAAATTACATAATAAACACTCCTGGGAGGCGCAAGCTAAAGCAGCTATGTCATATTAACATGCTTAAGGAATACATAGATAGGGACAATACATCTTTAACATCAGTCAATCTAGTTAGCTCTGTTCCACTTAATTCATGTGACAATGACTGTGAGGATATTAATTCAGTGAAGTCGGATCCCACATCATCAAAACTTCAGAATTCTGACATTCTACGGAATCTTGACCAGAAACTGTCACATCTAGAGCCAAATCAGCGGAATGAACTGAAACAGCTGATTTTTGAATATGAACAATTATTTCCTGACTTTCCAACACGGACAGACAAAATATTTCACGATGTGGACATAAATGGGTCTAAACCCGTAAAACAACACCCATACAGGATGAATCCTGTGAAACAAAAATATCTTAAAGAAGAAGTTCAGTATCTATTAGACAATGACTTTATTGAACCAAGCCAAAGTGAATGGAGTTCTCCTTGTATTCTAGTACCAAAACCTGATGGGACATATCGTATGTGTACAGATTTTAGGAAAGTTAATTCCTTAAGTAAAACAGATAGCTTTCCTATTCCAAGAATGGATGACTGCATTGATAACATCGGGAATGCCAAATACATAACGAAATTCGACCTTCTGAAAGGATTTTGGCAAATTCCACTCACAGATAGAGCAAAGGAGGTTTTGGCATTCACAACACCAGACGGATTATTTAACTATAAAGTCATGCCATTTGGAACGAAAAACTCTCCGGCAACATTTCAGCGCTTAATAAACATGGTAATTGTGGGGCTGGAAGGCTGCAGTGCTTATATCGATGATGCTATCATATAGAACGACCAGTGGAATCAACATCTTGGGACTATTCGAGCATTCTTTGATAGACTGAGTAATGCCAAATTGACAATCAATCTTGCTAAAAGTGAATTCTGCCATGCAAGTTTGACATTTCTAGGTCATGTTGTAGGTCAAGGTCATGTGAAACCCATTGATGCTAAAGTTGAGGCTATCTCAAATTTTCCCGTACCCACGTGCAAAAGACAGCTGATGCGATTTCTTGGTATGGCTGGTTATTACAGAAAGTTCTGTAATAATTTCTCTGTCATTGCTGAGCCTTTGACAAATTTGCTCAGCAAAAGAACAAAATTCCATTGGAATGCAATATGCCAAAATGCTTTTGATAAACTTAAAGCCATACTCAAGAGTGAACCAGTTCTCTTAGCACCAAACTTTGAAAAGGAGTTTAAGCTAGCTGTAGATGCTAGTGACGTAGGTGCAGGTAGTGTTTTGTTGCAGGAAGATGAAAATGGTGTGGATCATCCAGTTTGCTACTTTTCCAAAAAGTTTAATAAGCATCAGAGAAATTACTCTACCATAGAGAAAGAGTGCTTGTCTCTGATTCTTGCTCTGCAACATTTCGAAGTTTATCTTACCCCTACTGCTGCACCGATTTTTGTTTTCAGTGATCACAATCCACTGACTTTCATACATAAAATGAAAAACAAAAATCAGCGGTTGCTCAGGTGGAGTCTTATGCTACAAGAGTATAATTTAGACATAAGACATATCAGAGGGAGAGATAACATTATCCCTGATGCCCTTTCAAGAGCTTGAGCAGTGTCAGGAGTTGTGTTTTTCTTTCCTACTAAAGTGGATTGTAGATACATGTAATTTTATATGCTATGCTCAATATTTTATTATTCTTAAAGCAAAAGAAAGCTTTATTACATAAATCTTTCTTTTCCTCGAAGAGGGGGAGTGTTACGCATAAGAATTTATTTTTCTGATTCCCACCTTTACCCCACTGTGACCTAATAGTGCTATAAATATCTTGTTAATCTTCTTATAGAAGATTCTAGAAAACTGAGTCACAGATTAATTTCATTTTTGTAAACAACATGTTTACAAGGAAAAGTACTCCAGAACCTTCCAGAAAGTTCTGGGTTGCATTATTTTTAGAAAATTACCTCATCTTATTCCACAGCCCTCTGGAATGTTCTAGAGAAATCTTAGGGTCTATAAAAGAGCTTGATTTTTCTCATTGAGTCAGACTTTGGAGTTTGATGTTTGGGCATTTAAGAAAAAGATATTTCTAAATTCTGTGTTGGATTGTTAAAGGATATTACTTTTCATTTTGGACTGTGAATTCTGTGGGATCAAGGAAAATAGATTCATTCAGGATATTTCATTCAGAGCTAAGTACATTTCATTTTCTTACTTCTACAGGTTAAAGTTAACTTGTAAATAAATTTTGTTAATTTTTTCCAAAAGGCTTGTTTGCTTTTTCTTTCTGCTACGCCTGGCTCGTAACAATAGGATCACTTGTTGTAAAATATTCTCGATTAATTGTCGATGAGATGACATTCTACCACAAACATTCCTCTTCAGCTTCACATGATTCCTTTACCTTAAATTGTTTGTCCTTGATTCTGTCATGCAGATCTCAAAACAACAGCGTATGAACAAACAAAATACACGATTTGTAATGCGGTCAGAGCGAATCAAATGTGAGTCTATGAAATATACATTTCTTTCACATTCTGTTTTTGTTATTTTGTGTGCACCTTTATGTCACTAACTCTTCCTCTTCACTTCTTTCCATGGCTTATGATACTTTGGTTTTACTTCTCATCACGTGAACAACTCCGTGAAATGAAAAATCCCCTTACACCCCACTTTATATAGAGAAAACTGGGGTTTACGGGGGTAAACAATATTTTTCTTATTTCTGCTCCAAGACATAGGTTGTGGATACTCGTTAGAACCGCCTCATTGAGGCGGTTCTAACGAGTACCCACAACCTATGTTTGCAGTATAAATAAGAAAAATATCACAGATTTTCATCAGAAAAGTAGCCATTTTGGAGATGTAAAAATTGCACTATATCGCACGGGTGTGTTATCGTAATGTAAACTGTGTGCCTTCTATTTTCATCACGTTAACAAGTACGTGAAATGAACACCCCATACACCCCAATTATCTATACAGAAAACTGGGGTTTACGGGGTATGTATTATTTTTTCTTATTTCTGCTCCTAGACATAAGTTGTCGGTACTCGATAGAACCGTCTCAATGAGATGGCTCTAACGAGCACAGGCTACCTATGTTTACAGTATAAATAAGAAAAATACCAAAACTTTTCATCGGAAAATTAACCATTTCATCACGAAAACACGCCTATATAAATCTGACCCCCTTGAACCCCATTTTTATACAGTAAAACTGGGGTTTACAGGGGTAAACCTTATTTTTCTTATTTATACTCTAAAATATAGATTGTGGGTACTCGTTAGAACCGCCTCGATGAGGCGGTTCTAACGAGTGCCCACAATCCATATTTCTAGCAGAAATAAGAAAAATATCACAAATTTTCATCTTAAAATTTCCATTTTTTCGGCGATTAAGGTGACAATGTATTTGTATAGGCGTTTTCGCGTAATGTGTTAAGATAAGAAATAAATGCACTATGCCACACAGATGTGTTATCATAATGTCAAGCAATGGAGATTAAGGGGCTGATCAGAATGGGTCGCTGGCAGATTTACAGCTGCGCTGTTCGCAAATGGCAAATCATTACGATAACACGCCTATACAAATGCATTATAAAAAGTAGAAGTAAAACAAAGATCAGGAATCGATACAATTATATTACTCCACCCATCAAAGACACCAAAGGGAAAGAAATACAAACATTAAGAGACCAGACCATAATGGAAACCTAAACAAAGGAAGGCCATAAGGACAGTTACTTTCCCACAAAATGGCCATATGGCCATCCAAAATTAAAAGACACAAGTGATACACACAGTAAGTAACAAACAACAACATAAATAAATCGCCACAGAAGAACCGCCTTGGAACGGTTAGTGGAAAGATTTCCACTGTGGGGCTTAAATCGATTTTACGTGGCCACAATCCTCGCCCTTACTTCCACCGCGATTTAGACAAATAATTTGTTCAGTCCGCATGAAGGCCTCCTAACTCATCAGTGCAACATCTCCGTGAACACAAAAAAAATCAAAGAACCACAGAGGTGAGACAACGGTGAGGACTCGACAGCAAGAAACCACTGAAATGCTGGAGCAAAAGAAAACCAACAGTTAGACTCCGATATGCCCGACCAGAGACAGAGCATCAGGTACCAACCAACATTACCAAGAATTAAATCTCTCTAATTCTCAATAAGCCTTTACGTTGGAGCCGTCATAGAATCTGAGGTCTGACCCACCGGCGTGCAATTAAAGAGGGAAGCAAAGTTGCCAACCGTGATTGGGTTAACTACCATGCATGCAGTCTGTCGTATAAGATCCATGTTGTACCCAATCTTTTTATATCGAAGAATGATTTTACGAAATTGGGTGCCGAAGTTTTTGCGATTATATATTTTTCTGAATTTATATACTAAGTCACCATAAAATTCGGGTTCCGATAGACCTTGTTGCAGAAGAGATTTAAGTCCAATACTGAATTTAAAATTAAATCAGAATGGCGTCTATAAAATTTTGAAAATATTTTGCGTAGTTTATGGTAACGATAACCCTGATTAAGGAGTTTAGCCGTTAATAATTTATTACGAGTGTTGAAGTCAGTTACATGACTACACACTCTAGCAAATCGAATTAATTGCGAAATATAAACGCCATAGGATGGTGCACAAGGAACATCACCATCCAAAAAAGGAAAATTTACAATCTCAAAATCAAAGTCATCGCGTTTATCATAAATTTTGCACGAAACAAACCCATCTACAATAGATAGATGTAAATCAAAAAACGGGGCCTCGGTATCAGAAGAATTTGCTTTATTTAATTGAAGTTCTGGGGGGGGGGGGGTAAATCTGACTGATCAAACCATCGAAATAGGTATTATCAATATTTAATCAATCATCTAAATATCTAGAAGTGGAGCTAAAAGCTTCAATAATTTCAGATTGGTTATCAATGGAAAGCGACAACATGGAGTCTCTTTCATAACAATACAAGAACAGATCAGCTTAATCGCCGAAAAGGTGAACAATTTAAGATGAAAAAATGTGATATATATTTTTTAATTTCTACTCAAAATAAAGGTTGTGGGTATATTGTAGAGCAGAAATAAAAAGAAAAATAAGGTTTACCCCTGTAAATCCCAGTTTTACTGAATAAAAATGGGGTTCAAGGCTGTCAAAATTATATAGGCATGTTTTTGTGATGCATTTCTCTTCTCATACAGCGGCTCATATCGTATGAAACAGTTCTACTCCTATACTTCAGAAAATCCCAGGTGTTGTGAGAGTGATTACAGCTAAAGATATACCAGGTGTAAACAACTTTCCTATGGCACCTTTTTCTCAGGAGGAGGTAAGCAGTTTCGTGTGCATTACGATAACTCGCCCGTGTGACATAATGCATTTTTCACATCTCCAAAATGGCTACTTTTCTGATGAAAATCTTTGATATTTTTGTTATAAATGTTCGAAACATAGGTTGAGGGTGCTCGTTAGAACCGCCTCAGTGAGGCGGTTCTAACGAGTACCCACAACCTATGTCTTGGAGCAGAAATAAGAAAAATAATGTATACCCCGTAAACCCCAGTTTTCTCTATGTAAAGTGGGGTTTAGGGGGGTCTTCTTTTCACGGACTTGTTCGCGTGAAGGCAAGTAATATATGGTTGGGGTGCAAAAATGTTGTGTATGTGGTGGGGGAGGGCTATATATTTTAACTCTAACATTTTAGACGGGTATCAATTCTTTTAAGGTCTGGTTACATGATACAGGTCAATAGCAAGAAGCCGTGTTCCGAACTTATAAAGGGAAAACAAATAAAAACTCTTGTCCTTCAAAACCGCTCAATGGATTTCATTCCTGTTTTGCATGAATGTTTCCTGGCTGGACCTCTGTCAGATTCCTTGAAGAAATTTTGATCAGGCAGAAAACATGGCCGCCATGGCCACGCCCCTTGGCTCATTAGCTTCAATAGATTTATAAAGGGAAAGAAATTTAAAATTAAAAAATCTTCTCCTCCAAAACCGCTCACTGGATTTCATTCCTATTTTACATGAATATTTCTTGGGTGGACGTCTGTCAGATTCCTTGAAGAAATTTTGATCAGGCGAAAAACATGGCCACCATGGCCACGCCCCTTAGCTTCCATAGACTTATGAAGGGAAAAACTTCAACAATCTTCTTCTCTGAAACCATAAGGCATAAAGCTTAGATATTTAGTATGTCGCAAAGTTATGCGGTCACCTACATAAATCCTGCAAACTATGCCTCTGGGGTCCAAATTGGCAGGGCCCAGGGGCTTATTAGCTCCCATGAAAAAACTTGAAATTTTGTTTACTCTGAAATCATAAAGCCAAGAGCTTAGATATTAAGTAGCAACTTGAAGTGTTCAACTACATAAATCATGCCAACCATGCCCCTGGCCTCCAAATTGGCCACACTATGAGGCTCATTAGCCCCCATAGTCTTAAATTGGGAAACACTTAAAACATTCTTCTTATGTGAAACCATCAGGGCCCAGAGCTTAGATATTTAGTATGCAGCAACGTCAAGTGGTCACTCACATAAATACTATTTCTCTCAAACCATAAGGATCAGAGCTTAGATAATTTATGAAAAGCAACGTTAAGTGGCCTCCTACATAAATCTTTCCAACCATGTACCTGGGTCCAAACTGACCATGTCCCGATGCTCATTAGCTCTCATAGACTTATAATGGGAAAAACTTCAACAATCTTCTTCTCAGAAACTATAAGACCCAGAGCTTAGATGTATAGGATATTGCAATGGTAAGTGGTCGCCTACATAAATCCTGCCAACCATGTCTCTGGGCTCCAAATTGACCACACCTTGGAACCATGTTATATGGTCACCTACAGTACATAAATTCAGCCGACGTTGCTCCTAGGATTTAGTAAAAATTCTTCAAAATGGTCAATTGGATGGTTTCTGTTGTAATTTAGAATAAATGTTCCTTGGGTGGATCACTTGTCTTTTTTAGCCAATTGCATTCGGGAAACCCCTAAGGGGTATCTTGGCAAACATTACAGGACCAGATCAGACCCCGCAGAACACCGCGTCTGATCGGGGCCTGCAGTATTTGCTAACAGAATGTTCCGTCAAGAATAAAATAAAAAAAAATAGGCCTGACGCCCATTATATGATAAATGGACTGGTCTAACATATAGCACTGGTAGAGTCCACTACTATACAATGGGTTAATGTAATAAATATGACAATTGACTGAATATAGCCAGTGGAGCGACAGGCCCTCTTGGGTGTCTTGTTTTATTTATTTATTTTAATTTTTTTTCTTTTTATACGCCTGTTTGAAAACCGGTAGTAATATGTTATTCCCCTCCCCGACGTCCGTTCGTCCGTCCGTCCATCTGTCCGCCTGTAAACATTTCGTTTCCGGATTACTCCTCCTACAGTTTACATCCGATCAAGCTGAAACTTCATACATAGTTCGACCATGATGTGGGGCATAGCATATTGTTTGGAGGTTTCGGTCCACCTAATATTAATATAGTTATACCCCTATGAAATTTTTTGTAAACTTTTCGTTTCCGGATAGCTCCTCCTACCGTTTACATCCGATCAAGCTGAAATATGCCGCTTTGATTTTTTTGTAAACTTTTCGTTTCCGGATGACTCCTCCTACATTTTACATCCGATTTAGCTGAAACTTCATATATAATAAGACCATGATTTGGGACAGCGCATATTATTTGGAGGTTATGGTCCACTAAATATTAATAGAGTTATGCCCCTTTGAAAAATACTGTAAACATTTTGTTTCCAGATAACTCCTCCTACATTTTAGATCCGATGATGTTGAAACTTTACATACAGTAAGACCATGATATGGAACAGTACATATTATTTTGAGGTTACGGTCTTCCAAATATCACCAGAGTTAAACCCCTTTCACAGATTTTTTAAACATTTTGTTTCCGGATAACTCCTCTTCCATTTTAAATCTGATGAAGCTGAAACTTTGCTTATAGTAAGACCATGATGTGGAACGGTGCATATTATTTTGAGGTTACAGTCTGCCAAATATTACCAGGGTTATTCAACTTTCACATATTTTTCTAAACATATTTTGTTTCCGGATAATTCCTCCCTTATTTTACATCTGATGAAGCTGAAACGTTACGTGTGGTTAGACTATGATATGGAGCAGCACATATTATTTCAAGGTTACAGCCCACCACTTATTGCCAGAGTTATGCCTACATTATTTTGAGGTTATGGTCCACCAAATATTACCAACAATGAAAATTTGTTGGAGACAGATAGTTTGAGTCATTGATGGTTATAAATAGTGCCAGGTAAGAATATATGGAGCACATATTGTACCTTGGTTACCCTCCACAAACCCAAACCCGTGCAACAGTCAGTATATATAAGCTCCATCTTAATAATTGCCACTGGCGTATAATGCCCCGCTTGCGGAGCTCTTGGTTTTTTGGAAGCTTCCTGTCTTCTTGTTGTTTATCGTAGAATTCTGATTGTATAGCCTACTGTATTCGGTAACACGCTTGTAAAAGTATGATTGAAACAAGTGTTGTTAGCAGCTATTACGCAATAATACCATAGCAACAGATAAGGTTGGTATGTTTGCTAAATGAAAGATAGGTTTCCTTATATAATCATATGTTGGGAGTCAAGAATACCCGCACCATCGGTTTATATTGAGAAATGACAAAAACTATCCTACACCCTGTAGGCATAGTAGCCCTTATTTGTATCGTGTCTCTCTCTCAATTACAACAATTTGTAACAATTGCGAAAGTATCTAGTGAGTTACCAACACCCAGGCAAAGCGGTGCGAGTCGGTCGTCCATGCTTATAAACCCTATTGGTTTCATTGAGCGGCAAGGCTTGAGCTGTCATTTCATCTCAATGTCGGGTAAAAGTCCCACAAAATTGGAAGCAACGTCTCCAAAATGACATTTACAGTGTTGACGGGAACGTTAAACTTCAAATCCAACAGGTTTTAAAGTTGTCGGCCTCGCAGATGCAGAAACGACCGGGATGGCTGCCAAATAGACAAATGAACATACCGACCAGTGGACATGGACTGGGACTGCTTAAACAAATGATCGGTCCCCGCCCATCGGGGCTTGAAGAAATAGATGGCCTCCATGATGCTTCCACGCAGAGCTGAAACCGACCCGCACACGAGTACTGGTAAACCGTTTAGAGGATCTAAATATGTTCTATAATAGGGTTATCCTTTGGAAGCAAAGAATATACCACAGAACTGGAAGATATGGGGTGTACATGTTTTCTGGGCCAGATTAGCTAGTTTCGGCCAATTAGTCCTCATGAGTGACCCTCAAATATTTAAAAAATCTCACAATGGAATCAATAATCCTAAAGGACAAGAAAATATAAACACTAGGATGTAGCACATGTAGGACAGGGAGACTTTTCACGGCCACCACACAATCCTACTTATCAGCTGTAGTGACGTTAAATATGTTCTATAAAAGGGCTATCCTTTGGAAGTAAGGAATACACCACAGAACTGGAGAATATGGAGTGTACATGTTTTCTGGGCCTGACTAGCTAGTTTCGACCGACTAAGCATGCTCAGGCAAAGCGGTGCGTGTCGGGACCGTTCATACTGATAAACCCAATTGGTTTCGTTGGGTGGCAGGGCTTGAGATGTCATTTCATCTCAATGTCGGGTAAAAGTCCCACAAAATTGGAAGCAACGTCTCCAAAACGACCTTTACAGTGCTGACGGGGACGTTAAACCTCAAATCAAACAAACAAAAATAAACAAATATTTACAAAACCAGCACTACTTTTGTATTGGGCTCGTCCGGGATTTGAAATATTCAAACTGTCGCCTGCTGCGAAAACAGCATGCAGAGCGTTAACTTTGCCTTGACAAGGCAAAAAGGGGTCTTCGGGCAGGTGCGTTCGGCGAAGACACAGATCAGCCTGCGTACCAACTTACCCAGCCAGCAAAGCATGTCGGGCAAACTGTCGGCCCGACGTTGGACCGCTATTTTGTGCTAGCCGGGTAGTATACTAGTACAGCATATACCTTGAGCCAAGATGCATCCATATTTATTATTTATTTATTGATTGATTGATTAATTAATTTATTCGGGTTTAACGACACGTCAATCCTTGTGGGTCATTTTGTGTCGTCTCCCAGAGAACGAGAGAAAAGAAATAGAAGAAAAAGTAGATGAGATCAAAGTCGGGGACAGAGGGAAAAGAGGAAAATGCATGGAAGCATAGAAACAGAAGAAATACATGCAACAACATTCCTCCTCTACCCTTATCTGCTGTAAAGACAATTGGCCTTGTTCAACTGTAAGCCAATATCAGTTGGACGCCCCGGTGACGCAAGATTAAGGCTGGCTAATCGGAGCTGAACAGTTAATGATTATCAGTAATGACATTGGGATCGATACTCGATTAGTAATCGCTATGTTTTTTTTTTCTCATAGTTTTACCTGTCTGAGCATGTCTCTTACCATTTGTTGTACGTTACTATATGTATATTTGAACAGACAGGTCTGAGCAAACAGTGTAGATCCTGCTGAGACGCCGCAGAATGCGGCGTCTCATCAGGGTCTGCACTGTTTGCCACTCATCCAACTATTTTAGGCATAACTTTGGTTAGTAAATTGTACCTGTCAAGTAATCGATTACAAGCAAATCAGAAATGATAATCCTTTTTCTGTAATTTATCGATCGATTAATCGATTATACGATTAATCGTGTCAGCCTTACGCAAGATACACGTCACGTTTGCCTCATCCCCTTTTGTTTCGCGCAGCCAAAATGAAAATTGATCCAGTTTAGTAAAAGAGCACTGTTCATATACTTCCATTCATATTGGAATATTTTATTCAACAGCTGTTACAAAACTTGGATTGATATGTAAACAGTTACAATACTAAAGAATTGTACTATAGATTGTTCTGTGTGGTGCTTCCAAGCAGAGTTTAAACCGACCGAACATGGGAACCGATAAAACCACTAGATTTCCTAAGCCTGCCAAGGCACACTGGTACGAGTCAGACAGCCCCAGATATAAACCGTAGCGGTTTCCTTGGGCGGTAGGGTTTGAGATGACATTTCATCTCAATGTTGGGTAAAAGTCCCAAAAACATTTGAAGCAGCATCACCAGAATGACCTGAATAGTGTTGACGGGGACGTTAAACCTAAGTTCAAACAAAAACAGTTACTTAAAAATTATACTAGTCCATTATTCTAAGGAACAACAAGTCCATACCGTCCCCGCCCACCAGGGTTGGAGAAACAGACTGGGCTACTTGTTGCTTCTACCTCTTTTAGAATCGTAGTTCTAAGCCTGGCCTAACGCGCATCTAGAACAAACATAAAATTAAATGAACTGGCTCGTTCGGGATTTGAACCCTGACCTCTCGCACCCAAAGCGAAAATCATACTCTTGAGCAACGAGCCACAACGCCATAACTGTTAACTTAGGATGCGAAAAGATTTTTTTCAAATAATTTCATGCACCAAAAAAAAAAAAAAAAAAAAATGACGGTTTCGTTTTGGATTTAAGTCTTTTCAAGATTTATTCACTTATTTCGAGCTGATCGGGACTCTGAGGGGGGGGGGGCGAAAATCAAAGCGCTCGGAGAAAAACCACCTATCCTTTCGTTGCAGATTTTGGCGTCCCGCGTCTGGCCCGAGCGAGGCTCGAACCACTGCGGCGAGGTATCTTATAATTAAGAGTCCGAGTTCTTACCCACTAAATGAAAAACTGCTTTTCGATTCACAGTTAATCCGTTATGCTAGAGCCTGTTCCAAGTATCAGGACTTTATGGAACGTGGGAAGGTGCTCACTACCAGGTTGTTATGCCAGGGGTATCAAAAAAAATGGTATAAACAATAAAGAAGTGCTATGGGAGGCACCATGATCTTGTTGATCCGTACAATGTGGCCATTTCCAGAATTATTTCTGATGTGTTTGCCAATGGAAAGCCATAGGAACAAAATCCCAGACATACCCTCATCGGCATTTACTCCTTTTCTTCGTTCAGGTCGATAAGCATGGTGGGCGAAGCTTGCTTACCAAGTAATGAATATAATCCTAGGACGCCTGATTACACTCTTCTGGAGTCCATGTCTGTTGGTCTGAACATTGATATTTGCCATTTGTCTACGAATTAATGATTTTGGATTAACGCTTTGGTACTACGACCTAAACTACTTTCTCCAAGGGTTCCCACTTACCGAGGATCTTTTGCAGGATATTACATTATCAAATTCGAGCGATGAACACTTTTTTCTTCAACAGCAGGACTTGTGTAAATCATGAAGTTAAGATTTCTGGGACATCAACACTTTTTCCTTTAAAATAAAAGTGAAGGCAATAACCAGGAATCGATACACTCATCAGAGACACCAAAGGGAAAGATACACACAAACATGAAACAACTAGACCCTTATGGAAACATCAATAGCGGAGAGCCAAAATGACAGTTACTTTCCCACAAAATGGCAAACTGGTTATCCAAAACAAATAATATAAACGATACACACACTCAATGACAAACCATAACAAAAATAAACCGCGACAGAAGAACTGCCTTGGAACGGTCAGTGAAACGAATTCCACTGTGTGGTTTACGAGTTTACGTGGCCACAATCCTCGCCCTTACTTCCGTCGCGATTAAGACAAATAATTTGTTCAGTCCGCGTGAAGGCCTCCTAATGCATCAGTGCAACATCTCCGTGAACACAAAAATCAAACAACCACAGAGATGAAACAACGGCGAGGACTCGATAGCAAGAAACCACTAAAATGCTGGAACAAAAGAAGACCAACAGTTAGACTCCGATGGGACCGACTAGAGACAGGCAATACCCGTTTTCAGAAGGCCTTTTGTAAGTATGGTAAACATACAGTCCTTTCGTAGTCCCGGTTATCACATTACGAAAACATGCCTTTGTAAATTTTACCGCCGAAAAAAAACGAAAATTTTATGATGAAAAATTGTGATATTTTTCTTATTACTGCTCAAAATATAGATTGTGGTACTCGTTAGAAACGCCTCATCGAGGCGGTTCTATCGAGTACCCACAATCTATACTTTAGAGAAGAAATAAGACAAATAGGGCTTACCCCTGTAAACCCCAGTTTTATTGTATAAAAGTTGGGTTCAAGGGGTTCAAAATTATATAGGAATGTCTTCGTGGTGAGAGTTACTTTTGTAAGTCAACGCGTTAGGAAATTCTTGACATGAACACACTTTCCTTCATGAGACGACCCCTTTGATAGATGGGTGTTTTAAAGTCACCTGTTAACAATGTCGTGTCTTGAGCTGCCTTCCGTTCCAAGGCGGTTCTTCTGTCGGAGTTTATTTTTGTTATGGTTTGTCTTTGAGTGTGTGTTTCGCTTATATATTTTTGTTTTGAATAGTCAATTGGCCAGTTTGTGGGAAAGTAACTGTCCTTTTGGCTTTGACTACGGAACCCGGGAAGGGACATGATTTTTTATTTTTATTATGTTGTGCGAACAAGATAATATCTTGAGCGGACAAGATATTATCTTGTTCAGACAACATATTATCTTGTGCGGACAAGATATTATCTTGTGCGAACAAGATATGATCTTGTTCGCACAACATAATATCTTGTGCGCACAAGATATTATCTTGTTCGCACAACATATTATCTTGTTTGCACAACATAGATCTTGGGAAGTTGTACGGACAAGATATTATCTTGTGCGGACAAGATATTATCTTGTGCGGACAAGATAATATCTTGTTCGCACAACTTAATATCTTGTGCGGAGAAGATAATATCTTGTCTGCACAAGATAATATGTTGTCCGCACAAGATTATATCTTGTGCGGACAAGATATTATGTTGTCCGCACAAGATATTATGTTGTCCGCACAAGATAATATCTTGTCCGCACAAGATAATATGTTGTCCGCACATTATTATTATCTTGTGCGCACAACTTATAAAATGAAAAAAAATCATGTCCCTTCCGGGGTTCCGTATTTCACAGTGACTGGTGTTTCCATTAGGGTCTAGTTATTTCATTTTTTTTTTTTTTTTATTTTTTTTTTCAAAAAAAAACAAAAACAAACAAACAAAAAAAAAAGTGTCTAGTTATTTCATGTTTGTGTTTCTTTCCCTTTGGTGTCTCTGGTGGGAGCTATGGGTCCTGATCATTGTCTTCACGTCTATAGCATCTAGTCCTTACATAGGCCAAGTTGTTAAAACAAAGTCCAGAAAACATTTAGTCATTTAAGGCGTGACTACCGAGTTTTAAGGCAATAGGGTCGCCACAAGTGTTTTTTTTATTATTTTGATTTAATCCCGTCAACATTTTGGGTCGTTTTGGAGGCTTTGGTTTCAATTTTTGTGGGATTTTTACTCGACATTGAGATGAAATGACATGTCAAGCTCTGCCGCACGAACAAACCAAAAGGGTTTATATGTAGGGACAGTCCGACACCCATCACTTTGCCCATGCAGTCTTAAATCTTCTAAGTGGTTTACTAGTACTCATAGTCCGGGATTTGAGACCAGATTTCGGAAAATTTAATGCACCCAAAATTCTCACGCTTTATTTGTGCTGTTTCATTGAGATAGAAGCCTAATCTATATGACATGTAATTATTTAGCAAATCAGGTGGGGAAAAGGGGTTGAAAAATCTTTGAGTTTACACCTACCCCATTGGAATGGCATAGTTGGATTAAGTTATGTGTAGCTTGCGCTTACAAATGAATGTTGATTTATTGCATCAGCCAAAATATTTGTCAATACTCGAAGACACCAAAATTCATGATATGACGTAATTACCTTTGGTGTTACCATACATTTTGACCATTGAAATTTGACCCCACAAATTGGATAAATTTTACACTATTTTTGCGCTAAATGATTTTTACTACTGTTTGAAATAATTTCTTTTTCGTCAGTATGCAGGACGGTTATTTTTGCACTTCCATGTGAAACTTGATGGCTATGTTTCAATCCGGACATGAACAAGGGACTCCGATACCTATGGACCCTTTTACTGCTTTTTCCTGTTGTGGCACAGATCGTGATAAAAATCCATATTAAAACATTCATAAAATAAATTATTTTACTGGCTGGTCATAGATGTATCATAACAGGGACGAACAGATTTATTTTTGAAGAGTTACTGATGGCCATTTCCTTCCGGTTTATATTTAGTGAGGGGAATATACATCACCGCGGTTGAAATATCAAGTGATTCTCTAAACTTGTGACTTGAATCAATCAACATTTAATGAAAACATTGTATATTTCAAGAATCATTATCCAAAGTTTCCGGTTTGTGCTGAAGGCTCCCCAAGTAACATCGACATTATTATATTTTAATCACGTAAAAGTTACTGGCCACTACAATGCCTCTATTGAAAGCTTAGTGGGTACCGTATTTTCTGTTACGTCGCACGACTAAAAATAAATAGTACCCGAGGTTTAATGTAACGTAAAGTCACCCCTTACACATTCTTTTATTTTCTTTTTTCCCAGAGTTGTGGTATAACCTATAAACGAGCATCTTAAGATGTCACCTTCACTTACTCTCTGCCATTTCGTTGGACAACCTGCCTTCGATAGCTTTGTCCCTCTATTCACCATTAGCTCTTAATTATTCTGAGTGTTTGTTTGAGTTTTACGTCCCACCAACAACTAAGGTCAAACGGAGACGGGACCTCGATTTAAAGACTCATCCGAAAGTCTGGAGAAGCCCGGGATCGACCCTGCGATCCCTGGTTTACAAGGTGAGTAGCGTAACCGCTACACCACGGAGGCTTCTCTTAATTATCCTGCGTCTCTTGTCACACACTGATTAATCTGGTCTTCAGCTCCCTTTTCACTTCTTCCTTTTCCTGATATTTGTCCCATATATTTATTGTTTTGGGTTTAAAGGCACTTCAACCCATGTTGGTAATTTTGTGTCCTCTCCCCAGAGAAAGGGAGAAAGGCGATAGAAGGTATAGTTGAGAGATGAAAGTTAGGGACAGAGGAAAAAGGGGAAAAATAAAAAACAGAAACAGAACAAATAACAGTATTCCCCCTCTATTCTTACCTGCTGCAAGAATAGCAATTCTTGTCCAGCGGTAAGCCAATATCAGTTGGACGCCCTATTGACGCAAGGTACACGTCGCCTTTGCCTCACCCAACTACCCTAACTGTCCCATATAGATTTGCCAAAATGGCCTTCTATGACAAGCCATCGGGAGTTATCACGTTTGAAAAAAGGAGTGTAGGCAACGATCAGGAATCTATACAAAATATTTCGCACCTCTCATTCAAAACACCAAAATGAAAACGTCACGAATGGAAAGCCAGAAGGACACGTATCTCCCCACATGGTCAAACGGCTATCCAAAATAAAAAGGCATTAGCAATATAGAAATCTTAAGGACTAACTATGAAAATAATAAAACACAAAAAGGACCGCCTTGGAACGGGGTCAATAAGAAGTATTACTGGGGTGGGGTGGACACTTTAATTGATTTTAGGTGGCAACAATACTCGCACTTGATTGTCTAGGTTAAAACCGATGGGGTTCTAGCCCATCAATGCAACATCTCCGAGAACAGAAAACCAAAAGAATAAAGAGATGAAACAACAATGGGGACTCGACAGCATGAAATAGCTAGAATGCTGCAGCAAAGGAAACCAAACAGTTAGGCTCCGGTTAGCCCTACCAGAGACACAGGATCAGACACCTACCTTCAGGCGTTGTGGCGGACATGCTTTCTTACATATGAAAGGAACTAGGCGGGTGGGTTAATTTACTTGAGGTTGCAGCCTGATATGTCAGATATATTGAACAGTGAACAGGATCGATGTTTTGCATAATAAATTATACGATTCCTACGTAAATCAAGCTTCAGCTCTACACCTTTGTCAAGAAGGGTGGGAACATCGGGTTCAACACAAACTCTCGACCGACCTTTTCTGCATCTTCATGTAACTTGGTTACCTCAATTTGTGCATGTTTGCCAGAACAGCGACCAAAACCAGAGTCATTCAATCAGCAAATAAGCTGGAGTATATCTAATTTAGATGCTGATATTTAAATTTAATAGAGTATCTTTTTCTGCAGCAAATTAAAGGTAAAAACCAAAACAATAAACCTCTATAACATTTATGTAAAGTCGCTCCACCAAATACTATATAATGTTTCTTTTAGTTGGCAGTAAAATTTTGCAGACCTTCAGTCAAAAGGAGGCTGGATTGTTCAGAGGCATAAACTCATTAAAATACGTCTTTCCTTCGATTATGAAATACTGGACAAAAATCTGCCAGCCTTTTGAAAAAAGACTGAAATAGGGCTGCGCTGTTATCTGCACTGAACATTGTCGTCTTTCAGAGGTATTCCTGTCATGGTAACTTCATACCAAACTACCACTGCTCATCAATTAATTGTTTTGAAGGCTTGCAAATTCAGCTAAGCAACAGGCGCAATCAGTAAAGCTGAAAACTGTGTCTGCTGTATCATGACCAGGCCAATTAAATATGGTTTACGCTTGTCATCAAGCTTACACGACTTTTAATAAATGCCCTGAATACAAAATTATAAACAAGCGGCCCATAGGAAACTACGCTCACCAGAGCTCAAGGGGGCATAAAACGCCAACCCCCATCCCCGTCGCCCGCTTGGTGGCCATTTATTTTAACAGAATATAATGGTTTAGTAGAGGCCAATCCCAGGACCATTGCTGCCAATTTATTTTGAAATCAACCATTGTTTTTTTTTTTTTTTTTTTTTTTTGCCGTCGCATTCATTATGGTCAGCTTTAAACAATCTTAGCAGGGCTAGAGTCCAAAATGCTGCATACCAAGGTCTTGTATTTCTTGTGATGCAGAATTTAAAATCGTTTTGGTCATATATTGGTGTGACGAGCACACAGATCACTCTAACAAACATTGATTTCTCGACCACACTGATGCAGTATATGTAATTTGGTTTCATTTAGTCCAGTAGTTTTAGAAAAATTAAAAACTATTTAATCTTATGGCCCCAGGATCGCTGATTGCAAATATCAACCTTGATGTCATGAGCTGCAACAGAATCAGAAAATCCGGTCTTTTCCATACAAAATCCTGTGACCGAATGTGACCTTGAAGAAAGAAAGGTCAAGGTCAACGAAATGCCATCATTTTAACAACTTTGATAGGGCCCGGGTCCCCAGTATGTATACCAAGTTTCAAGGTAATCGGTCGATTGGTTCCTGGGAAGGCGATTTTCAACGGTTTTTACCATATATGGGCATGATGGACATTTAAGTCATGTGACCCAGACATTCAGTATATATGTTTGTTCTTACATCCCGTGGAGGCTTCACATATAATTTGGTTCCAATTGGCCTTGTAGTTTCAGAGGAAATGTCGTTGGGAATTGTTTGGATGCTTAAATAAGAAAAGAGGGTAGGAACATTTATCTCCCATTTTTATGTATTCTTCCCCACTTTTTGGATTTTCTAACTCCATTTTCAAGATGCTGGGACACCTCTAAATAAATTCTTATCATAGTTAAGTGTGAGAAAGTAAGGTGCATTAAACTCCTTAAATACGGGTGCTACGAATTTCAAATCCCCGACTATCACGTGCGGCATGGTAGCATCTGATAGACGGACACAAAGAACTCGTGTAATGTCAGTGAAACAAAAACATGCCTTAACTTTGAAATGAAGTGCGCAAATCATGAACAGATAAAACAGTTGGGCTCGTCCGGGATTTGAACCCGGGACCTCTCGCACCCTAAGCGAGAATCATACCCCTAGACCAACGAGCCAGTTGTTCAACACTGTTTATTGTAGAGGTGTTTGCAATCACCTGGAGAAGACTGAGATCTTAACTGGCTGAAAATAGTACAAGATACAATTTCTCATCAAATGCCGTTTACTGAAGACCCCTCTGAACCCCACTTTATATAGGGAAAAGGTGGGTTTACAAAAGTATTTGTTATTTTGTTTCATGTTTGGTCAAACGTACCAAGTAGAACCACCTAGAACCACAATCGATATTTGAACTAGAAATGAGAGGATAAGCTAACAATTTCAACTAAAAAA
This sequence comes from Lucinisca nassula, assembly GCA_963580285.1. Taxonomy (NCBI): domain Eukaryota; kingdom Metazoa; phylum Mollusca; class Bivalvia; order Lucinida; family Lucinidae; genus Lucinisca; species Lucinisca nassula. Next base: position 64,617,243 of record OY757021.1, on the reverse strand, counting down.
AATGAACACGGTGCAACCAACTTCATGTAGCCTTTCTACTTAGGCCAAGTTGTCAAAGTAAAGCCCAGAATACATTTAACGCCATTTAAGGGGAATCGGAACACCTTCAGGGGAGGCAACTCCTGTAAAAGTATTTTTGTCTTCCATGTCAATAGGGGTCAACTCTTAAAGGAAAGAATTTGCTCCTGAGGATTCCTGAAAGCTAACAATTTCAACTAAAAAATGAACACATTTCAACCAACTTCATGTAGCCCTCCACTTAGGCCAAGTTGTCAAAGTAAAGACCAGAAAACATTTAACGTCATTTACGGGGAATCGGAACACCTTCAGGGGAGTCAACTCCTGCAAAAGTATTTTGTCTCCCATGTCAGTAGGGGACAACTCTTAAAAGAAAGAATTTGCTCCTGAGGAACAAATTCTTTCCTTTAAGAGTAGACCCCTTTTCTGTAGGACAGGGCTTATAGAAAAGCGAATAGGAAGTCCCGAAAGTTGTCTCCCTTTCAACTATGGCGGAAAAAATCTGCCAGGTGTTCCAATTTCCCTTAAGGAAATGCCGGGTTGAAGGCATACGGTCTATCATAAATCATGTTATTTGAGTTTTATTTAGTTCGTTCTGGTGATTTTGCTTCCAATTTTTGGAACGTTTACCTGACATTGAGATAAAATGACGCTTCATGTCCTGCCGCCCGAACAAACCAAAAGGGTTTATACATGTATGTAGAGACAGTCTTACTCGCACCAATTTGCCTAGGCAGGCTTAAACCTTCTAGCGGTTTACCAGTTCTCATGTGCGGTCAGTTTCAACTCTGCATGGAAGCATCACGCTGCCCAGTCTATTTCTCCAGTGGCCCATATGTTGTTTGATAGACGGACAGAAAGAATACGCTTCTTAATGTCAGTGAAAATAAAAACATAGAGGTCTGTGCCTTAAACAACATTCTGTGCTTTGAATAAAAGGGTACAAAACATGAACAGGGTACAAATGTTGGGCTCGTCCGGGATTTGAACCCGGGACCTCTCGCACCCTAAGCGAGAATCATACCCCTAAACCAACGAGCCAGTTGTTCAATACATTTGATATTGTATGGATTTGTGGCACTATAAGTTTGGCACACATGCGTATTTGAAGATTATAAACCGGAAAATGTTAGCCCCCGCCCATCGGGGCTTGAAGAAATAGATGGGCCGCATGATGCTTCCACGCAAAGCTGAAACCGACCCGCACACGAGTACTGGTAAACAGCTGAGAGGATCCGCTGACCCGTCAGTGCTTATATACCCTATTTCTTTTATTGGGCGGCAGGGCTTGGAGGGTGATATTGTTTTCAGTTGTGTCAGAAACCTTCGCATTGTGAATTAAAATTTTACGTTGAAAGTTTCCTTAGAACAAAAATAATTGTAAATTTATGGAAATTAATTCGTTCAATAACCCTGTAGAACCAAATAAAGCGGGCTCGCTCGGTATGTGAACCCCGGGACCTCTCGCACCGCTTTGCCGTGGCAGGCTTAGATCCTCTAAGCGGTTTACCAGTACTCGTGTGCGGCCGGTTTCAGTTCTGTGTGGAAGCTTCGTGCTTCAAGCCCCGATGAAAGGAACATTGTGCCAGCTAAATTGTCGCGTTGTTGGGTATTGGAGGACAATATGTTTTCAGTTGTGTCTGAAACTTTCTTATTGTGAATTAAAATGTTACGTTGACAAAAATAATTGTAAATTTATGGAACTTAATTCGTTTAGTAACCCAACTGTAGAAATGGGCCTCCGTGGCCTAGTGGATAAGAGCGCTGACTCTTAGTCATTAGGTCTCTCACCGCCGTAGGTTCGAGCCTCGCTCGGGCCACGTGTGAGACGCCAAGTTCTGCAACGGAAGGTCAGGTGGTTTTTCTCCGGGTACTCCGGTTTTCGCCCACCTCTGGTTAACGATCGGCTCGATATGAGTGAAATAATCTTGAAAGGGCCGTAAAACCCAAACCAAAAAAAAAAAAAAAACCAACTGTAGAACAAAATAAAAATATACGGGCTCGTCCGGGATTTGAACCCGGGACCTCTCGCACCCAAAGCGAGAATCATACCCCTAGACCAACGAGCCACAGATGATTATAAATTGTTTTGATATAGCAGTATATTATATTGATTAACTAAACCCTATAGAGATATTTAGGAAAGGTACGTTTTTCAATAGGGGTGCACATCAAATCAATGTCACTCAATGAGGTTTCGCCCAATCAAACCTAAAGTGTTTATATACATGGACTGTCCAACTCGCAACACTTTCCCTGGGTAGGCTTAGACTCTCAAAGCGGTTTACTTTTACTCATTGAAGTTGGTTTCAGCTATGCGTGGAAGCTTGTTTGTATTGGCGTTTAACGGCCCAGTCAACACTATTTTAGGTGATATTTGAGCCGATTCAGTTTACCTATCCACACTTTCCTGGGCAGGCTTATACGTAAGAGGTTAACTAGTACAGTGCACATTCTTTCGCCAGAAACTGACAACTGCCCTTCTTGAATCAGCGGAAGGGAGAGAATGACCGTAGAAAAGATTCCATTATTAATCTACACGAAAGAATGTAGCCGACCCCATAGGTATCGACGCGCATCCGACCGAGCAACCGAGGCCGGTCTCTGCGTGGAAGCACCATAAAGCCCAATCTATTTCTTCAAGCCCCGGGGACGGGTGTGTTATATTGTTCCTCGTCAAATGGACCAGGACATAATAAAATGGTACTAATCGAACAGGGGACCAGCACTGAAAGGCTGGAGCGAGCCTGTGCAGAAGCACAGTTTCTCCAAAGCATTTTTGTTCACCAGAAGGTAACGGATACACAGCTTAAGACAAAGTATCGTGGCATTATGATAAACACGCGTGTGCCAAAATGTTGGAATGGCGTTTCTAATATCTTTGAACTGGCATATTTTCTATTACTGAAATTTGTATTTATTTTCTTATTTCTTATTATGACATAGATTGTGTGTGCTCGTTAGAACCGCCGTAAATGTTGATGAACAAACTAACTTATATATAGAAAAAGATGATTTTGGAAATTATCATGCATAGAACCGTGGCGCATAACTACAACTGTATAGTTACTCGTATCTAAGCCTGCCCAGGCAAAGCGGTGCGAGTCGGACCGTCCAGGTTAATAAACCCTATTGGTTCCATTGGGCGACAGGGCTTGAGATATCATTTCATCTCAAAAAGTCCCACAAAATTGGGAGCGACGTCTCCAAAACGACCTATACAGTGTTGACGGGCACCTTAAACCTCAAATCAAACAAAACCAACAAAAACATCTGCATATTTATCAGGGAGGTTCCGGACTTGCAACCATCTTCATGTAGCCCTTTACTTAGGCCAAGTTGTCAAAGTAAAGCCCAGAAAATATTTAACGTCATTTAAGGGGTGTTTGAAGCAACTGCTGCAAAAGTATTTGTGTCTCCCATGCCAATAGGAGTCAACTCTTAAAGGAAAGAATTTGCTCCTGATTGAGATGAAATGACACCTCATGTCCTGCCTGCCGAACAAACCAAAAGAGTTTATATGTAGGGACAGTCTGATTCGCACCAATTTGCCTAGGTAGGCTTAAACCTTCTATAAGCCGTTTACCAGTAGTCATGTGCGGTCGATTTCAACTCCACATGGAAGCATCATGCTGCCAAGTCTATATCACCAGGGGCCCATGTGTTCTTTGATAGACGGGCAGAAAGAATACGCTTCTTAATGTCAGTGAAGAAAAACATATTCAGAGTTATGTACCTTAAACAACATTTAATTACAAAGAAACTGTAGTTTGAAATAAAGTGCACAAAACATGAACAGAGAAAAAGAGTTGGGCTCGTCCGGGATTTGAACCCGGGACCTCTCGCACCCTAAGCGAGAATGTCCCCCTAGACCAACGAGCCAGTTAGAATAGTATAAATTTGGATTAACAATATTTATTGTAACATTTGATTTTAAATTGAGGTGTTTGACGAACACCTGGCGAAGACTCAGATAAATGATCTGACAGTTAACTGGCTGAAAACGGTACAGGGACGGTATAGGGCACAATTTCGAGGGACTCAGCTCAGCAAAGACCGTGAAATGAAGACCCCTCTTAACCCCTCTTTATTAGGATTTAGATTAATTTACATGGGTATTCATTATATTGCCTCATATTTGGTCAAACATACCCATTAGAAACTCCTAGAACCGCCTCGTTGAGGCGGTCCTAGCGAGTACACACAATCCATATATGAACTAGAAATGAGACAAAAAATATAGCTAACAATTTCTACTGAAAAAAAAGCTAGTTCAAGAAGTAAGAGTGACGCCAGTTTTGTACAATGGCATGGTCACTCATCATCCAATTGGCCAGGACATAATAAATGGTACTAATCGAACAGGAGACCATCAAAGGTTGTGGCGAGCCTGCACAGAAGCACAGTTTCTCAGAAGCATTTGTGTTCACAGGCATGTAATGGAAATGAATGGCAAATTGTTATGTCATAATGATAACACACGGTTTACGATCGACCCAAATTTACTAAATGGCCAAACTGAATTCATGCAGTTGTCCACGTGACCATCACTGATTTGGGAAAACCAATATTATATTTTATTAATAGAACTTGAAACGTTGCACTATCAAGAGCTATCTATAGTCTTGACAGGAATCGTGTGCTGGATAATACCCAGATCAGAGGCCGCGGAATGTGGGGTCGGATCAGCAGATTGCACAGGAACTTCACTGTTTGCTTAAATAGTGGCATTTGAGGTTAAACGAAATAGTATAAGAATGCCAGGTTGCTCACGTAACGAAAGAAAAACAATATCTTCATTCAGGCCACGATGTCACGTGACGTCTTTCGGAACATTCTCTTTATAAAACTGTTACACAAATGTATGCCAAGTCGAGTAAAAATAGACTTTTCGCACTCCTGCTAAAAACTTAATTTTAGAACCCTGAAATGTTTAAGTGCAAAAATGAGTAGCCCAGACTTTATAGGTGGTACCGTTATAAAACATACAGCGTACACCAAGATCGGATATACAGTACATTGCTTCTGATCAGGTCGGCACTGTTCGTCATATGAATGCAACAACAGTTTTGAACATGATTCAGGGCCGTACGCAGACTCTGAAAAGGGGCGAGTTCAGGATGCGAATTTCAGGTATTTTGCAGAAGGTGAAAAACTGTATGAATCTGAAATAATTTCCAAATAATTGCGTTTGTACCCTCCCCACTCTGTTGAACAAAATCCAAGTACTACCCTAAGACGTGCTCGTTTGTTTGATTTAAGGTTTAACGTCTCCGTCAACACTGTATAGGTCATTTGGAGACGTTATTTTCAATATTACGGGACTTTCAGCTCTGCGTGGAAGCATCATGCAGCCCATCTATTTATTCAAGCCCCGATGGGCGGGGGCGGGTGGATTCTGCTCGTAGACTTGGGCATTGACAAACAGAATCTACATAATCAGACGGCACATAACGCGACGTCTGATCAGCTCTACTGTGCTTGCTTAAAGTTAAACGAACAGTTCGATTCTCAGCTCAGGACCATTTTCCCAACCTACACTCAGAGACGATCGACCCACCAGTACTCTCAGTGCTTTAATTATATCTTGAAATGGCATTTTCTTTATTCATTTTCCTTTTTTCTAGATATGATACAGATTGCGGGTGCTCGTTAGAATCGCCTCATTGAGGCAGTTCTAACGAGTACCCACAACCTTTGTTTATTTTGATAGCAAATTAGTAAACAAAAATGTAAGCCCTTGTAAACCCATTTTTTTATATAAACTGGTGTTAATGGACGTGTTAATGGGATTCATGTAGCACTATAAGTTTAGCACACAGGCGCATTCGAAGATTATAAACGAACATCATACCAACTAAATTGTCGCGTTGTTGGGTATTGGAGGGTAAGCTTGTTTTCAGTTGTGTCAGAAACTTTAGCATTGTAAATTAAACTTTTACGATGAAATGTTCATTAAGAACAAAAATAATTAATGAACATTTCAACATTAAAGTTACTGAACAAATTCATTCCCACAAATTCATGAGAATCTGTTCAGTAACCAGCAGGATTAATCAAATAAAAGAATACGGGCTCGTCCGGGATTTGAACCCGGGACCTCTCGCACCCAAAGCGAGAATCATACCCCTAGACCAACGAGCCACAATTGCCATACAGAAGTATATCATATTGATTTATATTAATATTATTATAAAGGACATTATCCTTTGAACATTTGCATTAACACCCTTTATTTATGTAGGGAAAGGTACGTTTTCCAAGGGTGTATATTTGATCAATGACACTAGTCATCGAGGTTCCTCAATGATACTGTTACTCACTGTATAAATCATAAAAGCAAACATTTCACATCGTAAATGTTTTTGTTTTGTTGTTTTATTTGAGGTTTAACGTCCCCGTCAACACAGTTTAGGTCATTTTGGAGACGTTGCTTCCACCCACATTTAGATGAAATATTGTGGCCACGTAAAATCGATTTAAGCCCCCCAGTGGAATTCGTTTCCGCTGACCGTTCCAAGGCGGTTCTTCTGTCGCGGTTTATTTTTGCCATGGTTTGTCTCCTTATATTATTATACCCGCTTTTTTTTAAAAAAAAAAAAAAAAAAAAGGGTATATTATTTTCGTCACGGGTGTCCGTCCGTCCGTCCTTCCGTCTGTCACGTTTCTTGTGAATGCAACTATTTTTTTATTTCTTTACCTACAGTGACCAAACTTGGTACATACAGTGCTTGGGGACTGCAGATGTGCATGAAGGTGTCGAAATTTTCATCTGACCCCTGGGGTCATGGGGTGAGGTCAAAGGTCACATTTCTAAGAAAAGGCTTGTTCATAGGAAAAGCGGGTATTTGCGATGGTATACCATCGACTGCTGCTCTAGTTTTATTTTGGATAGCCTATTGGCCATTTTGTGGGAAAGTAACTGTCCTTTTTGCTTTCCGCTATTGATGTTTCCATTAATGTTTGTGTGTCTTTCCATTTGGTGTCTCTGATGGGAGCTGTGGGTTATTTGTAACGATTCCTGATCATTGCCGCCACTTCTGTCTAGTCAAGCCCTGTCGCGCAGTGAAACATAGATGGACTGTCCAACTCGCACCACTTTCCCTGGTAGGCATAGACCCTCAAAACTATAAACTAGTACTCATGTGCAGTTGGTTTCAGCTCTGCGTGGAAGGACCATTCTATTTTTTTCAAGCCCCGGGGACGGGTGTGTTATATTGTTCATCGTCAAATGGGCCAGGACATAATAAAATGGTTCTTGTCAAACAGGCGACCAGTAAAGTTTGTGGTGAGCCTGCACAGAAGTACAGTTTCTCCAGAGCAGTTTTGTTCACAGACATGTAATGGAGACTCAGCATTAGGCAAATTATCATTCCATTATGATAAAACACGCATGTGATAAAATGTTCGAATGGCGTTTCTTACATCTTGAACTGGCATTTTTCTTTTACTTTGTATTTGTATTTATTTTTTCTTATTTCTTTTTATGGCATAGATTGTGTGTGCTCGTTAGAACCGCCAAATAGAGATTGTCATTAACGATGACGAACAAACTAACTGATAAACGTGGCGCATAACTACATCTGTATATTTATCAGGGAGGTTCCGGGCTTGCTAGCATCTGCATGCATGTACTCCTTTACTCAGGCCATGTTGTCAAAACAAAGCCCAGAAAATATTTAAAGTCATTTAAGGCGTGACTACCGAGTTTGAAGGCAATCGGGCTGTCATAAATGTTATTTGATTTTTATTTTTCACGTGCCCATCAACACTATTTAGGTCGTTTTGGAAACTTCGCTTCCAATTTTATGGGACTTTTACCCGTCATTGCCCGACATTGACATAAATGACACCTCATGTCCTGCCGCCAGAACAAACCAAAAAGGTTTATATGTAGGATTAGTCCGACTTGCACCACTTTGCCCGGGCAGGCTTAGACCCTCTAAGCGGTTTACCAGTACTCAGGTGCCATCTTTTTTTAGCTCTCCATGGTGTAAAGCCTTTCCTGATGGTGGAAAACACCAAAAACTAACTATAAACTGCGATGTATGAGTTTAATAGCGAAAAAGTCCGTCTCTCGTGTCTCTAACGATAAACCGCGACTTCTTCTTCAAAGCCCACACTATTCACCCAGCAACCAACGTTCCGAGCGTTACGTCGCCAACGCCGACGCCGACGTAACAATATAACGCAAGGAACGTCGGGTAATTGCCGATTTATCATTAGGAACGTACAAAATTGCCCCAAGATCATAATCATCAACTTTACTTCTCCCCATTTTCCCCTCCTCAAAATAGATTTATTTTGAATTAACTTTGAACGCAATTAAGAAAGATGCACTAAAACTAAAATGCCAGTATTGAGACGTGCACCTGCTTTTAAAGAGGAAGTGAAGAAGTATTAATTTGAAATTAATTTAAAAACGTACTTTGCTTCCAATTTAAACTAAACATATCGAACTGTTTGAGACTAAACAAAGCACTTAAAGAAAATTCCATCTACATGTATCTATCTAAAGTTCCAGTTCTAATGGACACAGCTTGGTAACTGGTCTCATTAATTTCCCATTTCCGACCTGGATCTTAGCCACCCGTACATGACCATCTTTCCCAGGATACACCTCGAGCACCCGTCCCAGCGGTCATTTCCCTCTTGATGTGTCGGGCGATATCACTAGCATCACGTCTCCTACACGGACATCCCGATGTGTTTGTTACCATTTCCTCCGTGCGTTTAGTGTTGGTACCCACTCCTGCAACCACCTTCTCCAGAAATGGCGCACAAGCTCCTGTATTCGGCGCCATCTTCTCCGGGGACTGAAGTCGGTCTCGTCACACGATGTAGGAGCGAACTTGCCCCCAATCTGCCCGTGAAGAAAATGGTTAGGCGTCAGTGGGACGTCATCCGCCGGATTTGCTGACTGGTATGTCAGCGGTCTAGAATTAATCAACGCCTCGGCCCCTATCATCGCTGTCATCAGTTCCTCATCAGTCACGTCCGTATTCCCAAGGATAGCTTGTATCGCCTTCTTTGCTGCCTTGATCATTGTCTCATGGACACCCCCGAAATGTGGAGCCAACGGCGGGTTGAAATGCCACGTAACTCCCTTGTTTGCCACAGACTGGCTTATTCTGACGTCATCTAGATTCCCTATCAACGATTTTAGTTCGGCATCCGCCCCTTTGAAATTCGTCCCGTTGTCAGAATACATCTCATCTGGAAGGCCTCGTAGACTAGCCATTCTATAAAAGGCATTCAGGAACGAGTCGGTGTCCAACCCGAATGCCATTTCCAGATGAACTGCCCTCGTAGCTAGACAAGTGAACAAGCAAAGGTAACGTTTTTCGCGCCGCTTCCCTCGTCCTTGGACAGTGATAAATGGACCTGCAAAGTCGACCGCTGATCTGGCAAACGCTCGGAGCGACATTTTCAGTCTTGCTGCTGGCAATGGTGCCATAATTTGCTGACAGGGCTTGGACTTCCGCCTACGGCATTCTGAGCACTCTTTCTCCCATTCACGAATAACCTCTCGGCCTGAGAGGATCCAGAACCGTGAAGACATTGCTGCTAGAGTCTGATTTGTTCCGGTAGCATGATTTCCCCTTTCGTGATACTCCTTTACGAGTAGTCTAGTCACCCCACTGTTGCGTGGTAGTATAACAGGGAACCGTACGTCATATGACAGGAACTCGGCGTATTTCAGGCGTCCATCCGAACGCATCAGGCCATCGTCATCTAACTTTGGATGCAAACCTAACAACTTGCTGCCTGACGGTAAGGGTTTTCCGGTGGATAGTGCCTTCCATTCCTCGCGAAATTCATTTGTTTGTGCAAACCTGATCAGCTGTATTTCTGCTCGTTTCAGCTCGTCGCTAATCAATTCGCCCTTTGATCTATGTTCTGCACGTTTTCTGCAGTTGGTAATAAAACGGTTCATCCATGCCAAAACCCGTTTTAGTCGGACCCAGCTTGAATACTTGGTTGGTTGTAACGGAAAATCCACTTTATCATTAGCGACTGTGATAAACACTGACTCCGAGCTGCTACATGTATCTGCTGTCGTCTGTAGAGATGAAATTTCCTCTCGTAGACGAATAGGTGCCTTCATTTCGTCGTACCCTGTATGTTTGTCATTGAGAATCCTTGTCGGCCACATAGACTCTGGCTGGTGCAAGAATTCTGGGCCACACCACCATCTGTCGCAGTCGACCAGGTCTGTTGCTATCATACCTCTGCTGAGTATGTCGGCTGGATTTAGTTTGGTAGGTACATGTCTCCACTGCTCTGGACTGGAAAGTGTCTGTATCTCACCAACCCTGTTGGCTACGAATGGCTTAAACTCCCGACTGCGACCACGGACCCACCAAAGTACATTCAAACTGTCTGACCAAAAGACTGACTGACTTGGCTTCAGTTCAAGAACTTTCGATATTCTAGTTGATAAGCGAACTTCTGTTACGGCACCCATTAGCTCCAAGCGTGGTATACTTGTTGCCTTACTTGGTGCAACCCGCGTCTTGGCAGCTACTATGTTAGTTGAAATGGATCCACCCTCGTAGCAGTATCTTGCATACACCACAGCCCCGTATGCTGCTTCAGATGCATCCACGAATGTATGCAAGGTCACCCCTTCTACCCGTTTGCCTTTTTCCATCAGACATCTTGGTATCCGTACCTTCAAATCCTTTAGTTCATCAAACCATGCACGTGCTGATCTGGTTAGTGGCTCGGTAAGTTCTTGGTCCCATTCAAGTCCAGCGGTCCACATTTCTTGTAAAAGGATTTTAGCCCTGACAGTGAATGGGGCTAAAAACCCGATTGGATCGAATAAGGTGGCGATCTTGCTCAGGAAATTCCGCTTGGTGTATTTCATTTCATCTCCTGGTGCATTCTCTTTGAAGGTGAAAACGTCATCGTTGGCACGCCACCACACCCCTAATGTCTTGGTACACGGCAGGTAATCTCTGTCTAGATCAACCTCCGCTTTTCTGTCCTTTATTGGAATCTCTTTCAGCACTCCGGCCCAGTTCGACAGCCATTTTCGTGCGTGCATACCAGCCATTGATAAAAAGTTGTGATAGCTGTCTATGTAGCTCCAGTCCATCTCTCTCATCTAAAACAGAGTCCATGGAATCGTCCATGTAAGTAGACTTTAGAATAGTCTCTGCTGCCATCGGGAATCTGTCCATGTACTTCTTTACATGGTGCTGCAACACGAATTGGGCTAGGAAGGGAGACGAATTTACGCCGAATACGACCCTATCGAATTCGTAAACTTCCGGTTGACGAGTCTGGTCCATTCCCCTCCACAGGAAACGGTGAAAAGGCTTGTCCTCTGGTGCAATGCCGATGCGCAGGTACATTTCTGCAATGTCACATACTACTGCGACTGGAAGGCGTCTGAATCGCAGCAGCACGTCAAACAAGTCCCGCTGGAGCTTTGGACCTTGGTATATGACGTCATTCAGCGAGTGACCGTCATATTTTGCGGAGGCGTCGAACACAATTCTTGTTTTGGTCGTATCTTTGTCAGGGCGTAGAATAGGAAAGTGTGGCAGGTACCACATTGATGACGACCGGTCTGGAATCTTTCTGACGTACCCCTTCTCAACATACTGGTCGATGCACTGACTATATGCATGGGCGACCTCTGGTGACCTTTTGAGCCTTTTCTCTGTATTCGCCAGTCTGCTAAGTGCCATCTCGTAATTATCTGGCAGGATAGGTTTATTTCTTTTCCACGGTATGCTGACGCGGTACATCTCGTTATCGTACGTCAGCGAACTTTCGACCCTCTTCAAAGCCAGCTGGTCTTCAATACGCACAATTGGTGTGTCATGTGGCGATGATACCTCTTCGATGTCCCAGAACTGTTTCAATGTTACATTTATCCTCTCAATATCAGACTGGTCTTTCACGAAATATGTGCAGGCGAAATTCGTGTGTATTGCCTGCTGATTACCCCCGGCCGGACTGCCTATACAAGTCTAACCCAGAGGTGTTAACCTGGCGATAGGCTCCCCTGGTCGGCCTCTCCTCTCTTCTATGGCGTAGAGTAGGTCTGCACAATCCAGGCCTATCAACATGTCGACTATAGGCTTCTTTGGTGATGGTGGAAAGTTTATGTCTTGTAGATGTGGCCACCGCTGCTTGTACTTGTTCCAGTCGACGACATGCATATCTCCTGTGACTCTGTTGACCGTGTATGCATTTACTACTATGCTAACACTGCCTGTAATGCTCTTCAGTTCGACGTTTACTGGTCTGGTCTCAAAAGTTTCAGCTTGACCATTTAACACGTTGACAGTTACCCTTTCGGTTCTACCTTGCAGGCCTAGTTCAGCTGCAACGTCAGCATTTACGTAAGTCTTCGTACTGGCGTCGTCTAGTTATGCATTTACAGTCAATGATCGGCCCCCATTCTGCAGAATAACAGGAACAGTTCTCAGTCCAACAAAATCTGCCCTTATATACCTTTGGGTTACCATCGTTGTCTGCTCTTACTGAACCTTCCCCTCCGTGGCTTGCTCTATTGGAGCTTGCACGTCCTGACCACCTGTACGCTTCACCTCCGTATTTCCTGACGAACGCTGCTTCTGCTCACTCGACCCTGGTTTATGTAGCAGCTTATGATGCAGGTCTGTGCATCCATCTTGTCCGCATGGCCGGCTTCGTGGACACAGTTTGCCTGTGCCCTTGTCCTAAACACCGGAAGCAAAGCTGGTGTCGTTTGGCTACAATCCATCGCTCTGACACACTTTTCTTAATAAAGTTCCGACAGTTCCATATGCCGTGCTTCTTTCCACATTCCTCACATTGGAATTTTTGGGTCTTACGACCTTCATTTGTGTCACCGAAGAAAGTTCTTTGGTTGCCCTGCCGTGGTTTGAATCGAGTTGGTCCATCTGAGAGTTTGCCTTCTACACCACGCACTTTCTCTGACGCTATAGTCTGGAATTCTGCTTCTTGGAGGATCCATGTTCGCAGTGAAATGACAGACTCTTCTTTCTTATTCTCGAACAACCAACGTTGATAGCGAGCAAGCATTGTTTCTGGAATCTTGCGCTGCAACTTGTTGTAGAGAGATCCATCCCCAAGCTCATGATGGTGCCCGGCCTCTTGTAGGTTAATCATGGCAATGTCAAGCAAATCGGCGAATTTCTCAATATCCTTAGCATTTCCTGGTCTTATCTGGCGGAACTGCTCTAGCTCTTCTAGGTACAACGCGATCTGACGACGTCTGCCACCGAACTTCCGCTCTAAACGCTCCTTGGCAGCTTCGTAAGCCGTTGCAGAATGGCCTAAACTGTCAATCACTTTCAGCGCCTCCCCTGACAAGTACTGACGCAGTTGCAAAAGCTTGTACTCCCCCGTGGCTGGCGCGCTGTCGATACAAGCGAGGAAGGCAGCTTTCCAACTCTGGTAGTGACGTTTTTCTCCAGTGAAGACGGGAATTTGTACACGCTTCAACTGTCTCCATAAATCTTGGCCTATCGATGGAGTGGTGTTGTTAGCGGTTGGGTGAAAAGGCAAAGCCTCAGCGTTCATTTTCCTTTCCGTTACTGCTGGCTGTAAACCGTGATTTGCTATTGGTAAGTTCGTATTTTGCATTCCAGTTTGCACATGTAACGCATTCGGCATTGAACCACTAGTTTGAATATGGTAAATTTCATTCAAAATGTCACTTTTCTGTATTTCGGTAGTAGGAAATGAACTATCATTTGATCTTGATGATATTGAGCTTTCAAGTCCTACCTTTCTCGATGTCTCGTGCATTTGAACCCCAGAGTGACAGTCTTTACTACTAACTGGAAGCGCACTTTCCCGCTCTTCATTATCGTTTGAAATGTTCATTCTGTTCAACATGTCTATTGATAAAATGTCTGACCGTTCACTTGACTGTTCATTGAGTTTGTGGAGGAAATGTCTAGCTGCTTCATACGTTGATGTGAATTCTTCCTCAATCCTCTCCATTTCAAGCACAACTCTCTCACTATTCTCCGTTTCCTTACTTTTTAAGTAAACGTCCGACAGAGCTGTCATTGCGTCCATCACGCTCTCCATCGCGCTGTCTAGTCTCTCACAGTCATCTTCAATCTCCTCTTCACTAGGCGACTTCCGTTTTTCTATCAGAAATATCAACTTATTTTTTGTTCTTGTGAAAAAAGATTTTGTCCTGGTTTTGTCTCGCTTCAACCTTGTTTCTGAATCGGAATTATCATTCGAATTCCCGGCAGAATTGTCATTTTCGTCATCATTTTTAGCGTTGGCCCTATTCTCCGACGCCATCTTGTTTGAAGATCCGCGATTTTTCTTCAGTTTTCTCCGATTTTCTTCTAGTAACCTCGCTCTGCTACCACTTTTTGGTGTAAAGCCTTTCCCGATAGTGGAAAACACCAAAAACTAACTATAAACTGCGATGTATCAGTTTAATAGCGAAAAAGTCCGTCTCTCGTGTCCCTAACGATAAACCGCGACTTCTTCTTCAAAGCCCACACTATTCACCCAGCAACCAACGTTCCGAGCGTTACGTCGCCAACGCCGACGCCGACGTAACAATATAACGCAAGGAACGTCGGGTAATTGCCGATTTATCATTAAGAACGTACAAAATTGCCCCAAGATCATAATCATCAACTTTACTTCTCCCCACTCCATTTGTTTGTTTGTTTGATTTGAGGTTTAATGTCCCTATTGAACACTGAATAGGTCATTTTGGAGACGTGGCTTCCATTTCTGTGGAATTTTACCCGACATTGAGACGAAATGACATCTCAATCCCCGTCGCCCAATGAAACCAATAGGGTTTATAAGCATGAAATGACCGACTCGCATGGCTTTGCCTGGGCAGGCTTAGATCCTCCAAGCGGTTGACCAGTACTCATATTCGGTCGGTTCAGCTCTGCGTGGAAGCATCATGCAGCCCGTCTATTTCTTCAAGCCCCGATGGCGGGGGCAAGTCAGTTCTGCATGGAAGCATTGCCCAGTCTATTTCTCCAGTGGCCCAAATGTTGTTTGATAGACTATAGAACGCCGTGGCTGTCTTACGGGGATAAAATTCATTATGTTTGGTGGTTTTCCTATTATATGCTGTGATAAAAACAGTATATGTAGTGGTTAATCTAGTATATGTAGTAGAAACCTCATTATTTTCGGTGGTAAAACCTGTATATGCTGTGGTATTTTTGTTATAAGTGGTAGTATTTTTGTTATATGCGGTAGTATTTCTATTATATGCTGCGGTATTTTTATTATTTGCTGTAGTATTTTAATATATGCTGTAGTATTTTATTATACGTTGTGGATACTCATTATTTGCTGTAATATTTTTATTATATGCTGTGGTCACAGTTTGAATTGTTATATGCAGTAGATTCGTCTTTATCTTGGGTGCAAAATGTTATTATCATGATATATCATGCGTATGCATTCGTAACCTACCAGTCGATAATAAGGTAATAAGCATGATTAGAGACAGTCCACAATTATTTCCCTTGTTTGGTTGGATGCTTTCAGGATATACTTTCAGGCAGATAGTTCCCTTGTTGATTGGCCCTACCGATGTTATCTAATGCCCTGCTTATTATGGTAACTTGATAAGGGCATTGTATCAGCTTTTATGAAATGTCAAGTTTGATCAGAATTTTTATCATTGGAGGAAACTAGAGGAGCCGAACACACACTTGATCAGTGCTCCTGCTCCTGTAATGGCGGATTGTCCAGTAAATAATCCCCTTTTAAAATTATGCATACGATAACTGTAATTCCATATCCCTATTCTATTGGTTTCACGTTTTTCAACTGGCATATCTAAATACCGGGGCTGGACTGACTGAATATATACAAACTCACACAAAAATAAATAAATGAATAAGTAAGGAATATAACAATATCTTCGTAAAATGTGTTCATCCAATGATAACTAACATGTCAACAAAATAAACAATATACGATACGTTGACATATAAACATATAGAAATAAAATAAAAAAAAAAATATAGTAACAGAACTGTGGCGGTTTAGGTTGCCGCATGGTTTTGTTTTCTAAATAATATAGTATATACCAGGAAGCATTATTTAGCTTTACTTATCAGCCATGGTTGATGCACCGCTGCTATTGTATATTTTTTGTATAACCTTAAATGCATGTATAGTATATGGTAATCTTGAATCAGTGCTGCCGCCATGATGTTGGAAGAAGCTACATATTTCTTTCATTAAAACAACATTGTGTCCATACAATGCAAACTACATTTATGGCATATGCCGGATGACTTGCCATAATACAATGTGTATGGCATGCCATTTTGCAAGTGTCAGTATAGCAGAAGCAAAGCATCATGGAGCAGATATGTGACTTGTTGCAGACGTATGGTTGCAGATGACGATTTGTTACTAGAAATTACTGAAATTGTTATGACTATACCAGTGGGCTAGTAATATGCGGGCATGCTGGCCTAATCTATCAGAAAATCAGACACACAGTCCAGTATATGGGTAGTATGCTGGTATCAAAAATAATCTTTGAACAGGTTCCATTTGTATACCATATACATATTGACCCTTATCTTGTTGTTTGCGACAACCCATATCAGTGTGGATCCAGATCAGATGGCTTCTGAGGAGACCGTCTGATCAGGATCTACACTGTTTAGCATTCAATTTAGGAATTTGTAGCAATAAACTACATCAAGAAATCAGATTGGTTCGGAGTCAGAAATGGGTGCGGCTTGTCTGAATATTCAGCAAGAGAAGGGTTAATTAATATATATATAAAAAACCTGTACCATTGTGAGAGGGGACAGGGAAATGTCATTCATACCTGTTGTACTAATATATGTACATTATGGATATTATGTGCATTAATATGCATTTTTTGCATGTATGTGCATATAATGTTTTCTTATTGTGGTTACCAGAACTGTTTTGTGTTTTGCATCTTAAAACTAACATTAAGTATAATTATACTATAATGGTGATGAGTGATATACTTTAGTGGCCTTCTCACATGGTGCATATATGTTCAACAATGGTTCTGTCATGTTACAAGTACCTAACTATAAAGCATTATACTAATGCTATTTAAATACCCATCTTATTAGGGAATAACTAGGAGAACTGCTCTTACATAGTGTAACAGGGGTTCTGTAGGATATTCCTTCAGCAGACTGCTGATTAAAAACAGAAACCTTGTACCATGAAGGGAGCATACATGTGTGAACCTATACATTAACAAAACAAGATGCAAAGATGTGAATGAATATTTGGTAAAAAAAAGAAAGAAAATAACACTAATTATATGATTGTACCATGATCGCTGCCTTTTTTGTTATTTGGATACTGTATATACATAAAACTGCCACTAATATTGTGCTCAGTTACCATGTGCCATATCAGACCAAAAAGCCCCAAAGTGCCATTTCAGACCAATATGCCATATCAGACCAATATACCATTCAGACCAATGTGCCATATTAAGCCAATGTATCCTATCATATCAATGTACCATATCAGACCAATATGCCATATAAGACCAAATCAGACCACTAAGCTACTATGTGACATATCAAAATAATATGCCATATCAGAACACAGAACAAGTATCTGTCGTATTATATCCCAGATAAGTATGCCATATTGGAACAATGTACCTATCAGACCATTGAGCTACCTTATGTCATATCAGACCACCAGACCATTCAATTGGCATATACCATAGAACTGTCATATACAATATTGGATCAGGTTGCCAGGTTGAAACGGTTTACAATATTAGACCATTGAGATGCCATATATACCATATCAGACCCATGTGCCATATCAGACCACAGAGCTACAATGTGACATATCAAAACAGTGTGTCATATCAGACCAAAGATCAATCGTATTATATCTCAGATTAGTATGCCATATTGAATTATTCGACCTATCAGACCATTGAACTACCAAACACCAAATCAGACCACCAGAACATTCAAATGACCTATCTGTCCATAAACCTACCATATCAGACCACCAGACCATTCAAGTGACCTATCAGACCACTGAACTGCCATATGCCATATCAGACCACCAGACCATTCTAATGGTGTATACCATATATGTCCATTAACCTACAATATCAGACCACCAAACAATTCAAGTGACCTATCAGACCACTGAACTGCCATATGCCATATCAGACCACCAGACTATTGAACTGTGTGACCTACAGACCATTGAACTACCATATGCCATATCAGACCGCCAGACCACTCAAGTGACCTATCAGACCATTGAACTACCATATGCCATATCAGACCACCAAATCTATCAGACCATTGAACTACCATATGCCATATCAGACCACCAAACCATTCAATTGGCATATACCATATATGTCCATTAAACTACCGTATCAGACCACCAAACCATTCAATTGGCATATACCATATATGTCCATTAACCTACCATATTAGACCACCAAACCATTCAAGTTACCTATCATACCACTGAACTGCCATATGCCATATCAGACCACCAGACCATTCAAATGGCATATACCATATATGGCCATTAACCTACCATAGGCTTATCTAATCAATACAACATATCAAATCAAACACAATAGTACTCTATTGGAATGACATATAAACAAAAGACCAGACTGACACCACAACTCACTACGACTCCTGTAAAAGGGAGTGCTTGTACTTCGCTAACACTATTGCGATACCGGGAGTGCTATTGCACGGGTTATTTTCCAACATAGCCACCCTTTTTCCTCAAGTTTTTATGTGTACAACTTTAGTTATTACTTCTATTTAACTTCAGTTTATGAGTTATTTTACCTTTTTAAATTTATTTTACATTTCAGTTGCTTTAATTTTATTTACCTATCCATTTCTTCATTAATCTAAGTGCCGAGATGGTCTTTTCAGTTATGTGTCTCTATCTACTTCAAAATGTTGTAGATTTTTATTTTCCACACTGTTTAGTTTATATACATACGAAGCTTATTTAAAAACAAAAGCACCACTGTACTTGGTACGAGGTTTTACCGCGGCAATTTATCTTCGGTACTTTTCGAGTAGTTCACGAAGGCATCCGATTGATCTCATCATGATAATAAAGTTTGCACCCAAGATTAAGATTTATCTACTGCACGTAATGACATTACCAGTGAATATAATGACGTGACTACCTCAAATAAAGAGAGAGTGTGAAAGGACCGAACATAGAAACAAAAGCACTCAATATAATGGAAAAAGCACTGCACCAACTGATGAAGACACCGAATAGCAAGAAATATCTACTATAGATAATGGAAAAAGCAGAACATATAACACTGAAACCACAGCATATAACAAAATTACTACAGCATATACAGGTTTTACCACCGAAAATAATGAGGTTTCCACTACATATACTAGATTAACCACTACATATACTGTTTTCATCACAGCATATAATAGGAAAACTACCAAACATAATGAATTTCATCCCCGTAAGACAGCCAGGGCATTCCATAATAGACGGACAAAAAGAATACGCTTCCTAATATCAGTGGAAAAACATATTTAGAGCTAAGTGGCTCAAACAACATTCAATTAAAAATAAAGTGAGCAAATCATGAACAGTGAAAAAAAAGTTGGGCTCGTCCGGGATTTGAACCCGGGACCTCTCGCACCCTAAGCGAGAATCATACCCCTAGACCAACGAGCCAGTTGTTTATCAATATCTATTGTAACATTGGATTTTATAAGAGGCGGATCAAACTGGCTGAAATTGGTACAGGGCACAATTTCGCAAGACTCTGCGCATCAAAAGCCGTGTAGTAATGAATACGCCTCTTAACCCCACTTTATATGGGGAAAAGGGGGATTTACATTATTTTGCTCTTGCATTTCAGTGGTTTGTTGCTGACAAGTCCTCACCGTTGTTTCATTTCTGTGTTTGTTTGATTTTTGTGTTCTCGGAGATGTTGCACTGATGACTTAGAAGCCTTTATGCGGACTGCGGACTGAACAAATTATTTGTCTAAATCCCCGAGGATAGCGGCCGCGTAAAATCGATTGAAGTACCCAAGTGAAATTCTTTTACTGGCCGTTCCAAGGCAGTTCGTCTGTTGCGGTTTATTTTTGTTATGGTATTCTTACAGTGTGTGTATTCCTTTAAATCTCTTTGTTTTTTTGGACAGCTAATTTGTCATTTAGTGGAACAATAACTGTCCCTTTGGCGTCCCGTTATTGATGTGTCCATTAGTGTCTAGTTATTTAATGTTTGTGTTTCTTTCCCTCGACTGGGAGGTGTGGCTTAATATCGTTGCCTTCACTTCTATTACAGTGGCCTCATTTTTGGTCAAACGTACCCGTTAGAAACACCTAGAACCGCCCAACTGAGGCGGTCCTAAACTAAAATAAAACGGAATGACCTAATCAAATAAAAATATAAGGGCTCGTCCGGGATTTGAACCCGGGACCTCTCGCACCCAAAGCGAGAATCATACCCCTAGACCAACGAGCCACAGATGTCCAAAAAACTTTTGATATTGTAGTACATCATATGAATTCCTTTTAGAGAACGTTTTGCAAGGGTATCCATTTCAGTTCGCTTAACTGTTTCTGGACACAGATCGATTATTTTACTTATTGCATTTGAGGTATTGAAATTGAGGTTTTACATCCCTTTCAACAATATATAGGCAATTTTTGAGACGTTGCTTCTACCAAGTTTGTGGAACGTCTACCAACATTGACTGGTCAAAGCCCTGCCGTAGGGTTTAGTTGGTTTCAGCTCTGTGTGGAAGTACCATATCGAACCGGTGACCAGCAAAGATTGTGGCGAGCCTGCGCAGAAGCACAGTTTCTCCAGAGCATTTTTGTTCACAGACATGTAATGGAGACGCTGCATTAGACAAATTATCGTGTAATTATGATGGCACACGCATGTGCTAAAATGTTGGAATAGAGTTTCTTATATTGCACGACCCGCGGAAAAGCGACCGACTAAAGTCGGTTGATTTTCTAAGAGTGCCCTAAAATCACCGTGTCATTCTGTCATTCGGTCATTCTGTCAGTCTGTCGGTCTGTCTGTCCGTCCGTAACCCGTTTGTGAAAATTGGTGATAGTGACTTAACCGCTTGGAATATTTAAACAATTTTTGGCATACTGATTGATATCAATGAGATCTAACCAATGAACTTGCCAAATATTACATTCCATTTAGTATAGCCTCGCCGAGGCGAAAAATGTGAAAATTTTCGAACTGCTTCTCCTCGGAAACCGTTGGGCCGATTGAAGTCAAATTTCATATGGAGCCTCTATGGGATGGGGGAAACCAAAATTTGCTCATGGGGTCCAGGTCACAAGACCTAAATGGCCGCCAAGCCATATATGGTCTGTCTGTCTGTCCGTCCGTAACCCGTTTGTGAAAATTGGTGATAGTGACTTAACCGCTTGGAATATTTAAACAATTTTTGGCATACTGATAAATATCAATGCGATCTAACCAATGAACTTGCGAAATATTACATTCCATTTAGTATAGCCTCGCTGAGGCGAAAAATCCGTAACCCGTTTGTGAAAATTGGTGATAGTGACTTAACCGCTTGGAATATTTAAACAATTTTTGGCATACTGATAAATGTCAATGAGATCTAACCAATGAACTTGCTAAATATTACATTCCATTTAGAATAGCCTCGCCGAGGCGAAAAATGTGAAAATTTTCGAACTGCTTCTCCTCGGAAACCGTTGGGCCGATTGAAGTCAAATTTCATATGGAGCCTTTATGGGATGGGGGAAACCAAAATTTGCTCATGGGGTCCAGGTCACATGGCCAACATGGCCGCAAAGCCATATATGGTCTGTCTGTCTGTCCGTCCGTGACCTGTTTGTAAAAATTGGTGATAGTGACTTAACCGCTTGGAATATTTAAACATTTTTTGGCATACTAATAGATATCAATAAGATCTAACCAATGAACTTGCGAACTATTACATTCCATTTAGTATAGCCTCGCCGAGGCGAAAAATGTGAAAATTTTCGAACTGCTTCTCCTCGGAAACCGTTGGGTCGATTGAAGTCAAATTTCATATGAAGCCTCCATGGGATGGGGCTAACCAAAAATTTCTCATGGGGTCCAGGTCACGTGACCAAAATGGCCGACAAGCCATATATGGTCTGTCTGTCTGTCCGTCCGTAACCAGTTTGTGAAAATTGGTGACAGTGACTTAACCGCTTGGAATATTTAAACAATTTTTGGCATACTGATAGATATCAATGAGATCTAACCAATGAACTTGCGAAAATATTACATTCCATTTAGTATAGCCTCACAGAGGTGAAAAAACGCCGAGGCGAAAAATGTGAAAACTTTCGAACTGCTTCTCCTCGGAAACCGTTGGGCCGATTGAAGTCATATTTCATATGGAGCCTCTATGGGATGGGGGAAACCAAAATTTACTCATGGGGTCCAGGTCACATGACCAAAATGGCCGCCAAGCCATATATGGTCTGTCTGTCCGTCCGTAACCGTTTGTGAAAATTAGTGATAGTGACTAACCGCTTGGAATATTTAAACAATTTTTGGCATACTGATAGATATCAATGAGATCTAACCAATGAGCTTGCGAACTATTACATTCCATTTAGTAAAGCCTCGCCGAGGCGAAAAATCCGTAACCCGTTTGTGAAAATTGGTGATAGTGACTTAACCGCTTGAAATTGCACGACCCGCAGAAAAAGCGACCGACTGAAGTCGGTTGATTTTCTAGAGTGCCCTAAAATCACCGTGTCATTCTGTCATTCTGTCAGTCTGTCTGTCCGTCCGTAACCCGTTTGTGAAAATTGGTGATAGTGACTTAACCGCTTGGAATATTTAAACAATTTTTGGCATACTGATAGATATCAATGAGATCTAACCAATGAACTTGCGAAATATTACATTCCATTTAGTATAGCCTCGCCGAGGCGAAAAATGTGAAAATTTTCGAACTGCTTCTCCTCGGAAACCGTTGGGCCGATTGAAGTCAAATTTCATATGGAGCCTCTATGGGATGGGGGAAACCAAAATTTGCTCATGGGGTCCAGGTCACATGACCAAAATGGCCGCCAAACCATATATGGTCTGTCTGTCTGTCCGTCCATAACCTGTTTGTGAAAATTTGTGATAGTCACTTAACCGCTTAGAATATTTAAACAATGTTTGGCATACTGATAGATATCAATGAGATCTAACCAATGAACTCACGAAATATTACATTCCATTTAGTATAGCCTCGCCGAGGCGAAAAATGTGAAAATTTTCGAACTGCTTCTCCTCGGAAACCGTTGGGCCGATTGAAGTCAAATTTCATATGGAGACTCTATGGGATGGGGAAAACTAAAATTTTCTCAATGGTGTCCAGGTCACATGACCAAAATGGCCGCCAAGCCTTCTATGGTAAAAAACCCTTCAAAAATAGTCTTCTCCAGAACCACTGGGCAGATTTCCACGAAACTTGATAAATGGCATCTGGGACGTAGGCCCATCATAAATTGCTAAAATGGTGACCCTGGGTTGACCTTGACCTTCTTTATGCCTAGGTCAAACTTTGACACATATGCTTTTGTATTGGAAAAGTGAGAATGCATTTTATCCTGCAAACGATTCAGAATACAGTACTAAAGTATAAGATACATTTTTGCTCCTTACGATAAGGCGCATTTATTGGGGGAACCGTTTTAGATCCAGGTCACATGACCAAAATGGCCGCCATACCCATATATGGTAACACTCATAAAGCTAAAAGCATCCGGCGGGTCGTGCACTTCAGCTGAAGCACTGGTTTTCTGTATTTATTGCTCTTATTTCTAGATATGTGCTCGTTATAACCGCATGCGATTATAACGAGTACCCAAAACCGTTGTTTGTTTTGATCTTAAATTAGAAATGAGGTTAATGTGATGCATATGTCCTTTTAAGTTTGACATACATGCGCATTTGAAGATTATAAACCTTTGTTTCTGGAAAGCAAAAATGTATACCCTTGTAAACCTCAAGTTTTGTCTATATAAACTGATGTTCATTAATCGGACTTGTTAATGTGATGTATGTAGCCCTATAAGTTTGGAACACATGCGCATATGAAAGTTATAAACCGAGAAATATTAAGGTACCACTAAATGCTGTGGCGATGTTGTATGGCAGTTGGGTTTTGGCGGGTTATCTTGCTTGCTTTCAGTTGTGTCAGAAACCTTCGCATTGTACAGTCAAACGTGTCTTAGTGGCCACCTCTATTAAGCAAGCAACCTGTCTTAAGCAAGCGGGCAATTAGTTCCCCAAAAAGTCAAATGTGTTAAAATTCACCTGTATTAAGCAAGCACCGTCTTAAGCAAGCACATTTTGGTTATCCCTTAGGTGTTTGCTTAATACAGGTTGGACTGTAAATTAAAATTTTACTGTTGAAATGTTCATTTAGACCAAAAGTAATTGTAAATTTAAAGAAAATTGTTCAGTTACCAGCAGGATGAATCAAATAAAATATAAGGGCTCGTCCGGGATTTGAACCCGGGACCTCTCGCACCCAAAGCGAGAATCATACCCCTAGACCAACGAGCCATATGTTAAAACAACAATTTTGATATATTACTATATCATATTGATTATTTAAGGGGACATAATACTCCTTCAAGAGTAAATTGTCAAGGGTGTTGACTTCTTCAGGACTTCACTGCATTTGAGGTATTGAATAAATCATATTTGCAAACATTTCACATCGTAAATGATGTTTTTTTTTATTATTATTAAAGTTTAACGTCCCCTACAACACTATTTAGGTCATTTTGGAGACGTTGCTTCCAATTTTGTGGGACATCTACCAACATTGAGATGAAATGACATCAAGTCAAGCCCTACCGCTCAATGAAACCAATATGGTTTAATACAGCATGTACATGGACCATTTTTCCTGGGCAGGCTTAGACTCTCGAAGCGGTTTACTTGTACTCTCAGCTCTGCGTGTAAGCACCATAAGGCCCAATCTATTTCATCAAGCCCCGGGAGCGGGTGTGTTATATTGTTCATCGTCAAATGGGCCAGGACATAATAAAATGGTACTAATCGAACAGGCGACCAGAACTGGAAGGCTGGGGTGAGCCTGCGCAGAAGCACAGTTTCTCCGGAGCATTTCTGTTCGCAGACATGTAACGGATACACAACCCTTGTCCTGCTGAGCCCGGATATGCCTTATCTTTCAAACAATGTAGATCCTGAGAAGCCATCTGATCAGGATCTACATTGTTTTCATTCAGATTGTGATTTTGTTGCAATAATTTGCATCAAGTAACCTGATTGGTTGATAATAGGTAGTGGGTGTGGCAGATTGAAATATTCAGCAGGACAAGGGTTAAGACAAATTATCATGTCATTATGATATGAAATGTTTTAATGGCCTTTCTAATATCTTGAACTGGCATCTTTCTATTACTTTGCATTTGTACATATTTATTTTTCGTATTTCTTGTTATGGCATAGATGATGGGGGTTCGTTAGCACCACCACATAGAGATTGTCGTAAATGTTGATGAATAAACTAACTTATGAAAAAAAATGTCTTTGACGCACAAACAGTTTTATTACATTTATTTATCACATTAATTCTCCACCATCTACGATGTTTCGGCTTTTGACAGCCTTTATCACGGATTTGTTCTTTCAGCTGTCATGTTTTTCAATTTCTTCTTTCCACCATCAAAAATGATTTTGAAAATATCATTCACACAACCGCGGTGAATTAATATATTCATCAGGGAGGTTGCGGACTTGCAAGCATCTACATGTAGTCCTCAAGCGTTACTTGGGCCACATTGACAAAGTAAAGCCAAGTGACATTTTTTAAGTCATTTAAGGGGAATGAGAACACCTTCAGGGGAGGCAACACCTGCAAAAGTATTTTTTGTCTCCAATGTCAATAGGGGTAAACTCTTAAAGGAAAGAATTTGCTCCTAAGGAGCAATTTCTTTCCTTTAAGAGTAGACCCATTTTTCAGTGGGAAGGGCTGATAGAAAAGCGGACATGAAGTCCCGAAAGTTGTCTTCCTTCGAAAAAAGGCGGAAAATCTGCCAGGTGTTCCCATTCCCCTTAATTGAAGGCAAATGTTTGATTTTAATTTGAATGGAGATTTTACATGCCCGTCAACACTATTTAGGTCAATTTTGTAGGGACTTTTACCCGACATTGAGATGAAATGACATCTCAAACAAACCAAAAGGGTAAATATGTAGGGACAGTCCGATTCGCATCACTTTGCCCATGTAGTCTTAAACCTTCTAAGCGTTTACCAGTACTCATGTGCGGTCGGTTTCAGCACTGCATAGAAATTAGTAGTGAAGGCAATGATCAGGAATCGATACAATTAATCCACGGCTCCAATCAGAGACACCAACGGGAAAGAACCACAAACATGACACATGCAGCTAAATCTATTTCTCAAGGGCCCAAATGATGTTTGATAGACGGACAGAAAGAATACGTGTACTAAGGTCAGTGAAAAAAAAAAACATGCTCGGAGTTACGTGCCACTTAACTTTGAAATGAAGAGCGCAAATTATTAACAAAGAAAAAATTTGGGCTCGTCCGGGATTTGAACCCGGGACCTCTCGCACCCTAAGCGAGAATCATACCCCTAGACCAACGAGCCAGTTGTTCGGCGTTGTTCATTGTTACGTTTTAGACATGCCTGTGCAAATGCATGGTTAACTTGTTTGTTTGGTTTGTTTTTTTTTTTTTTTTTTTTTTTGGTTTGGGTTTTACGGCCCTTTCAAGATTATTTCACTCATATCGAGCCGATCGTTTATCAGAGGTGGGCGAAAACCGGAGTACCCGGAGAAAAACCACCTGACCTTCCGTTGCAGAACTTGGCGTCTCACACGTGACCCGAGCGAGGCTCGAACCCACGGCGGTGAGAGACCTAATGACTAAGAGTCAGCGCTCTTATCCATTAGGCCACGGAGGCCCCGATTTGAGGTTTAACGTCCCCGTCAACACTGTACAGGTCATGTTGGAGACGTTTCTTTCTATTTTGTGGGACCTTTACCCGCCATTGAGATGAAATGACATCGCAAGCCCTGTCGCCCAATGAAACCAATAGGGTTTATAAGCATGGACGATCCGACTCGTGCGCTCCGCTTCGCCTGGGCAGGCTTAGATCCTCTAAGCGGTTTACCAGTACTCGTGTGCGGGTCGGATTAAGCTCTGCGTGGAAGCATCATGCAGCCCATTTATTTCTTCAAGCCCCGATCGGCGGGGGCCGGCATGGTAAACTTGACCGCTGAAAAAAAAAACGAAAATTTTAAGATAAAAAAATTGTGATAAGTTTCATATTTCGGCTCAAAATATACATCGTGTGTACAATTAGAAAACAAAAATGTAAGTTTTGTCTATATAAACTGATGTTCATTACACGCGGACTTGAAAGCGACGTTAAACCCGAATTCACACACACACACACACACACACACACACACACACACACACACACACACACACACACACACACACACACACACACACACACACACACACACACACACACACGGACTTATTAATATGATGTATGTAGCCCTATAAGTCTGGCACACAGGCGCATATGAAGAAATGTTATGCCAGCTAAAATGTCGCACTGTTGGTAATTGGAGAGTAATCTTGTTCGCAATTATTAAAGAAACCTTGGCATTCTAAATTAAAATATTACGTTAATATGTTTGTTCAGAACATATATAATTGTAATTTTAAGAGGAATGAATTCGTTCAGAACCCTGAAGGGTAAATAAAATCAAATAAAATATATGGGTTCGTCCGGGATTTGAACCCGGGACCTCTCGCACCCACTTGAAGCGAGAATCGTACCCCTAGACCAACGAGCCACAGCTAGTGACCGAAAGTTTTGATATAATCCGAAATCATATTGATTAACTTAAGGGTAAACAGTTCGATGACACTCAATACAGTTATTATTTTGCCTCATTTGTGTACCAGTTTGAATCTTAGAACCGCCTCATTGAAGCGGTCCTAACGCGTACACGCAATCCATATTTCATCTAGAAATGAGACAAAAAATATAGCTAACAATTTCAACTAAAAAACACCCCGCTAAATCAAGAGGTAAGAGTGACGCCAGATTTGTACAAGGGTGTGATATAGTTTATCAACGACCTTTGAGAGTTCAACGATCAAGCGTGATAAGGCTATTCCATGTTTTAGGGGAAGAAGGTTTCGGATTTCTTTTTTCACATGATTTTGAAATTATAAATAAGTTTTTTGATAATGTCATTATGTAGAAGCCGTGGACAGGTGGTTAATATGATGCAGTACGATCCTCAGTAAAACAATATCGCCCAATATAAAATCCCAACTGAAGGCGATTTACCTAAAACGCGGACTAGTCCAAAATTTAAAGTGCAGTCACGTCTCACTGCGTTTTGAAATACTATATATTGTCGCTCATCAAATGAGCCTGGACATAATAAAAAGTTAGGACTACTAATCGAACATGCCACCAGCAAAGGCTGGGCGAGCCTGCACAGAAGCACATTTTCCCCAGAGCATGTTTGTTCACGGACGTGTAATAATTATCATGTCATAATGATAACATAATTATCATGTCATAATGATAACACATACATGTGCGAAAAACCGGCCCCGATAGCTCAGTTGGTAGAGTGTCCGCTCCGGGGAACGGGAGATCACGGGTTCGATCCCGGGCCGAGACATACCAAAGTCGTTAAAAATGGTACTAGCTGCTCCTCGCTTGGCACTCAGATTTACGGGGTAGAGCTAGGACTGGTCGACCCAGTGTCAGGATAATGTGACTGGGTGTGGTATCATGTAATGTGTCTTCAGTGAGGCAGCACTATAAAAGTGAGCATTGAGCTCCCTGTTGCAACCAGACACCGTCGTGATATGACTGAAAATTGTTGAAAGCGACGTTAAACCCGAATTCACACACACACACACACACACACACACACACACACACACACACACACACACACACACACACACACACACATGTGCGAAAAATGTTGTAATGGCGTTTTTTTATCTATTGAACTGACATTTTTAGTTCGGCTGTTTTCGTAGAAAACGACGAGGTATTGTCATAGCTCTGGCGTCGTCGTCTGCGTCGTCGTCGTCGTCGTGCAAAAACTTGGACATTTTGTAATACCTCTGTAATTACTGAATATATTTACTTGAAACTCGGACCAGTTGTTCATTACGAAAAGGGGAACTCATACCAATAGGTGAGGTATCCCTCAAAATATTTTTGACACAGTTATGCCCCTTTTTCGACTTAGAATTTTTGTTTAACTAAAAGAAACTGCAGCTGAGCGTTGGCACCCGCATGCGGGGCTCTTGTTCTATATTTATTTTTCTTATTTCTAGATATGACAAAGATTGCGAGGCGGTTCTAACGAGTACCCACAACCTTTACTTTGATCGCAAATTAGAAAACAATGTATACCCTTGTAGACCCAAGTTTTGTGTATATAAAAACATGTTTATTACACGGACTTATTAATAATCGATCAAATAAACGGTCAAATAGCCAGAGATTGGGAACAAGCAAAATCCCAATCTCAATCATTTAACACCGCGCAAGAAATCAGGAGCTCGGGTGCGGCTTACACCGCACCACCCAGTGCGGCTTATACCGCACCCCCTGCACAAGCCCCTGAAAACCAAAAAGACAACAATAAAGAGACCTACACAAAAATGGAGGTCGAAACTCTCATCGCCGCAGCAATAAAAGAGGCCACGAGCTCAATCCTGCATGAGCTCAACAAACAAAAACTGCTAAGCATCAAGGCGTCAGATGAGGTCATTGACCTCATCATCGAAAACGCCACCACACACAGAGTGGAGACCGACAACATGAATACGTCGGGCACCACAGGGGAAACCGCTGCAAACAATGAGAACCCCCCCATCACCATCAGAATCAACGGAAAATAAACAAACCAGCGCCGCACCCGCACCCGCACAAAACAGGCGGAAAGCGAAAATCACAAGGAGAAAACACAACAAGCGCGACACACAAGAACCCTTAAGGAAAAACGCGGATTACAGCTCCACTGATCCTGGACGAAGGATCAAGGGTGGACGTAAAAACACACGATACTAAAACATAAAAAAACTCTAACTGCCTAATTATGGACCCCAGCACCATTGCGAAAATCCGTGTGTTGCAGTGGAACGCCCGTAGTCTGTCTGGCAGGGAAAATGGAACAAAACTCGGGGCTTTAGGGAATTATCTAGAAACTTTAGGCTACACACCGGAGGTAATAGCTATCCAAGAAAATTTCTCAAAAAAAGATAGTAAACCAACAAAAATTCCAGGATACAAAACTCCGGTCAGTTTCAGTAGGGAAAAGGGGGAGCGCGGGGGAGGGCTAGCCACCTTTATCAAAACAGGATTAGATTCGGAAGAAATCAAATTTAGACACACAAAAAAAGATATAGAGGTGGTGATCGTCAGAATTTTTGGACAAAAAGAAAACATAGACATAGTAAACTTCTATGCCCCACCTAAAGCAGTAGTAACGTCTGACGATTATGATGAAATTTACCAAAAATTAGGGAAAAAATCAATTTTTCTAGGGGATTTCAATGCCTCACACGAACTATGGGAAACAAACCACAACCCCACATACGAAAAACGACGAGGTCTAGAACTGGTCGATTTCATAAACAGCACCGATTACGTAATCCTTAACACGGGGTGTGGCACACGACTCAACGTCGAGCGCGGTAGCACGAGCGCCATAGACTTAACACTGGTTAGCGCATCACTATGCCAATCTAGTGAGTGGCAAGTGGAAACGACACGATGGGAAGCGACCACTTCCCCATCCTGACGTCGCTCAACTTCACTCACAAATGCGTAACGCAACGGCCTGCCCGACGTTGGAATTTAGACAAAGCAGACTGGGACCTCTTTAGGCAGAAACTTAAACACATCAACATATCCCTCGAAGGCACGAATATCAATAAAAACAATGAGGATTTTGTTTCGGAAATAATGGCGGCATGTGAAAAATCAATACCAAAAACACAACCAAAAATAGCCAAAAAAACACCTTACCATGGTGGGATGAGAATTGTAGCAAGGCAGTCAAAAAGAAAAACAAAATATATTATAAATATAGGAAAAACAAAACAGCCGCCCTTTTGGAGGAATATAGACGTGTAAGAGAGGAAACAAAATATATTTTAACACAAACGAAACAACAAGCATGGAGGGATTTTGTATCCACACTCACATACAAAACAAATGCTAAGAAAATTTGGGACACAATAAAAAGGTTTAATGGAAAACCCCTAAAGCCGGTAGAGGTTCTAAAACAAGGAAACAACAGATTTCATGAAAACGAAGAAAAAGTAGAAATCTTAGCACAACACTACCGGAAAGTCTGCAGTAATGAAAATTTAGACCCAAACTTTAGGCGCATTAGGGAAACGCAGGACCCAATGATTGAGCAGGCCGTTCAGGACGCCGATCGCGCTGGCCAGTGCCGTGCATACAATGCGAACTTCTCCCACAGGGAGCTGCAAAGCGCGCTAAATAAGAAAAAGAGCACCGCCCCCGGGGCCGACACCGTTCACTACGACATGTTAAAAAATCTACCAGAAAAGGGAAAAAATCAGCTGCTCGCATTAATAAACAAATCTTGGAACGAGGGGACCCTCCCTACACAATGGAAGGAGAGCACCATCGTTCCAATATTAAAACCGGACAAGGACCCCCATGAGCCGAAATCGTATAGGCCGATTTCACTCACATCAACCATATGTAAAATCATGGAAACCATGGTAGCATCTAGACTAACAGCACACATTGAGAAAAATAAACTCTTAGCAGACGAACAATCAGGTTTTAGGAAACATAGATCTACCATTGACCAAATCACCAGACTAGAATCCGCCATCCGAAAGGCAAAATTAATCAAACACTCACTGGTAGCGGTTTACTTGGATTTAGAAAAAGCTTTCGACCTACTGTGGACTAGGGGGGTCCTTCTAAAACTGAACAAATTTGGAATTCATGGAAAAATGTTAACCTGGATCAGAGACTTTTTGACTGATAGAAAAATGAACGTAAAAATAGGTAACGATGTGTCCGGTTTTTATGAACGCGAGAATGGTTCCCCCCAGGGGTCGGTGCTATCTCCTATCCTCTTCAACCTACTAATGAACACACTGCAGGAAACCCTTCACTCATTACCGCTGGAAATATCCATGTTCGCAGATGACGGCTTAGTATGGAAAACCGCGAAAAAACCAAAAAGTGCCATTCCTGCACTACAAAAAGCGTTACATGCCATACGTGATTGGGCTACAAACTGGGGTTTCAAATTATCAACTGAAAAAACAACAGTGGTGGTTTTCAATAGAAATTTCGCAGACACAAAGGGCATGCCCAGGCTTGCGTATGACGGGCAGGAAATAAAGTACGCCAGTCATGCCAGATTCCTGGGCATGTACTTTGATAGCAATCTAACATGGAGACTGCACATTGAAAATCTGGTGTCCAGGTCCCAGCGGGACCTAAATGTGCTCAGGGCGGTCTCGGGGGCAAACTTTGGAGCAGACAAGAAAACCCTGATCAAAATGTACACAGCACTCATAAGAAGCAAAATTGATTATGGCTGCCAAGCATACGCGTCTGCGGCGCCATCACACCTGAAAAAACTAGATAGCATACAGGCCGCAGCCCTCAGAATCGCTACTGGGGCATACAGGGGAACGCGGAACCTGGACCTGGAGATTGAATGCAGCGTCATGCCCCTGCACCTGCGGAGGGATGAACTGCAGCTCAAGTACTGGGCCCGCTCAAGCAGTCTTAGGGAAAGTCTCCCCATAAACGAAATGATCGCCGACACGCCCAATCATGTAAACAGAGATAGGTTAAGAGGAAAGATCCCCTAGATTATCAAAGTCCAGGACCTAATTAAAAACCATGACCTCGAACAGGTCAAAACAGCGGAAAAAACATATCCGGAAGTTTTTAATTTAAGAAGCCTACGCGCAAAAACAACACTAACGGGTGTCATAAAGAAAACTGAAACAACACAGAAAAAATGCAATGAGATCGCAGAATCACACATCAGTGAAAACTATAAGCAAGCGCTTAAAATTTTCACTGATGGAAGCAAAGATGCTGACAAAAAAGAAACAGGGTGCGCTTTCACAATACCAGAATTAAATTTCGACCAAAAATTCAAAATTAACCAGCACCTCACAGTCTACTCTGCAGAACTTATAGCCATACAGAAAGCCTTGGAATGGATACAGGAAGAAAAACCCGATAGTGTTGTTATACTAACGGACTCATTAAGCTCAGTACAAAGCATAAACTCTGGAAACAGCACTACAAGACCGGATATACTGCAGGACATTCATATCCTAATACACAAAATACTGAAACAAGGCATCACCCTGAACATAGATTGGATCCCCTCCCACTGCAACGTGCAGGGGAATGAGCGCGCAGACACGCTGGCCAAAGAAGCTCTGACCCGGGGGAAGGAACTTGACTACCTCCCCACCCCACAAGAAGTCTACACAATCATTAAGGCCAGCATCAAAAAGGAATGGGCGCGCATATGGCAGGGACAACACGGCTTCAGACACTCGATCTGCCAGTCCTTGACCCCGAAGTTCAATACAGCGACAGCCGAAAGCTCGATCGCATATATACACGACTAAGACTTGGGGTCAACGGACTAAATGCACACAACATCTTCTATAACGCGGCCGATCCATTATGCGGGCACTGTGGCGGGGTTGAGAGTGTTCAACACTACCTCGCAGAGTGCCCCGCACACGGCCCCGCTAGAAGGGAACTAAAGGGAGAACTGACAGCACTAGGATACCAAGGGGAGATAAACGCGATTTCTTTGCTCAATCTAATGTCACAGGAAATGAGGGACGCGGTTTTCAAATTCTTTGAGAAAACAAACTACCTGGACAAAATATAGGGGAAAGCTAAGGGCGCAGACTAAATTTATTGCACTGTTACGAGAGACACACCCCGTACGAGGTTACACACAAACATGCCTGAAACCCAAACCGTTAGAGACCCGATTTCAGAAACAATAAATGATTTAACCGCACCTAAGACGCAACCAACCAAAAAGGAGCGTAGTGATCAAAGGGCGGCCGTCTCACGGCGAAAAGGGGAACAAAGTCAACGGTGGGCACTGTGGTTTGCGGCCTCGGCTTTGCACTAAGGAGTGCCTAACGGTGACAGCGATCCCTGGATCACTGTGAGAAGACCATAACAGAACGGGGCATGGACCTACCACAAGGAAAATCCATGGCCCCGACCCACCCTCCAAAGGGGTATGGCAAGCGAGAGGCTAAGACGAGATGTAGCGTTGTGGTTGCGGCCTACTGGCTTTGCACTTATGAGCGCTGCACCAAAATCCTAGCTGATCGGGAGGCACACTGCCCAAAAGAGGATCACACGAGAACACGCCGGGACTGGGGATGGATCCACCACAAGGAAAATCCATCGCCCGGCCTCTCCGGAGGGGGTGAGGCAAACAGGAAATCAGGACGATATGTAACGCTGGGGTTTGCGGTCTTAGGACTTTGGCACTGAGCAGCGTTGCGTCAAAATCCTGGCTGATCGAGAACCACACAACCCAAAGGAGAACGGCACACAAACACACTAGCAAACAAAAAGGCTCTCCTTCAGGAATGCACATAGATGAGTGGGACAGAAATAAGAAACAATAGGCCTTATCACATCTCTTTGTTTTTCTCTTTTTTTTTTTTTCTTCTTTTTTTTTTTTTTTTTTTTTTTCGCAAATTTCGCTTTCGAATAAAGGATGTACATTATAAGGTTACCCAAACGGAATGATCTGGGGGCCCACAAAAGGACATTTTATAAACACCCGACCAGCAGAAAAATCGCAGGAAGGCCCTTTCTAAGCACACATGGTATTGCTTCTGTCCCCCCCCCCCCCCCCTTGACAAATGAATACGGTCCCTATAATAGTGCCTGTGGAGACGACCATCGCTGTCCCAATTTTGCCCTCGGAAAATATGAACCGCTGTCCCACAAGTCAACATCATAGCTCGCCACGCGCATACCACCACGGCCGAAAAACCGAACCTCGCCTGGTACATCAAACAGCCCTCGGTACTGCCCTTGTCGTTTAACATAAGTATCATCAAACACAGCAAATCGCGCCATGACCGTAATTAAAACGGACGGTCAAGACGGCCAAATATTTATACAGATAAGGGAAATTAACTAACCAACTAGGGCATGACTAAGCGCGACCCTGAAGGAGGGCATCAACACACAACCACCCACGCAAAACTAAAACAACACACATCCACCCACGCAATGCTCAATTAGGTAGATATAGCGATAGTTGTAGAATATTTGTAGAGTAGGAATCCCGTAGAGAGGATAGTATAGGAAAAGAGAGATCAAAAACCTGGAGATAGAAGAAGAAGAAGAAGAGTTTTTTCCCAAAAAAGCGATTTCAAACATTGTTAACTGTAAATATGACACATAAAAACAAGATCGCATAGGAGTGCTCGACTGCGCACATGCGCAGGCGGACGCTTGTATGCGACCTACATGATTATATGAATTTGTACTAACTACATTGCTAACGAGATCGGCACACGATATCTCGGGCCCTCAAACGACTAGGTAGGAATACAATTCCTCCTATGGTGCCTTCCTTCACGTAGGTTGCGATAATGACATGTAAACATGGCGACTCAGAATGACCCACTTACGGCCCCACAGAATATGACATCCTACGTGGAGGAGGCCTAGCTAGGGGCACCACATTTTCCTAACTTTAACAAAAAATGCAGAAAGGGGATTGACCTACTTCCACATCCTCCGCGATAGAGGTCACCCACTAACTAAAATAAACACAAACTTGGGCCCGAGACGGCGGAGGCCATCATACTATACTATATGTTGTATATACAGAATAAACAAAAATCACAAAATATAATCTACAAGCACAACCTTGCAGGTACAAAAACTGTCCTACCCAGCAATAGAGAGCGGGTGGGCTTGCCCCAAAACGGACAACACCATCTTTAAAGCACAAGAAAAACAAACATGACAGGTCCGTGGCGGGGCGAGCACATCCGCCCACATATATACTCAATAAGCTGGGGGCACAGACCAAATAATGTAGAAATGTACATATGTTACAAAAATATGCAAAAATCAAACAAAAAAAATAAAAAAAACAAAATACCAATATCAAAATTGATACAAAAAGCGTAGACGACATCCATAGACATGGTGCTGGCGTGAGGGTGTAGATGCGGCTGAAGCTACAAGCTAGAAGAAAGAAATGGATGGACTCTACAATTTTGTTGTGCAAATAAGCACCACAAAATGGCTAAAAACTTTGTCTCGAATCCCCTGATTGGATATAAGGTGCATAACACGTAGCATGGAAACGTGTATAGCAATCTTTAGAAACGTCTTCCAAATTGCAATGAAACTTTCAAACATAATTAACTGCTAAACGATCCCCTTTATGATAAGGTCAAACTCGGAGCCTACCCTGTTACACAAAACAACCCACACCCCTTTGCGGCAAACCGCAAAAACCCAAGGCACAGCACTGCTATAACTTAAACGCAGTGCAATCACGTAGCCAAACCTTTAGAATGGAGTTCCAAATTACTACAACTAAACTATGTTGCACAAAAACAAAGGCTCACATTGGAACTGTGCAACATATCCACAGCCCTTGAAATATGAAGCACGCCTAGCCCAGAAACTCCTACATTTAAAGATGCCCTTTAGCGACAGGACACATGCACTCCTGAAGCAAACGGGAAGACAAAATATAAGCCCCACCGAGACCTGGAAAGGTCACGGCACCGTTTCACAAACCTCTCAGGACGGAGCTCGGCGATTGGCTACAGGGCAAGGGGATTCCCGTGGGCTCAGAGACACCTGAGACGTGAGACGACAAACATGGACGGACGGGGCTGGAGCCGAGCGATGGTCTCCCTGTTCGCCGGCAACGGGGAATAGGGGTACCACCGAACGGCTACGGTGTAGTGCCAGCATGGATTCGTTCCCTGGGACCCCACCAGCTGACGACCCGCGACACGGGGAAACTGGAAAACAACAACAACAACAACAAGGACTTATTAATGGATGCATTTGGCCCTATATGTTTGGCACACATGCGCATTTGAAGATTATAAACCGGAAAATGTTAAGGAACATTATCTCGTGTACCAGCTATAATGTTGTGGCAAAATTGTGGCGATGTTCATAGCAGTTGGGTTTTGGCAGGTTATCTTGCTTTCATTTGTGTTAGATTCCTTCACTGTAAATTAATTTGTTACGTTGAAATGTTCGGTGAGAATAAAAATAATTGTAAACCTAAGGGTTTGTTCAGTAACCAACAGGATAAATCAAATAAAATATACGGGCTCGTCCGGGATTTGAACCCGGGACCTCTCGCACCCAAAGCGAGAATCATACCCCTAGACCAACGAGCCATAACTGTTTCGAGGAGGTTTTCATGTAGGGGTATATCATATTGATTAACTTAAGGGGACATTATCCTTTGAACTTCCCTGTAGAGATATTTGCATTAACACCCTTTTTCCATGTTGGGAATTGGTGCACATTTTATTTCGTTTGACATATCAATGACACTCATTGAGGTACCTTTTATTGCATAAATCATATTAGCAAACATTTCAATCGTAAATGTTTTTTTTTTTTTTTTTTATTGAGGTTTAACGTCCGTCCCATTCAACACAATTTTATGTCATTTTGGGGCCGTTGCTTCCATTTTTGTGGGACTTCTACCCACGTTGAGATGAAATGACATCTAGTCAAGCCCTGTCGCCCAGTGAAACCTAAAGGGTTTACATACATTGACTGTCCAACTCGCACCACTTTCCCTGGGTAGGCTTAGACCCTCAAAACGGTTTACTAGTACTCAT
Source organism: Lucinisca nassula (assembly GCA_963580285.1). NCBI lineage: Eukaryota > Metazoa > Mollusca > Bivalvia > Lucinida > Lucinidae > Lucinisca > Lucinisca nassula. The sequence goes on along the minus strand of OY757021.1, from coordinate 64,579,239 downwards.
GTGCAGTTGGTTTCAGCTCAGCCCAATCTGTTACTTCAAGTCCCGATGACGGGTGTCGTCAAATGAGCCAGGACATAATAAAATGGTACTAATCGAACAGGCGACCAGCACTGAAAGGCTGAGACGAGCCTGCGTAGAAGCACAGTTTCTCAAGAGCATACATGTAACGGAGACATGTTCGCAGATATGTAACGGAGACGCATCTGATCAGGATCTACACTGTTTGGTATTCAGTTTATAAATTTGTAGCAATAAATTACATCAAGTAATTTGATTGGTTGAAAGACAGAAATGGGTGTGGCTTAAATGAATATTAAGCAAGATAAGGATTAAGACAAATTTTCATGTCATCATGATAGCACGTGCTTGTGCTTATGTTGTAATGGCGTTCTTATATCTTGAACTGGCATTTTTCTATTGCTTTAAATGTGTATTTGTTTTTCATATTAATTTTTTTTTGTTTTTATGACATAGATTATGGGTGCTCGTTAGAACCGCCATGTGCTCGTTAGAACGTTGTCAAACAAACTAACTAATGAAAAAAGATGATTTTGAAATTATCATTCACAAATCCGTTGTGCATAAATATCATGGAGGTTTCGGACTTGCAAGCATCTACATGTAGTTCTTAAGCTTGACTTTGGTCAAGTTGTCAAAGTAAAGCCAAGAACTTTTTTTAAGTAATTTAAGGGGAATGAGAACACCATCAGGGGAGGCAACTCCTGCAAAAGTACTTTGTCTCCGATGTTAATAGGGGTCAACCCTTAGAGAGTACACCCATTTTTCAGTTGGAAGGGCTGATTGAAAAGTGGACAGAAAGTCCCGAAAGTTGTCTCCCTTCGAAAAATTGCGGAAAATCTGCCAGGTGTTCCCATTTCTCTTAATAGAAGGCAAATGTTTCATTTTAATTTGAATGGAGATTTTACATGTCCGTCAACACTATTTTGGTCAATTTTGTGGGACTTTTACCCGACATTGAGATGAAATGACACCCCAAGTCCTGCCACCCAAATAAACCAAAAGGGTTTATATGAGCCTCGCCAAGCGAATTTGGGTCTTCGAGCATTCCGTCATGACAAATTTTAACTGCGCATGCCCAGCCATTCAGAGGGGCCAGGGATATGGCTTTCTGTCTGAAGGTTCCTCTTGATTCACTGCTTGTATGAGCGAGCAGCGAAGATTCTGGCGAGACTGCGCGGATGCGCAGGCTCGCCTGAACCTTCGCTGCTCGCATAGGTGATAAGTACCAAAATCGCTTGGCGGGCCCATATGTAGGAACAGTCCGATTCGCACCACTTTGCCCATGCAGTCTTAAACCTTCTAAGCGTTTAGCAGTACTCATTAGAAGCCTCCGTGGTGTAGTGGTTACGCTACTCGCCTTGTAAACCAGGGATCGCAGGATCGATCCCGGGCTTCTCTAGACATTTGGATGAGTCTTTAAACCGAGGTCTCGTCTCCGTATTACCTTAGCTGTTGGTGGGACGTAAAACTCAAAGACTCACCAGTACTCATGTGCGGTCGGTTTCAGCACTGCATGGAAACTAGCAGTGATGGCAATGATCAGAAATCGATACAATTAATCCACAGCTCCCACCAGAGACACCAAAGGCAAAGAACCACAAACATGACACATGCAGCCAAATCTATTTCTCCAGGGCCTAAATGATGTTTGATAGACGGACAGAAAGAAAACGTGTACTGATGTCTGTGGAAAGAAAAAAACGTGCTCGAAGTTATGTGCTTTAACTTTGAAATGAAGAGCGCAAATTATTAACAAAGAAAAATGTTGGGCTCGTCCGGGATTTGAACCCGGTCTCCCCCCCCCCCCCCTCGCACCCGAAGCGAGAATCATACCCCTAGACCAACGAGCCAGTTGTTATGCACTGTTCATTGTTACATTACGAAAACACGGCTATACAAATGCATGGTAAACTTGACCGCTGAAAAAACGAAAATTTTAAAATAAAAACTTTTATATTTTTCATATTTCTGCTCAAAATATAGATCGTGTGTACTCGTCAGAAGTCGCCAGGCGTTTCTAACGAGGACTCTCAACTTATGTTTTGATCGCAAATTAGAAATCAAAAATGTAAGTTTTGTCTTTTTAAACCGATGTTCATTACACGGACTTTTTAATGTGATGTTTGTAGCCATATACGTCTGGCACACAGGCACTTTTGTTTGTTTGATTTGAGGTTTAACGTCCCCGTCAACACTTTAAAGGTCATTTTGGAGACGCTGCTTCCAATTTTGTGGGAATTTTACCCGACATTGAGATGAAATGACATCTCAAGCCCTGTCGCCAAATGAAACCAATAGGGTTTAATAGCAGGGGCGGTCCGCCTCGCAGCGCGGTTCCTGGACAGGCTTAGATCCTCTAAGCGGTTTACCAGTACTAGTGTGCGGGCCGGATTCAGCTCTGCGTGGAAGCATCATGCAGGCCATATATTTCTTCAAGCCCCTATGGGCGGGGGCATGGCACACAGGCACATGTTAACGAACATAAAACCAGCTAAAATGTCGCGCTGTTGGTAATTGAATGGTAATCTTGTTTGCAGTTATTAAAGAAACCTTGGCATTGTAAATTAAAATTTTACATTGAAATGTTTGTTTAGAACAAAATTAATTGTAATTTATAATTGAATGAATTCGTTCAGTAACCTTGTAGAACAAATCAAATAAAATATATGGGGTCGTCCGGGATTTGAACCCGGGACCTCTCGCACCCAAAGCGAGAATCATACCCCTAGACCAACGAGCCACAGATAGCGAACATAAGTTTTGATATAATCCTATATCATATTGATTACACAAATACAGCTATTTCACTGCATTATCACATTTAAAGCAAATACACAAATACAGCTATTTCATTGCATTATCATATTTAAAGCAAATATTTTTTCATCGTAAATGTTGATTGAGGTTTAAAGTCCCCGTCAACACTATTTACGTCATTCTAGAGACTTTGCTTCCAATTTTGTGAGACCTCTTCCAACACTGAGATGAAAGCCCTGTCGCCCAATGAAACCAATAGGGTTAGTATACATGGACGGCCAACTCGCACAACTTTCCCTGGGTAGGCTTAGACCCTCGAAGAGGTCTGATGCTACTCATGTGCAGTTGGATTCAGGTCTGCGTTGGAAGCACGATGTAGCCCAATCTTTTTCTTCAAGCACCGATGGGCGGAAACCTCTTTGTAAATATAAGAATATGAAAGCTAAAAATTGTATTCGAAAGTCAATGTGAGTGATCAATTGCATTTTACTTGCTTTTGCCAAAATTGATATCTGAATCCACAAAACCACAATTTTTAAAACCCCAGTCAAATGCCGCCTTATGGCCCTGCAACAGAGGAATTTCAAGGGAAAATTAACGATTCCCAAAAATTTTAATAATCATCTAACTTGGTACTACTTTTAAATTCTTTGTATGGTAGCCAAACATGCACAGTTCTACCAACTTGGCAACAATAACTTTTTGATCGGTGATTACGAAAATATGCCTATTCAAATACATTGTAAATGTTACCGCCGAAAAAAAAAAAACGAAAATTTTAAGGGGACAATTTGTGATATTTTTCTTATTTCTACGCAAAATATAGATTGTGGGTACTCGTTAGAACCGCCCCATCGAGGCGGTTCTAACAAGTACCCATAATCTATTCTTTAGCGCAGAAATAAAAAAAACTAAGGTTAATCCTTGTAAACCCCAGTTTTACAATATAAAAATGGGGTTCAAGGTGGTCAAAGTTATAAAGGCGTGTTTTCATGATGTGAAGCGGTGAAATCTTTGCATTTTGCTGTGAACATGGTTCACCTTCTTTAGTTCTTTTGTCCTTGACCAAATTGACATATAGAACTTATATTAGTTTATGCAATCGCTGCGTCAAAGTTTCAATGTGTTAATTATTGTACTTATATGATGTCCAAAACAAAACGTTTAAGAAAAGTTTAGTCGCAGATTTGAACTGGAAAACTAAAAGGAGCCTGTTCAGCAGCATAAAACTTGTCATCACGAAAACACACCTATATAATTTAGATTCCCTTGAACCCCAATTTCATATAGTAAAACTGGGGTTTCCGGGGGTATACCTTATTTTTCTTATTTCTGCTCTAAAATATAGATTGTTGGTACTCGTTAGAACCGCCTCGATGAGGCGGTTCTAACGAGTGCCCACAATCTATATTTGGAGCAGAAATAAGAAAAATTTCATAATTTTTCATCATAAAATTTTCATTTTTTTTTCGGCGAAAAAGGTGGCAATGTATTTGTATAGGCGTGTTTGCTTAATGGCTCTTTCCATGACCGAATTAATTGCTTGCTAAGTGATTTTGTATTCATTGATCATTTAATTGTTACGTTGGTTCACATGAGCCAACTGTACTTTTGACAGGTCAACTAGTGGACAAAACGATGCTAATATTTATGTGATGGTGCAAAATTTTGATCAATTTTTATGTCGCATGTCGCAATGGCCTAGCTAAAATTTCATCAAACTTTGAATAGAAATAGGTTCAAAAGTTTGAAATATTGTCAATTATTGTTAATAGTTTTCTGAATATTGTCTGTTTCACCAAATATCAATTAGTGCTTGCAAATGATAACATCAGTTTGCCGGCCGTAACAAATTTTGACACATTTCAACCTTTCAGATATATATATCCTTTCTTTCGGTTTTTAATCTTTAATAATTTGTTCTACAGGAATAGAATATGCATTGTTATGATTTGATTAATACATGTAATCTTTATGGTCAGTCTTTCCGTCTTTCTCGCCATAAAATGTGTTGACTTGTTTATACCTGAAGCGACAAAAGACAATTTCCGTCAATCAAAAATTTTGTAGTCAGACCAGTATAGACATAGAGTTGTTATTTGACCAGTATAGACGTAGAGTTCGGATTTTCTGACTTCAACGCAAATTCACTTTGTTTTATATTTGGATTGTCCAACATCTGTATTTTGTGTAAAAAAATCTGGAGATTTCAATTTCGTATTTATTTACCCTTTTACCCAAGACTGGATTTCCAGTGGTGTATGCGTTTTAGAAATTAAAAGGAAAAGAACAATAAAATTGACGCCGTCATTGTTATCTGATTATTTCATCGTTAAACAAGAGAAGTATAACATGTTTTCTAACATGTTATAATGGGCGGTAACTTGAATGATGTGGGATTTCAAAGAAATATCACCACTGTAAAGTCTTACTTATTTAAAGCATCTGATGTATATGATTTGACGTGCAATTGAAGTACATTCTGTAAGCAAACAGTATAGACCCTCATCAGATGCCGCATTCTTGACCTACACTGTTGGCCTAGCAATGCACGATCCAGATTCTACAGCTTGCCCTATTACGCAACACGCTGACCGAACTCCGAAACCAACAAATCAGTGATGGCCTCCGTTGTGTAGTGGATAAGCTACTCGCCGCATAAACCAGGGGTCGTGGGTTCGATCCCGGGCCTCTATAGACGTTTGGTACCCTCCCCGTATGACTTTAGCTGTTGGTTGGACTTAAAACTCAAAAATGCATACTCTCTCTCTCTCTCTCTCTCTCTCTCTCTCTCTCTCTCTCTCTCTCTCTCTCTCTCTCTCTCTCTCTCTCTCTCTCTCTCTGTGCTGTGTTCACCTAAATATAAATCTACTTATGTATAAGGCATTTTAAAAGGAAATCAGAATCAAATTTTTGAAAAAGTAACATGCAAAGCAGTTGTATATTTTTTTTATGCAAATGTATTGAGGAACCTTAAAACGGCCTCAAAGAGGCGATTGGTTTTCGCCCACCTCTGATTAACGATCGGCTCGATATGAGTGAAATAATCTTGAAAGGGCCGTAAAACCAAAACAAAAAACAAAAAAACAAAGAGGCGATTCCGCAAACTAAATGTTTTCGCTGTTTTACTCCTGGTGGACCGTTCCATTGTTATATATTGGACACGTCCATTAGCCCATAAGGGACGTCGGATCTATTTGTTTGCTTTTATTTTTGGATTGGCTAACAGTGAAGAACCTGATCAGACGCCGCATAATTAGGTGTTTGATAGGAGTCTGCGGTGCTTCCCAATGTCCGTTTACGGGGTTCCAGTTAAGAATGGGTCAGCAATTAATGTTTGCAATAACGAGGCAATAGCGATTTTACGCCAAAATGGCCAGCACTTTTAACGTAAAACCGCAATTATCAGTCAACTGACAATAACAATTTTAACGCAAAACCGCTATTGCCAGTTAACTGTCAATAGCCACTTCGTAAACAAAAATTAATTGGTTGGGAAGTAAAATCGTTTAAAAAAAATTAATGGGCTCGTCCGGGATTTGAACCCGGGACCTCTCGCACCCGAAGCGAGAATCATACCCCTAGACCAACGAGCCATGCGATTTGTTATAGAGGTTTGACATAGAACGGAACAGAACAGAACAGAAGATTTGTATAGTGTCGAATATAGCAACATATGTAACACAAGCCCTGTAGGACTTTTGTTTCGACAAACAAATGTAGGAATAACAAAAGATCACAGGCATACAAACAAATAAAAGTAACTAAAACATATATCACAGAAAACAAACATTTAAAGAAAATACAAAGTAAAGAAGGCATGCATCACTAAAAGAGAAAGCACATTGCAAAATTAAGAAACCATCCGCAGCCATGACCCCAGGCATCTACAAACAACACAGACCTAGATCAACCTATTCCTGAGAGGAACAGTCTGATCAGGGGCCACAGCCACACCTTAAAAACATTTGACACATTCTTTAAGGTGCACTTGTAGATGTATATTGTATTCGTGAACAGTAACGACATGATACATCGGGAAACTCGCTCATCCCGATGACAAAATACTCGCATATATACACCTTCAAAACTAGTCCCAGTTTCAGTCCCCCGCCCATAGGGGCTTGAAAAAATATATGGGCTGCATGATGCTTCCACACAGAGCTGAAACCGACCACACACGAGTACTGGTAAACAGCATAGAGGATGTAAGCCTGTCCAGGCAAAGCTTATAAACCCTTGATTTTATTGGGCGACAGGGCTTGAGATGTCATTTCACCTCAATGTCGGGTAAAACTCCCACAAAATTGGAAGCAACGTTTCTAAAATGACCTATACAGTGTTGACGGGGATGTGGCCTCAAATCAAACAAAGTCCCAGTTTCAGTGATCACGTTAACAACTACCTGGAAAACCCCTTTATTTAGTAAGGAAATGTAAGGGTGTGGCCTCTAACTTAATAGCCGATTGGTCTTGTACGTAAGGCGTAAAACAAAAAAACAAAAACAGCTGTGTTTCTACAAACATTTGGTCGGCAGATAGGAGAAAAATTTTATTATTATTATTTTCCCCCGAAAAAGGGTGTTGAGCCCGTATTTTTATGTGTTTTTGTTTTTGTACATGTTTTTTGTTTTTTTTTGTTAATAAAATTGTCATGTTGAGGCTTGCACTGTATATCATAGTTCATTTTAGATGCTCAAAAACGTCGGCTCTGTATTTTGGAAGGTACTAAATGTCCAAAACTACAAAAATGTACTTAAAACGCGAAATTACTATGGGAAAATTCAAAGACGACACTGGGAAGGGTCGGAAATTGAAAATGTTAGAGTCGGTGCTTTATTTTTTATTTTGCTCTTTCATTGATAAAAATAGTAGAGTCGGTGGGTCTGAAGCAGGATCGGTCGGGTGAGCGGAAACTATAATGATAACACATGCATGTGCTTAACCCTTATCTTGCTGAATATTCATTTAAGCCACACCCATTTCTGTCTATCAACCAATCAAATTAATTGATGTAATTTATTGCTACACATTCATCAACTGAATGCCAAACAGTGTAGATCCTGATCAGATGGCTTCTTCAGAAGCCATCTGATCTGGATCTACACTGTTTCCAAAGATAGGGGTTGTCGTGAACAGCAAGATAAGGGTTACAATGTTGGAATGGCGTTTCTTATATATTGAACTGGCATTTTTCTGTATTTATTTTTCTTATTTCTAGATATGACAAAGATTTAGGGTACTCGTTAGATCCGCCTCATTCTAACGAGAACCCACAACCTTTGTTTGTTTTGATCTCAAAAGATCACAGGCATGCATCACTAAAATAGAAAGAAGAAAGGAAAATGAAAGAAAAATGTATACCCTTGTTAAACCAGGTTATGTCTGATATTCATTACATGGACTTATAAATGTGATGCATTTAGCCCTATAAGTTTGGCACAAATGCGCATTTGAAGATTATAAACTGGAAAATGTTAAGGAACATGATCTTATGTACGAGCCAAAATGTTGTGGCAAAATTGCGGCGATGTTCATAGCGGGTTATCTTGCTTTCAGTTGTTTTGTTTTGTGTGTTTGTTTGATTTGAGATTTCACGTCCCCGTCAACACTGTAAAGATCATTTTGGAGACGTTGCTTCCAATTTTGCGGGAAATTTTTACGTTGAAATGTTCGGTAAGAATAACTATAATTGTAAATCTAAGGGAATGATGACGAATTCGTTCAGTAAACAGCAGGATAAATCAATAAAAATGTATGGGCTCGTCCGGGATTTGAACCCGGGACCTCTCGCACCCAAAGCAAGAATCATACCCCTAGACCAACGAGCTACAGCCGGTATTTGTATGTTTTGATATAGACCAATTATATATTGATAAACTTAAGGGAACATAATCCTTACACAGTTAGATGTCACTCTTTAAAGCAAATATTTCACATCGTTCGTGTTTATTGCACGACCCGCAGAAAAAGCGACCGACTGAAGTCTGTTGATTTTCTTAGAGTGCCCTAAAATCACCGTGTCATTCTGTCAGTCTGTCCGTTTGTGAAAATTGGTGATAGTGACTTAACCGCTTGGAATATTTAAACATTTTTGGCATACTGATAGATATCAATGAGATCTAACCAATGAATTTGCGAAATATTACATTCCATTTAGTATAGCCTCGCCGAGGCGAAAAATGTGACAATTTTCGAACTGCTTCTCCTCGGAAATCGTTGGGCCGATTGAAGTCAAATTTCATATGGAGCCTCTATGGGATAGGGGGAAACCAAAATTTGCTCATGGGGTCCAGGTCACATGACCAAAATGGCCGCCAAGCCATATATGGTCTGTCTGTCTGTCTGTCCGTAACCCGTTTGTGAAAATTGGTGATAGTGACTTAACCGCTTGGAATATTTAATCAATTTTTGGCATACTGATAGATATTAATGAGATCTAACCAATGAATTTGCGAAATATTACATTCCATTAAGTATAGCCTCGCCGAGGCGAAAAATGCGAAAATTTTCGTACTGCTTCTCCTCGGAAACCGTTGGGCCGATTGAAGTCAAATTTCATATGGAGCCTCTATGGGATGGGGGAAACCAAAATTTGCTCATGGGGTCCAGGTTACATGACCAAAATGGCCGCCAAGCCATATATGGTAAAAGCCCTTCAAAAATAGTCTTCTCCAGAAGCACTGGGCAGATTTCCACGAAACTTGATAAATAGCATCTGGGACGTTGGCCCATCATACATTGCTAAAATTGTGACCCTGGGTTGACCTTGACCTTGTTTGTGCCTAGGTCAAACTTTGACACATATGCTTTTGTATTGGAAAAGTGAGAATGCATTTTATCCTGCAAACGATTCAGAATACAGTACTAAAGTATAAGATATATTTTACTCCTTACGATAAGGCGCATTTATTTTGGGAACCGTTTTAGGTCCAGGTAACATGACCAAAATGGCCGCCATACCCATATATGGTAACACTCATAAAGCTACATGCATCCGGCGGGTCGTGCACTTCAGCTGAAGCACTGGTTGAGGTTTAAAGTCCCCGTCAACACTATTTACACCATTCTAGAGACGTTGCTTCCAATTTTGTGAGACTTCTTCCAACACGGAGATGAAAGCCCTGCCGCCCAATGAAACCAATAAGGTCTGTATACATGGACGGCCAACTCGCAACACTTTCCCTGGGTAGGCGTAGACCCTCGAAGCGGTTTACTAGTAACCATTCACCATATTTGCATTATTTGCTGGCTCCCAGCTTGCACATTGTCAATATTGGAAAAAACGGTAACCAGACCCCCTGACCTTACAAGGTCAGGGGGGTCTGGTTACCTGTTTTTCCAACACTGATAACCTTCAGACTAGGAACCAGCGGATAATGCAAATAAGGTGAAAGTGCAGTTGGTTTCAGCTCTGCGTCCGAAGCACGATGTAGCCCGGTCTTTTTCTTCAAGCTCCGATGGGCGGAGACCTCTTTTTAAATATAAGGATATTGCAAAAAAAATATTTTCGAAAGTCACCGTTACTCAGATCAAGTTTTCATTGGATATCTGAATCCACAAAACCGCAATCTTTAAAACACTTGCCAAAGTTCAAGTGAAAATTAATGATTTCCAAACATTTTTAATAATTATCTAAGCTGGTACTATTTTCGAATTTATTGTATGGTAGACAAACATGCCCAGTTCTACCAACTTGGCATGACAGCTTTTTGATTGGTGCTGCGGTAAAATCTTAGCGTTTTGCTGTGAACATGGTTCGCCTTCTTCAGTTCTTAATGGATATTTCATTTAATTACATTCATAAAATTTATATTAGTTCATGCAATCGCTGCGCCGATTTAACTGTGTTAATTATTGTACTAATATGATGTATACTTTGGTACAGGAATTAAATCCAAAACGTTTAAAAAAAAAAGTTTAGTCGTAGATTTGAACTTGAAAACTAAAAGGAGCCTGTTCAGCAGCATACAACTTGTGCAAAGGTTTCTGATTTCTTTCCATGACCGAATTAATTGTTAGCTATGTGGTTTTGATTCATTGAACATTTAATTGTTACGTTTATTCACATGAGCCAACTCATCACGTGAACAAATCCGTGAATTGAACGTAATGAATGCACTTGCGTATGTAACGCGTCGTCAGATTGCATAACGTCAAAAATTTGCGACTATACTGTCGGAATCCCGACGTCATCATGAAACGTCGCTTTCCATTGGCTGGTATTTGGTTTTACGCAGATCACAGCGCTTGCAAAAGCACACTTTTTTTTAAGAAAACAACCGAATAAATGCATTAGAATGGGGATAACTGTAACGAAAATTGTCACTTGGGAGGTAAATCGTTGGTTTTACGGTTGCAAAGTCCGTTTTAGGGCTCCGCTGACGCGTCGCCGTAGAACGAAATTTCCGACCGTAAAACCGCCGATTTACCTCCCCAAATGACAATTTTAAATACAGTTATACCATAATTATTGCTTGCAAATGATAACATCAGTTTGCCGGCCATAGCCAATTTTGACACATTCCAACCTTTGAGATATATATATCAATTAGATACCAGGACATTTGCCCCCAGGACACGTGAAGCTGACGGTGAGCTACCATCAAAAGGTACAAATCCGTTCCCCTCTATGGGGGACATAACAGTTGACCCCAAAGGGGTCGCAAAACTGTTGGACAAGCTCAACATACATAAGGCATCTGGGCCTGACGGTCTGCATGCCAGGGTGCTTAAGGAATGTAGTGCTGAAATATCTCCCCTGCTGGCCTTTATTTTCAATGAATCACTTGCTCGGGGCATTTTACCAGATGACTGGCGACAAGCAAACGTAACCCCGGTCTTTAAGAAAGGAGAAAAATATGATGCTGCGAATTACAGACCGGTGTCGCTCACATGCATCTGTTGCAAAACCCTGGAACATATATTAGTTAGCAACATTAACAAGCACCTCGCCTCTGAAAGCATTCTTGCTGACTGCCAGCATGGTTTCCGAAGTCGAAGGTCTTGTGAAACTCAATTAGTTCAGTTCTACCATAACATAGTGAGCAATCTGGATGGGGCCATTAATCGTGGCCACAAACAGACTGACCTGATTATCATGGATTTTGCCAAGGCCTTCGACAAGGTACCTCACAGGAGGCTATTGTACAAACTAGATCATTATGGGATTAGAGGATCCACACTTAAGTGGGTTAGCTCATGGCTCTCTGGACGCACTCAACAAGTTGTACTTGACGGCCAAGCGTCGGATCCAGTCCCTGTTTTGTCCGGTGTCCCACAAGGTTCGGTACTTGGACCGGTCCTTTTCTTGATATTTATTAACGATCTTCCTGATAATATCAGGTCATCTGTTTGCTTGTTTGCTGATGATTGTGTTTTGTATAGGAACATATATACTACTTCTGACTGTTTTATCTTACAAGATGACCTGGGTAGCCTAGCACGTTGGGAGGCCGATTGGCAAATGAAGTTCAATGTGGCCAAATGTCATTCAATGAGGGTGTCACGGCACCCTCCAGACAAGCAGATTAAATTCAACTACTCATTACATCAGCATACTTTGGAACATGTCAAATCCGCAAAATATCTTGGTATCACCATTACTGATAATCTTGATTGGGGTCAACATATTTCTGAGATTACCTCTAAAGCAACTAGGACATTAGGGTTTCTTAGACGTAATTTGGCTTTTGCACCTAGGCAGACAAAGGGTGTTGCATACAAAACCTTGGTTAGACCTCAATTAGAGTATGCATCACTTGTTTGGCATCCCCATGTTAAAACTCAGGTTCAACAGGTTGAGAAGGTTCAGAGGACGGCTGCCCGATGGACCTGCAGGCGATGGCGGAACAGAAGCAGTGTTGGTGAAATGCTCGATGAGCTAGAGTGGCCATCCTTGGAGGCCCGTCGCGAGCAGTCCTCTTTAACCTTCTTTTATAAGATACACTCTGACACAGTGTCTCTTAATAAAGATAAATACTTGACCCCTGTGACTACTTCAACTCAAACAAGGGCATCAAAACTAAACAACAGTCAATATCGTAGGTACCAGGGCTATAGTGATGCCCTGAAGAATTCTTTCTTCCCTAGAACTATTCCTCAGTGGAATAGTCTTCCCTCCTCTGTGGTAAATGCCAAAACTGCAGAGGAGTTCAAAGCCCGCATGGTGTAGATTGGGATCCAGAGGTGTGCGTTTTAGTACACCTCTGAAAGCAGATTGTAAATAGTTTTAAGAACTCATCCAGTGGATGTTTTTTTTTTTTTTTGCTAAATTCTAACTTTAGCGCACCACCCAACTGAGGTAATGGCCAAGTTTGACCGACTCAGTATATGAAGATAGATAGATAGATAGATAGATAGATAGATAGATAGATAGATAGATAGATAGATAGATAGATAGATAGATAGATAGATAGATAGATAGATAGATAGATAGATAGATAGATAGATAGATAGATAGATAGATAGATAGATAGATAGATAGATAGATAGATAGATAGATAGATAGATAGATAGATAGATAGATAGATAGATAGATAGATAGATAGATAGATAGATAGATAGATAGATAGATAGATAGATAGATAGATAGATAGATAGATAGATAGATAGATAGATAGATAGATAGATAGAACATTTGCTCCCCAATGAACTAATCTAAAAAAGGACATTTGCCCCCCCCCCCCCCCAGTTGAAAATGCGACCCGGACATTTGCCCCCCCCCCCCCCCCCCGAGCTTATTTTTGGTATGGACATGGCCAAATCTATTTCTCCAGGATCCAAATGATGTTTGATAGACGGACAGAAAGAATGCGTGTACTAATGTCAGTGACAAAAAAAAAATGTTCGGAGTTACGTGCCTTAACTTTGAAATAAAGAGAGCATGACTAATAAACTCCGTTTAGAAAATCTGAATCATCGATTTTTTCGTTTCTTCCTTTAAATACTCATTTTAGCCCATGCATCGCTATGGGAAAGTTGAAGACCTCCCCCTCCGCCGATTTCTCCAACAAGTCGTATGCCTCTGCGACAGTCAGGAAAGGCTGTGATTATTTGGAGAAAATTGCAAAACAAAGAAATGAGTTCACAGACTAAGTCCATTGGGACGATGATTGTCAGGTAAAATAATAAATATTCAAATCCATGTGACGCACTTTATAAATAGATATGCAATTGCGACACACCTTATATTCGAATGGCTAGATAGAGGTTCACTAGGAACGGGGAGTCACTAGCGCGATGTGCTGTCAAAAGTCGTCAAAAAGAATTATACCGATATCAGATGTGTTGTCACAGCTAATGATTTTCCATGGAGTGATCGTGCAAACTAAACATAGACGCCCTTGTAATGTACAAGAGCAGTGATCACTTCTATATATGGTTTAAAAGGGTGTGTCGAACCTGTCAGAATGTTATCGTCTGTGAAAGAAAATAGAGATTTTGCAATTTTCTCCAAATAATCACAGCCTTTCCTAGCTATCGCAGAGGCATAGGACTTGCTGGAGAAATCGGCGGAGGTTGAGGTCTAAAACATTCCCGTAGTGATGTATGGGCTTAAATGAGTATTAAAAGCGACAAACGAAAAAAAAAACGATGATTCAGATATTCTGAATGGAGTTTAACACGGAAAAATGTTGGGCTCGTCCGGGATTTGAACCCGGGACCTCTCGCACCCTAAGCGAGAATCATACCCCTAGACCAACGAGCCAGTTATTCAGCAATGTTCATTGTTACATTACGAAAACACGCCTATACAAATGTATGGTAAACTTGTCCGCTGAAAAAACGAAAATTTTAAAATAAAACCTTTTGATATTTTTCATATTTCTGCTCAAAATATAGATCGTGTGTACTCGTCAGAAGTCGCCAGGCGGTTCTAACGAGGACTCACAACTTACGTTTTGATCGGAAATTAGAAAACAAAGATGTAAGTTTTGTCTATATAAACATATGTTCATTACACGGACTTTTTAATGTGACTTCTTTTTAGCCCTATAAGTCTGGCACACAGGCACATGTTAACGAACATAAAACCAGCTAAAATGTCGCGCTGTTGGTAATTGAAGGGTAATCTTGGTTGCAGTTATTAAAGAAAAGGTTTCTTTGAAAATTAAAATTTTACGTTGAAATGTTTGTTTAGAACAAAAATAATTGTAATTTATAATTGAATGAATTCGTTCAGTAACCCTGTAGGACAAATCAAATAAAATATATGGGCTCGTCCGGGATTTGAACCCGGGACCTCTCGCACCCAAAGCGAGAATCATACCCCTAGACCAACGAGCCACATATAGCGACAGAATGTTTTGACATTATCATATATCATATTGATTAACTTAAGGGCACACTTCGATGACACTCAATACAGTTATTTCACTGCTTTACCATATATATTTAAAGTGAGTGAGTTTTAGTTTTACGTCCCACCAACAGCTAAGGTCATACAGAGACGGGACCTCGGTTTAAAGACTCATCCGAATGTCTGTAGAAGCCCGGGATCGATCCTGCCTATATATTTAAAGCAAATACTTCACAGCGTAAATGTTGATTGAGGTTTAAAGTCCCCGTCAACACTATTTACGTCATTCTAGAGACGTTGCTTCCAATTTTGTTAGACTTCTTCCAACACTGAGATGAAAGCCCTGCCGCCCAATGAAACCAATAGGGTTAGTATACATGGACGGCCATTTCGCACCACTCTCCCTGGGTAGGCTTAGACCCTCGAAGAGGTATGATGCTACTCATGTGCAGTTGGATTCAGGTCTGCGTTGGAAGCACGATGTAGCCCAATCTTTTTCTTCAATCTCCGATGGGCGGAAACCTCTTTGTAAATATAAGAATATGAAAGCTACAAAAAAAAAATGTATTCGAAAGTCACCCGTGAGTGATCAATTGCATTTTTCATTGGTTTTGCCAAAAATGATATCTGAATCCACAAAACCACAATCTTTTAAACACCAGCTATGGCCCTGCAACAGAGGAAATTTCAAGTGAAAATTAATGATTCCCATTTGTTTTAATAATCATCTAACCTGGTACTTTTTTAAATTCTTTGTATGGTAGCCAAACATTCCCAGTTCTACCAACTTGGCAACAATAGCTTTTTGATCGGTCATTACGAAAATATGCCCATACAAATACATTGTTCTGTGGCGATTTATTTATGTTGTTGTTTGTTACTTACTGTGTGTATCACTAGTGTCTTTTTAGTTTGGATGGCCATTTGGCCATTTTGTGGGAAAGTAACTGTCCTTATGGCCTTCCTTTGTTTAGGTTTCCATTATGGTCTGGTCGCTTCATGTTTGTGTTTCTTTCCCTTTGGTGTCTTTGATGGGTGGAGTAAGTTAATTGTATCGATTCCTGATCTTGGTTTTACTTCTATTTTTCTTTAAAGCTTCTACTTTACCGTCGAATAACACACGATATTTCATTACGAAAACACGCCTATATCAATACATTGTAAATTTTACCGCGCAAAACCGAAAATTTTCAGATACAAAATTGCGATATTTTTCTTATTTCTACTCGAAAAATAAATTGTGGGTACTCGTTAGAACCGCCTCATTGCGGCGGTTCTAACGGGTACCCACAATCTATATTTTTGAGCAGAAATAAGAAAAAAAATATTTACCCCTATAAACCCCAGTTTTACTTTACAAAACCGGGGTTCAAGGGGGTCAAAATTATATAGGCATGTTTTCGTGATGTAAGGGGAAAATTTGTGATATTGTTCTTATTTCTGCGCAAAATGTAGACTGAGGGTAGTCGTTAGAACCGCCCCAATGCGGCGGTTCTAACAAGTACCCACAATCCAGACTTTAGAGCAGAAATAAGAAAAATAAGGTTAACCCTCGTAAACCCCAGTTTTACAATATAAAAGTGGTGTTTAAGTGGGTCAAAAATATATAGGCGTGCTTTCGTGATGCGAAGCGATGAAAACTTTGCATTTTGCTGTGAACGTGGTTCGCCTTCTTTAGTTCATTTGCCCTTGACCAAATTGACATAGAAATTATATTAGTTTATGCAATCGCTGCGTCAAAGTTTCACTGTGTTAATTATTGTACTTATATGATGTCCAAAACAAAACGTTTAAAAAAAGTTTAGTCGCAGATTTGAACTGGAAAACTTAAAGGAACCTGCTCAGCAGCATAAAACTTGTGCAATGGTTTATGATTTCTTTCCATGACCGAACTAATTGGTAGCAAAGTGATTTTTATTCATTGAACATTTAATTGTTACGTTTATTCACATGAGCCAACTCATCACGTGAACAAATCCATGAAATGAACACTCCCTAAACCCCTCTTTATATAGAGAAAACTGGGGTTTACGGGAGTAAACGTTATTTTCCTTATTCCTGCTCCAAGACATAGGTTGTGGGTACTCGTTAGAACCGCCTCATCGAGGCGGTTCTAACGAGTACCTACAACCTAAGTTTGCAGTTAAAAAAAGTGGAATATCACACATTTTTATCAGAAAAGGAGCCATTTTTGGGATATGAAAATATACACTAAGTCGCACGGGTGTGTTAAGGTAATGTGTATTTTGACAGGTCAACTAGTGGGCAAAACAATGCTTATATTTATGTTATGGTGCAAAATTTTGATCATTTTTATGTCGCATGTCGTAAGGGCCTAGCTAAAATGTCATCAAACTTTGAATAGAAATAAGTTCAATAGTAAAAACCTTTTTCAATTATTGTTAATAGTTTTCTGAGTATTGTCTGTTACACTAACTGAGCCCCGCCAAGCGAATTTGTGTCTTCGAGCATTCCGTCATGAAAAATTTCAACTGCACATACCCAGCAATTCAGAGGGGCCAGGGATATGGCTTTCTGTCTGAAGGTTCCTCTTGATTCACTGCTTGTATGAGCGAGCAGCGAGGGTTCTGGCTAGACTGCGCGGATGCGCAGGCTCGCCTGAACCTTCGCTGCTCGCATAGGCGATAAGTACCAAAATCGCTTGACGTGGCCAACTATCAATTCTAATGCACTTGCGTATGTAACGCGACGTCAGTTTGGATAACATCAAAAATTTGCGACTATACTGTCGGAATCCCGACGTCATCATGTAACGTCGCTTTCCAGTGGCTGGTATTTTGTTTTATGCAGCTCACAACGCTTGCCGCTTTCAGCAAAATAGCACTCTTTTTTTTTAAGAAAATAACCGAAAAATATGCATTAGAATGGGGATAACTGTAACGAAAATTGTCAGTTGGGGAGGTAAATCGTTGGTTTTACGGTTGCAAATTCCGTTTTTGGGCTCCGCTGACGCGTCGCCGTACAACGAAATTCACGACCGTAAAACCGCCGATTTACCTCCCCAAATGACAATTTTGAATACAGTTATACCATAATTATTGCTTGCAATTGATAACATCAGTTTGCCGGCCATAGCCAATTTTGACACATTCCAACCTTTGAGATATATATATCAATTAGATTCCCAGGACATTTGCTCCCCAAAGAATTAATCTAAAAAAGGACATTTGCCCCCCCCCCCCGCCCCCCAGTTGATAATGCGACCCGGACATTTGCCCCCCAGAGCTTATTTTTGGTATGGACATAGCCAAATCTATTTCTCCAGGATCCAAATGATGTTTGATAGATGGACAGAAAGAATGCGTGTACTAATGTCAGTGACAAAAAAAATGTTCGGAGTTACGTGCCTTAAATTTGAAATTAAGAGAGCATGACTATTAACATAGAAAAATGTTGGGTTCGTCCGGGATTTGAACCCAGGACCTCTCGCACCCTAAGCGAGAATCATACCCCTAGACCAACGAGCCAGTTGATCAAAAATGTTCATTGTTACATTACGAAAACACGCCTATACAAATGTATGGTAAACTTGTCCGCTGAAAAAACGAAAATTTTAAAATAAAATTTTTTGATATTTTTCATATTTCTGCTCAAAATATAGATCGTGTGTACTCGTCAGAAGTCGCCAGGCGGTTCTAATGAGGACTCACAACTTACGTTTTGATCGCAAATAAGAAAACAAAGATGTAAGTTTTGTCTATATAAACCGATGTTCATTACACGGACTTTTTAATGTGACTTTTTTGTAGCTCTATAAGTCTGGCACACAGGCACATGTTAACGAACCAGCTAAAATGTCGCGCTGTTGGTAATTGAAGGGTAATCTTGTTTGAAGTTATTAAGAAAACCTTGGCATTGAAAATTAAAATTTTACGTTGAAATGTTTGTTTAGAACAAAAATAATTGTAATTTATAATTGAATGAATTCGTTGAGTAACCCTGTAGGACAAATCAAATAAAATATATATGGGCTCGTCCGGGATTTGAACCCGGGACCTCTCGCACCCAAAGCGAGAATCATACCCCTAGACCAACGAGCCACAAATAGCGATCGAATGTTTATCATATTGATTAACTTAAGGGCACACTTCGATGACACTCAATACAGTTATTTCACTGCATTGCCATATATATTTAAAGTGAGTGAGTTTTAGTTTTACGTCCCACCAACAGCTAAGGTCATACAGAGACGGGACCTCGGTTTAAAGACTCATCCGAATGTCTGTAGAAGCCCGGGATCGATCCTGCCTATATATTTAAAGCAATAACTTCACAGCGTAAATGTTGAATGAGGTTGAAAGCCCCCGTCAACACTATTTACGTCATTCTAGAGACGTTGCTTCCAATTTTGTTAGACTTCTTCCACCACTGAGATGAAAGCCCTGCCGTCCAATGAAACCAATAGGGTTAGTATACATTGGCGGCCAACTCGCACCACTTTCCCTGGGTAGGCTTAGACCCTCGAAGAGGTCTGATGCTACTCATGTGCAGTTGGATTCAGGTCTGCGTTGGAAGCACGATGTAGCCCAATCTTTTTCTTCAAGCTCCGATAGGCGGAAACCTCTTTGTAAATATAAGAATATGAAAGCTAAAAAAAAATATATTCGAAAGTCACCCGTGAGTGATCAATTGCATTTTTCATTGGTTTTGCCAAAAATGATATCTGAATCCACAAAACCACAATCTTTTAAACACCAGCTATGGCCCTGCAACAGAGGAAATTTCAAGTGAAAATTAATGATTCCCATTTTTTTAATAATCATCTAACCTGGTACTTTTTTAAATTCTTTGTATGGTAGCCAAACATTCCCAGTTCTACCCACTTGGCAACAATAGCTTTTTGATCGGTCATTACGAAATACATTGTTCTGTGGCGCATACAAATACATTGTTCTGTGGCGATTTATTTATGTTGTTGTTTGTTACTTACTGTGTGTATCACTAGTGTCTTTTTAGTTTGGATGGTTATTTGGCCATTTTGTGGAAAAGTAACTGTCCTTATGGCCTTCCTTTGTTTAGGTTTCCATTATGGTCTGGTCGCTTCATGTTTGTGTTTCTTTCCCTTTGGTGTCTTTGATGGGTGGAGTAAGTTAATTGTATCGATTCCTGATCTTGGTTTTACTTCTACTTTTCACATAAAGCTTCTACTTTACCGTCGAATAACACACGATATTTCATTACGAAAACACGCCTATATCAATACATTGTAAATTTTACCGCGCAAAATCGAAAGTTTCAGATAAAAAATTGCGATATTTTTCTTATTTCTACTCGAAAAATAGATTGTGGGTACTCGTTAGAACCGCCTCATCGCGGCGGTTCTAAAGGGTACCCACAATCTATATTTTTGAGCAGAAATAAGAAAAAAATATTTACCCCTATAAACCCCAGTTTTACTGTACAAAACCGGGGTTCAAGGGGGTCAAAATTATATAGGCATGTTTTCGTGATGTAAGGGGAAAATTTGTGATATTGTTCTTATTTCTGCGCAAAATGTAGACTAAGGGTACTCGTTAGAACCGCCCCAATGCGGCGGTTCTAACAAGTACCCACAATCCAGACTTTAGAGCAGAAATAAGAAAAATAAGGTTAACCCTCGTAAACCCCAGTTTTACAATATAAAAGTGGTGTTTAAGTGGGTCAAAAATATATAGGCGTGCTTTCGTGATGCGAAGCGGTGAAAACTTTGCATTTTGCTGTGACCGTGGTTCGCCTTATTTAGTTCTTTTGCCCTTGACCAAATTGACATAGAAATTATATTAGTTTAAGCAATCGCTGCGTCAAAGTTTCACTGTGTTAATTATTGTACTTATATGATGTCCAAAACAAAACGTTTAAAAAAAGTTTAGTCGCAGAAAACTAAAAGGAACCCGCTCAGCAGCATACAACTTGTGCAAAGGTTTCTGATTTCTTTCCATGACCGAACTAATTGGCAGCAAAGTGATTTTTATTCATTGAACATTTAATTGTTACGTTTATTCACATGAGCCAACTCATCACGTGAACAAATCCATGAAATGAACACTCCCTAAACCCCTCTTTATATAGAGAAAACTGGGGTTTACGGGGGTAAACGTTATTTTCCTTATTCCTGCTCCAAGACATAGGTTGTGGGTACTCGTTAGAACCGCCTCATCGAGGCGGTTCTAACGAGTACCCACAACCTAAGTTTGCAGTAAAAAAAGTGGAATATCACACATTTTTATCAGAAAAGGAGCCATTTTGGGGATATGAAAATATACACTAAGTCGCACGGGTGTGTTAAGGTAATGTGTATTTTGACAGGTCAACTAGTGGGCAAAACAATGCTTATATTTATGTTATGGTGCAAAATTTTGATCATTTTTATGTCGCATGTCGTAAGGGCCTAGCTAAAATGTCGTCAAACTTTGAATAGAAATAAGTTCAATAGTAAAAACTTTTTTCAATTAGCCTATTGTTAATAGTTTTCTGAATATTGTTTGTTACACCAACTATCAATTCTATTGCACTTGCGTATGTAACGCGACGTCAGATTGGATAACGTCAAAAATATGCGACTTTACTGTCGGAATCACGACGTCATCATGTAACTTCGCTTTCCATTGGCTGGAATTTGGTTTTACGCAGCTCACAACGCCTGCCGCTTTCAGCAAAATAGCGCTCTTTTTTAAGAATATAACCGAAAAAAAATGCATCAGAATGGGGATAACTGTATCGAAAATTGTCAGTTGGGGACGCGTCGCCGTAAAACGAAATTTCCTTCCGTAAAACCGCCGATTTACCTCACCAAATGACAATTTGCCAAAACGGGGCGTCGGATCCATGTTCGCTTTTATTTTATGACGGAAAACCTGTTGGTAAACAGGGAAGAACCTGATCAGAGGCCGCCTAATTCGGCGGTTGATTGGAGTCTGCAATGTTTTCCTATGTCCGTTTACGGGGTTCCAGTTAAGAATTAGTCAACTGCAATAACAGAATTAATTGGTTGGCAGGTAAAAAATCGTATAAAAGTAGTTGGGCTCGTCCGGGATTTGAACCCGGGACCTCTCGCACCCGAAGCGAGAATCATACCCCTAGACCAACGAGCCATACCATACAGTGTACAGGTTTGACATACTGGTCATTGTTCTCATCAATATTGAAATTCGTTCATACCTTCAATAATAGTCCCAGTTTCTGTGATCACGTCAGCAAGTCCACAGTATAGGCTCCCTGGTTTTGTTTGATTTGAGGTTTAACGTCCCCGTTAACACTTTCGGAGACGTTGCTTCCAATTTTGTGGGACTTTTACCCGACATTGAGATGAAATGACATCTCAAGCCCTGTCGCCCAATGAAACCAATAGGGTTTATAAGCATGGACCAACTCACACTGCTTTACCTGGGCAAGCTTAGATCCTCTGAGCAGCTGTGTGGTCGGTTTCAGCTCTGCGTGGAAGCACCATGCAGCCCATCTATCTCTTCAAGCTCCGATGGGCGGGAGCCGATAAGCTCCCTGGAAAACTCCTTTATTTAGTAAGGAAATGTAAGAAAAGAGTAACTGCTCATTTAATAGCCAATCGGTCTATCACGTAAAGAGGAGACCCCCGGGGTTGCCGTAAATGTTGATATTGAAAAAGATCGGTCGGCTCATAGTAGAAAATGATATTTAACATTCCTGGTTAACCGCCCACGTATATTATGTTCTTGCACACCAGACAAGGAAATCCGTGATTTTACCCTGGGATAGAAATGTATGTTCTGACCCTGGTGTTCCGACCCCAAATTGAATACCATCGCGTGTTTGATAAATGCACTGGTTGATTACAACCTCATGCGCGGCGTCGTCACGCGTGACGTCACTAAACATTCCTGTTGTGTCATCACAAAATGGCGGACGTCGGTAACCGAAGTGACAGCAGCATTAACAATTCGCAATAGAAATGGAAGGTATGCAAGAAAAAGAATCCTATATGGGTGTGAGGGGTGGATAAAAAAATCCGTCCCTCGGGATCACTGTCCGGCATCACTCGGCAAGCCTCGTGATGCCGGACAGTGTCCCTCGGGACGGATTTTTCAATCAACCCCTCACACCCATATCAGATTCTTATATTCTCACCACGAAAACACGCCTATATAATTTTGATCCCTCATACCCCACTTATATGTTCTAAAACTGGGGTTTAAGGAGGTATACATTATTATAGCCCCGCTTTGAAAAAGTGGGGGCTATATTGGATTTGGCTTGTCCGGAATTCCGTCTGTCTGTCTGTCTGTAATCTTGTCCGGAATTCCGTCTGTCTGTAATATATGATAGTGGGTACCTTGTTACCGCAACTCCTCTTACAGTTCTAGGTCAATCCTTTTGAAACTTTACAGGTGTTTTCATATAGGTCTGAAGATGTGCATATTCTTTTTTCATTATCCTTAAATAATTTTTTTCACTTATTTCACCTTTTTTTAACTTAGACAATTTTTGAGATCTACTAATGTTAAAATGTATAGGGAGTAGCTACCTTGTTATCGCAACTCCTCTTACAGTTCTAGGTCAATCCTTTTGAAACTTTACAGGTGTTTTTATATAGGTCTGAAGATGTGCATATTCTTTTTTCATTATCCTTAAATAATTTTTTTCACTTATTTCACCTTTTTTAACTTAGACAATTTTTGAGATCTACTAATGTTAAAATGTATAGGGAGTAGCTACCTTGTTACCGCAACTCCACTTACAGTTCTAGGTCAATCCTTTTGAAACTTAACAGGTGTTTTCATATAGGTCTGAAGATGTGCATATGCTTTTTTCATTATCCAAAACTTATTTTTTAACTTAGACAAGGCGTAGGTACCTTGTTAGGGATTTAACCCTCTCACAAGTCTTTACCTTTAATTCATGAGTCTTTCTCCTCTGACAGGGCTATAGCGGGGCTATAGTCAGATCCTCTGACAGTTCTAGTTTTTCTTATTTCTGCTAAAAAACATAGATTGTGGGTGCTCGATAGAACCGCCTCGTCGAGGCGGTTCTATCGAGTCCCCGCAATCTATGTTTTGAGCAGAAATAAGAAAAATATCACAATGTATTTGTATAGGCGTGTTTTCGTAATGATAAAAGGGCAATCCTTTGGAAGCAAGGACTGCAGAACAGACCTATACAAGTTGTTTCTGGGCCAGTCTAGCTAGTTTCGCCAGTAAGGTTCAACATCACGAAAACATGCCTATATAATTTTGACCCCCTTGAACCTCACTTTTATATCATAAAGCTGGGGTTTAAAGGGGTAAAACTTATTTTTATTATTTCTGCTTTAAAATATAGATTGTGGATACTCGTAATCCACAAACAAAATTTTGAGCAGAAATAAGAAAAATATCAAAATTTTCTCTTAATTTTTTTATTTTATTTTTTTTTTTTTTGGTGGTTAAGATTACAATGCATTTGTATAGGCTAGTATTCGTAATGCATGACCTTTGTGACTGGGTCATTAACCCTTATCCCGCTGAATACTGAATAAGCCATACTCATATCCAACTTTGAACCAATCAGGTTACTTAATGTACGATCGAACTTCAATGGCTCGAAAACCTTTGGGACCACGAAAATCTGTTCGAGACAGGGGTAGTTCGATACACAGATGGCTACTTCCAGGAGGTAAAACTGAGATAATTTTGGGACTTCGGTTCGGTGATCTATGATATAAATGTATGCTGTGGGTACTCATTAGAATCGCCTCATTGAGGCGATTCTAATGAGTAACACAGCATACATTTGCAAGATAAAAGATAAAAATATCCTAAATGTTACCCTCCCTATTTCTTACGTAGAGAAATTCCCTAGGGACTCAAGAACGTGTCCGACTCAGCCATGGAAAACGAGCCATCGGTGTTCGACCCATCGAGGTTCTACTGTAATTTATTCCAAAAAAATCACAAACTGAATGTCAAACAGTGTTGATCCTGATCAGATGGCATCTGATCTGGATCTGTACTGTTTGCAAAGATAGGGGTGTCGTGTACAGTAGAATATGGGTTAAAATCAAAACCCAATCCAGTCCTGAGCACACAAGCAATAAAAATTTGGGCTCGTCCGGGATTTGAACCCGGGACCTCTCGCACCCTAAGCGAGAATCATACCCCTAGACCAACGAGCCAGTCGGGCGGTAACTAGACAATTTTTTCTACACTATTGAATGCTCTTGATTTGAGGTTTATTTTTGGTTGACTTTTACCAAACTGACTGCATGCTCAAGCCCCGCCACCCAATGAAACCAATAGGGTGCATATGCTTGGACGGTCCGACTTTCACCACTTTGCCTTGGCAGGCTTTGACCCTCTAAGCGGTTTACCAGTGGCCATATCCCAGCCCAAATGCTTTTGCCATACAAAGACAAAAAACATACTCAACTTTGAATCAAGTTTGAAACACTGTTAAAACGTCGTTTCAATGTAGATTCAACGTCATGCTAGTCGGGCTGTCTATGCTTATAAACCCTATTGGTTTCATTGGACGACAGGGATTGAGATGTCATTTCATCTCAATGTCGGGTTAAAAGCCAACAAAATTGGAAGCAACGTCTCCAAAATGACCTTTACAGTGTTGACGGGGACGTTAATCCTTAAAGCAAACAAAAAACTTCATTCAGATGGCTAGCTAAATCTTGTCGCTCGACATGTGCCTGCGGATAGATTCAGTTAAAATACATTGTCAAAACACATTTGTCACCTTCAATCCCTAACGAAGACTGTGCTGTTGTGCAGCCTGATACGAGTTTTCACTGACCGCATGTGGTGCAAGTATATTTTCGCAGGACTCAGTACAGATAACGATAACACAACCGTGACCTAAAATGGCGTCTTTCAATATGAAAATTGAACCAGGATATAAACTTTTGATATTTTTTCTTATTTCTAGTCCAAACATAAACGGTTGGTGCTCGTTACAATCGCCTCATTCTTTGTTTTGAGGAAACAAAAGGAAAAATAAGAAAATAATGTAGATCCCTGTAAACCCCAGTTTTCTCTATATAAAGTGAGGTTTAGAGGAGTGTTGATGAAAAGAGTGTCAGTGCATATACAGTTGAATGACGTCTTTGGCCAGTTGTTGAAAGCCTCGTTAGCTTAACGAGCTCGTTAGTGGTCATGTTGTTAACCCTTGTCATGCTGAACCCAGATATGCCTTACCTTTGAAACAATGTAGATCCAGATCAGATGGCTTCTGAAGAAGCCATCTGATCAGGATCTTCATTGTTTACATCCAGTTTATGAATTTGTTGCATTAATTTGCATGAAGTAATCTGATTGGCTGATTATCAGTAGTGGGTGTGACATATTTAAATATTCAGCAGGACAAGGATTAATTATTCTAGCAAGTACAATATCTATAATTTTGTTATTTTTGCTGCAAAAATGTGAGCATATAAAAGTTGGGCTCGTCCGGGATTTGAACCCGGGACCTCTCGCACCCAAAGCGAGAATCATACCCCTAGACCAACGAGCCGCTGCTGCCAATTAAATTAAGATAAAGCACTGTATAATAACCGTGATAAGAAAAAGAAAAAAAAAATGGCGAAAGATTGTGCAATGCTATATGTTAGCCAAACTGACTGGCTCTACATGTCCTTAAGGCGAATGGGAACACGGGGCAGATTTGTCTGCCATTATCAATTCATAATGAAAACACGCCTCTTCAAACATTTATCACCAAAGACTGAACATTTTCTGATAAAAAAAATCTGATATAATTCAGATAAAAAATCTGATAATTACCCACTACCTACACTGATCTCTTTTTTTTTTTTTTTTTTTTTGGTTTGGGTTTTACGGCCCTTTCAAGATTATTTCACTCATATCGAGCCGATCGTTAATCAGAGGTGGGCGAAAACCGGAGTACCCGGAGAAAAACCACCTGACCTTCCGTTGCAGAACTTGGCGTCTCACACGTGGCCCGAGCGAGGCTCGAACCTACGGCGGTACACTGATCTCTGTGTTGAGCAAAAATGAACACCAGTGTACTATATACAAGTCCTGAGAATACGAGTTATAAAAAGGTTGGGCTCGTCCGGGATTTGAACCCGGGACCTCTCGCACCCTAAGCGAGAATCATACCCCTAGACGAACGAGCCAGTTGCATGAACGTGTACATTGTATTTTATTTCTGACCAAGCCTCAAGGACTCCTATGGCGATATCGTACCCTTCTGCAAACACGCCTATACAAATACAATGCCACCTTTATCGCCGAAAAAATGAAAATTTTATGATGAAAAAATTGTGATTTTTTTTCTTATTTCTGCTCCAAATATAGATTGTTGGTACCCGTTAGAACCGCCTCATCGAGGCGGTTCTAACGAGTACCCACAATCTATATTTTAGAGCAGAAATAAGAATAATAAGGTATACCCCCGGAAACCCCAGTTTTACTATATAAAAATGTGGTTCAAAGGGGGTCAAAATTATATAGGCGTGTTTTCGTAATGCATACTCTGACAATTTTTTTGTTTGTTTGAGGTTTAACGTCCCCGCCAACACTGTAAAGATCATTTTGTAGACGTTGCTTCCAATTTTGCGGGACTTTTACCCAACAATGAGATGAAACGACATCTCAAGCCCTGCCGCCCAATGACACCAACAAGGTTTTAAGGCATGGAGGGTTGGACTCGCACCGCATTGCCTGGGCAGGCTTAGATCCTCTAAGCGGTTTACCAGTACTCTTGTGCGGATCGGTTTCAGCTCTGCGTGGAAGCATCATGCAGCCCATCTTTTTCTTCAACCCCCAATGGGCGGGGGCTGACATACTTTCAACAACTTAAACGTGTCGTACATGTCCCCTGTGGCTAGATTTAGGCAAAACACATTCGTCTCATACAACCACCAGCGAAAATCAGATCATACTTCGCGATTGCGCAGACTGATTGCGCAGACTAATACTAGTCTATCGCTGGTCGCACAGGATATAAGATATACAGCGGACCCTCACTATAACGACGGTGGGGAGTAGTGAGTGAGTTAGTGTTTGAAATTTACGTCCCACCAACAGCTAAGGTCATCAGGGGACGGGACCTCGGTTTAAAGACTTATCCGAAAGGAGGAGTATAGAATAAAAGTAATAAATGACTTTTTACTTTCACTACTCCAAGAAACAAATGCTGTGGACATTTGTTAGAATCGCCTCGCCGAGGCGATTCTAACAGCTGTCCACAACATTTGTTTGTTAGAATCGCCTCGCCTGGGCGATTCTAACAGCTGTCCACAACATTTGTTTATCAGAGTCGAGACGATTCTAAACAAATGGCCGCAACATTCGTATCTTGCCTGAAGTTTGGTATGTGGCATCAGGTTAATAAGTACTACCAAATACTGGGGCTGACAATATTACTCTTATTTCTATGATTCTGCTAAAAGACATGATATGTGAGTTTTCGTTTGAACGCAATCAAAATTAGGAACGCAATGAAAATTAGACCCCTAGACCAATAAGCAGAATAACTTTAGCGGAGTTATAGTTCGCCAACAAATAGCTGGCAGTGACGTAGCTGACTCTTTGAGCTATTTTACCGTTAGCCCCACAAGCTTTGCATTGTTAAGAACAAAAACAAGTAGTGACGTCACTGTCAACTATTCCTCGATGGACAGTATAGTCTTTCAAAACGCAGTGAGACGTGACTGCACTTTTAATTTTGAACTCGTCCGTGTTTTTGGTAAGTCGCATGTAGTGGACATTTTTTACACTGGGCGATAGTTACCTTCATATTTTTAATCTGGCGCGTCGTGTAACCAGATTGACGACCAGTCGAGACACTTTAGTAACACATCTTCCATCTTGGAGATCTAGGGTTCGAATCTTTGGCAGATGTTTTTTTTATATATTTTTTTTTTATTTTTTTTTTACTTGTCTTTAACATTTTATCGAACCTATAAAATTGAAGCACATGAGATGTTTGTTTGTTTGTTTGTTTGATTGATTTGAGGTTTATTGCCCCCGTCAAGTTTGGAGAAGTTGCTTCTAGTTTTGTGGGGTTTTTACTCGGCACTGAGATGAAACGAAATCTCAAGCTTTGCCACCAAATAAAATTAAACGGGTTTTATAAGTATGGACGGTCCAACCCGCACCACTTTGCCTGGGCAGGTTTGGACTTACTAAGCGGTTTACCATTGCTCATGTGTCGTCATTTTCAGATCTGCTTGGAAGCATCTTGCAGCTCGATCTATTTCTCCAAGCCCCGATGGGCGGGGCCATCACATTAGATGTATAATTATTCATTTTATTGAAAAGATGGAACAAGCACAAGCGAACCGTTGCAGCTCTGATTCAAGAAGTATTATCAAAAATGTTACTATGATTGAACGTACGTTCATAGCCGTCAGTGAAGGCAAATGCGCTGTTGAAGTGAATCTAAAATTTGAATTGGGCTTTAACGGCCCAGGCAACACTATTTAGGTCATTTTTGAGCCGGTCTGTTTACTAATCCACACTTATCCTTGGCAAGCTTATACGTAAGCGGTTAACCAGTACAATGAACATTCTTTCCCCAGAAACTAACAACTGCCCTTCTTGAATCAGCAGAAAGGAGAGAATGGCCATGGAAAAGATTTCATGATCAATCTCCATGGGAAAAAATGTTGCTGACCCCGGCAGGTATCGAGCCCGCGTCCTATTGATCACCAATCAGACGCGCATCCGACTGAACTACCGAGGCCGGCATCCAACATAAAAATATAATTGTTGAAAATAAAACAAAGAAAACAAAATATAAATGATGTAAATATAAAAAAAAATAAAGAAAATAACTTTAAACATAAAAAAGATAAAATAAAAATGAAAAATCAAATATAAAAAAATGTGCCACTGGGACTCGAACCCTCGTCTGAAAGATTTTTTAGTGCGACTCGCAATACATCACATTAACCAATCGACCATGACTTCTAGGTGGATAATATCAAAACATTGATTTATATCTTTAAAATCACGTGAAAAAAAAAAGTATCCGAAACCTGCTTCCCCTAAAAAATGGAACAGAATCGTCTCGCTTAAACTTTGAACTCTCAAAGGTCGTTGATAAACTATACATGAAATTTCACTCATTTCCAGTCGTTGAGAGGTTGAAAACGAATAAAAGCAGCACGTTGTACGCATATATAAAAATTAATGGGCTCGTCCGGGATTTGAACCCGGGACCTCTCGCACCCAAAGCGAGAATCATACCCCTAGACCAACGAGCCGCTGCTTCCAGTTAAGTTAAGATAAAGCACTATATAACCGTGATAAGAAAAAGAAAGCCCCCGCCCATAGGGGCTTGAAGAAATATATGGCCTGCATGATGCTTCCACGCAGAGCTGAATCCGGCCCGCACACTAGTACTGGTAAACCGCTTAGAGGATCTAAGCCTGTCCAGGAACTGCGGTGCGAGGTGGGCCGTCCATGCTAATAAACCCTATTGGTTTCATTGGGCGACAGGGCTTGAGTTGTCATTTTATCTCAATGTCGGGTAAAAGTCCCACAAAATTGGAAGCAACGTCTCCAAAATGACCTTTACAGTGTTGACGGGGACGTTAAACCTCAAATCAAACAAACATGATAAGAAAAAGAAAACAAAAATGGCGAAAGATTGTGCAATGCTATGTGTTAGCCAAACTGACTGGCTCTACATGTCCTTAAGGGGAATGGGAACGCGGGGCAGATTTGGCTGCCATTATCAGTTCATAATGAAAACACGCCTATTTAAACATTTATCACCAATAACTGAAAATTTTTCGGATAAAAAAATCTGATATATTTCAGATATAAAATCTGATAAGTACCCACAACCTACACTGATCTCTGTGTTGAGCATATATACGAAAAAAAATGAACACCAGTGCACTATATAAAAGTCGAGTTATAAAAAGGTTGGGCTCGTCCGGGATTTGAACCCGGGACCTCTCGCACCCTAAGCGAGAATCATACCCCTAGACCAACGAGCCAGTTGCATGAAACATGTACAATGTATTTTATTTTCGACCAAGCCTCAAGGACTCCTATGGCGGTATCGTACCAATCTGCAAACACGCCTATACAAATACATAGCCACCTTTATCGCCAAAAAGAATGAAAATTTTATGATGAAAAATTGTGATATTTTTCTTATTTCTGCTCCAAAAATAGATTGTGGGCACTCGTTAGAACCGCCTCGGTAGAACCGCCTCAACGAGGCGGTTCTAACGAGTACCCACAATCTATATTTTAGAGCAGAAATAAAAAAAAATAAGGTATACCCCCGGAAACCCAAGTTTTACTATATAAAAGTGTGGTTCAAAGGGGGTCAAAATTATATAGGCGTGTTTTCGTGATGCATACTTTGACAATTTTTTGTTTGTTTGATTTGAGGTTTAACGTCCCCGTCAACACTGTAAAGATCATTTTGTAGACGTTGCTTCCAATTTTGCGGGACTTTTACCCAACAATGAGATGAAACGACATCTGAAGCCCTGCCGCCCGATGAAACCAATAAGGTTTTAAGGCATGCAGGGTCGGACTCGCACCGCATTGCCTGGGCAGGCTTAGATCCACTAAGCGGTTTACCAGTACTCTTGTGCGGGTCGGTTTCAGCTCTGCGTGGAATCATCATGCAGCCCATCTTTTTCTTCAAGCCCCGATGGGCGGGGGCTGACATACTTTCAACAACTTAAACGTGTCGTACGACATGTCCCCTGTGGCTAGATTTAGGCAAAACACATTCGTCTGATACAACCCCCAACGAAAATCAGAACATACTCCGCGATTGCGCAGACTGATTGCGCAGACTAATACGAGTCTATCGCTGGTCTCACAGGATATAAGATATACAGAGGACCCTCACTATAAAGACGGTGGGGAGTAGTGAGTGAGTTAGTGTTTGAATTTTACGTCCCACCAACAGCTAAGATCATCAGGGGACGGATCCTCGGTTTAAAGACTTATCCGAAAGGAGGAGTAGAATAAAAGGTAATAAATGACTTTTTACTTTCACTACTCCAAGAAACAAATGTTGTGGACATTTGTTAGAATCGCCTCGCCGAGGCGATTTTAACAGCTGCCCACAACATTTGTTTGTGAGAATCGCTTCGCCGGGGCGATTCTAACAGCTGTCCACATCATTTGTTTCTTATAGTCGAGACGATTCTAACAAATGTCCGCAACATTCGTATCTTGGCTGAAACTTGGTATGTGGCATCAGGCTATTTAGTACTACCAAATACTGGGGCTGACAATATTATTCTTATTTCTATGATTCTGCTAAAAGACATGATATGTGAGTTTTCGTTTGAACGCAATCAAAATTAGGAACGCAATGAAAATTAGACCCCTAGACCAATAAGCAGAATAACTTTAGCGGAGTTATAGTTCGCCAACAAATAGCTGGCAGTGACGTAGCTGACTCTTTGAGCTATTTTACCGTTAGCCCCACAAGCTTTGCATTGTTAAGAACAAAAACAAGTAGTGACGTCACTGTCAACTATTCCTCGATGGACAGTATAGTCTTTCAAAACGCAGTGAGACGTGACTGCACTTTTAATTTTGAACTCGTCCGTGTTTTAGGTAAGTCGCATGTAGTGGACATTTCTTACACTGGACGATAGTTACCTTCATATTTTTAATCTGGCGCGTCGTGTAACCAGATCGACGACCAGTCGAGACACTTTAGTAACACATCTTCCATCTTGGAGATCTAGGGGTCGAATCTTTGGCAGATGTTTTTTTATATATTTTTTTTTATTTTTTTTTTACTTGTCTTTAACATTTTATCGAACCTATAAAATTGAAGCACATGAGATGTTTGTTTGTTTGATTGATTTGAGGTTTATTGCCCCCGTCAAGTTTGGAGAAGTTGCTTCTAGTTTTGTGGGGTTTTTACTCGGCACTGAGATGAAACGAAATCTCAAGCTTTGCCACCAAATAAAATTAAACGGGTTTTATAAGTATGGACGGTCCAACCCGCACCACTTTGCCTGGGCAGGTTTGGACTTACTAAGCGGTTTACCATTGCTCATGTGTCGTCATTTTCAGATCTGCTTGGAAGCATCTTGCAGCTCGATCTATTTCTCCAAGCCCCGATGGGCGGGGCCATCACATTAGATGTATAATTATTCATTTTATTGAAAAGATGGAACAAGCACAAGCGAACCGTTGCAGCTCTGATTCAAGAAGTATTATCAAAAATGTTACTATGATTGAACGTACGTTCATAGCCGTCAGTGAAGGCAAATGCGCTGTTGAAATGAATCTAAAATTTGAATTGGGCTTTAACGGCCCTGGCAACACTATTTAGGTCATTTTTGAGCCGGTCTGTTTACTAATCCACACTTATCCTTGGCAAGCTTATACGTAAGCGGTTAACCAGTACAATGAACATTCTTTCCCCAGAAACTAACAACTGCCCTTCTTGAATCAGCAGAAAGGAGAGAATGGCCATGGAAAAGATTTCATGATCAATCTCCATGGGAAATAATGTTGCTGACCCCGGCAGGTATCGAGCCCGCGTCCTATTGATCACCAATCAGACGCGCATCCGACTGAACTACCGAGGCCGGCATCCAACATAAAAATATAATTGTTGAAAATAAAACAAAGAAAACAAAATATAAATGATGTAAATATAAAAAAATAAAGAAAATAACTTTAAACATAAAAAAGATAAAATAAAAATGAAAAATCAAATATAATAAAAACGTGCCACTGGGACTCGAACCCTCGTCTGAAAGATTTTTAGTGCGACTCGCAATACATCACATTAACCAATCGACCATGACTTCTAGGTGGATAATATCAAAACATTGATTTATATCTTTAAAATCACGTGAAAAAAAAAGTATCCGAAACCTGTTTCCCCTAAAAAATGGAACAGAATCGTCTCGCTTAAACTTTGAACTCTAAAAGGTCGTTGATAAACTATACATGAAATTTCACTCATTTCCAGTCGTTGAGAGGTTGAAAACGAATAAAAGCAGCACGTTGTACGCATATATAAAAATTAATGGCCTCGTCCGGGATTTGAACCCGGGACCTCTCGCACCCAAAGCGAGAATCATAACCCTAGACCAACGAGCCGCTGCTGCCAGTTAAGTTAAGATAAAGCACTATATAATAACCGTGATAAGAAAAAGAAAGCCCCCGCCCATAGGGGCTTGAAGAAATATATGGCCTGCATGATGCTTCCACGCAGAGCTGAATCCGGCCCGCACACTAGTACTGGTAAACCGCTTAGAGGATCTAAGCCTGTCCAGGAACTGCGGTGCGAGGTGGACCGTCCATGCTAATAAACCCTATTGGTTTCATTGGGCGACAGGGCTTGAGATGTCATTTTATCTCATGTCGGGTAAAAGTCCCACAAAATTGGAAGCAACGTCACCAAAATGACCTTTACAGTGTTGACGGGGACGTTAAACCTCAAATCAAACAAACATGATAAGAAAAAGAAAACAAAAATGGCGAAAGATTGTGCAATGCTATGTGTTAGCCAAACTGACTGGCTCTATATGTCCTTAAGGGGAATGGGAACGCGGGGCAGATTTGGCTGCCATTATCAGTTCATAATGAAAACACGCATATTTAAACATTCATCACCAATAACTGAAAATTTTTCGGATAAAAAAATATGATATATTTCAGATATAAAATCTGATAAGTACCCACAACCTACACTGATCTCTGTGTTGAGCATATATACGAAACAAGAAATATCTTTAAAAAAGATATGCGGCGTAGATTTAATTGGAAGGTTGTTTAGAAACCAGTGCTTCAGCTGAAGTGCACGACCCGCCGGATGCTTTTAGCTTTATGAGTGTTACCATATATGGGTATGGCGGCCATTTTGGTCATGTGACCTGGACCTAAAACGGTTCCCCCAATAAATGCGCCTTATCGTAAGGAGAAAAAATATATCTTATACTTTAGTACTGTATTCTGAATCGTTTGCAGGATAAAATGAATTCTCACTTTTCCAATACAAAAGCATGTGTGTCAAAGTCCAAGCGGTTAAGTCACTATCACCAATTTTCACAACCGGGTTACGGACGGACAGACAGACTGACAGAATGACACGGTGATTTTAGGGCACTCTTAGAAAATCAACCGACTTCAGTCGGTCGCTTTTTTCTGCGGGTCGTGCAATATGAGCTACAATAGTGACAGCAACAATTGTCTAGCTATGAAATGGTTTACTGTAGTCAAACAATTCAGATGTCACGCGAGGAAAAATAGCTTTGCAGAGGGCGGTGTCCCGCCTGTTTGAGCTAAGGTCAATGTAAAAGGCCAAGGTTAAAAACATGACCTCATTTCAAGAGCATATGATCTCAAGTACATATGCACAACAAATAAGAAAACTTTATCATTCACTGTTTTTGAACACAAATTCTAGGGTTAACATTTAGGGTTGTCGCTATGGTGAACATAAACGCATAGACGGACGAACAAACGGACGAGCAGACAAACGGACGGAAACTTGATCTTATGTGCACCTAACTAAAACTCAAATTACACTTATTCCTCTTCAGAATTTATATAACATTAATGATTTTCGAAAATGTCCATTTTGTGTTAAAATGGAGAACATAAAGTATGCTGAAGACAAATGATACACTGCAACTTTTATTTAGCATATATAGTAAATTAACTATCTGTCAATTTGTAATGCGATTATTACATGTTTTTTGTCATGCTATATCTCTTTATTGGTTTCATTGGGCAACAGGGCTTGAGGTGTCTTTCATCTCAATTTCGGGTAAAAGTCCCACAAACTTGGAAGCAACGTCTCGAAAATGACCTTCACAGTGTTGATGGGGACGTTAAACCTCAAATCAAACAAACAATTCCTTTCGCAGAAAATTCTTCCTTTCGCGAAAGGAACCTTCCTTTCGCGAAATGGTTCCTTTCGCTATATAGACCAACCACGTGAAATAAGGTCAAAATAGCTATTCACCGCAGCAGTTACAGAATTCACTAGAATCACAATTATACATATGACGTATGGTCATCAAAGGACAAGACGGTGAGCAAGCCGAAACTGTATATATTTTTCATTCATGTCTCACATAAAAAATGAAACATCTCCTAGGTTAAAACTTCGGTAAACTGTCGTATTTGTTGAGTAGATTTATTTATGCAAATCATTGACCAATGAAATGGTCATCTCCTTGGACATGTGGTTTTATTGACCAATGGAGTAACGAAAAATGTAGGACAAAAGCAAAACTATAACGGCTACGCCGTAAAAAATGAACACCAGTGCACTATATAAAAGTCGAGTTATAAAAAAGGTGGGCTCGTCCGGGATTTGAACCCGGGAACTCTCGCACCCTAAGCGAGAATCATACCCCTAGACCAACGAGCCAGTTGCATGAAACATGTACAATGTATTTTATTTTCTACCAAGCCTCAAGGACTCCTATGGCGGTATCGTACCATTCTGCAAACACGCCTATACAAATACATTGCCACCTTTATCGCCAAAAAGAATGAAAATTTTATGATGAAAAATTGTGATATTTTTCTTATTTCTGCTCCAAAAATAGATTGTGGGCACTCGTTAGAACCGCCTCGGTAGAACCGCCTCAACGAGGCGGTTCTAACGAGTACCCACAATCTATATTTTAGAGCAGAAATAAAAAAAATAAGGTATACCCCCGGAAACCCAAGTTTTACTATATAAAAGTGTGGTTCAAAGGGGGTCAAAATTATATAGGCGTGTTTTCGTGATGCATACTTTGACAATTTTTTGTTTGTTTGATTTGAGGTTTAACGTCCCCGTCAACACTGTAAAGATCATTTTGTAGACGTTGCTTCCAATTTTGCGGGACTTTTACCCAACAATGAGATGAAACGACATCTGAAGCCCTGCCGCCCGATGAAACCAATAAGGTTTTAAGGCATGCAGGGTCGGACTCGCACCGCATTGCCTGGGCAGGCTTAGATCCACTAAGCGGTTTACCAGTACTCTTGTGCGGGTCGGTTTCAGCTCTGCGTGGAATCATCATGCAGCCCATCTTTTTCTTCAAGCCCCGATGGGCGGGGGCTGACATACTTTCAACAACTTAAACGTGTCGTACGACATGTCCCCTGTGGCTAGATTTAGGCAAAACACATTCGTCTCATACAACCCCCAACGAAAATCAGAACATACTCCGCGATTGCGCAGACTGATTGCGCAGACTAATACGAGTCTATCGCTGGTCTCACAGGATATAAGATATACAGAGGACCCTCACTATAAAGACGGTGGGGAGTAGTGAGTGAGTTAGTGTTTGAATTTTACGTCCCACCAACAGCTAAGATCATCAGGGGACGGATCCTCGGTTTAAAGACTTATCCGAAAGGAGGAGTAGAATAAAAGGTAATAAATGACTTTTTACTTTCACTACTCCAAGAAACAAATGTTGTGGACATTTGTTAGAATCGCCTCGCCGAGGCGATTTTAACAGCTGCCCACAACATTTGTTTGTGAGAATCGCTTCGCCGGGGCGATTCTAACAGCTGTCCACATCATTTGTTTCTTATAGTCGAGACGATTCTAACAAATGTCCGCAACATTCGTATCTTGGCTGAAACTTGGTATGTGGCATCAGGCTATTTAGTACTACCAAATACTGGGGCTGACAATATTATTCTTATTTCTATGATTCTGCTAAAAGACATGATATGTGAGTTTTCGTTTGAACGCAATCAAAATTAGGAACGCAATGAAAATTAGACCCCTAGACCAATAAGCAGAATAACTTTAGCGGAGTTATAGTTCGCCAACAAATAGCTGGCAGTGACGTAGCTGACTCTTTGAGCTATTTTACCGTTAGCCCCACAAGCTTTGCATTGTTAAGAACAAAAACAAGTAGTTGCGTCACTGTCAACTATTCCTCGATGGACAGTATAGTCTTTCAAAACGCAGTGAGACGTGACTGCACTTTTAATTTTGAACTCGTCCGTGTTTTAGGTAAGTCGCATGTAGTGGACATTTCTTACACTGGGCGATAGTTACCTTCATATTTTTAATCTGGCGCGTCGTGTAACCAGATTGACGACCAGTCGAGACACTTTAGTAACACATCTTCCATCTTGGAGATCTAGGGTTCGAATCTTTGGCAGATGTTTTTTTTATATATTTTTTTTTTTTATTTTTTTTTTACTTGTCTTTAACATTTTATCGAACCTATAAAATTGAAGCACATGAGATGTTTGTTTGTTTGATTGATTTGAGGTTTATTGCCCCCCCCCCCCCCCCCCGTCAAGTTTTGAGAAGTTGCTTCTAGTTTTGTGGGGTTTTTACTCGGCACTGAGATGAAACGAAATCTCAAGCTTTGCCACCAAATAAAATTAAACGGGTTTTATAAGTATGGACGGTCCAACCCGCACCACTTTGCCTGGGCAGGTTTGGACTTACTAAGCGGTTTACCATTGCTCATGTGTCGTCATTTTCAGATCTGCTTGGAAGCATCGTGCAGCTCGATCTATTTCTCCAAGCCCCGATGGGCGGGGCCATCACATTAGATGTATAATTATTCATTTTATTGAAAAGATGGAACAAGCACAAGCGAACCGTTGCAGCTCTGATTCAAGAAGTATTATCAAAAATGTTACTATGATTGAACGTACGTTCATAGCCGTCAGTGAAGGCAAATGCGCTGTTGAAATGAATCTAAAATTTGAATTGGGCTTTAACGGCCCAGGCAACACTATTTAGGTCATTTTTGAGCCGGTCTGTTTACTAATCCACACTTATCCTTGGCAAGCTTATACGTAAGCGGTTAACCAGTACAATGAACATTCTTTCCCCAGAAACTAACAACTGCCCTTCTTGAATCAGCAGAAAGGAGAGAATGGCCATGGAAAAGATTTCATGATCAATCTCCTTGGGAAATAATGTTGCTGACCCCGGCAGGTATCGAGCCCGCGTCCTATTGATCACCAATCAGACGCGCATCCGACTGAACTACCGAGGCCGGCATCCAACATAAAAATATAATTGTTGAAAATAAAACAAAGAAAACAAAATATAAATGATGTAAATATAAAAAAAAAATAAAGAAAATAACTTTAAACATAAAAAAGATAAAATAAAAATGAAAAATCAAATATAAAAAAATGTGCCACTGGGACTCGAACGCTCGTCTGAAAGATTTTTTAGTGCGACTCGCAATACATCACATTAACCAATCGACCATGACTTCTAGGTGGATAATATCAAAACATTGATTTATATCTTTAAAATCACGTGAAAAAAAAAAGTATCCGAAACCTGCTTCCCCTAAAAAATGGAACAGAATCGTCTCGCTTAAACTTTGAATTCTCAAAGGTCGTTGATAAACTATACATGAAATTTCACTCATTTCCAGTCGTTGAGAGGTTGAAAACGAATAAAAGCAGCACGTTGTACACATATATAAAAATTAATGGACTCGTCCGGGATTTGAACCCGGGACCTCTCGCACCCAAAGCGAGAATCATACCCCTAGACCAACGAGCAACATTTGCAGTATACAGGTAAAGATAAAGTAGTATATTATATTTGCGACAAGACAGAGAACTTCTTTGTCGGTTTGTTTACACTTAGTGTCATCTTCTAAGATCATCTTTAGTCCCGGTCTTTTGTACTACACAAATGATTTAGACCACCTTTGAACAGTCCCTGGGGTGGTCGGAATACAGGAGTTTTAAACACAACCAAAACAAAATTATTATTACGCGTACCAAGGATAAGAGCTCAGCCTGTATTGACTTGGGCCATTTGAGTGAACGCTGCGGTGGTCGCAAATGTTGATGGCTTGACGAACGAACGGACGGAAGAAATGGAATTCGCTATTTCGCCATGCTTAAAGAAAGTACCCCGACAAAATCAATGTTCAATCATATTTCCTTCGAGATGGGCCATTTTAAAGGAAAGAATTTGCTCCCGAGCTGAGCAAATTCATTCCATCTAGAGCAGCAGCTACAACATGAAAATGAAAATACTTTTATTTTTCTCTTTATTGCAAGTACCGTAATACTCCTAAGTATTGGGACAGACATGCCTTTGCAAACAGTGCAGACCCAGGAGCAGTCTGGTCAGGGTTTAAATTGTTTGCCATTCCGTCAGCACGTTTTGGACTATTAAACACATTTGTTAAAAAACTAGGAGAATAAAGTTCATAAGGTGTCCGAATTTTTAGGATTATCAACACAGTGGTGTGAAAAATATGGCACGTTTGTTTGCAGTTTAAAAAGAGATTAACCCTTATCTTGCTGTTCACGACAACCCCTATCTTTGAAAACAGTGTAGATCCAGATCAGATGGCTTCTTCAGAAGCCATCTGATCAGGATCTACACTGTTTGGCATTCAGTTTATGAATTTGTAGCAATAAATTACATCAAGTAATTTGATTGGTTGATAGACAGAAATGGGTGTGGCGTAAATGAATATTCAGCAAGATAAGGGTTAATATTCCTTCCTTCAATAATAATTTTGTGTGCCTTATCAATAGAAGCCATCAAAAGAATGCGCTTTTCTCGAGGTGAAAGAGAACTGTTCTCTTAAATGATTTTCCTAAGACATTACAAAGGAATCACCGTTTTTCTTTTTTTTTTTTTAAATCACACGAGAGAAAAAAAAATCAACGGGCTCGTCCGGGCTTTGAACCGGGGACCTCTCGCACCCAAAGCGAGAATCATACCCCTAGACCAACGAGCCACTACTGTCTTCTTCACATGTTCGTTGACATATGAAAGTATACCAGAACGCCCATTTTAGGGAATACAGTCACCCCCCCCCCCACCCCCCCCCCCCACCCCCCACACACACACCGCCACCCCGCCCCATCCACCCTGCTTTTTATGGAATTTTCACTGCCGTCAATTTATTTTTTTCTCCATTTTGCGATACTGATTGATGAAAGTGCATTCGGTCCTAAATTTCCGAAGTCTTCAGTCATCGTTGCCGATAGACGCTTATGTCCATTTTTTTTTATCAAAATGACAGTGTTTGTCCTGATGATACGGTGTCCCATGTGGACCTATACCACTGTCATGCATGGATATCTGGTTCAAAGTGTAGTCTAACGTATACACAGACAAAGAAGATTGCACATCCATTACGAAAACACGCCTATACAAATACATTGTAACCTTTATCGCCGAAAAATGACAATTTTAAGAGGAAAAATTGTGTGCTCAAAATATAGATTGTGGGTACTCGTTAGAACGGTTCTAACGAATACCAACAATCTATATTTTAGAGCAGAAATACGAAAAATAAGGTTCACCCCTGCAAACGCCAGTTTTACTATATAAAAGTGGGGTTCGAGGGGGTCAAATTTATATAGGCGTGTTTTCGTGATGCATCAATCTATAACAAAAGCGTAATCTTTATTTTATAACGTAAGGTTATAAAGGTAAACGTTATTTTTCTTATTCATTCAAACCATAGGTTGTGGGTACTCGTTAAGGGGGTTCTAACGAGCACTCACAGCATATATGTTTGAAATATAATGAGGTGATTGCTTTGGACGTGTACCCACATTCTCATATACCTTTTCCCCAATAAAGCGTTATAAATCGCCGTTGATAAAAACATTCGCATGCATGTCCCCGGTAGCGATAGCGGGGACATATTGTTTTTACCCTGTCTGTTTGTTGGTTTGTTGGTTTGTACGTGGACAACTTTAACATTGGTCATAGCTTTTGAACCATTTTCAGATATCTAGCATGTGGGTCTGGTGACAAGGCCTGCCGAGCCATACAAAAATGTTTGGCCTGTGACCTACTTTAAAGAAAAGATGACATTGGTCGTAACTTTTGAACCGATCGAGATAGAGCCTTCA
This sequence comes from Lucinisca nassula, assembly GCA_963580285.1. Taxonomy (NCBI): domain Eukaryota; kingdom Metazoa; phylum Mollusca; class Bivalvia; order Lucinida; family Lucinidae; genus Lucinisca; species Lucinisca nassula. The sequence continues at coordinate 64,537,393 of OY757021.1, read as the reverse complement.
TATTTGGAATGTAGGTTCCTTGTGACAAAGGCTTCCCACCCATACAAAAAGTGACCTTTGATCTTGAGCTTGACCTGTGACCTACCCTAAAGAAAAAAAAAATAACATTCGTCATAACTATTGAACCGTTCGAGATAGAGCCTTCATATTTGGAATATAGGTTCCTTGTGACAAGGGCTTCCCACTCATATACAAAGATTGACCTTTGACCTACTTTAATACAAAAATAGCATTTGTCATACCGTTTGAACTTTTTAAGATAGAGCCTTCATATTGGGCATGTAGGTCCCTTGTGACTAGGGCTTTCCACTCACAAAAAAATGACCTTGATCTACTTTATCATAACATTTGAACCTGTTGGCATGTAGGTTCCTTGAGAAAAGGTTTTCCCACTCATACAAAATTTTTGACCTGTGACCCACTTTATCGTAACTTCTGAACCGTTTTTGATAGAGACTTCATATTTTACATGTAGGTTCTTTAGGACAAGGGCTTTCAACTCATACAAAAAATTGACCTGTGACCTTGGCCATGACGTGTAACCTACTTTTTATTATAACTTTCGAACCATTTGAGATAGAGCCTCATATATTTGGCATTAGGTTCCTTGTGAGAAGGGCTTCTCGCTCATACAAAAATATGACCTTGACCATGACCTTTGATCGACTTAATAGAAAAAAATAACATTGGTCATAGATAGAGATTTCATATTTGACATGTAGGTTCCTTATGACATTGACCATGACCTTTGACCAACAAAAAAGAAAAAAATAAACATTGGTCATAACTTTTGAACCATTTCAGATAGAGAATGTAGATAATGGCATGTAAAAATGACCTTTGATCTTGAGCTTGACCTATGACCTACCCTAAAGAAGAAAAAAACAAAAAAACATTCGTCATAACTTTTGAACCGTTCGAGACAGAGCCTTCATATTTGGAATATAGGTTACTTGTGACAAGGGATTGACCTTGACAATTGACCTTGACCTTGATATGTAACCTATTTTAATACAGACAGTAGCATTGGTCATACCTTTTGAACTATTTAAGATAGAGCCTTCATATTTGGCGTGTATGTTTCTTGTGACTAGGTCTTTCCACTCACACAAAATGTTTTGACCTTGACCTACTTTATCATAACATTTGAACCTGTTGGCATGTAGGTCTCTTGTGAAAAGGTTTTCCTACTCATACAAAAAATTTGACCTGAGACCCTCACCTGTGACCTACTTTATCGTAACTTCTGAACCGTTTTTAACAGACCCTTCATATTCTTGTTACAAGGGCTTTCAACTCATACAAAACAAATTGACCTGTGACCTTAGCCATGCTTTGTGACCTACTTTTATCATAACTTTCGAACCATTTGAGATAGAGCCTCATATATTTGGCATGTAGGTTCCTTGTGACAAAGGCTTCCCACTCATACAAAAATATGACCTTGACGATGACCTTTGACCGACTTAATAGAAAAAAATAACATTGGTCATAACTTTTGAACCATTTCAGATAGAGACTTCATATTTGGCATGTAGGTTCCTTGTGACAAGGGCTTCTCCATGATACAAAAACAAAATGACATGTGACCTTAACCTTGACTTACTTTAATGTAAAAAATGACCTAGGCCCGGGGACATGGTCGTGTTCCAAAGCCACATCTTTTATTATCAACATGTTAATCACGTCACGATAACAAGTCCGTGTAACGAAGACACCCTAAACCCCACTTTATATAGAGAAAAGTGGGGTTTACGGGGGTATACATTATCTGCCTTATTTTTGCTCAAAACATAGATTGTGGGTACTCGTTAGAACCGCGCCATTGAGGCGGTTCTAACGAGCACCCACAATCTATGTTGAAAGCAGAAGTTATTAAGATGTTATCATTTTTACCTAATATTTATAATTTTCTGACTAGCCCCCGCCCATAGGGGCTTGAAGAAATATATGGGCTGCGTGATGCTTCCACGCAGAGCTGAATCCGGCCCACACACTAATACTGGTAAACCGTTGGGTTCAAGGGGCTCAAAATTATATAGACGTGTTTTCGTGATAGAATATGTTACCGTAAGTTTTATATTTATTTATCAGGTACTTGCCAGCGACACCATTTCTTACTGTGGACAACCTGTTGCAATAGTGGTCGCAGGTAAGCGCAAATATAACACTATGTCGACAAGTTTTTGAAATGAAGACCCTTGTAAACCAAACTTTATAGAGGAAAACGGAAGTTACAAGGGTAAACTGTTGTTCTCTTGTTCGAATTCTATCTTCTCTGATCCAGAGACAGAGAACCCCACCTACGGAATTTATGAACAGATCAGTCGCTACTATGCCCATGCGTGTGAGTTTTTTCTGCTTTCTTTCTTTTTCTTTTCTTTTATCGTACGACCTCTCCTCTCTCTCTCTCTCTCTCTCTCTCTCTCTCTCTCTCTCTCTCTCTCTCTCTCTCTCTCTCTCTCTCTCTCTCTCTCTCTCTCTCTCTCTCTCTCTCTGTCTTTCTCTCTCTCCGAGGAAGCTCGGCAATAGCTTTTATTGAGGCTTTTATGTTACATACTTCAAACACGGTCAATATGAAAATGACGTTAAGACACCGTTTGTCGTGATAGCTTGGCCCCTGGCCATTCGGGGCTTGAAGAAATAGATGTGCTGCATGATGTTTCCATGTAGAGCTGAAATCGACCGCACACGAGTACTGGTAACCCGCTTAGAGGATCAAAGCTTGCCTAGGCAAAGCGGTGCGAGTCTTATAAGCCCTATTGGTTTCATTAAACGACAGGGCTTGAGATGTCATTTCGCCTCAATGTCGGGTAAAAGTCCTTCAAAATTGGAAGCAACGTCTCAAAAATATCCTATACAGTGTTGAGGGGGGGACGTTAAACCTCAAATCAAACAAACAAACAAAACAGGTTGTCGTGATAGCAATATGATAATATTTGCCTTTAAAAACAACTGCCACATTACAAAATACAAAATATGACTGTGTATAATTAGTAAAGCTGCTTACGTTCTGTAGCCTACAAATGACCGGGACCCAATTGTTCGAAGCACCGCTACCAGAAGGAGCTCCTAAGTGGTTACATTGTTAACTTTTACGAAAACACGCCTATACTCGTACAAATACATTGAAATTTTTCTGCCGAAAAACTAAAATTTTAATATGAAGAATTCTGATATTTTTCTTATTTATGCTCAAAATATAGATTTTGGGTACACGTTAGAACCGCCTCATCGAGGCTGTTCTCACGAGTACCGAAATATATGTTTTAGAGTAGAAATAAGAAAAATATGGTTTACCCCTGTAAACCCCATTTTTGCAATATGACAGTGGGGTTCAAAAGTAACAGAATTATATAGGCGGGTTTTCGTGATGTATTATAGCAAGTACAATAAGACTCTGATGGTTTTGCTGGAAAAAATGTGAAAATTCCAAGGATATTTGCTACATTAGCTGATCAAATGTATAATGATATTTTAAACAACGACCACCGTTATTTTAGAACAATTCGGACCATCCTATATTTTCAAAATTATGAAATCACGAAAACACGCCTATATAATTTTGGGTAACAGGACACTTCGGTCCCAAAACCACCTCGGCCCCTAGACACTTCGGCCTCTAGACATCTCGGCCCCAAAACCACCTCGGTCCCACATAAAATTGAAACCCTGGACACCTCGGCCCCTAGACACGTCGGCCCCATATACCTAGACACTTCGGCCCCACTTTGCTTTTTATGGGGCTTCCACTTAAATTGGAGATCGGGTTGGATGCCCGATGAGGTTTTTTTTTTATTTTATATTTATTTACTGATTTGATTATTTTGATAGGGAGCCACGAATATTTGAACCTATAATATATATATATATTACATGCATTACAGAGAAATACCATGATTTCTACCAGACATAAACTTGGTATTTTCCTTTTTGCTAAGAAGAAATATTTCCTCTTAGCCGGGGAAATAAATCCCTTCAGCTGGCACTACTTTATGTACAAGATACGAGATACCGCTTTGCAGTGAAATTGTTCTATTCAAACGCGGGAAAGTTTCAATCACGGCGACGTTATTCATGACGTCATTGTAATGGCGTCTAAGAAATATCAACAGACGTTCAGAATGCGTGACGTTTGAGTCGGATGCAACGCTGAAACAAAAGAAAACATGGATATGACCATTGATTAGGATGTAAGTTTTGCTTTATTTAATCTAACGTTTTACTTGTTTTTACACTGAAACACTTTGTTTCTTCTATTTTTGTTCAAAACTGTAGAAAGCGCTTTCAAAATGGCGCCCATCCAGTTGTTCTTCCACCCAGATTCTGTAACACTTCGCTGATTGAACCGTTTACATGAGCTGTAAACAGTCAACTGAACGGGCATTCAGATCCAAAATTCAAGATCCAAACTCTCCTAAAAGTCTATGGAAGTGCATGTAATATACAGATTATACATTTCTCCTATTTGAAATATGGGATTTATAAACCTCGGGAGGTAAAACAATCCGTTAAAGAAACTCGTGCTTCGCACTCGTTTCTTTATCGGATTGTTTTACCTCCCTCGGTTTATAAATCCCATATTTCAACTAGGAGAATGAATAATCTATATTTATTATATATTATAACTTTACTAAAGTAAATAGAAAATCTATATGTCCATTTAAGAAGAATGGAAGATAAATCTTAAAATTCCCCTCTTTTATTTCAATGTATAATTCTAATTGCATTGCAGCATGCTTTAAAGCAGGCTCTTTTTTTTCTATATTTCTGCTCTTTTGATCATCTATAGGCTTTTTTTATTATCCGAAATAATTCCACACCGCTAAAGTACTTTTTAAATTAATTTCAGTAAGAACATGATACCTAATTATCCTTACTAATTGGATGGAATATGGATGGGTCGGTGGATGGGGCGGTAAAACCAAAAAATAAAAAAATAAAAAAAAAATCATTACTTAATCTTATATTTGTTGACATATTTATATATTTATTTGTTTATTTTTTTAGCCTCGGTAGCTAAGTCGGATGTGCGTCTGACTGGTGATCAGGACGCGGGTTCGATACTTACCGGGGTCGGCAACTTTCTTTCGTGGAGATTGATTACGAGATCTTTTCTACGGTCATTCTCTCCCTTCTGCTGATTCAAACAGGGCAGTTGTCACTTTCTGGCGAAAAACATGTGCACTCGCTGGCTAACCGCTTACGTATAAGCCTGCCCAGGATAAGTATGGTTAGGTCGAAAATGAACTAAAATAATGTTGACTGGGCCGTTAAACTCCAATACAAACAAACAATTTATTATTTATTTATTTATTTATTAGGTAATTATCAATGTTCAGGTTCGCTGAACTAGAACTATCCTCGTAAAGTAAACCAATTAATTTAATGTATGCTTGCAATTCAAAAACTGCATGAAAACGGTGCAAATCCGGTTCAGATGGCAGAAGCAATCTGATCAGGATCTACACTGTTTGCGAAGATAAGGATAATCATGTTCAGCGGGGTAAGGATTAATGAATTTCAGGTTAGTACACAATTTAGCAAAAAGTTATACAAGAACAATTAATTATTGACTTAAATTAGTAAAGTTTGAAGCTCAATAAACAACCAAGTGTTACTAATCCATTTTCCCCAATAAAGAGATCCATGATGATAAACAGATCATTGTTATCAATTTTCACACATTTGATTGTCATTAGGCGGACAGTAACGAGTATACTGTATAGGAGGTTTTAGGAATTCCGTTTATTACGTCATTCTTGCGCATGCGCAAAGTACTGGCCGTCAATTGAAACGGCCATCGCTATTCAAATGTATTGGCGGAACTTAAAATGCTAACAATATTCAGACATTTTGAGAGAAAATATACCCGTTTACATTGAAATAATGCCTCGAGAAGGAAAGAATGATATTTTACTTTCGCTTCCGAAATTCATTTATCCTAAATCCGTTTTTAATTGACGAAAATCGTTTCGTGAATGATCCATGTCAATGACTTGAGATACCGAGAAAGAGAGATGGGTTTGACTGACAAACTGACAGTAGACAGACAGACGACACACAGACCGACTGACTGAATGAGACGGACGGACAGACGAACGGACGGACTGACAGACAGACAAATAAACATACTGACAGTCGAAAAAAAAAACCATGAGTGGATTTACCGACGGGCGTCGAGTCAACTTTGGCTCGACGTCATGCCGTCGACTACCACTCCAACTCACTTCAATGGCACGTGACCGTTGAGATGGTTTGACTGATCCCTGTATCCAAGAAGCCCATAACCCTTTTTGTACCAAATGGAATCTTCCTCCTTATATAAAGTAAGAGTCATTTTCAAAATTTAGGGGTGTAAGGTTGTGTTTTCTTCAAAATTTATTTGGAAAATGGCCGAACTTTTTGCAGTGTAGGCCCTGATCAGACGCCGCGTTCTGCGGCGTCTGATCTGGGCCTGCACTGTTTGTCACGTACCCCTTTGGGGGTTTCCGGTACCAAATAGGTTAATGTAGACCTAAGGGCTGGGCAGGTTAAACCAATCTTCAAATTTACCAGATTTTACTGTAAAATCTTGCACTTGCGAAGGAGTGTTTAACATTCTTATGCTCTGAAAGGGTGTTCTACGTTTGTTTTGAATTTAATGTTCAAATCCCACTGAGTCTTGATGGGTCCGAGCACTGGGCAAATGACATTTTATTAAGCAACGCCGTATTATCGCTAACGAAACATTGTGACGTTTCATCGACGTTGCAATGTCAAATTCAATGCATCGCTTTGAAGTTGGTTTGATGTAGACACGACGTTGTTGACACGCTACATGTCGGTTGACGTAGCGTCATTTAACAACAAACTGTAATTTACATTTGCCTGCGCTCGCTAATTGTTGGTGCGCTAAGAGAGAGAGAGAGAGAGAGAGAGAGAGAGAGAGAGAGAGAGAAAGAGAGAGAGAAAGAGAGAGAGAGATCGTATGTACAATATATCATTTTCGTAATGTGAAATTTCACATCTGGCAGCATATCGATGTTTCTCCCATTATCTACATTAGAATTCCCCAAAAGTTTAAAAGAATTCCGCTGTTTTACGCTGTAATTAACACTTTATCTGTCCCACTGCCTTTGAAGCAATACGACAGATGACGGCCAGGGCTTTCCCGTTCTATTTTTAGAACCGGAAGTACGTCACGAAAAAAGCTCCTATACTTTATTTATTTATTTATTTATTTATTTATTTATTTATTTATTTATTTATTAGTCACATTTCTGACTATCAGCCACTCAAATTACTTGATACATGTGTACTATATGTATATATTAGTGGCAAACAGTGTAGATCTGGATGTGCACTGTGTGCAAAGTCTACACTACTCGTATTTTTGTAGGAATTGCTCAGTATGTTTCCATTGTTTTCAATTTTCACACATTTCGAAATTCCTGTTTGATTGTTATTTCAGCTTATATAATCTATTTATTTAATAGTCAAATTTCAGATCCTCAAATTACTTGATACATGTATATTGTATTCATTTAAAAATCGCAAACTGAATGACAGTGTAGGTCCAGATCAGATGGATCTAGATGTGCACTGAGTGCAATGTCTTCATGGCCCTATATATTTTTGTAGAAAAGGCTCATTGACTATCAGTATCAAATATTCACAATTAGAACAACCCGCTAAACCCCACTTTTCGTGGTGCTGACTCAAGGTCAACGACACGGTTGAAGGCGGCGGGGGAATAGCTGTCCTTAAGTGTAGCCCAAGTTAACCTGAAAATGTCGTGTATGCGTTGCCACATTTATTATAAATGTCTCATTGGTTATTTGTTATTTTTTATATGTAATAAAAATAGCAATAAAATAACTTGATCTTATTTCCTAACAACTTAATAGAAGATTCCGTAAACCAAAATTATATAACGAAACGTTGATAAACATTATATTTCTTACTTCTGCTCGAAAACATAGGTCTTTGATACTGGTTCAATCGTTCTCAAGGAGATGGTTTATAGCACAGACCTGTTAACTTATATGAAAGGGATCTAAGAAATGACTTGTTTGCATAAACATATTAATATTAAACTAGTTGTAATTAAAGGTTGTCACAGACGCATTCTGATCAGTCCTGCACATTGAGACGGCTCTAACCAGTGCACACAACCTGGAGCAGAAATAAGAATTACGAAAACACGCCTATATAAATGACTTGCAAACTTTACCACCGAAAAACACGAACATTATAAGAGGAAAAATTGCGACATTTTTATTATTTCTGCTCAGATAAGAAAAATAAGGTTTACCCGTGTAAACCCCAATTTTACTATATAAAAGTGGGGTTCAAGGGGGTCAAATTATAAAGGCGTGTCTGCGTGATGTAAATAATGTATGCCTCTATGAGCCCCAGTTTTTCCCATATAAACTGGGGTTTAGCAGGGTCTTCATTACAAGCGCTTGTTAACATGGTGTTTTGTTTGTTAGATTTGACGTTTAACGCCCCAATCAACACTGTATCGGTCATTTTGGAGACGTTGCCTCCAATTTTGTGGGAATTTTACCCGACATTGAGATGAAATGACATCTCAAGCCCTGCAGCCCAATGAAACCAATAGGGTTTATAAGTATGAACGGTCCGACTCGCACCGCTTTTCCTGGCCAGGCATAGAATCTCTAAGCGGTTTACCAGTACTCCTGTCACAGGCTGTCGGTTTCTTGAAGTCCCGGTGGGCGGGGCCGATTTTAACATGATGTAAATGCCCATACCCTAACCGATATCAAAAGTAGGGCCGAGGTGTCTTAGGGGCCGATATGTCTAGGGGCCGAGGTGACAGTGGGGCCGAGGTGTCTAGGGCCGAGGTGACTAGGGCCGAGGTGTCTAGGGCCGACTTGGTTTTGGGCCGACCTGTCTAGGGGCCGAGGTGGTAGTGGGGCCGAAGTGTCTGGAAATCATTTTGACCCACTCAAACTCTATAGTTTTATATTATAAAACTAGGGTTTACAAGGGAACACCTTATTTTTTCTTATTTCTGCTAAAATTGTAGATTGTGTGTATTCGTTAGAACCGCCTCGCGGTTCTAACGAATACCTACACTCTATAGTTTAGAGCAGAAATAAGAAAAAATATCACAAGTTTTCATCTTAATTCGTTTTTACGGCGGTAAAATCTACAGTATATTTGTATAGGCGGGTTTTCGCAGTAGGGTCCAATGTTCAAAGCACCGCTACGAGAAGGAGCTCATTAGTGGTTAAATTGTTAACTATTACGAAAACACGCCCGGCATACAAATACATTGTAAATATGTTCTATAAAAGGGTTATCCTTTGGAAGCAAGGAATACACCACAGAACTAGAAATATGAAGTGTACATTTTTCCTGGGCCAGACTAGCTAGTTTCGGTCAATTAGGCCTCATCAGTGACCCTCAAATATTTTCAAAATTCCAGATTGGAATCAATGATCCCAAATGACAAGAAAATATAAACTACACTATGATGTAGGGCAGGGAGAGTTATACGGCCGCCACACATTCCCAGACACCAGCTGTAGTGACGTTAAATATGTTCAATAAAAGGGTTATCCCTTGGAAGCAAGAATACACCACATAACTAGACAATATAAAGTGTACATTTTTTCTGGGCCAGACTAGCTAGTTTCGGCCAATAAGGCCTCATCAGTGACCCTCAAATATTTTCAAAATTCCAGAATGGAACAAATGATCCCAAAGGACAAGAAAATATAAACTACACTATGATGTAGGGCAGGGAGACTTTTAACGGCCGCCACACATTCCCAGACACCAGCTGTAGTGACGTTAAATATGTTCTATAAAAGGGTTATCCTTTGGAAGCAAGGAATACACCACAGAACTATAGAAAATATGAAGTGTACATCTTTCTGCCGAAAAACGAAAATTTTAATATGAAAAAATCTGACATTTTTCTTATTTCGGCTCTAAAATATAGATTGTGGGTACATGTTAGAACCGCCTCATCAAGGCGGTTCTAACGAGTACCAACAATCTATATTTTAAGATTGTGAGTTCACGTTAGTACCGCCTCATCGAGTCTAACGAGTACCAATAATCTATATTTTAGAGTAGAAATAAGAAAAATAAGGGTTACCCATGTAAACCCCATTTTTGCAATATAAACGTGGGTTCAAGGGGGTCAGAATTATAAAGGCGTGATTTCTTGATGTATTCTAGCAAGCACAATAAGGCTTATACTCTGATGGTTTTGCTTGAAAAAATGTGAACTGCTATATTAAAGGATCAAAGATATAATGATATTTTAAACAATGACAACCGTTAGTTTAGAACAAATCGGCCCAGTTCTATATTTTTTAAATTATAACATGAGCTCATATGTTATGTCTCTTGTAAGAAGGGCGAGAATATTACATGTACATTCCCATTAAGTTACAGGTTACATATTTGCATATGTATATATTTTGTGTTGTTTCAGATTCCTATGGCACCGCACTGGGAGCCGTTAACGCCGTAAAAGTGACGTACACAGACGTCCGGGAGCCAGTACTAACAATACAAGAGGCCATCCAGAAACAGTCATTCTTTCCTAAGCCTTGTGATGATCTTGTTGTTGGAAATCCAGAAGGTATCATTGCTTTTGTTGGCTGGGATTTCCAAATCTGAAAAAATTATACATGCTTCAGACAAAGTGTTTGTTTGTTTGTTTGTTTGAATTGAGGTTTAACGTCCCCGCCAACACTGTATACTAGGTCATTTTGGAGACGTTGCTTCCAGTTGTGTGGGACTTTTACCCGACATTGAGATGAAATGATATCTCAAGCCCTGTCGTCCAATGAAACCATTAGGGTTTATAAGCATGGACGGTCCGACTCCAAACGCTTTGCCTGGGCAGGCTTAGATCCTCTAGGCGGTTTACCAGTATTCGTGTGCATGTCGGTTTCAGCTTGGCGTGGAAGCATCATGCAGCCAATCTATTTCTTTAAACCCCGATGGGTGGGGACTGTGCTTCCCTGGAATTGCTATCATTGGTTTCTGTCAATTTGATTATCATTTTTTGAAACAAAAAGAACGTAGGCCTGTAAGATATCCTGCTGTTCACGACACCCCTATCTTTGAAAACAGTGCAGATACAGATCCAATAACCGTCTGATCAGGATCTACACTGTTTGTCATACAGTCTGTGCAGTGGGAGTGGCTAAATAGATTTATTCAGCAGTATAAAGGTTAAAGAACATTTAATTGTGCCGCGCCAAACGAAATGGGTCTTCTCGAGCATGTGCGCACAGCGAAGACTCTAATCAGACTGCGCATGCGCGCAGTCTGAATAGAGTCTTTGCTGTGTGCTATATGGATTACATATGCCCCAAAGCTTCCTCATTCTGTCTTGGAAGGTTATTTTAGGACTAAGTTTTTATACAGAAATGGGTCTTCTCGAGCATGTGCGCACAGCGAAGACTCTAATCAGACTGCGCATGCGCGCAGTCTGAATAGAGTCTTTGCTGTGTGCTATATGGATTACATATGCCCCAAAGCTTCCTCATTCTGTCTTGGAAGGTTATTTTAGGACTAAGTTTTTATACAGAAAGATTTAACACATTGTAAACTAGTAGTCTCTTCCATTTGCTATATGTTGGACAAGTGCTTTTTTGTTCTATAAGGGATGTCAGGCCTATTTTTCGTTTATTTTCTATCTTTGATGGAAACTTCTGTTAGCAAATAATGCAGGCCCTGATCAGATGCCGCGTTCTGCGGTGTCTGATCTGGGCTTGCACTGTTTGCCAACCTTTAGTGGTTTCCCGCATGCAATGGGTTAAGATTTAAGAACATATTTTACGTCACTACAGCTGGTGTTAAGGGAATGTGCCTCGGTCGTAAAAAGTCTCCCACCACTTCATCATAGTGTAATTTATATTCTCTTGTCCTTTGGGATCATTGATTTCATTGAAAATATTTTAGGGTCATATTTGGTCGAAACTAGCTAGTCTGGCTAAGAAAACCGGACACTCCTTACTTTTAAGTTCTGTGGTGTATTCTTTGCTTCCAAAGGATAACGCTTTTGTAGAAATAAGAGGACTGTTCGAATATGAATGCAAGTAGAACGTTTTCTCATGCACTAATGCGAAAATCATCTGGAAATAAATATCACAGCGTAGAAAAACATTTTACCTATACATTGATACCAAAATTGTTAAATCCGTCCACTTTAGCCATGTATATCGTTCGATAAACACTGTCTACTCTTGTATACTAATCAAAACATGGTTGGAAGAAGGTCAGAGTACCCCGTTGAAATACGGTCCTATATTAAGAATCGTTGTATTCTTGGTATACGGTGCAAAGACATTTTTGATTAAATATGTTCGGTTTATGGGCATAGTGAAATGTCTTTTCGGACAGTTTTTCGTTGGTGTAAGAAATTCAGCTGTGGGCTAGGCTCAACAGAAAATGCACCATATGATCGTCGGCCGAAAAGAGCAACATCTGCCAAGATGGTTGCTATAGTGAAAGAAATAGTTGCTACCGATGCACGATACACCACTAGGCAAATAGCTAGTATGGTTGGCATCTCATTAGGAGCAGCTCATTATTCTGAAACGGGATTTGAAAATGAGAAAGATCTGTGCTAGATGGATTCCCCATCTGTTGACAAATGAGCAGAAAAAGACACGCGTTCAGTGCGCCAAGAAGTTGCTTAAAAAGTTTCCAAATTACAATGCACGGTCTTTCGCTAATGTCGTCACAGGTGACGAGACATGGGTTCACTTTTTTGAGCCAAAACGAAAGATTCAGAACAAAATATGGGCAACAGAGTATTGCAAAAGACCATGCATTGCATATTCTTTTCAAATCAGGGCCCTGCTATTCAGGTTGCTGTGCCTAAAGGCAAATCTGTAAATGCGAAGTTTTACAAGAATAAAGTTCTTCGAAAATTGAAGAAATATTTCAAAGAACGAAGACCCGCAACTGCCGTGGTTTGGCCAATGTCAGATTGCTACATGACAATGCGTCATCGCACAAGGCGTTCATTGTGCAAGACTATCTGAAGCAGGAAAAGGTTGTTGAACTCCCTCATCCCGTATTCCCCTGGCCTTGCCCCGTGTGACTTTATTTTTGTTCCCGCGGCTGTAAAAATACCTTTCTGGTCGAAAATTTGTACCTCGGTTCTGCAATATTCCAGTGCCTTCATAGTATACCTCGAAAAGACTACCAAAATGCATTCAATGATTGGATCAGAAGTCTGAAAGTTTGTGTATCTGTTAAAGGGGAATACTTTGAGGGGACAAAATAAATTTTTCATCGAAATCTATCACGGAATAATTTTTATGTGCCCAGTTGCATTCATACTTGAACAGTCCTCGTATATAATTCGCGACCATGCTTGTGTGTGTGTGAATTCGGGTTTAACGTCGCTTTCAACAATTTTTCAGTCATATCACGACGGTGTCTGGTTGCGACAGGGAGCTCAATGCTCACGTTTATAGTGCTGCCTCACTGAAGTATCATGTCCCAGACACATTACATGATACCACACCCAGTCACATTATCCTGACACTGGGTCGACCAGTCCTAGCTCTACCCCGTAAATCTGAGTGCCAAACGAGGAGCAGCTAGTACCATTTTTAACGACTTTGGTATGTCGCGGCCCGGGATCGAACCCGAGACCTCCCGTTCCCCGGAGCGGACACTCTACCAACTGAGCTATCGGGGCCGGTACGACCATGCTTGTAAACTACGTCTAGCTTTAATGCAGCCCATTTAACGTTGCATATTAAAACTAGAGGACCCTACACTTAGTCATTACGAAACCACGCATATTCAAATATATTGACTTTTTTACAAACCAAACAAAAAAAAAAAAATAAATAAATAAATAATAATAGTAAATAAATACATTTTTTGTCATATTTCTGCCCAAGCCTTAGTTATTGTGGGAGCTCGTTAGAATCATCTCGTGTAGGCGATTCTAACGAGTCCCACAATCTATGTTTTTAAGCAGATATAAGATGAGCCCCGCCAAGCGAATTTGGGTCTTCGAGCATTCCGTCATGACAAATTTTAACTGCGCATGCCCAGCCATTCAGAGGGGCCAGGGATATGGCTTTCTGTCTGAAGGTTCCTCTTGATTCACTGCTTGTATGAGCGAGCAGCGAAGGTTCTGGCGAGACTGCGCGGATGCGCAGGCTCGCCTGAACCTTCGCTGCTCGCATAGGCGATAAGTACCAAAATCGCTTGGCGGGGCCCAGATAAAAATGTATTCTTTATAAAACTGGGGTTTAAAGGGGTCAAAACTATGCAGGCGTGTATTCGTGATGTGGTCATTTCATATCAAATTTATAAATCGCGCATTTGTTGGCGATTTGTATAAATTTCATTTGAAATGACCAACTGTATAAGAATCGCTTTAAAAATTTTTTTTTTTTTTTATCGCCGAAGAAATTCAAAAGAATACGTAGGATTGTCACGGATGACGTCATGACGTGAAGCGCCAGTAAACCCAGTGTTATTACACGCGTGGTTATAATTATGAGTTTTATCATTACGTTAACACACCCGTGCGACATAGTTCATGGCTACTTTTCTGATGAAAATCCGTGATATTTTTTCTTATTTATACTGCAAACATAGGTTGTGGGTGAACGTTAGAACCGGCTCAATGAGGCGGTTCTAACGAGTACCCAAAACCTATGTCACGGAGCAGAAATAAGAAAAAAAATTATTTTTACCCCCAGTTTTCTCTATATAAAGTGGGTTTATGGGGGTGTTCATTTCACGGACTTGTTCACGTGATGGACATGGCGTTGTTCTTAGTAACAGTAAAGTTATATGAACATGCCATCTAAGCTTTGCACAGCTCCCGCCCATCGGGGCAAGAACAAATAGATGGGCTTCATGGTGCTTCACGCAGAGCTGAAACCAACCACACATGGACTACTGGTAAACTTCTAGAGGTTCTAACATGCCCAGGAAAAGTGATTTGAGTCGGACCGTCCATACTTATAAACCCTATTAGTTTAATGGGGCGACAGGGTTTGAGATGTCATTTCATCTCTTTGTCGGGTAAAAGTCCCACAAAATTGGAAGCAACGTCTCCAAAATAACCTATACAGTGTTGACGGGGACATTAATCCTCAAATCAAACAAACAACAAACAAACAAAGTGTGATATAAAATCCCCCTGCTTCGAATAGATTTTCGGACTTATTTGATGCACTTGTAAGATTCGTGCTGATGGTTCAAAACTTACTGTGTATGTTGTATTTTATCATATGATGTCGCGTCTGAGAGTGTAATAAGGTCATGTAATATTTTCGATAATCCACTAGTGAATTAAATATGCAAATTAGCTAGATAGCATTTTATCCCTTTTCCTCAACTCGTTTAATAGATTCAATAATACATGAGCACTCATGTAAGATCCTCTATTTATCCAAAGCACTTGCTAAAGTAACGGGTATCATAACTTATAAAATGCTACATTATTTTCACAATGTACTGTCGTTTCGTTTAACGACGTTGGCAACCTGCTGGCAAGTAATTTACAAAGATGCATTAAAAATATCATTTGCGTAAATAACCTGCTAGAAAGTCAGTGTCCTTAGATTGGTTTCCGTGTATTTCAGAAGTCATTCGACATTGTCATTTGGGTAAATAACCTGTTTGCGACCATGTGCTAGAAAGTCAGTGTTCTTAAATTGGTTTCCGTGTATTTCAGAAGTCATTCGTCAGTCACCCAAGAAGATAGCAGGTACAATTTCTATGGGCGAGCAATATCACTTCCATATGGAAACACAGGTCAGTTTTATGGTATCCTCAACAATCAAGTACAGCATAAATTTCTACAGCAGACGGCAATCTATTTTAGCTCACTGAGCACGACGTGCTAAAGGTGAGCTATTGAGATCACCTTCTGACCGTCGTACGTTCGTCGTGTGTGGTGAGTGGTGCGTCGCATTTCGTCAGTCGTCAACATTTACCTTGTGTTCAGAGGCCACTGTCTTTATGAAACTTTACCAGGATGTTTGTCTTGATCTAGGTCAAGATCAAGATCGAATGTGGGTAATGTCGGATCAAAAATCTAGGTCAAATTTCATTACGACTTGGGTCATATTAGATGAAAAAACTAGGTCACTAGAAAAAATTCTTTAAAACTTTTTCAGCCTACATTAGCCATACTTAAACTTCAATTTTTTGACATTTTACCAAAATATATATCTTGATGATATCTTGATCAATTTTGAATTTGAGTCATATCGGATAAAATACTGGGTCACTTGGTTAGGTTTTTTTTAAAACCTAGTTCACACTCTAGAGACCGCAGATTTGCTACATGAAACTTTGCCAGAAATTTCAACTTAAATGATACTTCGATCAAACAGTATTATGGCTCATTCATACCAGATTAAAAAAACGGTAATACAGCCCCTTATTGTGTTATGGATCCCAACGCCACAAGGGCTTGGACATAGAACTTTCTGGGTTCAGACACCCAGCTAGGCAGCTAGGCACACTACGGATAAACCCGGTCATACAACCATAGAACATATCGTTGGTCCCGACCCAACTTCGGCTGCAAAAATAAAATTCAATTAAAGTTCCAGGGAAGTAGTTCCAGAATCATAATTGCCATCATTAACTGCCTGCTACAAACGAGAAAACTGTGTAAAAATCTTACACATTGACAGGAATTTGACCGTTTAACCTATCTTTCCAACTTAACAGCGGCTGAAGAAGGGACTTCGGTCCCGAAAACGGTACCGTATGTCAATTATTGTTCACTAAATAAAAGTGAGAAACGGGATTAACTCAATCTAAAACATTACGACTTATACTGCCTATACATATGTGTGTGGTTGTGCGCAGGCCACAACTCCAAACAAAAGGGCGAATAATAATATTTATAAACACTCCGTCACCTAAAAGTCGGATCACGGTCAAATAATGGAAAAAGTCTAACAAAGGGAAGAAAACATTACAAAGACGCAAATTCCCATGAATAGTCTACAAAATGGACGCGCTCCCTTCAATAGGCAATCTGATCCCAAACTAACACCTCCTCAAATCATGCTTAATTGTGTTCAAGATGCTTAAATCAGATATCCAAAAAGCAATTGATAAGCGTGTTGCTTATTACCGTATTGATTCATTATTAGATGCTTTATGGTGTGTATGATGCTAAAATCAGATGCTAAAAAGGCATCTATTCAGAACTTATTAAATCAAAACACTGAGAGTACTGGTGGGTCGATCGTCTCTGGGTGTAGGTTGGGAAAATAGTCCTGACCTGAGAATCTAACTGTTCGTTTAACTTTAAGCAAGCACAGTAGAGCTGATCAGACATCGCATTATGTGGCGTCTGATTATGTAGATTCTGTTTGCCAATGCCCAAGTGAACGAGCACAGTCCACCCGCCCCCGCACATCGGGGCTTGAATAAATAGATGGGCTGCATGATACTTTCACGCAGAGCTGAAAGTCCCGTAACATTGGAAGTAACGTCTCCAAATGACCTATACAATGTTGACGGGGACGTTAAACCTCAAATCAAACAAACGAGCACAGTCAAGATTTTTCTTCCCTACGCTGCGCTCTGACGTCTTAGGGTAGTACTTGGATTTTGTTCAACAGTGTGGAGAGGGTGCAAACACAGCCCCCTCCCATCTTTTGGAAATTATTCCAGATTCATACAGTTTGTCACCCTCTGCAAAATACCCGAAATTCGCATCCTCAACCCGCCCCTTTTCAGAGTCTGCGTACGGCCCTGAATCATGTTCATAACGGTTGTTGCATAGATATGGCGAACAGTGCCGACCTGATCAGAAGCAATGTACTCTATATCCGATCTTGGTCTACGCTGTATGTCTAATAACGGTACCACCTATAAAGACTAGGCTACTCATTTTTGCACTTAAACATTTCAGGGTTCTAAAATTAATTTCTTAGTAGGAGTGCGAAAAGTCTATTTTTACTCGACTTGGCATACATTTGTGTAACAGTTTTATAAATAGAATGTTCCGAAAGACCTCACGTGACATCGTGGCCTGGATTCTTTCGTTTACGTGAGCAACCTGGCATTCTTATACTATTTCGTTTATCCCTCAAATGCCACTATTTAAGCAAACAGTGAAGTTCCTGTGCGACCTGCTGATCAGACGCCACTTTCCGCGGCGTCTGATCTGGGAATTATCCAGCACACGATTCCTGTCAAGACTCTGTAGATAGCTCTTGTTGCATCGATAAAAATAGCCTAACGTTTCAAGTTCTATTAATAAAACATAATATTGGTTTTCCCAAATCAGTGATGGTCACGTGCTCAACTGCATGAATTCCGTTTGGCCATTTAGTAAATGAGGGTTGACCGACCCAAAAAGGCAACTGAAAAGCGTTTAGCGTATTAGTGTTTTGGTGTTTTATCAGGTGCTTAATGGTGCTTAAGGTACTTGAACTTAAATCAGATGCCTAAAAAACAACTATTGGGCAGGTTGCTTATTTGTGTATTGGTGCTTTATCAGCACTTTTAAGCGTCTGCTTAATGGATGCCAATACGGGATGCCACAAACTTTCTAAGTGGTAACTTAAAGGGACTTTAAAATTGCTTTTTAAGCACTTTACCGCTGCTCGATGGTATACATAAGGCACCTTTATGGTATATTTACGCAAACTTTAAATAGATTATGGATGTTTTTTGCCCTATGTCACTAGGTCACATTTCTATAAAACCTTGTTCATACTCCAGAGGCCACAATTTTGCTTCAGGCTTCATAAAACTCAACCATAGGTTCTGACTTGATGATACATTGTCATTTGGGGAGGTAAAACATCGGTTCTAAGATTGCGAATTCCGTTTTACTGCTCCGCTGTCGCGTTGCCATAAAACAAAATTGCAGACCGTGAAACGGCCGATTTACAATGTACCTCCCCAAATGGCAATTTTGATTACAATTATCCCCTTATTCAAACAAATAAGATACCCTCAGTTACTCGAACTAACCCTGTCTGGAACAATAGTTCTAGGGTTGTTCTAACCGTTGGTTTCTTTATTTTTCTTAATTGTAAATTTCCTTCTAGGCCAGTCTTTGTGTACCAACTGAAGATGGTATGGATGTGTTTACTACAACACAGTGGATTAATTACTGTCAAAATTCTATTTCAAACGTTACGAAAAGACCAGTTAACAGGTTTGTTTGTTCGTTTGTTTATATTGAGGTTTTATGTACCCTCCAACACTATTTAGCTCATTTTTAAGACGTTTTATTTCGATTTTATGGACTTTTTATTCAATGAATGAAATGATATTCAAGCCCTAACTCCCGAAGAATACACTGTGGTTTAAAGAAGAGTCTGATTCTTCTGTTTTCTGTTCTTTGTTTTTCTTTTGCACACAGCCGAATGCGCTATGAGCTGAAAAACGACGTTACGTGATGACGTCCAGTTTCTGACAGTGTATTGTAGAATATACTGTCTTAAATTTTTGACGTTATCCATTCAGACGTCGCATTGCACACGTATTTGCATTAGAATATGTAATGCTCCTGCCACTGACCTTCTTTAGATGGTCTATTTCTTCAACACCCATGACAAACAGTTCATAATGCAACATTGTTGTTTTTCCACGTTACGGCATATGAAAATATTACAGGATAAACAGATTCTTTGTAAACCTCGTCATACAGCAAGTTTTTATATATAAAATAAATAGACAATTGGCCATCATACGAGTAACGTTAGGTTGACGTCACATTATGGCAACGGCTGTGCGACGCTAAGGTCAAGTATGTATGTTAATAACATGTTAATAACATTTGTGCAAAACCTACATTTTTCTCAAAGACTTTGGGCAAAATGTATTTCTCAAAGCTATCAGGGTCCAGTTGTTCAAAACTAACGATGACGTTAGTTTACATATCTTTAAAACTTTGATCATTTAATTTGGCAAATATGCTAATGTTTTTGCTGAAAAAATGAGAGCAGCTTCTCTCATTTTTTGCAGCAAAAATACTACTAAATTAGGACATGGACATCTCCCACCAGAGACACCCTTTCGTAATAGTGCATTTTTTAACTTCTCCAAAATGGCTACTTTTTTTTAAGAAATTTGTGTTATTTTTCTTATTTATACTGCAAACATAGTTTGTGGGTGCTCGTTAGAACCGCCTCATTGAGGCGGTTCTAACGAGTACCAAGAACCTATGTCTTGGGGCAGGAATCAGGAAAATAATGTATACTCCCGCAAACCCCAGTTTTCTCTGTATAAAAACGTCCAGTAGGTGTTCAGTTCACGGACGTGTAAACGTGATACGAACATGAAAACCTGAAGCGTCATCCGTCACGATGTGGTGTAGATATGGTCGCCGCTAACTTTGTTCATGAATCGCCTTCATCGTTCATGATTAAAAATGAAGCACCACGAATCAGTTCACTGTCATTAAGCTGTTAGAGGGACTGAGAAAATAGCATTGGCGCATTACGTACAATAACACACCCGTGCGATATAGTGCGTTTTTTCATTTCTCCAAAATGGCTACTTTTCTGATTTTTTCTTATTTATACTGCAAACATAGGTTGGGGATAGTATTTAGATCCGTCTCATCCGTCTCAATGCGTCGGTTCTAATGAGTACCAACAACCTTTGTCTTGGAGCAGGAATAAGAAAAATAATGTTTTTTCCCTAAATCCCAGTTTTCTCTGTATAAAGTGGGGTTTAGAAGGGTGTTCATTTCACGGACGTGTTCTCGTGATGCGAATGAATAACTGAAACTTCATCCATCATGATGTGTAGTAGATATCGTCGTCGCTTACATTGTTCATGAAGCGCTCATGAAGCGCATTCAACGTTCATGGCTTCATGACTAAAAATGAAGCACGATGAATCCGTTCACAGCCATTAAGCTGCTATAAGGACTGAGAAAATAGTATTGGTGGTAGGCTGCAACGAGGATATTAGTATAAAATGTATATAAATTTCCACTCATCTTGCAAGAACACCTTAATAAAACTATAACTTGGTCAAACCCATTACTATCTGCCTTGACTTCGTTGTAAATGTGATTTCATGAACTTGATACTTTGATTGTAAATGTGATTTCATGAACTTGATACTTTGATTGTAAATGTGATTTCATGAACTTGATACTTTGATTGTAAATGTGATTTCATGAACTTGATAATTTGATTGTAAATGTGATTTCATGAACTTGATACTTTGATTGTAAATGTGATTTCATGAACTTGATACTTTGATTGTAAATGTGATTTCATGAACTTGATACTTTGATTGTAGATGTGATTTCATGAACTTAATACTTTGATTGTAAATGTGATTTCATGAACTTGATACTTTGATTGTAAATGCGATTTCATGAACTTGATACTTTGATGTTTTCTTGTTTCAGCATCAACGTTCAGGTGAAGCGACTTGGTGGTGCTTATGGTGCGAAAATTACCAGAAACTGTTGGATTGCAGCTGCTTGTGGACTTTCGGCACATTTGACACACAAGTAAATATACCGTAGTAGACAATTGTAATTATCCAGTACATGAAACATTTTATTTCTTTCATTGTCTTTCCGAATTTCCAAAATTCATATTATTATTATTATTATTATTATTATCATTATTATTATTATTATTATTATTATTATTATAATTATTATGTGTGACAAGTGTCATGACGTGTACTAATATTAAAACGTCCACAACCCATCCTACAACCCATCACGTGAACGAGTCCGTGAAAGGAACACCCACTAAAGCCCACTTAATATAGACAAAGTAGAAGTGGAGGCAATGATCAGGAATCGATACAATTAACCCACAGCTCCCATCAGAGACATCATAGGGAAAGAAACACAAAAGTGAAACAACACACCCCAACGGAAACATCAATAGCGCATACATCACTGGCGTTTAAGGGGTATGCATTTTATTTCTTATTTCAACTCCAAGATATAGGTTGTGGGTACTCTTTAGAACCGCCTCAATAAGGCGGTTCTAACGAGCACCCACAACCGTCGTTTGGAGTATTAATAAGAAAAAGGTAACAAATTTCCATCCGAAACTGGACAATTTGGATATATGAAAGAATGCACAATGTCACACGGATGGGTAATCGTATTGGAGTATTAGTATTTAACCCTTTTTGTACTAAATGGAATCTTCCTCCCTATATATAGCAGGAGTTCATTTCAAAATTTAGGGGTGTCAGGTTGTGTTTTCATCAAAATTTATTTGGAAAATGACTGAACGTTTTTGCAAACAGTGGAGGCCCTGATCAGACGCCGTGTTCTGCGGCGTCTGATCTGAGGCTGCACTGGTTTCCAGGGTACCCGTTTATTGGTTTCTGGTACTATAAGGGTTAATGTATGTCATACATGTATTTTCCTTCTTTTCAGGCCAGTGAAATTTCGTCTGACTCTTGGTGATAACATGAAACTCGTTGGAAAACGTTTTCCATACCTAGCCAGTTACGAGGTACACGTAATTGCATTTACATGTATAAGGTTTCGTGACTCTAAGAACTTATTAGAGTTTTATATTCATCACGAAAATCGGCCCCCCCCCCCCCCCCCCCCCCCATCTGGGCTTGAAGAAATATATGGGCTGCATGATGCTTCCACGCAGGGCTGAATCTGACCCGCACACGAGTACTGGTAAACCGCTTAGAGGATCTAAGCCTGCCCAGAAAAAGCGGTGCGCACGAGTCGGACCGTCCATGCTTATAAACCCTATTGGTTTCATTGGGCGCTAGGGCTTGAGATGTCATTTCATCTCAATGTCGGGTAAAAGTCCCACAAAATTGGAAGCAACGTCTCCAAAATGACCTATACAGTGTTGACGGGGACGTTAAACCTCAAATCAAACAAACAAACAAATCATCACGAAAACATGCCTATATAATTTTGACCCCATTGAACCCCAATTTTATATGGTAAAACTGGGGTTTACAAGGGCAAACCATATTTTTCTAATTTCTGCTCCAAAATATAGATTGTGGGTACTCGTTAGAACCGCCTCATCATATTTGAAGCAGAAATAAGAAAAATATCGCAATTTTTCATCTTAAAATCCGCTTTTTTTGGCGATAAAGGTTACAATGTATTTGTATAGGCGTGTTTTCGTAGTGTCGTCAAAACAATCGCCCTTTTTAAATGTAGGATTTCTTCATAGCAATCCTACAAAATTCTGATACGCCTATGATCTTTGGTACACATTTTGGAACCAAATGTTTATTAACCTGGATGACTTTTGACAAAACTTCTTAACCGCTGGCCGAGTCATTCCTTCTTTTAATTTAACTTATCATATGACTTCGCGTTTGTGAAAGTAACAACGCCATGTATTAATTTCGGTAATCCACTCTTGGTTAAATATGCAAATGGTTAGCTATGTCTCGTAATACATACGATGCCCTTAATGACGAATCGTTTACTAATGGCGGAATATTGACAGTTTTGTAAAATAAATCTTTTAAATGTCATATGATAAATAGAATCTTGCCTTCGTGCTCATATATTATTAAATGCATTAAACTCGTAGAGAAAAGGCATAAAATGCTCGACCAAGCCTCACATATTATCCTTTTGCCTTAACCCGTTTAGTAAATTCAACACTACATGGAAACTCATGTAAGTAAGTTCTGAAGTTAGATCCTTTGGAAGCAAGGAATACACCAAATAAACGAAAATAGCAGACTCGGTTTTATTGAAATGTACTGAAATGTGCAACACCGGCCACGCCCTCTAGCACCGGCTTAAGCAGAACTCTATTTTCAAAATGATACCAAATGAACTCAATGACCCCAAAGGACCAGAAAATAAAATCAATAAAATTATATGTTTATTGCAGATGTATTTACCCTTACTATCAAAATATCTGAAATTTGAAAAGGGAAACGAGCTAAGTTTTGAATATTTTGCCGGTAGTTTTGCATCAGTTGGAACATGTTCTAGTTTTAGCATTAAATACAAAGGAGTAATGAAAGCCTTGACAAAAACAAACAAATCTACAGGGTCACCAACGTTTACACCAAATAGCTATAATCAGGACGGTAAGTGAAAGGGTATACAGAAAAATGGGTTGAGAGAGAAAGATGGTAAAGAACTAAAGATGGAGAGACTTGAGAACATGTCATTTGCAGGAACAGGGGTGATATATGGAAAAACTGGAATATATAGAGGATCTTATATGAGTGCTCATGTATTATTGAATTTATTAAATGAGGAAAATGGATAAAATGAGAGGCTTTGACGAGCATTTTATCCCCTTTCCTCAACGAGTTTAATAAATTCAATAATACCTTTTGAATTTATAGAACGAGTTGAGGAAAAGGGATAAAATGCTAGGCTTTGCCGAGCATTTTATCCCCTTTCCTCAACGAGTTTAATAAATTCAATAATACCTGAGCACGAATGCAAGATTCTATTTACCATATGACATTTAAAACGCATTTTTATTCACGATTGTTTACAAAATGTCAATATTCCGTCATTAGAAAAAACGACGTCGTTAAGGACGTCGTACATGTAACGATACGGGGCGTATCTAACTAATTTGCATATTTAATCCACTAGTTGATTATCGTATTTATTACATGACGTTATTACACTCTTAGACGCGACGTCATATGATAAACCAGATAAGTAGTAGCAAATATAGAACATGCACGGCAATATTGGACGAATGGTAAGAGAAGAAAAGAGATATAGGCAAGTTTGGATCAAAGTGAAAAATAACTCACGACAGCAGACTGAGAGATGCGACGGTTTGAGGACACCTAACATACGTCGACGGTCATTACCCACCGACGCCGTAAGCACAAGTGTTTCTCTTCTGGTTTGGGGCTCTCCATTTAACTTGATGTTAAAGCGATTAATACAAACAAGTTACACGGGCAGAACAGCTAAGGGCTATAAAAAAGAGATAGAAGTCAGTGCGCATTGACATGTAAAGTGTTGTATAGCTGGTGCAGTTTGAAAGAGACTGACCTACATGTATATGCAAAGAAAAAATTAGTCAGCCAATAAACAGCCTAATAGGTCGGTTTCTGTAAACTTCTCGTTGAGGCGGTGCTAACGAGTACCTACAATCTATATTTTGAGCAGAAATAAGAAAAATATCCCAATTTTTCATCTTGAAATTTTCATTTTTTCGGCGATAAGGATAACAATGTATTTGTATAGGCGTGTTTTCGTAACGGAGGTTATCAGTCTCTTCTCAAATTGCATAGCTAAACCCGTATTTAACTTTAAACGGCATTACGATAACATACCCGTGCGACATAGTGGAATTTTTACATCTCCAAAATGGCTACTTTTCTGACGAAAATCTGTGAATTTTTTATTATTTATGCTGCAAACATAGGTCGTGGGTACTCGTTAGAACCGCCTCATCGAGGCGGTTCTAACGAGTACCCACAACCTATGTCTTGGAGCAGAAATAAGAAAAATATTGATTACCCCCGTCAACCCCAGTTTTCTCTATATAAATCGGGGTGTAAGGGGGTGTTCATTTCACGGACTTGTTCACGTGATGGGAGTTCAGCAGAAAGCATGCGTCATCAAGTTAATGGTTCCGTGGTGTAGTGTGCATTCTTGTGAGTACCACTTATTAAAAGGAAGATGATTTGAGGTTTAACGTCCCCGTCAACACTGTAAAGGTCATTTTGGAGACGTTGCTTCAAATTTTGTGGGACTTTTACCCGACATTGAGATGAAATGACATCCCAAGCCCTGTCGCCCAATGAAACCAATAGGGTTTATTAGCATGCACGGTCCGCCTCGCACCGCGGTTCCTGGACAGGCTTTGATCCTCTAAGCGGTTTACCAGTACTAGTGTGCGGGCCGGATTCAGCTCTGCGTGGAAGCATCGAGAGTGGGGCTTACAGGGTTAAACATAAATGTGCTGTTCTAACGAGCATCCGTAACCAGTTTATGAAAGAAATGACCATGTTTTATAAAAAAAATAGACAATTTCTAAACATGTCAGAAGTTATCACGAAAACAAGCCTATAAAATTTTGCTCCCCCACCCTTAAGCTCCACTTTTAAATCATAAAACCGTTTTTTACGGGTATATACTATTTTCTTATTTCTGCTCAAACACATAGGTTGTAGGCACTTTTTAAAACCGAAGCAGTTCTAACGAGTACCGAAAATCTATGTTTTGAGCAAAATTACGAAAAATATCAGAACTTGTGCATCACGATAAGTCCGTAAAATGAACACCCCCTTACACCCGACTTTATACAGAGAAAACTGGGGTTTAGGGGGTATACATTAGCTTTCTTATTTTTGCTCCAAGACATAGGTTGTGGGTACTCGTTAGAACCGCCTCAGTGAGGCGGTTCTAACGAGCACACACAACCTATGTTATGAGCATTTATAAGAAAAATATCAAGGATTTTCATCAGAAAAGTAGCCATTTTGGAGATGTGAAAATGCACATTGTCGTACGGGCGAATTATCGTAATGTTGTCCAAAATTATTCATTTTTTCGCGATATAATTTTTACTGTACACTGTATTTGAATAGACGTGTTTTCTTAATAATCATCTCACATGTGTGCTTTATATTCATTACCACAACACGCATATTCGAATACGTTGTACATTTCGATAACACACCCGTGCGACATATAGCATTTTTCACATCTCCAAAATGGCTACTTTTCTGATGAAAATTCGCGATATTTTTCTTAAAAATATTGCAAACATAGCTTGCGGGTGCTCGTAAGAACCACCTTATTGAGGCGGTTCTTAAGAGTACCCACAACCTATGTATTGGAGCAGAAATAAGAAAAATATTGTATACCCCCTAAACCCCAGTTTTCTCTATATAAAGTGGGGTTTAGGGGGTGTTCACTTCACGGACTTGTTCACGTGATGAATTTTACAGTCGAAAAGAAAACGAAAATTTGAAGATGAAATCGTGTCATATGTTTCGTATTTCAGCTTAAAATATAGATTGTGGATACATGTTAGAACCGCCTTATCGAATAAAAAGTACCCATAAACTCTCTTTTAGAGCAGAAATAAGAAAATATTGTTTATCTCTGTAAATCCCAGTTTTACTATATAAAAGTGGGGCTCAATGGGGAAGGAATTATACAGGCGCGTTTCCGAGATGTAATGATGAACGCATTTTGGGTCGATTGGTTTACAATCGACCCAATGTTATAAAAGACAGAAACTGAATTCGTGCTGTTGTCCACGTAACTATCGCAATCAATATAACTTATTTATAGAAAATAGGAGAGTTAGTTCAGCGTGTTGCGTATAAAGGTTATCTGTAAAATCTGGACTGGAATCATGGTTTGGGCTGGCAAACAGTGTAGACCCAGATCAGACGCCGCACTATGCGGCGTCTGATTAGGATCTGCACTGTTTGCTTACAGTACAGGAATTTAAGGGCGAGCCACCAAAAAAGAATGCAGCGTCTGACCAGGTCTACATGGTTTGCTTAAAGCACAGGAATTTAAGGGTTAAATATCTAAGTGTAAGTCCTCATTCCAAATCTACACTCGGAGACAATCGACCCACCAGTACTCTCAGTGCTTTGAGTTTATTTCAGGTTGGAATGACAGAAGTTGGACAATTAAATGCAATCACACTTACCTACTACGGTGACTGTGGAATGAATCCAAATGATAATTCCTTTTCATTGATGCAGACTTGGGCTGATAATGGTATGCAGCAATTAGTAAATATCTTGCCACTGCAATACAAAACACATTACGAAAACACGCCTATACAAATATAGGGTTTACCCCCGCAAACCCCAGTTTTACTACATAAAAGTGGGGTTCAAGGGGTTCAAAATTATATAGGCGCGTTTTCGTGATTGTTCGACAAGCGAAGACACAGATCAGTCTGCACATTAGACCCTGGTTATGTAGGAAAAGGCACAGTTGTGAAACTCAGTTGAGCACGGTTATTAATGATTTGGTAAAAGTCTTGGACAAAGGGTGACAGGTGGACACATTTATTCTGGATTTCGAGAAGGCTTTCGACACCCCACCTCATGAACTACGTAAATCCAAATTATTTGGTTATGGAATTGTGGTGAAGTCTCTCAGGTAGATAGATTCCTTTCTTTGCTATAGAAAACAGCACATAGTTGTTAATGGCGAATCTTCAGAGTAGGCTCCAGTATTGTCTGGGTCCACAAGCGGCTGTTCTTGGTCCACTGCTATTCTCTCTGTATATTAATGATATTTCCACTGACATTGACTCAGACATAAAACTGTTCGCAGACAACTGCGTTTGCTACCTGGAATTTATAGATTCAGAGGTCTCACTGTAACTCCCGAATGATTCAGATTTTGTTTGTTTGTTTGATTTGAGGTTTAACGTCCCCGTCAACACTGTAAAGGTCATTTTGGAGACGTTGCTTCCAATTTTGTGGGACTTTTACCCGACACTGAGATGAAATGACATCTCAAGCTCTGTGGCCCAATGAAACCAATAGGGTTTAATAGCATGGACGGTCCGCTTCGCGGCGGTTCCTGGACAGGCTTAGATCCTCTTAGCGGTTTACTAGTACTAGTGTGCGGGCCGGATTCAGCTCTGCGTGGAAGCATCGTGCAGGCCATATATTTCTTCAAGCCCCTATGGGGAACGATTTATGTAGATTTGGATGTTGGGCATGAGATTTCAGCCGTTAAATCCAATATTATGCTGATAATTAGGAAGAGGACCAATAAAATCGAATCGCCCACCCCCGCCCATAGGGGCTTGAAGAAATATATGGGCTGCATGATGCTTCCACGCAGAGCTGAATCCGGCCCGCACACTAGTACTGGTAAACCGCTTAGAGGATCTAAGCCTGTCCAGGAACCGCGGTGCGAGGCGGACCGTCCATGCTAATAAACCCTTTTGGTTTCATTGGGGGACAGGGCTTGAGATGTCATTTCATCTCAATGTCGGGTAAAAGTCCCACAAAATTGGAAGCAACGTCTCCAAAATGACCTTTACAGTGTTGATGGGGACGTTAAACCTCAAATCAAACAAAAAACCAATAAAATCGAGGCTTCTTACACTTTAGAGGAAACGGTCCTCGAGAATATAAGAATCTGATATGGGGTTCTGTTGTAGATGAGCGTTTCCAACCCGAGGGATGACCGTGCTGAGCGGAACCGAGGCTCCGTGCTGAGCGGAACCGAGGCTACGCCGAGGTTCCGCTCAGCACGGTCATCCCGAGGGTTGGAAACGCCCATCTACAACAGAGTCCCATATTGGATTTTTCTTGCACAACACCTCCGGTTAGTTTTGACAGCTCACACATGTATATTGTTTACAAAATAAAAGTAGTGCGGAAGTAGTTCCGACAGCTGAATAGAATTGAAGCGCATTTATGTTAGTTGCCTGGGTTGGAACATCAGGGTCGGAACATAAATTTCTATCCCAGGGTAAAATCACGGATTTCCTTGTCTGGTGTGCAAGAATGTAGATTCCATTAAATACCTTGCTACATGTATGACAATCACACACGATTTGAGATGGAATACACACATTCGCAACATATGTACTAAGGCAAATAGAACGCTTGATTTCCTGAGACGAAATCTTCAACAGTGTTCTCAAAGGATGCAAAAGAATCATTTCAAAAAGGACTTGTTCGCTCAATCTTGGAATATGGTGGTTGCATCTGTGTGTGACCCAATTGGTGTGGTCCTTAATGAAAAAATTGAAAAAAATTCAGAATAGAGCTGCTAGATTTGTAATAAGCAGTTACGGCTTTGAAACTGGGAGCATGACTGGATTTCTAGGAAAATTAAGATGGGAATCTCTCAAGAAAAGATGAAGAGACAGTAACCTCATACTCTTATACAAAGGTCTAAAGGGTGCTGTCAGCATTCCAACAGATGACATTGTTCCCCCAGCTAGGCACTGTAGAAATCACCATTTGTTGGTGTTTTAGACCCTTACTGCAATAACTGACATTTATAAAGAATCGTTCTTCCCCCGAACCATTAGAGATTGGAATGCATTCCCGATTTGATCATTTGGACAGCTGAATGTGCTGAGGATTATGTTGCTATGTTTATTTCTTTGGTGAGAGCTAGAGACTAAATTCCCATACCACATGTCCTTGTGTATGAATGTCATTTGGCGTGCCACCAGTAGCAAATTCTGATTCTGTTTCTGGTTTAAAGGGAGATAAATGGAGACTCGGGCTAGATTGGATAGATAGGGTAATTGGACCCTCTGCAATATCTAAAATTGGAATACAGCACAAATTTTATGATTTTTAGAGGGTCCCATTACCCCAACTGCTTTATCAAAAAATAGTAAATGGTTCTTCTATTTTGATACCCATTGCAGACTTATATCAATTTGTATAGTTACCTACAAAATAACGATTAAGCGCACTTACTGCATTTTAAGACAATCATTTAGAAAAGACGCCTATTCAAATGCATTGTAAACTTCACCACCGAAAAACCGAAAATCTTAAGAAGAAAAAGTATGATATTTTACTTACTTCTGCTCAAAATATAGATTGTGTGTACTGGTAAGAACAACATCGATGAGGCGGTTCTAACGATTACCGACAATCTATATTTTTGAACAGAAATGGGAAAAATAAGGTTTACCCCTATAAACCGCAGTTCATTACGATAACACATCAGTATGATATAGTAAATATTTCAAACCTCAAAAAAGTCAATTTTTCTGAAGAAAATTTGTGATATTTTTATATTATAACATAGGTTTTGGGTACCCACAACCTATGTATTGGAGCAGAAATTAGTAAAATAATGTTTACCCCCGTGAACCCCAGTTTTCTCTATATAAAGTGGGGTTTAGGGGGGTCTTTATTTCACGGACTTGTTCACGTGATGTTACTATATAAAATTGGGGTTTCAAGGGGGTCATAATTATACAGGCGTGTTTTGTGATGTGACATTTGTAAATAGATCTGTATGTGTGGCATGAATCTTATAATTTCCCTTTTACAAATTGAATTTTGTCAGCTATTACACATTTATTCATTTATTCAACCGCTTATAAGCTGTACAGCGATTTGGATTTTTTATGAACAAACAGTCTGAATGTATAGGCTGAATTTGTCTTCCGACCTACATGCATGCCTTCTTCAACCAATTATGTTTTCTTGTGTTTTAAGATGCAGTCGACTTGATATTTGTTAATTATGTACAGTTTTAACCCTTGTTCTGCTGAATATTCATATATGCCACACCCACTACCGATTATCAACCAATCAGATTACTTGATGCAAATTATTGCAATACATTCACAATCTGAATGGCAAACAATGTAGATCCTGATCAGATGGCTTCGTCAGAAGCCATCTGATCTGGATCTACATTGTTTCAAAGATAAGGCATATCCGGGATTAGCAGGACAAGGGTTAATATCAGTCAAATCATTTTGTAACTACTTTTCAAATGGCGTCATATATAAATTAATTGAAATAAATAATTTTGATAAGGATTAATCTTTATTAAAACTAATTAGTGTTGTCCTCTAGACTAATTGAAACTGGTCTCAGCATTATTTTCTACACGTAGAAACCGCATATAAGTGAATTTTACTTCTCATTCAACACCAATGTTTCATGAAACTGTATTTTGCTCGTTATACCCCAGCATACGAAGTATGTCAGGGGGTATATAGTTTTCATCTTTCCGTCCGTTCGTCCGTTCGTTGGTTCGTTCGTTCGTTGGTTCGTTAGTTCGTTCGTACTTCCGTCCGTCCCGCCGTTCGTCAACCTTTATGTCGAAGTTTTGCGTTAAACCTTTTTGATTGCTCATATCTCTGTAACCACATGTTAGATTCTCTTCATATTTGGTTAAGGATATCTCTATAGCATTACCTTTCATATGGAATATCTATGCCCCTGAGTCAAGCCCCTGGGTAGGTTGTCTGTCTGTCTGTCTGTCTGTCCGTCTACTTTTACGTCAAAGTTTTGTGTTAAACCTTTTTCATTGCTGATATCTCTGTAACCACATGTTAGATTCTCTTCATGTTTGGTAAAGGATATCTCTATAGCATTACCTTTCATATGGAATATCTAAGCCTCTTGGTCAAGCCCCTGGGTGGGCCGTCTGTCTGTCTGTTCATCTACTTTTATGTCAAAGTTTTGTGTTAAACATTTTTCATGGCTGATATCTCTAACCACATGTTAGATTCTCTTCATGTTTGATAAACGATTTCATGATGCATGTCCCTTCCCCCACCCACGGTGACCTTGACCTCAAGGTCACGGACTTAGAAATTTCACATTTGGTAAAAGTTTTATGTCAAAGTTTATAGATTCTTATAGCTTCTTGACTTCATTCATATTACATACAAGCTCGAAAGATATATCAGAGGGTGACGCTGGCCGGGGGTATACGTGACCCACTGGTCGCTTTCTCTAGTAATTCAATGGCAGTATTTCTCTCTGCAGCGACCCTTGCATTCATTTATTTTGCAGCCTACTATTGCCCTAACTGGCTAGTAAAATGTGTAGCTGTGAAGACCAACCACGCAACAAATACAGCTGCAAGATCACCAGGTAAACATTTATTTATTTCCATTGCAAGGTCATTCATTCATTTCAAAGGTTCTGGATACAAAACAAATACTTTTCAGTGCAAATTTAAGAAAGACATAAAGAATTTGCTTTATAAAAAATAAAACATAGTGGATTTGCTTTACATGAACGCTATCGTGCCACTACGATAACCCACCCGTGCTACAAAGTGCATTTTTTCACATCTCCAAAATGACTACTTTTCTGATGAAAATCCGTATTATTTTTGCTTATTTGTACTGCAAACATAGGTTGTGGGTGCTCGTTAGAACCGCCTCATTGAGGCGGTTCTAACGAGTACCCACGACCTATGTCTTGGAGGGGAAGTAAGAAAAATAATGTGTACCCCGTTAACCCCAATTTTCTCTATATAAAGTGGTGTTTAGGGGGTGTTCCTTTCACGGACTTGGTCACGTGATGCCATGAAATAAGAATCGCGTGGACTTGCTTGGATTTTGAGAGATTCAAAATAATGAACTAGAAAATGTAGTGTCAGTATTTTTTTTGTTTGTTTGATTTTAGGTTTAACGCCCCTGTCAACAATGTAAGGGTCATTTTGGAGACGTTGCTTCCAATTTTGTGGGACTGAGATGAAATGGCATCTCAAGCCCTGCCGCCCAATAAAACCAATAGTGTTTATAAGCATGGACGGGCTAACTCGCACTGCTTTGCCTGGGTAGGCATAGTTCCTCTAAGCCGTTTACCAGTACTCGTGTGCGGGTCGGTTTCAGCTCTGCGTGAAAGCATCATGCAGCCCATATATTTCTTGAAGCCCCGATGGGCGGGGGCAAGTAGTGTCAGCATCTAAATTCGCATTGTATTCACAGCCCTGTAAATCAGTTTTGTCCTTAGCATTATTTGTGCCACCACAGGACGGCCCCCGTCCATCGGACAATAGACACTCCGTTTTCTTTATTTTGAGCAGAAATAAGAAAAATATGATCACAGTTTTTCTTCTTTTTTTTATTTTTTTTTTCATTTTTACGGCGGTAAAATTTACAGTGTTTTCTTATAGGCGTGTTTTTGAGCAGAAATAACAAATATATCGCAATTTTTCATCTGAAAATTTTTATTTTTGAATAGGCGTGTTTTTGTAATCCCTTGAAACTCCTCTCTATGAAGAGTGGAGTTTACAACTCTGATTGAAAGGACCTGTTAGCTTGATGTCCATTGATGTCCATATGCTTAATGACTACTCAAAACAATTTTGTTCAGTACACTGGATAAGCAGTTGAAGCAAGCGGGTTTCTTTGTCCATTTTAGGATCGCTACCAGCAATTTTTATCATCGAGTCCATTATGGAGCATGTGGCAAAAAGTTTGGATAAAGATGCTACAGACATCCGACTAATGAACATATACACACAAGGACAGGTACTAAAAGGGTTACCATAGTATACCAGTAACATTCCTCTAGTAAGACCAACTAAAAGTACGGGCCTCCGTGGCCTAGTGGATAAGTGCGCTGAATCTAAAGCTCATTAGGTCTCTCACCGCTGTGGGTTCGAGCCTGGCTCAGGTCACATGTGAAACGCCAAGTTCTGCAACGGAAGGTCAGGGGGTTTTTCTCTGGGTACTCCGGCTTTCGCCCACATCTGATTAACGATCGGCTAGATATGAATAAAATAATCTTGAAAGGGCTGTAACACCAAACCAAAAAAAAAAAAAAAAAAAAAAACCTAAAATTAAGATTAAATCTGATTTTAAAAGCTTATTGAGAAGGTTCCAATTATTCTTTCTTTGTGTATTCTATACTCAGTGTCTCCTTATAAGAGACCACCTTTGGACCTGTTCAAAAGTGGTCTTTAAGACCACTTTTGAACAGTACCAAAGGTGGTCTCACTATAGGAATGTTAGTGTGTTTATGCAGCACAACTACCAGTATTCTCAATTTATATTGTCTCTATTAGAATCAAACGACTGACAACCTTCGTTTGTCCGTACATTCATCTGTTATGTCAGATCATTGCTCCTAGACCATTTTAGCTAGAAAATAGCTCTTTGGCTGATCACT
Source organism: Lucinisca nassula (assembly GCA_963580285.1). Taxonomy (NCBI): domain Eukaryota; kingdom Metazoa; phylum Mollusca; class Bivalvia; order Lucinida; family Lucinidae; genus Lucinisca; species Lucinisca nassula. The sequence goes on along the minus strand of OY757021.1, from coordinate 64,502,866 downwards.
GCAGGAACGTATTCAGAATTTTTATGTGACCTCCAGGGGTCATAATTCATTTTGTACAAACATAGACATGTTGGGTATCAAATCGAAGGTAACGACGAGTAAAATACATTTGGTGTAAAAAATAAATGTGCCCGGGGGCACGTCTGCGGATACCAGAGGTCAAACAGAAAGATTTTTTATGTATTTTAGCTCACCAGAGCGGGGAATATTATAGGATAGGCAGTTGTCCTATGTCGTCGTCTGCCTCAGCGTCAACATTTTCAAACAAAACATCCTCTGAAGCTACTGGGCCATCGAAACCAAATTACAGATATTTGGACAAAACTTTCATAGTAATATTCTTTAAGCTATCATCATTCTATCTGCCATATGATTTTAGGCTACCTACTCACTTTTACTGGTTGCCATGGAAACCAAAATGTCCCCCCAAAACAAAACAAAAACTAAAACATCATCTCCTCAGAAACCATATACCCTATGAGGCTGAGACTTTATGGAATATTCACCATATTTGCCTGAACAGGTATTGTGTTTTTGTCGCACTTGCTTTAGCAGGAAGACATAGGCGTGCAAGTTTCCGTCCGTCTGTCCGTCCGTCCGGTGGTCCGGTGGTCTGTCCGTCCGTCCGTCATTCCGTCAACATTTTACACTGGATGTCTTGTCATCGCAACTCCTCCTACACTTTTAGACCGATCATTTGGAAACTTTGCATGTGCTTTCGCCATGGTATGAGGATGCGCATGTGGTTTGGACTTAATCTTCGAATCAATTTTTGTCACTTTTTCCATATTGTGAACTTAGTCATTTTTAGGTATGCGATACGTACCTCTTGTCATCGCAACTCCTCTTACACTTTTATACTGATCATTTTGAAACTTTGCATGTGCTTTCCCCTTGGTATGAGGATGCGCATATGGTTTGGACTTAATCTTCGAATCAATTTTTGTCACTTTTTCCAGATTGTGAACTTAGTCATTTTTAACCTTCAATTGGTATTGGATTGGTACCTCTTGTCATCGCAACTCCTCCTACACTTTTATACCAATCATTTGGAAAATTTGTATGTGCTTTCGGCATGGTATGAGGATGCGCATGTGGTTTGGACTTAATCTTCGAATCAATTTTTGTCACTTTTCCATATTGTGAACTTAGTCATTTTTAGGTATGCGATACGTACCTCTTGTCATCGCAACTCCTCTTACACTTTTATACTGATCATTTGGAAACTTTGCATGTGCTTTCCCCTTGGTATGAGGATGCGCATATGGTTTGGACTTAATCTTCGAATCAATTTTTCCACATTGTGAACTTAGTCATTTTTAACCTACAATTGATATATGATAGGTACCTCTTGTCATCGCAACTCCTCTTACAGTTTTATACCAATCATTTTGAAACTTTGCGTGTGCTTTCGCCATGGTTTGAGGATGTGCATGTGCTTTCAACATAATTCTCAGAATATTTTTTTCACTTTTTGCACAACATGAACTTAGCCATTTTTTATGCTTTAGTTGATATACAATAGGTACCTCTTGTCATCGCAACTCCTCTTACAGTTTTATACAAATCATTTTGGAACTTTGCGTGTGCTTGCGCCATGCTTTGAGGATGTGCATGTGGTTTCGACATAATTCTCAGAATATTTTTTTTTCACTTTTTGCACATTATGAACTTAGCCATTTTTATGCTTTAGTTGATATACAATAGGTACCTCTTGTCATCGCAACTCCTCTTACAGTTTTATATTGATCCTTTTGAAACTTTTTGTGTGTTTTTGCTATGGTATGAGAATGTGCATGTGGTTTTGACTTAAACTTCCGATCAATTTTTATCACTTTTTCCACATTGTGAACTTGGTCATTTTTAACCTTCAATTGATATATGATAGGTACCTCTTGTCATCGCAACTCCTCTTACAGTTTTATACCAATCATTTTGAAACTTTGCATGTGCTTTTGCCATGGTATGGGGATGTGCATGTGATTTCAACATAATTCTCAGAATATTTTTTTTTGCATTTTGCGCATTATGAACTTAGTCATTTTTAAGCTTCAATTGATATACAGGAGGTACCTATTTGTCACCGCAACTCCTCTTACAGTTTTATACTAATCATTTTGAAACTTTGCATGTGTTTTTGCCATGGCATGAGGCCCTGTATGTGGTTTGGACTTAATCTTCGGATCAATTTTTGTCACTTTTTCCGCATTGTCAACTTAGTCATTGTTAACTTTCAGTTGATATATGATAGGTACCTCGTCATCGCAACTCCTCTTACATTTTGAAACTTAGCTTGTGTTTTCTCCATGATATGAGGATGTTCATATGCTTTGGATATAATTCTTGGATCATTTTAGTTCATTTTATCACATTGTGAAATTAGTCAGTTTTTTACCTCACATATATAGGCTATGGATTCTTCTCAAAGTCCTATATTCATCTCTTCTGCCTTAAATAAACTTCTATTTTTTGTGTTGGGCAGGTGGGGAGCAGGTGCGACATCAACTTCACCGAAGTTGAATTTCTGGTTTATGAAATTCTGTACTTTAGTTTGGTTGCTATGCCAACTTAGATTTTAAATATACTTATAATGGGGCAAATTGAAAATTTGCATTTACTGCCAAGATATTTTGGCAAAACTTTCATAGAAATATTCTTTAAGCAATCTTCTATCTGCCTCATGATTTAAGGTCTACTGCTCATTTTTATTTGTTTCCAAACATAGATTAAATGAAAAAACCTTAAAACATCATATCCTCATAAACCAAATGTTCTATGAGGCGGAGAATGTATACAAATGGTCACCGTATTTGCCTATACAGGTTTTGTGATTTTAATGGAATTTGGCTCTTTAGATTGGTAACTATGACAAGTTAAGCATTTTCATAGACCTTTTATGTTGAAAATGGAAAAATGACATTTACGCCTTTCAAGATATTTTGTCCAGCTTTTATGGAAATATTCCTTAAACAATGGGTCAACTGTCATATAATTTTAGTTGCCACAGACGTGTAGTTGTCAATTGTTGTCTGCTGTCTTGCAACAGCACATTCAGGCGATATCAGTCCTCTGAAGCCACTAGGCTGATAGGCTCCAAATTTCGTCGGCTTCCATGGTTTATTAAAATACATGGCTGCCAGTGGGCAGTGCCTCTGAGCTCTGGTGAGCATAGTGGTCCGTGGGCCTCTTGTTTTTCTTTGGCAAAATTTCCAATAACCTTAGAAAGAAAATTTTCTGTGAAGGTATGAAGTTGAAGCATTTAATAGCTGCTTCACAGTACTTTGTGCATGTCTGTAAATACAAACCAGCTCCACGTCCTACATGCACTATGTAATTATGTTAAGTAATACTTACATGTGAAAAAATATGGTATTTTTCGATAAAATTCAACATATTCCATCGCCTGAAAAATGAAACTTTATAAACATTTCAGTATCTTTCTTTGTTTCTGTAGTTAAAGGATATCCATATGTAACTTTTTGCAACAAAACATTTTCAAGCATCCTCACCACTAACTTTTTACATCCCTCGTTTTTTCTTTTTTGTTTTTTGTCAAAATTTTGAATTTCTCCCTTAAAAGGCAATTTTCTGAGCAGGTACAAATTAAATTGAATGTTTTTGATAGCTACTTGAGAGTAGTCAGTGCACATCTGGCTATACTATGAAAAATTGGTTCGACATCATACATTACATTTTAATACTGTGGTTGCTACTTGCCCCAAAACTAATGGATTATGAATTTTTTATATAAAAATGTGCATTTTCATACCCCGCAAAAATGATTTTTTTTACATATACAACTTTTTTTTCTTATAGTTAACTTATATACATATATAACTTTTTACACCAAAACATTTTCAAGAATCCACAGCAGTAAATTTTTAAAACATTTCCCCCCCCCCCCCCCCCCCCCCAAATCAATTTCGCCTGTGAATATTTTGGGGTATTTTTTCATGTAAGTCAGGACACTTCACTGATTTGGATAATAGTGAAAACCTTTCTGAAGAAATTTGTTTGAGGTTAAGGGTCTTTCTGGGCTAAAATGACTGGCCTACTTCTGCATTAAAAAAGATAGCAAACCATTAGGAAAACTTGTCCATGTGAAATAATGGCGTCCAACATGGTGTCAGAAGTGCCAAATATTAGTAAAAAAATGATAATATCTTTCTTGTTTCTGCTTTCAACATACATTGTGGGTGCTCGTTAGAACAGCCTCAATGAGGCGGGTCTAACGAGTACCCACAATTTATGTTTCTGAGCAAAAATAATGCAGATAATGTTTACCCCCATAAACCCAACTTTTCTCTATATAAAGTTGGTTTTAAAGGGGTCTTCGTTTCACGGACTTGTAATTGTGATGTTGATCAATGTTTTTTTTTTTTAACAAAATATTTTGTTATACAAAATATTTTGTTATATTAAAGCAGAACCGACGGCAATGATACAGACATCGATACAATTGCCTCACACCTCACATCCAAGACACGAATGGGAAGGAAATACAAACATAAATCAACTTTACCGTAATGAAAACTTCAGAAGCTGAAAGCCAAAAGGACAGTAAAGCCTGTTTGCAGATAGCAAACAGCTTATACATGTACTTACTATTGGAATTGTCGTCTATTGATGAGGTTTGAATTGATTCGGCGCTGGGCCATCTAAAAAGGAACATTTGCTTCTTATGTTTTAGACAAATCCTTTGGTTGACATGGTTTTGACAGATTGTCATTTAAAACCAAACATTGCAACGTTAATGGCATCCGCAGATTTCAACAACAGACTTCAGCAGGCCAAACAGTTTAATCAGGTACATTGGTAATATTTCTATAGAAAGTCATTACAAAAAGACGCCTATTCAAATATATTGGAAAAAAATACCACAAAGAAAGAGAAAATTTTCAGATAAAATTTCTGTTATTTTCCATATAACTGACCCAAACATAGATTGTGGGGACTCGTTAGAACCGCCTCGTCGAGGCGGTTCTAACAAGTACCCACAACCTATATATCGTATGTTGTAATGAACCGCAATCGTTTATAGGAAATATCTTCAAAATATAGTTCATAGTAAATACTGATATAGTCAAAAAGGTATCATTTATCCTTATGAAGGACTGTCAAAACAAGGCCAGAAGTAAAGCTATGATCTCCCAGACTAGACTGACCGATGATTAACTTATTTAGCGATTGAGACAGACAACATATGAAAATACATTGAAGTATAGTGTTTTTCTTATATGAGTCGGCGCATGACACAACCTACAATAAGACCCATGCTATGATTGAAGTCTCAGTTCAGCTGGCCTGTCAGGTCAGCCAGGTCGGAGCATCCTCTTGTTGCCCTATGGATAGCCCAGAGGCTATAGAAGGCTCATGCAAACAGCGAAGACTCTGATGAGACTGCGCGGATGCACAGGCTGATCTGAGTCTTAGCTGGTCGCACAGGTCTTATTGTAGATTTAATATGCCAGTTTATTTAACCGATGCCGTGAATTCCTCACATATGGCTGCAAAACACTACTTGCTTTTGAATTCGCTTAACCATCTGTAGCCTAAGCCAGGACGTCCAAATTGTTAAGCAACGTGGTCTACCCATGAAGGTTCCAACAGCGCGACTGCTTATCTTCCTTTATATGGCCCCCGCCCATTGGGACTTGAAGAAATAAATGGGCTGCATGATGCTGCCACGAAGAGCTGAAACCGTCCCGCACACGAGTACTGGTAAACCGCTTAGAGAATCTAAGCCAGGCCAGGCAAAGCGATTCGAGTCGGCACGTCCATGCTTATAAACTCTTTTGGTTTCATAGGGCGGCAGGGCTTGAGATGTCATTTCATCTCAGTGTCGGGTAAAAGTCCCATAAAATTGGAAGCAACGTCTCCAAAATGACCTTTACAGTATTGACGGGAACGTTAAATCTAAAATCAAACAAACAAATCAAATAACTTTCTTTATTGTCAACTTCGGTGTTCGCGTTGCTTAAAGAGCCGGCTCCTACAGCAATGCTGTAGACGTAGTATACGTCAATTATGGTTTAATCCACCATCTATAATATTGAGCCTCCCGCAGTCATACGCAAACCAAGGGCGGAGAATATACATCACACTGAGGACACTGTCTTCCGTCCAACAGCTCCCACCAGTTGTAATGGTTTTTCGGCTGAAATTTTACATCTTAATTACTAACAGTGGCCTTTAAAATCTGAGAATACAGTTCTTATGCAATTAATATGAAACGAACGAACACATATTTTTTTCTTTTAAGGCTAACCGTTGGAAGAAAAAAGGCCTGTCGATGGTTCCTTTAAAGTTTGGTATAAACTGGATTGGTGCAAATTATGGCTGTCAGGTATCAGTATACTACGTTGATGGATCAGTGTCCATATCGCATGGTGGAATTGAGGTCGGCCAAGGTGTTAACACCAAGGTGAGTTTAATAGCCGCAAAATGGATACGGGGTACCTACAACGTTGGAAAACAACAAACACGATTTCATACCATTACGAAAACACATCCTATTCGAATATATTGAAATATTTACCAGCAAAAAATGGAAATTTTCAGATAAAAAATTCTGATATTTTTCTTATTTCTGCTTAAAAAATACATTGTAGGTACTCGTTAGAACCGTTTCACCTTTTCTTATTTCTGCTCAAAAATAGATTGTGTGTACTCGTTACAACCGCCACGTGTACCCCCATTTTTTCTTTTGACCAGAAATATAAAAAATTATGTATACAGCTGTAAACCACAGTTTTATTGTATAAAAGTAGGGTTTACGGGGGTCAAAATTATATAGGCATGTTTTCTTTATGCTTGACTGTTAGTTGAACCTGCAACACTTAGCACGATTCTGAGTGCCGGGTTGTTAATATTCTGGTACAAGATGAAATATTCCAATTATAACCCAAGGGAACCTGCCAACAAACAAGTCCATTTGTAAATCGCGGTCGCAAGACATTACGTGAACAAGTCAGTGAAATGAACACCCCACAAAACCCCATTTCATATAGAGAAAACTGGGTTTGACAAGGATCTACATTATTTTGCTTATTTCTGCTCCTAGACATAGGTTGTGGGTACTCGTTTGAACCGCCTCAACGAGGCGGTTCTAACAAGCACCAACAACCTATGTTTGAAATACAAATAAGAAAAATATAGCAAATTTTCATTGGAAAAGTAGCCATTTTGGAGACATGAAAGAATGCACTTTGTCGCACGGGTGTGTTATCGTAATGCATACGCATGCACTAAATGTTTCAGTATTGTAAAAGTCTATCCGTACAGTATCATAGTGCAGTTATTGTGTCATTGGTTTTGGTCCTTGGTGATCAGTATGCGATTTCTTAGGCTCTGATTTAAGTTTCTCAACAGCTTTTATTAGTACTTGGATATGCTTAACACGTGTATTACTACCTTTGGAGTGGCGTTTCCATTTAAAAATCATTAGCAACCATGTTTCTTATTAGCCCCCGGCCATCGGAGCTTGAAGAAATAGATGGGCTGCATGATGCTTCCGAGCAGAGCTGAAACCGACCCGCACATGAGTACTGGTAAACCGCTTAGAGGATCTAACCTGCCCAGGCAAAGCGGTGCGAGTCGGCCCGTCCATGCTTATTAACCCTACTGGTTTCATTGGGCAACAGGGCTTGAGATGTAATTTCATCTCAGTGTCGGGTAAAAGTCCCACAAAATTGGAAGCAACGTCTCCAAAATGACCTTTACAGTGTTGACGGGAACGTAAAACTTCTAATCAAACAAACCATGCTCCTTTTGAAAAATTGTTGTCAATATATATTTCTGCTACAAACATAGATAGTGATTGCTCATTAGAGCCGCCTCAATTAGGCAGTTGATTTTTAGCACCCTCAATCTATGTTTTGCGTGTAAATAAGTGGAATATCTTATTTTTATAGAAAGCGATGTTTAAGGGAATGGGAACACCTAGCAAATATTTCCGCCATTTGTTCAAAGGGAGACAACTTTCAGAACTTCCTGTTCGCATTTCTAATGGTTCAGTCCCACTGAAAAAGAGGTTTACTCTTAAAGAAAAGAGTTTGCTCCTCAGGAGCAAACTTTTTCCTTTAAGAGTTGACCCCTATTGACATGGGAGACAAAAATACTTTTGCAGGAGTTGCCTCCCATGAAGGTTTTCCCATTCCCTTTAAGTATTCATGACAGGGACTTTGTAAAGTAATATCGCTTAATGTCGGGACGTTCATGTTGGCTTTCGTCACCGGCTTATCGGGTGTTCTTTGACATGGCTTTGTGGTCTTACACCTTTTAAAACAAACTGTATATAGAACACAACTGTGGTTTACATAGGTATACATTGTTTTTCTTACTTCTACTCCAAGAAATACGTTGTAGATGCTCGTTAGAACCGCCTGATTGTGATGGCTCTGACTAGCATTTACAACTTCTGTATGTTTTGTGTTCAAATCAGAAAATTCATCACAAATATTCATTACGAAGACGAATGGCCGTTTTGTTGAAAAGAAATAGCACACTTTGTTACACGGCTGTGTTATCGTGTTGTAAAGGGCAACCGTTTAAGATTCTAGGTTATAATGGCGAACAATGAGTCCATTACGATAACACAGCCGTGCGAAATAGTGCATTTTTTTCATCTCCAAAATGGCTACTTTTCTGGTGAAAATACGTGATATTTTTCTTATAAATACTGCAAACATAGGTCGTGGGTGCTCGTTAGAACCGCCTCGATGAGGCGGTTCTAACGAGTACCCACAACCTATGTCTTGGAGTAAAAATAAGAAAAATAATGTTTACCCCCGTAAACCCCAGTTTTATCTATACAAAGTGGGGTGTAAGGGGGTGTTCATTTCACGGACTTGTTCACGTGAGTCCCTCCACAACGTACGCATTTCTCTAACCGTTCTATTGCCTGTTTGAGTCATACAAATATTTATAGATTTGTCATGGCAGAAAAGCAAGTTTGATACATGTACCAGCAAAAAGAAAGTCTGCGTTCATGAATAATATAAGAATATTCTATTATGGGTGTGAGGGGTGGATGGAAAAATCCGTCCCGAGGGCCAATGTCCGGCATCACGAGGCTTCCCGAATGATGCCGGACAGTGATCCCGAGGGACAGATTTTTCTATCCGCCCCTCACATCCATGCAAGATTCTTTTTCTTGCATACGGATTGTAGTGCTGCGGTAACTTCTGTTACCGACGTCCGCCATACTTTGATGACACTACAGGAATGTTTAGTGACGTCACGTAACGTGCTGTGACGTCAACCTTAACGACGGCGCATATGAGGTCGTATTCAATCGGTGTATTTATCAAACACGATTTTTGGTAAGAACACCAGAATGAACAGAATTCCTATCCCAAGCTAAAACTTTGGATTACCTTATCTGATGTGCAAGAAAGTAATATCTATTTGTCTGAGGATAAAAATTGTCCTGAAAACGTGTTTTATGCTTACATACACACGAAACGCAAAAAAAAAACAACAACAAAGCTAGTGAAAGTGGATTTGACTTAAACCTACTCACGCTTCCTGGTCATCTCCATTCTTATCTTGTAGGAGATAAGTCTGTTCGTGGATGCCTTGTTTTGATTTTAAAGTGAAAAAGAGTCATATTAAATTTCAATTTTAGAGACATTAAATAAGCAAAACTCACGAATCCTCGTAGCTTCGTGATTAAAATAGCTGTCTCGTAAACATTAGGTGTCTCACTAGTGTGGCTTTGAGTCTCGATCAGGTCACACAGAGCTCAAACCGACCGCAAACGAGTACTGGTTAGCCCTTTAGAAGGTCTAAGCCTGCCCAGGCAAAGTGGTGCGAGTCGGCGCGAGTCCATGCATAAAACCCCCATTCGTTTCATTTGGCGGCAGAGATTGAGCTGTCTTTTCATCTCAGTGTCGGGTAAAAATCCCACAAAATTGGAAGCAAGGTCTCTAAAATGACCTTAATAGTATGGACGAGGACGTTAAACCTAAAATCAAACAAACAAAATCTTGTAAGACGCCGCGTTTTGCAGGGTAAGGTTATTTTGTAAGGAAACCGTTCGGTTCTGCATTAGTTGGAGAGAAATATTTTATTTACAACTGAACATAACTTCATTTGTTACATGATTTTATTGTTTTTTCAAGGTGGCTCAAGTATGCGCTTACGAACTTGGTATACCAATGGATCTTGTGAAGGTGAAAGCTACAAATTCCTTGACAAGTGCCAACAGTGCGACGACTGGTGGCAGTATCACTACAGAAAATTGCTGTGAGGTAATCCGCTGAAATCAGTTTACATAAAAGTTTAAACTTCTATCCTTTCATTGTTTAAATCGGTGGTATTTTCAAGATAATGCAATCCTGGCATATTTAGAGAAAATTTACATCTCTTATTGGTCAAAAAAATTATCCATACTAAATACGCTTATTTTGAAATGATGTGTGAAACAAATAGAATGCCGTACGCTTGAATTAAGGAATACTTGAAATGGCATGTGAAAACACTATCATTACGCAAACACGCCTATACAAATACATTGCCACCTTTATCACCGAAAAAATGAAAATAATTAAAATAAAAAATTGTGATATTTTTCTTATTTCTGCTTAGAATATAGATTGTGGGCACTCTTTAGAACCGAGGCGGGTTCTAACGAGTACCAACAATCTATATTATAGATCAGAACAAAAGAAAAAAAAAGGTTTACCCCTCCAAACCCCAGTTTTACTATATAAAAGTTGGATTAAATGGGTCAGAATTATATAGGCATGTTTTCGTGATGTAAATTTAATTATTGCAAAAAAGTTCCAGTGTCAAAGGATCGGATTATTTCCTCACAATGAATGCAAACAAAAATATTTTCATGTGAAATAAAACTCATAAATGATGCAGGTTCCATGTATCATTGAAAACATAGAGAGAATAAAGTAACAACTTCTGACGGTGTTAATTCCTTATATTTTATACATAGCAGTGAAATGCATATCTGAAACAAATAAAAGTGATATTTTCACACTGTGGAAATATCAATTATATTTCCACAGTGTGAAAAATAACATGACCATGTTATTTTCACAGTAGCATCCCGGACTACTTTTCTCGCCAAAATTCATATGTTATCTATAAAATAGTTCTGTAAAATACCTTGAAAAAGCATTCTTTGAACTGTAAAAATGCTGTATTAAAATGGCGATCTGTTTATGGTTTGCAACTGATAGTTGTGACGTCATAGCCAAGTCAAAATTGTGACGTAAGATCCAATTGATCAACAACAGTAAGTGTCCTAAAATATTACCAAATCAAATGAAAATTTACTTTTTTGTTATGTTAGATAAATATCAAAAATATTTCATCTCGTATGTCGAAAATTCTGATATTTTCAACACACTCGATGAAATAATTTTGGTATTCATCTCAAAAAAGGTAAATATCCTCTATTTACTTGTTGCAAATTTTTCGTAATTTCTTCTTCTCCAGGCGGTATTGCAATGTTGTGATATCTTGAAGACTAGGATGGCTCCAGTGAAAGAAAAAATGAAGGATCCTACTTGGGAACAGCTTGTGGACAAATGCTTTAATGAAAATATAGATTTAACTGCTCGATTCTGGTAATTACACGAATCCACTGACATTAACTTATTAAGGCTTTGAAAAATGTTCTACCGTTCACCACAGTCTAATATTTTTATGGTTTCTGTATTCTAATTACAAGTATTTATATATGTATACCCCATTTTACTGCATAAACTATGAGGTTTGTTTAACTGTTTCAGAGTTTTATACATTATCAGTCTGAGTTTTTCTACTTTTAATATCCTCATAATTCTTCATGCCGTTTGATGCTTATGACCCACAAAGAGGGTTGACGCGTCGTTAGACACGAAATGATCATCATCACTATGAGGTTTGCAAAGGAATATGTTCAATAATGTTCAAACATTTCAAAATAACAAGAATTAGTTCGGTAAGTGTGTAATACATTGTAAATACTGACACTTGCACATGTCAGTATTTCTGTTGTGGTTTTTGTTGTTGTTGTTGTTGTTGTTTTTTTTCGTTTGTTCTGGTTTCGGGGATAATGCTCTGGAGTCATGTTATGATTATTTTTGATTATGGCCATGGCATGTTTTGGAGTTTTTTCCATGTATTCTCCAAACATCGGGTTTAGTTGCTCATTAGAAGTGCATCTTTTTTCGGTACAATCTTTTTGTGGTACAAATCATGTATAACCACGAAAATTTTATGAAATAAAATAGCATCCTGTATTTCGTAGAGGTACATGTACATCTCATAATGGCTGGATAGGATTTCCATGCTAATTGCAATCTATGGACATCAATCTCTTGTTATATCATTATTTTCTACTCATAATGATAATTTCTGGTGTTGTGCTGCAACAAGCTGATGCTGGATATAGGTGGGAGAGTCCTGCCTGCAAATGGAACAATCTATAAATCAATGCAGACTTTGCCCTCACTTCTATTTTCTCCTTCTTTTTTCACTTTCTGGAGTCAAGTGAATGCCGTCAATTAAAGCTTTATCTTGTTTCCAAAACCATGTCTCTTTCAAACTGCTCCACTGCATAAGTACCATCCACAGTACATTCTTTCTGCTGTTTCTATCTCTCCTTCTAACTGCCGAAAACCATTTGAACTATGTATTATGGAAGCATAATGTTTATATAACTATCACTGTACTGTATTGATGTACTCTGTATTACTCTCTGTCAATTGTGGTACCTACGGAGAGGGTAAATATAGGCCAAGCCTACGCCCAATCCGAGCCATATATATATGTCTGTTTTATGTACATATGTATGATGACTGATATTTGGAATAAATAGATTATGATAACTCACCCGTGCGACATAGTGCTTTTTTCATATCTCCAAAATGGCTTCTCTTCTGATGAAAATCCGTGAAATTTTTCTTGTAAATGCTCAAAACATAGGTTGTGGGTGCTCGTTAAAACTGCCTCACAACCCCTGTTGTTGTAAACCCCAGTTTTCTCTATATAAAGTGGGGTTTATGGGGTCTTGATTTCACAGACGTGTTCACGTTATGTCTTGACAGAATGCCTTAACGGTTTAAGTAATTCGTTGTCATTGTTATTGTGAAGGACTCATGCAGCGGGTCAGAAGGATATTTTCCAGTACTTTAACTATGGTGCTACGATTACAGAAGTAGAACTGGACGTACTTACTGGCGAACAGCAGATCAACAGAGTGGATATTCTGTATGACTGTGGACAAAGGTAGCATTTTTATGTTCTTTTTATCGGAATATGTTTTTGCAAGAAATTTCAGCATAATGAGTAAGAATACTGACTACAAAACTATCTTTGGAAACATTGCTCACAAGTAGATAATATAATTTACGGTTTTATTTGAAATACTTTTATTATGTAGAACTGGGGTTTCGTTACGAAAACATGCCTATACCAATACATTGTAAACTTTACCGCCGAAAAAGGAAAATTTTAAGATGAAAAATTGTGATATTTTTTTTTATTTCTGCTCAAAATAAAGATTGTGGGTACTCGTTAGAACCGCCGCAATGAGGCGGTTCTAACAAATAACCACAATCTATATTTTAGAGCAGAAATAAGAAAAATAAGGTTTACCCCTTCAAACCTCAGTTTTCCTATTTAAAAGTGGGGTTCAAGGTGGTCAATATCATATAGGCATGTTTTCATGATGTACACATGACTGCTGGTGCCATCTAGAATACACTTGAACCATAACGCAAACACGCCTATACAAATACATTGCCACCTTTATCGCATAAAAATGAAAATTTTATGATGACAAATTGTGATATTTTTCTAATTTCTGCTCAAAATATAGATTGTAGGCACTCATTAGAACCGCCTCATCAAGGCGGTTCTAATGAGTACCCACAATCTATATTTTAGAGCAGAAATAAGAAAAATAAGGTATACCCCCGGAAACCCCAATTTTACTGTATGAAAGTGGGGTTCAAGGGGGTCAAACTTATATAGGCGTGTTTTTGTGATGAGAAATCTTTTTCAAAATACTAAAACGTCAACAATCATCCTGATGGAATTGAAGATATAAACTGCATTCAGATCAAGTATTGCCGCCACTATACGGCCTAACAGATGCATTTATAGAGAAATTAAACTGTGTATTAAAGATATATAATGTTCCATAGCAAGTGTATCAGTATAGAGCAAGTCTTTGTAACAGGTCTACCGCCAGGTTAAATAGCTCAGTAGAGTTTTCGCACGGTATGCACGAGGAACAAGGTTCAACTCTTAGTCGAGCCATGTATTTTTTTCTCCCTTGCAACATTTGGTGGCTCAGTCCTGGTCCAGTACTGCATCTGAGAGCATAAAAGAGTCTGAAAAATATGTTTCGCAGCTGTACTGGATAAAACTAGATTGATTATAGATGGGACCTTTCAGAGAATCCGAACATCCAAGTGTGCACATGGACAGCGTGTCAAATAATATTTGGTTTGATGATAATACACATATATATTTACTAAATGTTCATAAATTAAGTTTAACAATACAATTAGTACAAGCTGTGTGTATTTCCATTTACAATTTTCATCACGAAAACAAGCCTATATAATTTTGACACCCTTGAACCCACTTTTATATTGTAAAACGCGGTAAGAAAAATATCACAATTTTTCATCATAAAATTTTCATTTTTTCGGCGATAAAGGTGGCAATGTATTTCTAAAGGCGTGTTTGCGTAATGTAATTTTTGCAGTACCAATCCGGCATTAGATGTGGGTCAAGTTGAAGGAGCCTTTGTCATGGGCCTTGGCTACTGGTTGACTGAAGAATGTAAATATGATCCCACGACAGGAGCACTTGTTACAGATAGTACATGGGTAGGATGTTTTGCTGGACTTTTGCGCACATTCCTTGTTTTGAAAAATAACCCTTGTAGCTTATAATTAATTCCATTTCCCTGCAGCTGGCGCTCATTGCAGAATGGTGGTGATAAACGTCTCCACATACTGTATCATTATCATTTTCATGTGATCATCAAGCTCATCCCGTACCTGCCTTTGAAATTTATACTGTGGTCGCTGATGGGGTTTGCTTGACTGAAACTGGCTAGTTTGTCAAAAAATGAGTTCCTGTGCCTCTATTCGTTGTTTTCAAAAACCCTTGCTATTTTGTTACAGAAAATCTCTTTTGAATATATTTGGAAAACAAATCAGTATAAATTAGGACGTTTCATTTACCTTGAATGAAATTGGTAATATTGAAGATCTAGATTATCAGTATTTCGGTTTCTTGCATACATTGTGGGAGCTTGTTAACAACGCTTTTTTAGATGCGGATCAAACCGTTACCATAACATACCCGTGCGACATACCCGTAGTGCATGGCTACTTTTCTGATGAAAATCCGTGATAGTTTTCATATTTAAACTACAAACATAGGTTGTGGGTACTAATTATCTCAGTAAGGTGGTTCACTAAATTAAGAATTTAGCATAAAATCACTAGATGAGTTCTTAATTTAAACATTTACAATATGTGTGTACCTCTGAGTCCCAGTCTATACCATACGGACTGTGATTGTTTGTTTGGTTTGAGGTTTAACGTCCCCGGCAACACTGTAAAAGTCATTTCGGAGACGTTGCTTCCAATTTTGTTGGACTTTTACCCGACATTGAAATGAAATGACATCTCAAGCCCTACCGCCCAATGAGACCAATAGGGTTTATAAGCACGGTTCTGGACAGGCTTAGATCCTCTAAGCGGTTTACCAGTACTAGTGTGCGGACCGGATTCAGCTCTGCGTGGAAGCATCATGCAGCCCATATATTTCTTCAAGCCCTATGGGCGGGGGCCAATACGGGCTGTGAACTTTTCAGTTGTTGTGTATAATTTGCTTCCAAAGGATAACCCTTCCACAGAACATACCATAGAGGAGGGAAGACTATCCCACTGAGGAATAGTTCTAGGGCAGATGAAATTCTTCAATATAGACTTGGTACCTACGATATTGACTGTTGTTTAATTATGATACCCTTGTTTGAGTTGAACTAGAAGGCAATTATCAGGTTATCACAATTACCTCACCCCCCACCCCCCATCCAAGACATCGAAGGGAAAGAAACTCGAACAAAAACAACTTCGCTATAAATAAAACGCCTCAAGTGGAAAGCCAAACTGATAGCTACTTTCCTATAAAATGGCCATGATTCTAGTTTCAGTGGTAAATACTTTGTAGTGATGAGCGGATATTCTTATTAACTTCTGAAAAAAAATCTGAAATATATTTCATGAGTTATTGCCTTTTGTAACTTTAGGCATTTTACATTACATGCTTTTTATGCGATATATTACATTTGAATCATGCTTGCTAGGGTTTTGAAATTTCATATATGGATACCTCATGAAAAACAGTGGGCACATACTTGTTTTCCCAACAGGATTATGGCCCTTTAAAAATATGACTGAAATTTTGTTAGCAAAATGTCTCTAAACGATTGAATCTATAGACTTTAGGTCTTTCTTTTAAATTTTAGCTCAGGTGAGCTATTGTGATGACCATGTGTCCGTCGTACGTCCGTCGTACGTCGACAATGATTACCTTGTGCAACCTCTAGAGTCCACAGTGATAAATTAAACCTTTATGACACTTTACCAGAATGTTTGTCTTGATTATATCTCGGTCAAGTTCGAATGTGGGTCATGTCGGGTCAAATCCTGGGCCACAAAGGTCCGATTTCGTTGAAACCCTGTGTGCACCAGAGACCGCAGTTTTGCTTCAATCTTCATGAAACATCACCGGAATGTTTGACTTGATGATATCTCAGCCAAGTTCGAATATGGGTCATGTCAGATCAAAAACAAGATCACAAGATCAGATTTCGTTAAAACATTGTGTGCACACTAGAGGCCACAGTTTTGCTTTAATATTCATGAAACATCACCTGAATGTTTGTCTTGATGTTATCTCGGTCAAGGACGAATATGGGTCATGTCGAAGGTCAAATTTCGTTAAAACCTTGTGTGCCCCCTACAGACCGCAGTTTTGCTTTTGATCTTCATGAAGCTGCACTGAATGTTTGACTTGATGATATCTCGGTCAAGTTCTAATATGGATTATGTCGGATCAAAAACAAGGTCACTAGGTCAAATTTCGTTAAAACCTTGTGTGCCCCCTAGAGACCGTATTTCTGCTTTGCTCTTCATGAAACCGCATTGAATGTTTGACTTGATGATATCTCGGTCAAGTTCTTATATGGTTTATGTCTTATCTAAGTAGAAGTAAAACAAAGATCAGGAATTGATACAATTAACTTACTCCACCCATAAAAGACACCAAAGGGAAAGAAATACAAACATTAAGCGACCAGACCATAATGGAAACCTAAACAAAGGAAGGCCATAAGGACAGTTACTTTCCCACAAAAAGGCCATATGGCCATCCAAAATTAAAAGACACAAGTGATACACACAGTAAGTAACAAACAACATAAATAAATCGCCACAGAAAAGCCGCCTTGGAACGGTCAGTGGAAGATTTCCACTGGGGGTGCTTAAATCGATTTTACGTGGCCACAATCCTCGCCTTACTTCCGTCGCGATTTAGACAAATAATTTGTTCAGTCCGCATGAAGGCCTCCTAACTCATCAGTGCAACATCTCCGTGAACACAAAAATCAAAGAACCACAGAGTTGAGACAACGGTGATGACTCGACAGCAAGAAACCACTGAAATGCTGGAGCAAAAGAAAACCAACAGTTAGACTCCGATGAGCCCGACCAGAGACAGAGCATCAGGCACCAACCAGCATTATCTCTCTAATTCTCAATAAGCCTTTACGTTGGAGCCGTCATAGAATCTGAGGTCTGACCCACCGGCGTGCAATTAAAGAGGGAAGCAAAGTTGCCAACCGTGATTGGGTTAACTACCATGCATGCAGTCTGTCGTATAATATCCATGTTGTACCCAATCTTTTTATATCAAAGAATGATTTTACGAAATTGGGTGCTGAAGTCATTGCGGTTATATATTTTTCTGAATTTATATACTAAGTCACCATAAAATTCGGGTTCCGATAGACCTTGTTGCAGAAGAGATTTAAGTCCAATATTGAATTTTGAAATTAAATCAGAATGGCGTCTATAAAATTTTGAAAAGGCTTTGCGTAGTTTATGGTACCGATAACCCTGATTAAGGAGTTTAGCCGTTAATAATTTATTACGAGTGTTGAAGTCAGTTACATGACTACACACTCTAGCAAATCGAATTAATTGCGAAATATAAACGCCATAGGATGGCGCACGAGGAACATCACCATCCAAAAAAGGAAAATTTACAATCTCAAAATCAAAGTCATCGCGTTTATCATAAATTTTGCACGAAACAAATCCATCTACAATAGATAGATGTAAATCCAAAAACGGGGCCTCGGTATCAGAAGAATTTGCTTTATTTAGCTGAAGTTCTAGGGGGTAAATCTGACTGATCAAACCATCAAAATAGGTATTATCAATATTTAATAAATCCTCTAAATATCTAGAAGTAGAGCTAAAAGCTTCAATAATTTCAGATTGGTTATCAATTGAAAGCGACAAAATGAAGTCTCTTTCATAACAATACAAGAACAGATCAGTCACAAGAGGTGCGCAATTAGTACCCATCGGAATACCCACAATTTGTCTAAATAACTTAGTACCGAATCTAATATAAATATTGTCAAGTAAAAAGGTGAGGGCATCACACACTTTCTGACATGACCAAAGTGTATAATTCTTATGCTCTTTAGAAGTGAAAAATGCATTTCTGACATTACATGCAAGATAGAGAGAATCGTCTCTGTGAAAAGCCCATTCAATTAAATCATTAAGCTTTTCTTTTCTAAGATTATGAGGAAGTGTAGTGTAAAGAGTGGAAAAATCGTAGGTAGACAGACTAGAAGCACGAAAATGTCTAGATTTCAATTTATTTAAAACCTCATTCGAATTTTTGTATAGACCAAAACAGATTTCTTCCTGATCTTTCAAAGACTTTATTACAATATTTAATTACATGCGTTTTAATAGCAGTAAGACAGGAAGTTAATAATTTAGAAAGTTCAGTGGTAGTGCAAGAGCTAGAATTTGCAATAAACCGTGCTTTGTAAGGTTTTTTATGAAGTTTTGGTAACCAGTATAGCGTAGAAAGCTTGTCTTGGCCTTCGTTAACACACACTAGATAACTAGGTCAAATTTCGTTAAAACATTTTGTGCCCCCTAGAGACCGCAGTTTTGCTTTGATCTTCATGAAGCTTCACTGGAATGTTTGACTTGATGATATCTTGATCAGATTTGAATATGGATCATGTCGGATCAAAAGCTAGGTCACTAGGTCAGATTTCATTAAAACCTTGTGTGTACTCAAGGGGCCACAGCTTTGCTTTAATCTACATTATACTTCACCTGAATGTTTGACTTGATGATATCTTGTTCAAGTTTGAATTTGGGTCATCTCGGATTAAAAACTAGGTCAGTAGGTCAAATTACATAAAAAATATTGTGTACACCCAAGAGACCACGGTTTTGCTTCAGTCTTCATGAACCTTCACCTGAATATTTGACTTGATGATGTCTCGGTCAAATTTGAATAGGGATCGTGTGGGATAAAAAAATAGGTCACTAGGTCAAAGTTCGTTAAAACATTGTATGCACCCTAGAGCCTACAGATTTGCTTCAATACTCATAATAGAAGTGGAGGCGATGACCAAGAGTCGATACAATTAACCCAGAGCTCCCATCAGAGACACCAAAGGGAAAGAAACACAAACATGAAAAAACAGACCCTAATGGAAACATCAATAGCGGAAAGCCAAAAGGACGATTACTTTCCCACAAAATGGCCAATAGGTTATCCAAAATAAAATAATATAAGCGACACAAACACCCCAAGACAAGCATTACAAAAATAAACCGCGACAGAAGAACCGCCTTGGAACGGTCAGTGGAAACGATTTCCACTGGGGGGGGGGGGGGGGGCTCAAATCGATTTTACATGGCCACAATCCTCGCCCTTACTTCCATCGCGATTAAGACAGATAATTTGTTCAGTCCGCATGAAGGCCTCATAACTCATCAGTGCAACATCTCCGTGAACACAAAAATCAAACAACCACAGAGATGAGACAACGGTGATCTTAATCTTGACAGCAAATTATCTCAACAAATGTTTAGACTGTTGCCTTGAACATTCATAGTATTTATGGTAGGGGATTGTGACTAGATTGCCCTGAATAACTCTTTAAAAGATTCTGAATTATTAGGGCCCCGCACTGAAAGTGTGGGTGCCCTATAGTAATCACTCTGTCCGTCCGTCTGTCTGTCCGTCCGTCTGTCCGTCTGTCCGTCCACAAATTTTTTTATCCTCCATAACTTTCTTATTCCACTGAAAGTGTGGGTGCCCTATAGTAATCACTCTGTCCGTCCGTCTGTCTGTCTGTCTGTCCGTCTGTCCGTCTGTCCGTCCACAAATTTTTTTATCCTCCATAACTTTCTTATTCCTGGATGGATTTAAATATTACTTGGCAGAAATGTTAACCATAATGTGATGGAGTGTTGCGCGCAAGACTCAGGTCCGTACCTCAAAGGTCAAGGTCATACTTAGAGGTTAAAGGTCAAAAAAGGGTCTTTCCTGTGTCCAATTAATAACTTTGTTATTATTCCTGGATGGATTTAAATATTACTTGGCAGAAATGTTAACCATAATGTGACGAAGTGTCACACGCAAGACCCACAGCCGTACCTCAAAGGTCAAGGTCATACTTAGAGATAAAAGGTCAAAAAAGCGTCTTTTTTATTGTGTCCAATCTATAACTTTCTTATACCTGGATGGATTTAAATATTACTTAGCAGAAATATTAACCATAATGTGACAGTGTGCCATATAGTAATGCCCTGTCTGCCCGTCTGTCCGTCCGTCCGTCTGTCCATCTGCCCGTCTATCCATCAACATTTTTCATGTTTACAAACTGAAGCTGAAGTTATTGACAGTTGCCATATAGTAATACCCTTTTGTTTTTAATTCATAACTTACAAACAGTCAAATGCATCAACTTCAAACTTAAGATATATGGTCACAATATCATTACACAATTACATGGCAACCGACGTAACTCTAGCTACAATACTCTAAGAGTAATAGCCCTTTGAAAAAAAATCCAACTCCTCTGATGGCACTGCCGGGGCCCTAGTCAGTTTCACTGACAGTTCTAGTTTTTCTTGAGTTTTTGCTCTGTGAAAACTGCAACATTTAAATCATGGAAGCATGGTATCTCTATTAGGAGCAAGCATTGTTAGTATCAAGAGGCTGGGGAATAATGTTTCATAGAGATCAGCTCTAGTCATTCTATGGTGTATTCCTATCCCTTTTATAACCTCATTGACATGGCAGACAAAAATACTTTTGAAGGAGTGGCCTTCCCTGAAGGTGTATCCTTCACCTTAAGAAAACCGAGACTCCCATTTTCTGTATCATGTTAACAAATCCATGTTATGAAAGCTCTGCCTAAACCCCACTTTATATACAGAAAATTGGGGTTTACAGGAGTATATTAAGAAATCACACCAATTCAAAAATGTTGAAAATTGTATCACCAAAAATGAAAGTTTTCTGATAGTTTGCCTACCTCTCCACAAACGATAAATTGAGGGGACTTGTTAGAACCCCTCGGGGAGGCGGTTCTAAGAATTACCCACATTCTATGTATTTGAGTTGAGATATAATATATACCCCTGTAAACCGCTGTTTTTCCATATGAAAATGGGGTTAAAGGTGTCAAAATTATATAGGCGTCTTTTCATGATGATACATTATTCGTCTTGTGTTTGCTCCAAGTCATGAGTTTGCAACCACTCACTATGCGCAGATTATAAATATGATAAATACCGCCAATTTTCATCAGAAAAATTGAGCTGTTTGAAAGGAGAAACAAATAATGATAGGATGCACTATGTCCCGCGGATATGTTATCAGGATTTGTGCATTTTTTGGTTTCGAAAGGCAATTTTTATAGTTTTATTTCACTCACATCTATCTGATATTGATAGTCATATCAAGCTATATGGTAGTCCTATCTTTCTATTTTAACCCATTTTGTATCAGAAACCCACAAAAGGGTATTTGGAAATTATAGCAGGGCCTACACTGTTAGCAAACGTTCAGCCAAACGCCAAATGAATTTTGAAGGAAACACAACCTGGCATCCCTAAGTTTATAAATGCACTCCTGTTATATATAAGCAGGAAAATTCCATTTGGTACAAAATGGGTTGATGTGTGTTTTGTTTCCACAGACACTATCTCTATAGCTTCATTTCTTATGCAATATGACCAGTAAATAATTGTATACATTAGAACCGCCTCATTGAGGCATTTCTAACAAGTGTCCACGATCTATGTCTTGGAGCAGAAATGTTTTGTTTGTTTGATTTGAGGTTTATCGTCCCCGTCAACACTGTATAGGACATTTTGGAGACGTTGCTTCCAATTTTGTGGGATTTTTACCAGACACTGACATGAAATGACATCTCAAGCCCTGTCGCCCAATGAAACCAATAGGGTTTTTAAGCGTGGCCATCCGACTTGCGTCGCTTTGCCTGGGCAGGCTTAAATCCTCTAAGCGGTTTACAAGTACTCGTGTGCGATCGGTTTGCATGGAAGCACCATGCAACCCGTCTATTTTTCAAGCCCCAAAGGGCGGGGGTCATTTTGGAGCAGCAAAAAGAAAATAATGAATACCCTCGTAAAACCCAGTTTTCTCTTTATAAAGTGGGGTTTCACAGACTTGTCCACGTGATGTATATTCACAAGAAAACACATTTTTATTATTTCTACAGGAATACAAACCACCATCATCAAAAGATATACCGATTGACTTTAGAATTGAACTGCTAAAGAATGCTAACAACCCCAAGGGTGTACTCGGAGCAAAAGGTCAGTGTCTCAAGCTGATTGAATCCGATTGTCAGTTGCTTCTCTATTTACCGCCACATTGATATTGTTATCTGTCGTCATACTTCTGTCATAGATATGTATTGACATAAGATTGAAGTCTCTGTTCAGGAATCGATACGTCTCACCAGAGACACCAAAGGAACACGAGCATGAAGCAACCAAACCCAACGTAAACACCACCAGCGGATAGCCGAAAGGACAGTTATTTTCGAACAAAATGACCAAAATGCTGTCCAAAATAAAAAGACATAAGTAATACATACATGCAAAGACAAACTGTAACAAATAATAAACCTAAAAACCACGACAGAAGAACCGCCTTGTAACGGTCAGCAGAAAGTATTTCTTTGGGGTGGGGTTGGGGGTCTTAAATCGACTTTACATGGCCATAATCCTCACCCTCCTTGGTTCTGTCATGGTTAGACAAATAATCGGTTCAGTCCGCAATACGATAACATACCCGAACGGCAAAGTGCATTTTTCACATCTCCAAATAGCTACTTTTATTCTGAAAATTCCCGTTTTTTTTTCTTATTTATACTGCAAACATTGGTTGTGTGTGCTCGTTAGAACCGCCTCAGTGAGGCGGTTCTAACGAGTACCCACAACCAATGTTTTGAAGCAGAAATACGAAAATAATGTTTACCCCCGTAAACCCCAGTTTTCTCATGCGGAATCACCCAGGCCTTCATGCAGACTGAACAAATTGTTTGTCAAAATCGCGACGGAAGTAAGGGCGAGGATTTTGGCCACGTAAAATTGATTTAAGCCCCCCGTTGAATTCGTTTCCGCTGACTGTTCCAAAGTGGTTCTTCTGTCGCGGTTTATTTTTGTTATGGTTTGTTTTTGTGTCGCTTATTTTATTTTGGATAGCCTATTGACCATTTTGTGGGAAAGTAACTGCCCGTTTGGCTTTCCGCTATTGATGTTTCCATTAGGGTATGTTGTGTCAAGTTTGTGTTTCGTTCCCTTGTGTGTTTCTGATGGGAGCTGTGGGTTGATTGTATCGATTCCTGATCATTGCCTCCACTTCTATTCTCTACTTAAAGTCGGGTTTAAGGGGATGTTCATTTCACGGTCTTGTTCACGTGGTGGCATGAAGGCTTTCTAACATTCGCCGGACTAGTTTCTGTTTGTTTCATAACACACTCTGTTCATTCCAGAACATTTATTTATCAGATGATGGCGCTGTTATTCAGTGGCATTACGCTGGATAGGTTAATATACGTGTTATACACATATGCTCTATTGGTTACTGTTGTGTCTAATGTAATGATAATGTATGTGACAACGTTGTTATTCACCTGATAAATTCATAAAACACACGAGCAGCGTCCACAATCATTGTCTATAGAACAAAAATATGGTAGGTGCCAAAGATTTTCATTGCATGCATTAAGAAAGCTATATCACTTAAGTATGACAATCATTTTACATTTAGTACTGCGCAAAGAAGGCTCATCATAATGTTGTGTTTTATGTTCTTTCTAGCGGTTGGAGAGCCCCCGATGTGTATGAGCTGTTCAGCGTTGTTTGCCCTGAAGAGAGCCATAGAAGCAGCTAGAAAAGATGTTGGTGTTGACAATTTCTTTCCACTTGGTAAGAGAAATAATCAGTGCACTAGCAGCTCTGGTGGGTCGAATCCTTAGATCTTAGGCTGGAAACTAGTCCAGAACTGAGACATGGACGTTTTAGCTCACATGGGCTGAAGGTTCAAGCTCCAGGGGAGCATATGGGATGCTAGTTCATCCGTTGTCCGTCATCCTCCCGTCGTCCGTCCACACTTTTGACCGGTTATATCTCTGCAGTCTCAATCATATCTGTAGCATGCGTCTGATGGGTCATTGATGACAATAGCTTGTTATCGAAATTGAATGAAAACTTTGGTTGCTATGACAACCACAAGATCCCATAGACTTACAATTGGAAAATGCTCGTTGTCACTGCAGCACCTTCAGCTTTGATTGGATCTTTCTGAAACTTACATATAAGTATACTGGGGATAAAAGCTCGGATGTGTTCAAACCTGGCACTGTCGGCTCATTAATTGTAGAGTTACGTCCCCTTGATTACTGAAAATGCCTATTTTTATCTTGTTTCACCGTAGCCCCTTCAGTTTTGATAGAATCTTCCTGACACTTACACACAAGTAAGTCAGGGATAAAAATTCGGATGAGTTAGAAAACTGGTGATGTCGTCCTGTCTGTCATAGAGTTACGTCCCCTTCTTTAATGAAAATGCCGTAACCTATTCAGTTTTATCTGATCAACTTGCAATTACACATAAGTAAGTCAGACCTATCTGTCGTAGAGTTACGTCTCCTTGATTGATGAAAATGCCAATTTTTGACCTTGTCATCTCCATACCCCCTTCCGTTTTATCAGATCTTTTGAAAATTGACATGTAAGCAAGTAAGGGATAAAACTTCGGCTAATTTTTAAAAATTGGTTAGGTCGGCCTATATGTCAGAGAGTAATGTCCCCCCCTTGATTGCA
This sequence comes from Lucinisca nassula, assembly GCA_963580285.1. NCBI lineage: Eukaryota > Metazoa > Mollusca > Bivalvia > Lucinida > Lucinidae > Lucinisca > Lucinisca nassula. The sequence continues at coordinate 64,477,422 of OY757021.1, read as the reverse complement.
GAAAATGCATATTTTTGACCATGTTATCACCGTATCACCGTAGCCCATTCAGTTTTTATCGGACCTTCTTGAAACTTGTAGGTAAGTCAGGGATTAAAGTACGAGTTTGAAAACTGTTGAGGTTGGCCTCTCTATTTAGTTACGTCCCTGAGATTGTTGAAAATGCCTATTTTGACCTTGTTATCGAAGTAGCCCTTTCTATTTATATAAGATCTTCTTGAAACTTACATGTAAGTAAGTAAGGGATAAAACCCCGGCTGATTTCAGAAATTGGTGGGGTCGGCGTATATGTCAGAGAGTTTTGTCCCCCTTGATTACAGAAAATGCAAATTTTTGACCGTGTCATCACCGTAGCCCCTTCAGTTTTTATCGGACCTTCTTGAAACTTTCATGTAAGTCAGTCAGGGATTACAGCTTGTACGAGTTTGAAAACTGGTGAGGTTGGCCTATCTATCATAGAGTTACGTCCCTTACATTGCTGACAATGCCTATTTTGACTTTGTCATCAGCATAGCCCCTTCTATTTATATAAGATCTTCTTGAAACTTACATGTAAGTAAGTCAGGGATAAAAGCTCAGATTGAGTTCGACAACTGGTGAGGTCAGCAATTATGTCATAGAGTTATTTCACCATGATAGCAGAAAATGTCTGTTTTTTTTGCATTTTTGACTTCATCACTGTAGCCCCTTTATTTTTTATCAAATCTTTATGTAGCTTATATATGAGTAAGTCAGGGATAAAACCTAGGATGTATTTGAAAACTGGTGAGGTCAGCCTAATCTATGTCCATTTGATTGCTGAAAATACTTATTTTTGACCTTGCCATCACAGTAGCCCCTTCAGTTTTTAATCAGATCTTCTTGAAACTTACATGTCAATAAGTCAGTGACTAAAGCTTGGATGAGTTCGAAAACCGATGAGACCGTCCTATTTTACACAGAGTTACGTCCCCCTCGATTGCAGAAAATGCCTATTTTGACCTGGTCGTCAACCTAACAATTTCAGTTTTTAACGGATCTTCTTCAAACTTACCTGTAGGTAAGTCAGGGATGAAAGCTGAGATGAATTAGAGAACTGGTGAGGTTTACCTATCTGTTCTAGAGTTTTGCCCTATTCTTCGCTGAAAATACCCATTTCGAACCCTGTCATCACCATAGGTCCTTCAGCTTTAATGGGATCTTCCTGAAACTGACATTTAAGTAGGTTAGGATAACAGCTTGGATGAGTCTAAAAATCCAGTTTCGACATTGTCATCATCGTAAGTCCCTCAGTTTTGAACGGATCTTCCTTAAACTGACATATAAGTAAGTTAGGGATAAAAGCTAAAATGAGTTTGCAAACTAACATTGTTGGCACATTAGTCGTAGAGTTCAGTCCCCTTCCTTCCTGAAAATGCTTATTTTTTACCTCGCCATCACCATTAGTCCTTTGTTTTTGATCGAATCTTCCTGCAACTAACATATACGTATGGGAATGAAACTCCGGATGGGTCCGAAGACTGCTGATGTCTGCATATCTCTCATAGAGTTAAGTCCCCTTGAATGCCAAAAATGCCTGTTTTGGCCTTGCCATGAGTATAAAGCCTTCAGTAAAGATTGGAACTTCCTGAACTTTGCATCTGTTAGCTCAGGTGAGCGATATAGGACCACCATAGTCCTATTGTTTGCTTAACCCTTTAATTCAGTTATTTTCAGCAAACAGATAGATTCTGATCAGACGCCTCTTTCTGCACCCTGACTCCACTCAGACAAGAATAGCACGGCTATAGCTAACCTTTGTTTGGATTTGGTACAAATACTGCTTGCATGGACATGGTCAATGAATCACATTGACATGAGACACACTTCAGATTCATGAAGTAAGGTTGGGTCGATTGATGAACAATCATCTCAAAAATAAGTATTTTTTATTTCATATTCTGCAGTGAAATCAATGCATATCTGAAACAAATAAATATGATATTTTCACACTATTAAATATATGATATTTTCACACTGTGAAAAATAACATGACCTTGTTATTATTTTCACAGTAGCAACCCGGACTACTTTTTCTTGACATAATTCAAAAAATAATTCTGTAAACTACCTTGAAAAACACTCTTTGAACCGTAAAAATGTTGTTTTCAAAACGGTGATCTGTTTATGTTTTGAAACTGACAGCTTTGACTTCATAGTCAGGTCAAAATTGTGACGTAGTTACGATTGATCAGTTACCGTAAATACCCGTTTAAAATTATAAAATAAAAAGAAAATTTACTTTTTTTCGGCAGATGCCAAAAATATTTCATCTCCTATGTTGAAAACATCGGAGTTTTTACTCGTGATTCGTACTCGTGAGAATTTGAATGTTTTCAACACACTTGATGTTATATATTTGATAACCACCTCAAAAAAGTAAATATCCTCTATCTATTTAGATAACAACACTCATGAGAGCGAATATTCATGAAGTGAAAATAACAATGATTGAACCATTGCACATAACATAAATTAACATATATGCAACTGCAAATCAATGATATTTATAAGAGCTTCAATTTCGAGGTTTCCGGACCAAACTGCATCGAAGTGCAATGTATTTAATTTCAAACACATTGTTATCACCCAGTGATAACTACATGTATTTCCAGCCTGCTCATCTCCGATCATAGCAGAAATTAAACAGCTGGAGTTAACTCTTGTTGATTATAACTATAGTTACTATTTCGATCTGTTTTGAGGGTCGTTTCAAAAAAGTTACTCAGAAAAATGTTATTTCAAAGAACGTGGCGAGGGAAAGAAGCCGATAAATGTAACATACAGGCACAAAATAAATAGTGCGAGTGCCAAAAGCACAGAATAACCATGTTCTTTGAAAGAGTAATCCTTTAGCAGCAAGGAGAACAGAACAAAACTGAGAACTGTAGAGTGTACAAGTTGTTTCTGGGTCAGAATAGGTAGTTTCGGGAACACAGCTTGTCATCTTATTGGCTTCAACACTAGAACTAAATAATAATCTGTACGATTTCCAAATCAGAATTGTCGGTTTAAGATCTTAAACTCTCAGAGCGTTTTTAAGGTTTATAGGCGCACCTGTAGTTTAGATTCTAAATTCAATGTTGGGCTATCGTCTACCTGAAGCAGCATTTATTATGTTGGAAAAAAAATAGAAAACTATTTACATGCAACAATTTCAGTATTCAATTTCATATCATCTTTCTTCGATATAAATAGAATAGGTACAACGTAATGCATGCATGATCGTTAACCCAGTCGTGGTCGACAACTTTGCTGCTCCCTGTAGCTGAACGCCGGCAGCTCGAGCCTCATACACTTTGACGGCTCCGGCCTAAATTCTCTGTAGTAACTTGGTTGTTGCTTTATGTCTCTTATTGGGCTCACTATTTTTGACTTCTTCTGTTATGCTTCAGCGTGTGACATTGTGCATTTTTCACATCTCCAAAATGGCTACTTTTCTGATGACAATCCTTGATATTTTCTTATTTATACTGCAAACATACGTTATGGGTGCTCGCTAGAACCGCCTCATTGAGGCGATTCTAACGAGTACCCACAACCTACGTCTTCCAGTAGAAATAAGGAAAATAATGTATACCGCCGAATACCCCAGTTTACTCTATATAAAGTAGAAGTAAAACAAAGATCAGGAATCGATACAATTAACTTACTCCACCCATCAAAGACACCAAAGGGAAAGAATCACAAACATTAAGCGACCAGACCATAATGGAAACCTAAACAAAGGAAGGCCATAAGAAAAGTTACTTTCCCACAAAATGGCCATATGACTATCCAAAATAAAAAGACACAAGTGATACACACAGTAAGTAACAAACAACACCATAAATAAACTGCCACAAAAGAACCGCCTTGGAACGGTCAGTGGAATGATTTCCACTGGGGGTGGGGGGGGGGCTTAAATCGATTTTACGTGGCCACAAGCCTCGCCCTTACTTCCGTCGCGATTTAGACAATTAATTTGTTCAGTCCGCATGAAGGCCTCCTAACTCATCAGTGCAACATCTCCGTGAACACAAAAAATCAAAGAACCACAGAGGTGTGACAACGGTGAGGACTCGACAGCAAGAAACCACTGAAATGCTGGAGCAAAAGAAAACCAACAGTTAGACTCCGATGGGCCCGACCAGAGACAGAGCATCAGGCACCAACCAACATTACATTGAATTAGATCTCTCTAATTCTCAATAAGCCTTTACGTTGGAGCCGTCATAGAATCTGAGGCCTGACCCACCGGCGTGCAATTAAAGAGGGAAGCAAAGTTGCCAACCGAGATTGGGTAAACTACCATGTATGCAGTCTGTCGTATAACATCCATGTTTACCCAATCTTTTTATATCGAAGAATGATTTTACGAAATTGGGTGCTGAAGTCATTGCGGTTATATATTTTTCTGAATTTATATACTAAGACACCATAAAATTCGGGTTCCGATAGACCTTGTTGCAGAAGAGATTTAAGTCCAATGGTGAATTTTGAAATTAAATCAGAATGGCGTCTATAAAATTTTGAAAAGGCTTTGCGTAGTTTCTGGCACCGATAACCCCGATTAAGGAGTTTAGCCGTTAATAATTTATTACGAGTGTTGAAGTCAGTTACATGACTACACAATCTAGCAAATCGAATTAATTGCGAAATATAAACGCCATAGGATGGCGCACGAGGAACATTACCATCCAAAAAAGGAAAATTTACAATCCCAAAATCAAAGTCATCGCGTTTATCATAAATTGTGCACGAAACAAATCCATCTACAATAGATAGATGTAAATCCAAAAACGGGGCCTCGGTATCAGGGCAGTCGGGTTTAGGTGGTTTTTATTCCACGGACTTGGTCACGTGATGTTACCAATGTCAAGTTCTTGCGGTGCCGTGTTTCATGTTTATGCTTTTAATGGTGGAAGATGTAAATGTATTTACATATATATATTTGATCAACAAGTAAAATAGAAGTGAAGGCAATGATCAGGAATCGTTACAATAAACCAACAGCTCCCATCAGAGACACCAAAGGGAAAGAAATGCAAACATGAAGCAACAGACCCTAATGGAAACATCAATAGTTGAAAGGCAAAAGGACAGTTACTTTCCCATAAAATGGCCAATTGGCTATCCAAAACAAAATAATGTAAGCGATACAAACACTCAAAGACAAACCATAACAAAAATAAACAGCGACAGAAGAACCGCCTGGAACGGTCAACGAGACGAACCCCACCGAGGAGGTGGGGGTGGCTTAAATAGATTTTAGGTGGCCATAATCCTCGCCCTTACTTCCGTCGCGATTTAGATAAATAATTTTGTTCAGTCCTAATGGAGGCCTCCTAACTCATCAGTGCAACGTCTCCGTGCACACAAAAAATCAAACAACCACAGAGATGAAACAACGCTGTTGATGTTTTCATTAGGGTCTGTTGTTTCATGTTTGTGTTTCTTTCCCTTTGGTGTCTCTGATGGGAGCGGTGGGTTAATTGTATCGATTCCTGATCATTGCCTCCACTTCTATTTTACCGCAGAAAAAAAGAAACATTTTAAGATGTAAAATTGTGATACTATTTTCTGATTTGTGCAGAAAAGGTTTACCCCTGTAAACCCCAGTTTTACTATATAAAAGTTGGATTCATGGGGGTCAAAACTATTGTAGGTGTGTTTTCGTGATGTGCTTAACTTTCTCATCAGTATATTATATATACTGTCACAATGAAACAACAGATACAACGGTTTCATATAATGTGATATACATTTGATTAATGTGATCGTTTCTGAATACTTAGTTCACAGATATTGTGTGTATGAGTCCAAGAGGCGCATTCTAATGAGTCCAAAATGTGGTCGCAAATTAACGCGGGTTTTAAGATGAAAGAACGAAAAATCCACTGTCCATTATCAGCAAAACATCAATGACTTGTTCATTTCTTCTTTGTTTCCACAAAAGCCTTTAAAGTATCTGTCCTTTTGTTTTCTGCTTGTGATGTTTTCATTAAGGTTTTTGTTCTTTTCATGTTAGTGTTTCTTTCTCTTTGTTGTCTCTGAAGGGAGGTGTTGGGTGGTTGTATCTATTCCTGGCCCTTGCCTTCACTACTATTTTATCCTTCACATTTCATAGCCTTTCTTCAGTTTGGTTTTGCAAATCCAGTCATATGTTTTGTAAAACATTTAACACTTGACCACGTAATGAAAATATGGATATTAATATATCAACTATAATAAGTAAGTAAGGAACCCAGACACATATAGAAATTGACTACATGTTTTGTAAAATACAAGTGAAGGCAATGATCGGGATTCGATACAATTAATCTACATCCCCAATCAGAGACACCAAAGGGAAAGAAACACGAAAATGAAATAACTAAACCCTAATGGAATCATCAATAGCAGAAAACCAACAGGACAGTTACTTTTCCACAAAAAGGCCAATTGACTATCCAAAACAAAAAGATATAACCAGGCAGGCACATGACGTAATTGTGACGTCAAATTAACATCGGTGCAACGACATGACGTTTATGCAACGTCACATCAATGTCAGTGCAACGTCGTGACGTTGTACCGACGTTTATTTGACGTTGCCCTATCGACGTGTGCCTGCTGGGAAGCGATGCACACATTAAAAGACTAAATATAGCAAAAGTAAACCGCGAAATAAGAACTGCCTTTGAACTGTCAGTGTAAAGCATATTTTCCAAATTTATGTAAAACCTATTTTACTCTAAAAAAAATTGGATTGTAGAATGCAATACATGTACACGTTATTAAAACATTTTATCATATGACGTCGAGTCTGAGAATGCTATAACGTCATGTAATAAATTCATAATCCACTAGGGGATTAAATATGCAAATTAGTTACGTACGCCCTGTAACGTTACATGTACGACGTCCTTAACGACGTCGCTTTTACTAATGGCGGAATATTGGTATTTTTAAACACAATCGTGAATACAACGCGTTTTAAATCTCACATGGTAAATAGAATCCTGAATTCGTGCTCGTGTATTATTGAATTTATTAAACGAGTTGCAAAAAAAAGGATAAAATGCTATTTGTTAAACTCGTTGAGGAAAATGGATAAAATGTTCGTCAGAGCCTCACATTTTATCCTTTTTCCTCAACTCGTTTAATAATTCAATAATACATGAGCACTCATGTCAGATCCTCTATGTATTTTCCAGATGGACCAGCTACAGTTGAACACACTCAGTTGACATGCCTAACAGATCCGTCTCAGTTTGTTATTGTTTAACAGAAGTGGACACGTGTGACTAGGATTCCCCCAGCTTAATTTGAAAATATGTGTAATTGCTATTTTAGGCATATTTTGAGACGTCCGTTTCGGGAAAAGTACAGTTTGGGGAAATAGTTTGCTTATACAAGTGAAAAAGAAACATTTTTTTTTTAAATAAACAACTCTCTTAAGAGGAAAAGTGCGCTTTCATGGGTTGGTTTTCTGCTTAAATATACCTTTTCTCTATCAAAACATCATTTTTTCATTCCTTTGATAGGTCAGAGAAATAGAGAGGATGTTCTTGATTAAGCCTTGAACAAACGGTTTTATAAACGGCAGTTTTCAATCGAAAATTTGTGACAACTTTTATTTCTATTTTCTCACCTCAGAGAAATAGAGAGGAGTTTTTTTATTGAGCCTAAGGACAAAAGGCTGTATAAAGGGCAGTTTTTAATAAAAAATTTAGAACCGAACAAGCTGAGGACATTTTGTTTATGGCTTACTCTTCCTGCAGTGTAGAAGCCTCCGTGGTGCAGTGGTTACGCTACTCGCCTTGTAAACCAGGGGTCTCAGGATCGATCCCGGGCTTCTCCAGACTTTCGGATGAGTCTTTAAACCGAGGTCCCGTCTCCGTATGACCTTAGCTGTTGGTGGGACGTAAAACTCAAACACTCACTCACTCACTTCCTGCAGTGAACATTTAATCAAGCTGAAAATTGATATACAGTTTGACCACAATGTGGTGCAGCGAAATAAAAATATGCCCCTTTGCAGATTTCTATTAGTATTTTATTTGTGGCTAACTTCGACTGCAATTTATATCCGATAAAGCTGAAACTTCCTATAGTTAGACTATTATGTGGCGCAGTGCTTATTGTTTTGAGGTAACGGTCAACCAAAAATAAATCGAGTTATGCCCCTTTGAAAATTTCTGTACACATTTTGTTTGTGGCTAACTTCTCCTGCAGGTAACATTCGACCTAGCAAAATCTTCAAATTAAGTTTGACTATGATGTGGAGCAGTGCATATGGTTTTGGAGAGGATGGTCCACCAAATATTTATATTAGTTTAACACTTCGAAAATATCTGTAGGCATTATTTTTTTTTTCATTTCCGGCTAACTCTCCTACAATTTAGATCCGATCAAGCTGAAACTTGATGTGTAGTAAGACCATGATATGGAGCAATTCTTATGGTTTCAAGGTTTCAGTCCGATAAATATTAACTTGCTACGGGCGTATAATGCCCTGCTTGCGGATTTCTTGTCTTGTTTAGTTTTGTCTTGAAAATGTAAATTGTGTGTGTTCATTAGTACAGAATATCTAAAAGATATCCCCAAACTATTGTCTGTATGTCTCCTGATCTGGCGTTATCATTAACCATTATCCAACTGCATAAATGGATTAAGCCACACTCATTGATATTTTAACCAATCAAATTACTTGATTTAGTGTATTCATCCAAATTCGCAGACTGAATGACAAACAGTGTAGTTCCTGCTCAGATGTGCCATCTGATCTGGATCTACACTGTTTGAAAAGGTAGGGTTGCCATGGACACCGAGATAACGGTTAAATAGCTTCAACTACTCTCAGACTGTCTAGCACAAATTATAATAGTCCCAAAGAATTTCGACTCTGGTTTAGATATTTTTATCTCATAAAACAATCACAGTTGCTCAAGTTGGAACTGGCCATGACAAATCATAATAACACAAATAATAAAAGTCCCATAATTTTCGACTCTAGTTAAGATACTTTTATCCCATTAAACAATCAAAACTTTCCAAGTTGAAACTGGCCATGGCAAAAATGCATACTTTTACACAAAGTTACTCCAAAGCATGATGTGTCGCCAATTTTCATAACCTTAGATAAAGAGGATCTGACACTTTTGGTCAGAGGATCTGACACATTCGGAATGACCACAAGTGAAATATTATGTTTATATATAACCATTTTGATCGTATTCTATTGCAAAAGATTTCAACAGAAATCGGGGGATGACAAACATGACATCTAACGTTACGCACCAGAAATCTGTGTTATAAGAGTGTTGTGAAATAATTTTTATGATGTGACGTTATCCAATAAATAAAAGCTACGTTGTATGAGGAAATGGATTATGTAATTATTTTCTTAGTTACTTCATACTTTGTAAAAGAAAATGTGCTGGTCTGGAAGTAAGTGTTTTCTGAAATGCCCCATACAGTCTGAAGAACAGTGAAATTCTGCGATTAAGACCACCTAAAATTAAGACTAATTCTGCTTTAAATATCTTACTAAGAAGAGTGCAGTTTCACCGTCGGTGTGTTTTCTGCACCTGCACACAATGTCCTCTTGTCAATGTCTACCTTTGGGACTGTTCAAAAGTGGTCTAAAAGTGGTCTTAAAGACCACTTTTGAACAGTCCCAAAGGGATTCTTCATATAGGACTTTTATTATAATTATTTACATGATCATTGCTTAATGACAGCCTTTTTGCGCAATTTAATTGTTGCTCATGATGACATTTTGATGAACTAGGATACCTCCACGGGTGCCAGAGACTGCGGCAAGAGATGAGAATGACCATATGACGATTGGGGCCCCGCAAAACGGGTTTAACCACCTCCCTCCCCAACCCCACATAAATGTTACTGGCTTACTCAAAGTTGTACTTCGTTGTGTAGTCATTTGTTTTATGTGTGTTGCTGTTCAAATTTTATGCCACGGTCACAAATCACTATTCGAGCCCCGCCCGACTAGTTGGCGACTGTTTTTGGGTAAAATCGGGCTGGAGTCCGGCCGGCGTCCCGCCGTATGTTGAGGTATCGGTGGCGGTCGGGAGTGGCCCTGTGAAATTTTAACTCGGATCCGTTGGTCGTATAGAGCGGACCCAACCAGTTAGATAATCGGGCAGTAATCGTCCGACGCCCGACAGGTTATCAATCGGAATCCGCTCGATGAATCCTGTTTTGGCTGTCGCCGCTCGATCGCCGACCGGTTTCCTGCCGGCGTCCCACTGATTGACTCTCGACTATGTAAAGGCCCGATCTCCGATGCGTGTCAGTTTTAGCAGAATAGTAGGGATAAGAGGCATTTGGAAGAAAGGTTTTTTTCGACGTCAACAAATTGAAGATTGTTCACCCACCAACCGAGCTGATGCATTTGTTGTACAGACAGGAGAAGATGCAGTTTATATACCCCTGGACAACTGTACCATTCCCGTCGGGTGTAAACCCATCTCTCATCCGGAGACGGGCCATGCCCGGCCGGGAACTGGGCGGACATCTGCGGAACATCGACCGATGTTCGGCCGGCTAGTAACAATCGCCAGGTATACGGCCGGCGAACGGCCGTGTAACCTGCAGTGCACTAGCCGATTTCCGTCTGGCGTATATGCCGATGCTTCCCCGCAAAAATATGGCAGACACCGCCCGATACCCGGCGGATGTCCCTCCAGGCCTCGAACGGCATACTTTTTGTCAAAACCGAGCCAGACACCGGCTTCCGACCTCTTCTCGACTTGGACAGCTCGGCCGACCACCACGTCTAGAATAGCTCGACCGAGGTACGCCGAATTTGTGACACAGACATAAATGTTTACTTTTTAATACTTCTGTGTGTCCTTAAGGTTCAGTGAAGGTATCTGATGTGCCGCATGTTTGGGAAAGAGCTGCTTAGTCGGCTTGTCGCCTGTGACTTTTTGCATGTTAAGATGTGTTTGTCACTCTGTCCCTTTGATGTTTGAGATAGGCTTTTGGTTCTGATTCGAGCATTATCTTTACTCATTTAATTCTACGTCACACTTGCTTACAAGAATAATAGGTCGGGCCCATAAACCGGTTTAACCATCCCCAAACACCTGGGTTATTATTACTGGCAGTCACAAGGCAGAACCTGTGGTCCTGTTTCATTTGTTTTATGCTCGGGCCTCTTCAATGTTTAAATATTTGCATTTTATCACTTCTTATTATTTAGTTCAGTAAAGTTAACTGAATTGTCATCTTTTTAGGAAAGAGCTGCTAACTCGGCTTTTCGCGTGTAATTGTGTTGTTTGTTAAGATGTGTGCGGGTCGGTTTCAGCTCTGTGTGGAAGCATCATGCAGACCATATATTTCTTCAAGCCCCGATTGGCGGGAGCCGCCATCTGTCCTTGGGATGTAATGGAATGCTTTGTGTTCTAATTCAATCAGTTCCTGAATTATTTTTACGTATTTAATTTGTCCTGAAATAGAAATTATCAGAGTTATCTTATAAACATATACAATAGGTTTGTCGTAAAATAATTATTGTCGGAGTTACCTCATACATGTACACAAGAAATTCATCACGAAAACACGCCTATATAATTTTGACCCCATTAAACCCCACTTTTATATTGTAAAACTAGGGTTTACATGGGTAAACCTCATTTTTCTTATTTCTGCTCTTAAACATAGATTGTGGAGTCTCGTTAGAACCGCTTAAAACATAGATTGTGGCTACTTGTTAGAACCGCCTCGATGAGGCGGTTCTAATGAGTACCAACAATCTATGAGGCGGTTCTAACGAGTACCACCAATCTATGTTTTGAGCAGAAATAAGAAAAATATCACAATTTTTCATCTTAAAATTTATATTTTTTTGGGCTGAAAAATTGACAATGTATTTGTATAGGCGTGTTTTCGTAATGTCTATGCTTGTCCTGGAATAATTTCTGCAAGGGGTAACCTCACATACATACGAGAGAAATTGGTAATTCCTGAAATAATGTTAAAATGTGTTGGGAAAAATGTTAAATTGTGTTTTCATGAATAAAGAATACCATACCAAAACTTATTAGCATTTTCCTTTATATTTGTCATTGTCAGGTTGATCTCACAATTGATACTTTGCAACCGTTTTTAGTAAGAAGTCATAGAACGGTGTATCTTGGCCACATTGGCCATATTGCAGAATAATTCCGATTCTCCATCACACTGTATTTCGATCGACTTTATTGATTGAAACAAAAGTTTTATATTTCGATAAATTCCATGATTCTCACAATTATTTCACACAGCGCCGCAAACAGGTAGTAATATAACGTGACGTCAAACCACGCGTTACGTCAGTGTATATGAAACGACTCACAAACTAAGCATGAAGCCCTTCGGGTTGCCCTTCGGCCTTCATGCAGTGTGTGAGTGATTCGCCGGAGTTTACATATCGATAAAATCCACGATAAAAGCGCTGCAAGCTCTGCACTGTGCACCGGCAATACACATACATCATGCAAGTGTCATAACACTGTCAAAAAGGAATTCAAAGTGAATTTAAGGTTCTCTAAATAAAGTTGACATGAACACATGACTGGGATGACTATTTTCAATCTCCAAAGGGCCATACCTCTAAAGGAAAGTTAACCAGAATTACAGTTTTCATTTTCTGCAGCACACTACATTGTGCTCCACCTTTGTGTGAAGTTAACGGAAAACATTTCAAAACAGCTTTCTGTTTACAGAGTAGATACAGATATATCACAGAAACAGTTACTTTCATTGTTCTAGCTAATGTAGCTAAGCCATGATTTTCAATGAAATATAGAGATTTCTCAGTGAAATCGAAAACGATATTGTCACTGTTTGAAACCGTGACAGATATAAGTTTTATTTTTCGCTGTTTGAGACTACTTTTTTCCCGAAATCTAATTCTGTGGTCAGTTTTTTTTCCATTGTCAGATGATTTAAAATTTATGAACTGTATTCGAATTGACGCTAAGCCCGTTCACTCGGCACGAGGACGTTGATGACGTCATTTCACGCTGACGTCACGTATTTTGTCGCGCGACGTTAGATCTGTCCGCACCTTCTTTGGGAAAATAATCTCTCAATTATTTCCGTAGCCATTCATAGAAATGCCATCCCAGGCTATTTATCAGGTGCAAACCTTCCCAATATTATACCCAATAAATACGTTGGACACCACTAAATTGCCGACAAACGACCAGGAACAAAGTTAGTTTTCTCTGAGGGTGAGTGACACGCTAAGTGAAGCTAAATATTGCCGTTTTGAAGCCTGTCAGAAACAGAAAATTTGATTTTTTTAGTGTCAGATCAAATTTAATTTAACTCATGAACACCAAAACTGGTATTTTCACGTGTGGCTACGCCACTCGTGAAAATACTGGTTTTGGAGTTCATTCGGTGAAATAAAAATCGACTATACACTGAAAAATACAATTATCCTCTATATGTTCTTCTTGCCATCTTATGTTATTATTTTTTTACATTTTGAAAGGCTTTATGAAAATGTCTGAAACTGTTTTAAGGGCACACTGTTCAAAGGGAGGTGGCACCAATAGCAGTTGACTTAGTGTTATGGTTCTTGGGGTCCGCATAACATTTGATGGTGATTAAATTTTCATTAATGTTCAAGAAAATGTCCCAAACAGTCCTGAAGTTATAGAGCGGACACACATATATTTCAGAAATAACTTTGTTTTTCAATTTTTTAAAGGTCGTTACTCCACCAGAGTTACAGTTCTCACGTTTTGTACCTCAACTCCAAATCCTTTACATCTGTGTGAAGCTTCACCAAAATAACTGAATTGGTTTCGAACTTACAGAGTGAAGACAAGTAAACCATTGGAAGAAATGGCTATTTTCAATATTTTCCATGTTCAAAGGGCCATAACTCAAGAAGTAGATTAACCAGAGTTACGTTTCTTGTGTTCTGCATGTTGTCTCAAAATGTTTTATATTTGTGAGAGATATCATGAAAATATCTCAGTTTTCAGCGTACAGAGCGGAAATGAGCACAAGGTAGAAATGACTATGTTCAGTGTTCAAAGGACAATAACTCCAAATGTAGTCAAATCAGAATAACTGTTATGGTTTATATGTTCTGCACGTCGTCTTATGGTGCTTTACATGGGTATAAAGTTTCATGAAACTATCTCAAACGGTGTCCATCAGGAAAACATGCCTATATAATTTTGACACCCTTGAACCCCACTTTTATATAGTAAAACTGGGGTTTCCGGGGGTTTACCTTATTTTTCGTATTTCTGCTCTAAAATATAGAATGTGGGTACTCGTGAGAACCGCCTCGATAAGGCGGTTCTAACGAGTGCCCACAGTATATATTTTGAGCAGAAATAAGAAAAAATATCACAATTTTTTATCATTAAATTTTCATTTTTTCGGCGATAAAGGTGGCAATGTATTTGTATAGGCGTGTTTGCGTAATGAGTAGGAAAATCAATGTTATGTTCTGCATATTACATATCTGTATAGTTTCGTGAAAAATATCTCAGATGGTATCAGAGATACAGAGCGGACACAAAACTATGATAAAAATGGTTATGTTCCAAGGGCAATGGCTCCAAAAAAATCAGAGTTACAGTTTATACGTTCTGCACGTCGTCTCATCTGTTAAGTTTCATGAAAATATCTCAGAAGGTATTAAAGTTATGGAGTGGACACGAAACTATGAGGAGCTGAAGGACGGACGTATGGACGGACGGACACTAAAAACTTCGGAGGGTGTAACATAATACCCGCCACTTTTAGAGTGGCGGGGCGTAAAAATAAAATTCGTTCCTATATCAAACCATTTTTTCATCGCTGTAAAATCTTGCGTGTGTTGAGCGATTATTCGTTTCTGTTGTACCTCGAGTGTTGGGTTGGTTTTAATTATTTTTTTTTCTCGAAATGTGGACCCGTCGCAATGCCAAATGTAGCCCCAATTATCGGACTATCATTGGCCCGAAGTCCACGCAGTGTGGACGAAATAGTTCAACGTGAATCGCACGCTATGTACTGCATCATTCGAAAGTTCAATTATCAGACGATGCTCGTACATACATACATACGGTTATCCAGGGTTGTTTTTTGAGACGTTAAACCTCCTAGACAATGTGATCGCAACAATGGCTCATATAAGAAAAAAATATGGCAAGTGTAAATAAACCCCGGACAGACAGGGTATTGGGGCAGATCGTAGAATATTCTTGGATACAATGCATTCTTCGTGATATGATCAATCTTCGAGCCGTTTGAGATTGTCTTCTTAGCCCGGCGAATGACAGTCGATCACGTGACATTGTCGTTGTCGTAATAAACAATCAGCTTGATTTGTCGACGAAAACATTACGAAAACAAGCCTATACAAATACATTGTAAATTTTACCACCAAAAAAATGAAAATTTGCAGGTGATAAATTTCGATATTTTTCTTATTTCTGCCGAAATATAGATTGTGGTTACTCGTTAGAACCGCCTCGTCGAGGCGGTTCTAACGAGTACCCATAATCCATGGTTTGAGCAGAAATAAGAAAAATAATCTATACCCCTGCAAACCCCAGTTTTACTATATTAAAGTGGGGTTTAAGGGGGTCAAATTTATATAGGCGTGTTTTCGTGATGAAGTTCACGCCAAAATAAACAATTCCAAGGAACTGTGATTTTTGTCTGCAACAAATCACTAGGAAGAACAACGTCACACGAAAAGCCGCCTATTTATGACGTCACTCGCAGATTCTTTTAAATTGATGGTGTTACGTCATTTTCCTGCATTAAATGACGTTACAAAATAAATCAATTGCACGTGTTGCCGTGAACTGTGATGTCGCCTACTTTCCAGCACGAACATATGCCTATATAATGAACACCCCCTCGAGCCCATTTTTATATAGTAAACCGGGTTCACGGGGGTAAACCTTATTTGTCTTATTGCTACTCTAAAATATGGATTATTGGTACTCGTTAGAACCGCGGTTCAAACGTGTATCTATAATCTATATTTTGAGCAGAAATAAGAAAAATATCACAATTTTTCATCTGAAAATGTTCGTGTTTTCGATGGTAAAATTTACCATGTACAGTGAAATTCCGCTGTTAAGACCACTTTCTAGACTTCTAAAAAGTGGTCTTATTAGCGGGGTGGTCCTAATAATGGAATTTGTGAATAAAATAGTGTTGGTGAGACTGATTTATTTTTTATGCGTATTGCGCCTGGTTTATTGCTTCTTGCTAGAAGGTATCTGTCTTTAACTTTTCTGATCCTCATTTAAACTTAAAGTTGTATTTCCCTTTTTTATCAGAGGCAATGTTGCACGAAATAAAAATTACATAAATGATAGCAGTATGAAATATATTCAATTGTTCCAAAATAATCAGCTTAAATATCTGAAGAAAACATAGCTGCATATTACCAGCATTTTCAGTGATACTCGTTATACATCGTGTATTTGTAAAGCCGTATTTCGTAATGTTTAGGTGACTTGGAACGACTGCGTTCTTTGATTATTGCCTTTCTTGAGTGAAATTTTCCTTACTAGTTTGGTGGGATTTCTTCTAATAATTGCAAAGGGTCCCAGAAATTCAAAGACACAACAAAAAATTGTTAATTTTTAGTTTGTTAGAATCGAAAACGATCAGCTTTATTATGCGAATTGTTGAGTAACATATCAGTGTCGGACAAATCACGAGTGCGTGATCGAGTGTGTGCCATTAGGAGAAATAATGGCATCCAACATGGTGTCAGAAGTTACACATTTTGGGTAAAAATGATAACATCTTTGTTATTCCTGCTTTCAGCATAGATTGTGAGTGCTCGTTAGAACCGCCTCAATGAGACGGATCTAACGAGTACCCACAATCTTTGTTGTTGAGCAGAATAAGGCCGATAATGTATTCCCCCATAAACCCCACTTTTCTCTATATAAAGTGGGGTTAAGAGGGGTCTTCGTTTCACGGACTTGTTATCGTGATGCGCTCTTGATTTGATCTACTTTACAACTAACCCTTAAAAAGTGATTTATTGCTCAACTGTTCGCTGCTAGAAATGATTTTTGTTTTCTGAATAAACGTCACGTCATAGCGAATGTTGGTTAAGAAATAGATTAGCTCTAGCTGTGAATTGTTGAGTAATAAATCACAGTTTGGAGGTCAGTTGTAAAGTAGACAAATCACGAGCGCGTAGCGCGCGTGATTTGTCTACTTACAACTGACCGACAAACTGTGATTTATTACTCAACAAATTACAAACTAGAGCTTATCTATTTCGATTCTAACAGGCTGATAATCGGCATTAATGCTATTGCTTCCTTCAAAATCTCACAACTTTTCGCCATTGTTAGAAGAAATCCCGCTAAAATTATCGACTGAAACACATGCATTTATATCCTTTTCTAACGTTTTCGATGCGAGAATATGACGTTACACCGTCTAACGTTAAGGAAATTTAGGAGTGACGTCATAAATTTGCAGTTTTAATGACGTCACTCGCCACGCTCTTCCTTGCCGCGAT
This sequence comes from Lucinisca nassula, assembly GCA_963580285.1. Lineage (NCBI taxonomy): Eukaryota > Metazoa > Mollusca > Bivalvia > Lucinida > Lucinidae > Lucinisca > Lucinisca nassula. Next base: position 64,459,916 of record OY757021.1, on the reverse strand, counting down.
TTGTTGTAGAATAAAACACGGTTATTTTCCATTGCCTATATAGGCGTGGTTTGTTAGAATTAACGTTATGACTGTATAAGTCGATAAACAACATTTTTGCGAGTTAACCCAATCACGGTTGACAATTTTGCTTCCCTCTTTAATTGCACGCCGGTGGATCACGCCTCAGATTCTTTGACGGTTCCAGCGTAAAGGCTTATTGAGAATTAGAGAGATCTAATTCAAGGTAATGTTGGTTGGTGCCTGATGCTCTATCTCTGGTCGGGCCCATCGGAGTCTAACTGTTGGTTTTCATTTGCTCCAGCATTTCAGTGGTTTCTTGCTGTCGAGTCCTCACAGTTGTTTCACCTCTGTGGTTGTTTGATGATGTTGCACTGATGAGTTAGACGGCCTTCATGCGGACTGAACAAATTATTTGTCTAAATCGCGACGGAAGTCAGGGCGAGGATTGTGGCCACGTATAATCGATTTAAGCCCTCAGCCCCCCCCCCCCCCACCCCCCCCCCCAGTGGAATTCGTTTCCGCTGACCGTTCCAAGGCGGTTCTTCTGTCGCGGTTTAGTTTTGTTATTGTTTGTCTTTGGGTGTTTGTGTCGCTTATATTATTTTATTTTGGATAGCCTATTTTTGTGGGAAAGTAACTGTCCTTTTGGCTTTCCGCTATTGATGTTTCCATTAGGTCTGTTGTTTCATGTTTGTGTTTCTTTCCCTTTGGTGTCTCTGATGGGAGCTGTGGGTTGATTGTATCGTTTCCTGATCAATGCCTCCACTTCTATTTTACATCGCGCAACTGTCAACTAACCTCTGCTCTGCTTATGAATGCAAAAAAGGGAAGTTGTTACACGGACTTGCTAACCTTTCCAAATGAGAACTTTATACATGTAAGTGGCATAATTGTGCATGCCTGTTAACTCCTCCGATGATGCGGGTCTAAAGAGTACCGACAATCTACCGTAAAAATCCTACATTACGATAACACAGCCGTGCAACATAGTGTATTTTTCACATCTCCAAAATGGCTACATTTCTGATCGAAATCTTTGATATTTTGCTTATAAACTCTGCAAACATAGGTTGTGGGTGCTCGTTAGAACCGCCTCACTGAGGCGGTTCTAACGAGTACCCACAAACTATGTCTTGGAGCAAAAATAAGAAAAATAATGTATACCCCCGTAAACCCCAGTTTTCTCTATATTAAGGGGGTATAGGGGGGTCTTCATTGCACGGACATGTTCACGTGATGTAAAAATTCGGATACGTTGAGGACTTGCTGTAATTCTCCTAAATCCTAGCAAAGTTAGGAGTCCAAAAAGAGCAAACGGAATTGCAAACAGTGTCAATCCTGATAAGACTGCTGAAGGAGCAGTCTGATCTGGTCTGTACGGTTTGCTTAGGCCTGCCTGTCCCAATAGTTAGGATCATCATGCGCATGTTTGTGGCAGAATAAGAAAACAACATTTTTTTCTCAGATAAATGCAACATTAGGAACTATAAAGCAATGCCCTTTATCACATTGGTTAGCAGCTCGGCCCCCGCCCATTGGGGCTTGAAGAAATATATGGGCTGCAAGATGCTTCCACGCAGAGCTGAAACCGACCCGCATACGAGTACTGGTAAACCGCTTAGAGGATTTAAGTCTGTCCAGGCAAAGGGATGCGAGTCGGCCCGTCCATGCTTATAACCCCTATTGGTTTCATTGGGTGGCAGGGCTTGAGGTGTCATTACATCTCAATGTCGGGTAAAAGTCCCACACAATTGGTAGCAACGTCTCGAAAATGACCTTTACTGTGTTGACGTGGACGTTAAACCTCAAATCAAACAAACATTGGTTAGCATTACGAAAACACGACCATACAAATACATAGTAAATTTTACCGCCGAAAAAAAAAACACGAAAATTTTAATATGAAAAATTGTGATAATTTTTAAGTTTCTGCTCAAAATTTGGATTGTTGGTGCTCGTTTGAACCGCCTCGTCAAGTTGGTTCTAACGAATACCAACAATGTTTATTATACAGCAGAGATACGAAAATTTAGGTTCACCCTTGTAAACCCCAGTTTGACTATATACAAGTGGGTTTCAAGATTGTCAAATTTTATAGGCGTGTTTTCGTGATGGACTGGCCCGACTAACTGATAGTTTATTCATTGTAACATGTTTTATTATTTTTACATAAGGAATCTGCCATAAGCAAAGGCAAAGGGTTTCGTTTTTAACAGGTAAGGGAGTTAAAATGTGAAGCAAAATAGTCAAGGAGGGGTATCATCACGTGAACAAGTCCGTGAAATAAAGACCCCCCTAAGCCCCACTTTATATCGAGAAATCTGGGGTTTACGGGGATAAACATTATTTTCCTTATTTCTGCTCTAAAATATAGATTTAGGGTACCCGTTCGAGGTGAGGCGGTCCTAACGAATGCCCACAATCTATATTTTGTGCAGAAATAAGAAAAATATCACAATTTTTCATCATAAAATTTTCATTTTTTCGGCGATAAAGTTTACAATGCATTTGTATTGGCATGTTTTCGCAATGAGACCCCCTAAACACTACTTTATATAGAGAAATCTGGGGTTTACGGGGGAAAAATATTTTCCTTATTTCTGCTCGAAGACATAGGTTGAGTACAAATAAGGAAAAACATCAGAAATTTACATCAGAAAAATTGCCATTTTTGAGTTTGAAAAATGTACTATATTTCACGGATGTGTTATCATAATGTGTTTTGTTAATTTACACCCTCGGGAAGCCCCACTTGATAAAAGTGGAGCTTACAGGGGTTTCAAGCATTATTATTCTTCCTAAAAAGTGTTGATTGATTGTACTCGTTAGAACCGAATAAATGAGGCGGTTCTAACGAGCCCCACAATGTATGTGCCGGCCTCGGTAGCTCAGTCGGATGCGCGTCTCCCTGATGATCAGGAGGACGTGGGTTTGATACCTGTAACATTATTTCGCGGAGACTGACCATGAAATCTTTTCTACAGTCATTCGCTCCGTTCCGTTGATTCAAAAAGGGCAGTTTATGGCGAAAGAATGTGCACTGTACTTGTTAACCGCTTACATATAAGCCTGCCCAGGAAAAGCTGACCGGCACAAAAATGACATAAATAGTGTTGACTTGGTCCAAACAAACAAAACCCCAATTTATGTATGGATTTGTAAATCAATTTATTAGTTCTAGAGATAAGAAAGACGCTATTTAAGCATACGGCTCTATTATATAATAAATAATAAATAAATAAATAATTCTATAATAAATGGTGTGAACACGAAAGGACTGGTATCAAAACTGTCAACAAGTCCTCAACAGGCGGAGCCACTGTTCAACGTTTGATCGACCAATTAGATGTGTATGATTTGAAGTCTTTTTCAACTGTTATTCTTTACGTAGGTGGAAATGATTTATCAAATGGCGCTGATCCTAGAAGAATAGAAGAAAACTACGATGAACTTTTGAGTTTGATAAAATGTCGCAATGTTGAATGTCGAGTACTAGTTTGCTCTGTGGCACCGAGAGGAGATGTTGATGTTTGTGTTATCAACCGCTGCTTAGCTAAGCTCGTCGCTCATTGGAGAAATCAAAAAGTAGAACTGGTTCAGGACAGCTATGATCTTTTCTTCAGAGAGGACCAGTTGTCATCTAGATACTACAGGGATGACGGTATTCATTTATCGGATTCTGGCATAAAACGGCTCCTAGACGCAATCAACAGGAAACTGCAAATAATTACAGATTTCCGCGAATGCGTATACAGCAGACGGAGATCGCAAAACCCGGGAAATTTCAGCGTGCCAGCCGGATATCAAGGAAAGACAGCCAGAAATGGTTTTAGGGGAAATCAAGGAAATGGGTTTCGGGGGCATCAATATGGACATTCGGTCGGACGTTTCGGCGGTAACCGAGGCCGTTATGAGTGCAATCTTGTTGGACACAAGTTTTCTGATTGTTGGTACACAGCACATAAATAGGGACTCGGCATTAGTGCCATCAATTTTCAAATGCCTGTAATTGTTCAAAATAATGGTACAGTGAATGAAAATTATTTTAGTATTTTAAATTCTGTTTGTAGTGACTGTCATTCTTTATTTTTCGACTGTCAGTGTTCAAAGTATGGTAAAAAAAGCATTTAATCTGCATATGTTGTAGGAAATTTTGGGATGTTATCTAAGTGTTCTGCAAATGACACAGCATGCACATGCAGCTCAGTTCATTCAAAACAGCTTGATTCATCTATAGATATAGAGAGGCAATACGAATCATCTTTAGATACAGAGAGACAATCAGAAAACCATAAAAATGAGTCTGTTTTGAATTTAAATCTAAAAAATCAGGGTATGAATATAGGGTTTCTTAATGCTCAGGGATTATGTTCGAGGGATATGACAAAATTTTCTGAAATTGAATTGATGTTGACTGCAGAGAGAAAGGAGAATATACATATATTTGGTTTGTGCGAAACCAAGCTTAAGAGCCATAAACCGACAAATTGTTTTCGTATTAATGGTTTTCAGTCACCTTATCGAAAAGATAATAATAACAACGATGGTGGAGGCATACTTGTCTATGTTAAAGATCATATAATGTCGAAGCGAAGGGATGACCTTGAGACCAATGATATTGCATGCATATGGCTTGAAATTGCGCCGAATAAGGGTATACCATTTCTGTGTGGTACACTATATAGAAATCCAAATGAATTAATTGAATGGAATGATCGTTTTGAAATGTTTATTGAAACAGTATTAATGGAGGGAAAAGAGGTTGTTTCACTGGGAGATTTTAATAAAAAACCTATTAAATGTTGATGTAAATAGAGATTGGGTAGTTCTCATTGAATCATTAGGATTAAGTCAAGTAGTTATGCAACCTACAAGAGTAACAACACTTTCAAGTACCCTTGTAGATCAAATTTATACAAAAAATGAAGATAAAATATCATATGTATGCGTTTCTGAATTAGGTATTAGTGATCATTACGCTATCTTTCGTAATAGGAATGTAAGTTCAAGTAGCAAAAAGGACTCTCATAACTATATAACTTACAGATCATTCAAACATTTTAACGAAAATGAGTTTTTTACAGATGTATTGTCAATTAATTGGGATAACTTGCGATATTTTCATGAAGTTGATGAAAGTCTTGATAATTGGTATTCACTTTTCATGAATATTGTAAACAAGCAGGCACCACTGAAAACTCAAAGGGTAAAGTATAAAACTCAACCAGACTTGATAACTTCCGAAATATTGGATGCAATGAAAGAAAGAGATAATCATAAAAAGCGTGGAAATATGGAAGAACATTAAACTCTACGAAACAGAATATCGACCTTAATCAAATTAGCTAAAAAATCCACATATGAACAAAAAATCGAATCAGGGAAAGATGATCCAAAATCGATTTGAATTTTTTTTAAAGAATTTGGAGCCTCCAGTAAACATAGCAATCATAGAAGTAATGGTATTTTGGGAGTGCGAATCGATGTCGAGACAGTCTCAGATGACACAGAATTAGTGGAGCATTTCAACAAGTATTTCATTAATATTGCTTCAGATCTTAAAGAGCCATTGCTGCCAAATGATTTAAGGAAACTCAGGGAGTATATTGATTATAAGGTTCCGCAAAACGCATTTTTTTAGTTTAACCGATATAGATGAAAATTTGGATTATAGATTTTTATCTTCGCTTGATATATCTAAAGTAACAGGCTTAGATGGAATTGGACCCAAACTATTAAAACTTTCTACGGTGTTATTTCGAAAAGCATTACTTATAGCCCAAAAATGTTTACACAATAACAGTTTTCCCACTTTATGGAAACAAGCAAAGGAACCCCGCTCCACAAGGGTGGCGCAAAAGATGAACTGAACAATTACCGTCCAATATCTATCTTGCCAACATTATCAAAACTTCTAGAAAAATTATACAGAAGAATCTTATGTCATATTTAAACAATTTTAACCTTATACATCAAACACAAAGTGGTTTTCGATCTGGACATTCTACCGAAAGTGCATTAACACTCATGACAGAAAACTGGCTCAAGGCTATAAACCAAGGCAAACTTGTAGGTTCTGTCATGGTAGATTTCAGAAAAGCTTTCGACCTAGTGGATCATGACTTACTTTTAGAGAAACTTAAATGCTATAAATGTAGCAATAATTTTGTTTCATTAATGCAATCTTTTCTGAGTGATAGAACACAGGTAGTTTCTGTAAATAATAAAATATCAGAACGTGATTACGTCAAATGCGGAGTTCCACAAGGATCCATATTGGGCCCGTTACTATTTCTTATTTTTATAAATGATCTGCCATTGCATCTTTCCAATCAAATTTGCTCTACAGACCTTTATGCTGACGATACTACTATTTATGACGCACAGGCGGATATTAATGAACTCAGGCTGAACTTGCAAAACTGTCTTATAACATTACATGACTGGTGTCAACAAAATGGTATGTTACTTAACACTGCAAAAACAAATGTAATTATAGGTTATTGACCTTATATTGTGAGATATTCGGCACGAGTTCATATGGCGAAGGACGCACGAGCTTGCGAGTGCGTCTTCGCCATATGAACGAGTGTCGGATATTTCACAATATAAAGTCAATAACCTTTTTATTATATACCCAAAATTTCAAATGTCGGCTAGAATTCAGGATTGCCTGGTATGAATTTCTGAACGTAAAATCAGATTATGCATCTCTAAGTGGTTTGAAATGGAAAATTATGAAGGTCGTTAAGTGTCTCCCTACACGTTGAAAAACCACGCCCAACGGCACCAAAGTGAAGACGACGTTAACGTTGGTTGATGTGACGTCATTAAAAACATTGACGCTTACAAACACAGGACGCCATTTTTTCCGAAGCGTCGGTTATGTTTCTTTCAAAATACTCCAGATTTCTTAGAAGAAAGTGTTGAAAATCTAAACAGATTGCAGGTAGGTCATATTTGACAGCATAAAATGCGCTTTATACACTTTGTCAGCACCTATTTTCGTTTTGTTTTACGTCCTTTCAGTCGATACGCACGACAAGATGGCTGCCGATTTTTAGTATCGAAATGGACAAATTTGAAAGTAGTTCTATTGTGAACGTGACTGCTTATCTACGGGCAATATGAACTTGACTACGGGCAATATTATACAACTATTTCATACCTTTTTGGGCGACAGTCAAAACTCGTATCCAACTTTGGGCGACCGCCGTATCCGATTTACCTGTAATAATGTTGGCGGCGAAATGTAAAGAAATATATAACGACACTTTAGTTTTTATTTCATAAAATAAATTTGTAAATAATTACAAAATTTTTGCTGGAAAATTTCGAAACTTCATTTATTCACGAATATGCTGATATTATTTTCATATTTTTTGGACAAAAATTTGCTATACCTTTTGTTGATTGTTTTAGGTGCCTATCGAAATGATTAAAATATATAGTAAAATGTCTATTTCTTTCCTAGGGTTTATTAACAAAACTTAAAAAAAAGAGGTTTAAATACAATGTTTGGAAAAAGTTGCTGGAAAAAAAACGTAGTGGTGATAATAATGAACGATTTAGTTTTTGTTTCAATTAAATAGAATGAAAATTACTATGTCCTTTTGGCATTTTGTTAGCAGTGGTATTTTTTTTTTCTTCTAAAATTCTGATTCGGAAATTATCGGAAGACAGCGGAAAATATCGAGTTATAATTCGGGACCAGGTCTTAACACTTTTTGTACCGGAAACCCCTCAAGAGGTGATTGGCAAACAGTGCAGGCCCATATCAGAACGCGGCGTCTGCTCAGGGTCTACAATGTTTGCAAAATGTTCAGCCAGTTTTCAAATAAATCCGTGAAGAAAACACAACTTGACGCCCCTAAATATTTAAATGAACTCCTGCTGCATGTATAAAAGAAGGGAGATTCCATTTGGTACAAAAAGGGTTAATAGCGACAATTATCTTTTCTTTAATTTAATTATGATTGCAGTTTGTTTGGTAATTATGATGTCTCCTTTGTGTCTTGTAGAACTGGGGTTAAAGTCGTTCACAGTACAGTAAAATCCTATATTAAGACCACCTTTTGAACTGTTCAAAAGTGATCTTTAAGAACATTTTTGAACAGTCTCAAAGGTGGACCCTGACCAGAGGATAATTAGTGCAGAAAACACGAAGAAAGATAAAGTACAACCTTCAAAAGTGCAGCCTTCAAAATAAGTTTTTTTAAAGCAGATTTAGCAATAGTTTTTCTTATTTCTGCTCCAAGTCATACATGTTGGGTACTCGTTACTTGCCGAGGCTGTTCTAATGAGTTCCCATAATCTATGTTTTTTGAAAATATCAGACTTTTTGTTTATCTCAGTGCAGATATTTACGTATATATAAATAGGCGTGTCTTCGTAATGTAGGGCATAAACAGGTTTTCTTTCGCATGACATTATATAATGTTTGCATATAATTGGTGGACCAGTGAAGGCCCATATCAGATGCGGCATAAGCTCTGGGTCTGGACTGTTCACGTTTATCGTCAAAAGGGTCGTCAGTATAATATGGGTTATTGTTATACAGAACCATTGATCTAGATCTGGTCTGAACTGTAATAATGATATATGAGCCTGCGCATGACAAACCTGTAAAAAGACCATTGCAACCAGCAAACCTGAGATGTGCACAGTCTGGTCAAAGTATTTGCTGCCTTTGCAAAACGGGAAGACTGGCCAGACTGAATGTAAATGCAGATTGATCTGTGTCTTCGCTGGTTGTACTAATCTTATTGTAGGTTTTGACATGCACAGGCTCATATGTTTTGTGAAAGAACTCCTTTAACCCTTAAGATGCCAAGAAAAACTGCATCTGAAAATGTTGTCATTTTATGTCGTCTGCTTCATACTTGCTAACATTCGCAAACATTTGGCACGCATGCAAACAGTGTAGATCCCGATCCGACTGCTCCTCAGGTAGCAGTCTGCACGTTTTGCAATAAACCAGCTGACAACAAAGACAACGAGAACTGTTGTAACTGGCATCTTAAGGTTTAAGTATTTTATGATTTTTATAATTCAGCCAAACTGTTTATTGCTATATCCAGGACAAGCAATAATTGCCCCTAGGGGATAGGTAAATAACCCTTTCACCTCCGACTTTCTGAAGTACATTCTTTCGCCTTCTTATTAGGAATTGATAATTGTTAATAACGTTTCGAATATATTTCTCTGAGTATAATACGCCTACTGGCAAACCGTGTTGACCCTGATGAGACGGTGCATTTTGAGCCTCATCTGGATCTACACTGTTTGCATAGGTATATGAACCGGTCTACAAGGTTGGAATGTTTCAGCCATAAACTTCTGGGATCAGCAGCGTAAAGGCTCGCTCAACACTATTTTGGTCATATTGAACCTGTTACTTTATCTATCCATACTATGAGTAATGGTATCCATAACACGTTTAGTAAAAAGCACTTCTAGTGAATAGCCACAACATCTTTATAAAAATGGGTCTTCACTGTGTGTTCACTGTTTGTGAAAATTTTAAGACAATATTCAAATGCACAAGAACATAAGGCAATGTAAAATAAATGTTTTGAGTAATAGTGTCTGGTCAAGCAACTGGTCACCTAGATGATCGCGTCTCCCAAACGCATGTACACACTTATGGTTATGGAATAATAGATAAACTGAATAGGGACCTTAGGCACTTAGTTAACCGGATTAATTTGGCACGAGTGTTGAATTATAATAAAGATTTTTTTTTTTTTTTTTTCGTTCTTCTTTTCGCATTCTCTCCTATCAATTTAGAAAAGGCTTGCTCAGCTACATCTAAATAACGAAAATGGGGGTTAGAGTCACTTTGATAAAAAAAAACAACAACACGATAATGAGGAAACAATACCGGCAAAGATCAGCCTGTGCATCCGCATAGTCGGATCAGAGATTTTGTTGCTTGCGTTTAATGGATCAGATTTGCGTTTGATACAATAAGTGAAAAAAAAAACTTGCACAACCACGCAGCCTCAGTGCCAATTGCTTGTGCTACTTGTGTTCATAATGTTTCTATTTTTGCTGCATATCATACATTGTATACAAACTATAATGCCCATATCATCCTGCGCAGCCCCACAGTCTGATCGAAGCTTTTAGGTGCATACTTTGCGACTTCTATCCATGCACTTTGTCTCAATGTCAAATCACATACTCGTAAATAGTCAGTTTCTTTTTTGCCACAGCGCCATTTGTTACAGTCTAAATAAAATACTGCAAAGTTCCGCCCACCCATTTTCATGTAATAGCATTGTACACATAAATTATAATTTCCGATCGATCAATATTCTACCATCACGAAAACACGCCTGTATAATTTTGACCCCCTTGAACCCCACCTTTATATTGTTAAACTTGGGTTTACATGGGTAACCCCTATTTATCTTATTTCTGCTCCACAATACATCACGTGAACAAGTCCGTGAAATGAAGACCCACCTATACCCCACTTCATATAGAGAAAACTGGGGTTTACGGGGGTAATCATTATTTTTCTAATTTCTGCTCTAAGACTTAGGTTGTGGGTACTCGTTAGAACCGCCTCATTGAGGCGGTTCTAACGATTACCCACAACCTATGTTTTGCGCATTTATAAGAAAAATACCACGGATTTTCATCAGAGAAGTAGCCATTTTGGAGATGTGAAAAATGCACTAAGTTGCATGGGTGTGTTATCGAAATGATAGTTTATGGGTACTCGTTAGAACCGCCTCAAGTTCTAGCGAGCGCACACAATCTATATTTTGATTAGAAATAAGAAAAAATATCTTATTTCTACTCCCCAATATAGATTGTGGGTACTCGTTAGAACCGCATCAATTAGGCGGTTCTAACGAGTGCACATAATCTATATTTGAGCAGAAATAAGATAAAATATCACAATTATTCATCTAAAAATGTTCGATTTTTCGCAGTAAAGTCTACAATGTATTTGTATAGGCGTGTTTTCATAATGACTAATTTTGACGGGATTCTTTACAACTGCTTACTCAAGCCCCCAGCTTTTAATGATAAAGCAGCGTCCAGGTGATGCGCAAATAAACAGGTAACCTTCGTAGTTATCCTCTCATCGGTAAATTCCGCTGGTCAATAAAGCAAGGTAATTCGTGATGATTAGCAATCAGGAGAGAAAATTGGATTATGCCCCTTGATCTCAGTGGACCTTCAAAGTTCCATATGTATCAGCCCCGAGGTGCTCCACAGCACCGAGGGGGCTGATAGTTTTGACTGTCGCCCTTGGAGGTATGAAATAGTTGTTTTATTACCCAACTCGTATAAAGAGTTATTTTGATCACAATAAGCAATTACTACTTGTCAAGTTGCTAGGTGATCACGTGACCATGAGATAGTTAAAACTATCTGCACCGGGCAATAGTTCAGTGCTCCGTGTGATAGTTCTCTGAAAACCGGTTCAATCCGATTTCATGCGAAAAGGTGTTAGATAGTCGAAAATGCTTAATAACTTCTTATATAGTAGGTTGGGTAATAATGAAAAATATTGACCGGTAACTTCTGTAGAAAGTGAACGGGACATTTTCTGGGTATATAATAATGCTTATCACAACACGCCAGAAACGTTTACATATTGATGAAAGCGTATTTAAACTAACTTTTGATAATATTGAGTTACAGATAACTAACGGTGATAAAATACTTATTGATGAAAATTTACAATGGAGTACCCATTACAAGGCTGTTTGCAAGAAAGTGTCGTCCTATATCTGGTTGTTGTAAAAGATAAGTCATTTCTTAAGTTCAGAACAGAGGCTTCTTTATTATAAAGCATATATTGAGCCTCACTTTAATTACTGCAATGTCATATGGGGTAATTCATCAAACTATAATATTTCTAATATAACAAAATTACAGAAACGCGTTTTCAAATTTATCTTAGGATATGAATATGTAGACTATGAATCTGCTAAATCACGCCTAAAAGTTATGTCAATTGAGCAAAATATATTCTTGAACAAGGCAAAAATGATGTTTAAAGTTGTTAACCATTTAGCTCCGAACTATTTGTGTGAGCTTTTCCAGAAGAAACCCTTTAAATATGACGCTCAGATCTAGCTCAAGTCAAGTCTTCATTGTTCCAAAACTACATTTAGCCAAATTCAAGGAAATCATTTCGTATTCAGGGCCAATTATTTGGAATAGTATTCCATATGAGATAACAAATAGTGATACCCTGGTCTCATTCTCAGATAGATTAATTTCCTGGATGACTTACACCTAGATATTGAAACGTATGCCTTCATCGCCGTATTTCATCAACGTATAAATTTAATTCCACTTTTTTTTTCTCACACTTCTCCATACATTATTTAATTGTAAAGAAATCTCATCACATTTGTAAATACTCATTTATAGTTTGTCGATGTTATGTATTATGTTTTAACTAGAGGGCCTCGTGGAAGATTGGAAATTATACCAAACGAGCCACCCTCTTTAAATAAAGAAATTACTTACTTACTTACTTACTTACTTACTTACTTACTTACTTACTTACTAACAGTGATGCAAAGAAATGTACCTTACCTTTTCATTCGACGTCATTTTCTTTATCCCGCTGAACCCGATAACCGCTACCTTTGCAAAGAGTGTAGATTCAGATCAGAGAAGTCATTTGATCAGAATCTACACTTTTTGTTAGGGTTAGGGCTAGGGTTACATTTTATTAAATAATTTGATTGGTAGATAGTAAGGAATTGGTGTGGCTAAATAAATTTATTCAGTAGGATTAGGGTAAACGTTCCTTACGATGCGGTTCGCTTTAGGTTCTATAGGGGACACCGGAATGATCATAATAGAACTTCGTTTGTATTTTCAGTTGATCTTGCAGAATTTCCCAGTAAGTTAGTAAGGGGGGAGAGAGAGAGAGAGAGAGAGAGAGAGAGAGAGAGAGAGAGAGAGAGAGAGAGAGAGAGAGAGAGAGAGAGAGAGAGAGAGAGAGAGAGAGGGGAGAGAGAGAGAGGGATGGCGAGAGATGGAATTTAAATGAGATACCTAGATAAATACCCCGCTATGGAATAAGTCCATTACGATAACACACCCGTACGGTACGGCATAGTGCATTTCTCACATCTCCAAAATGGCTACTTTTCTGATGAAAATCCTTGATATTCTTCCTATAAATGCTCAAAACAAAGGTTGTGTGTCTGGGAGCAGAAATAAGAAAAATAATGAATACCCCCTAAACCCCAGTTTTCTCTATATAAAGTTGGGTTTGGGGGTCTTCATTTCACGGACTTGTTCACGTGATGCAAACGAAATTTTAGACACTGTGCAGAGCAAGTAAACTTAACCCTTATATCCTGCTGAATAAATTTATTTAGCAACATCCAATGCGACTAATTACCGATCAAATTTCTTGATTGAATGAGTTGGTTCAATTCACAAACTGCATGACAAACTGTATAGATCCTGGTCAGGTGGCTTTCTCCAACTCATGCGGAACTACACTGTTTGCAAAGTTAGGCTTTGTCGTGTTCAACAGGATAAGGTTTTGGCTTAAATAAGACAAAAAAAAATGTAATTCACACTTTGTCTTAAAGTTGCATTACAAGGGCAATGTCCATTACACGAAATGAAATGATATGATACTCGGCAAAGGCTCGCATCGTAGTATCTTACTCTACTCTATTCAGAAACTCAATATTTAGCAATCGCATATGGAAAAAACCCAACACAGTTTGAACCTGTTTAATATTCTATATGTGCATTATTATCAAGGCGTAGTCGAATGGTGATTGGACAGACATAATCACAAGGATTGGTCTTTCTCTTTGAAGAAAGGAATTTGGAATTTTAAAATTTCCAGTGATTCAAATCTCTCAGTCATGTATCCTGTACATATACATAAACCCATTGTATACCAGTGGACTCTCCCGTTACTGTATATTTGAGAAGTCCATTTGTCATTTAAGGGATTTCAGGCCTATTTTTGCGTTTTTATTATATTTTTGATTGAAGAGAGAGAAAAGCAAAAAGTGTAGGCCCTGATCAGACGGCGTCTGATCTGGGCCTGCACTGTTTGCCAAGGTACTCCTTTAGGGTTTTCCCGCATGCAATGGGTTAACTAAACTGGGCTTTATGTAAATATAAAAATTATAAAATGTGCCCTTTAAGAACAATGAATAAAGTTAAAACATTTAATATATCACGTCAGCAAGTCACGATCACGAATACCCCTGCAAGCCCCATGCAAGAAAAACAAAATAAGCTTTAAAGCTTTCCGTTCTTATCCTCTAGCTATCATTTTATGTTTATCATGTTAATGATCGAACGGGCCTCCGTGGCCTAGTGGTTAAGAGTCCTGACTCTTGATCATAAGGTCTCTCACCGCTGTCGTTCGAGCCTCGCTCAGGTCACATGTGAGACGCCAAGTTCTGCAACGGAAGGTCAGGTGGTTTTTCTCCGGGTACTCCGGTTTTCGCCCACCTCTGATTAACGATCGGCTCGATATGAGTGAAATAATCTTGAAAGGGCCGTAAAACCAAAACCAAAAAAAAAAAAAAAAAAAAAAAAAATGTTAATGATCGAGAGAAAAATAAAATAACCCCATGCAAGTCTGCATGCATCTACATGGTGTTTGCCGCATCGCAAAAAAGTGCCTAGACCGGATACGACGAAAGCCGGACAACTTGCACAGAAGATTAACTACAGTGGCATTCCTATATTGAGACCACCTTTGGGGATGGCAGAAACCCACTTTTCAGCAGTTCCAAAGGTGGTCTCCATTACGATAAAACACCTGTGCGACATAGAGCATTTTTTCACATATCCAAAATGGCTACTTTTCTTATGAAAATCCGTAATATTGTTCTTAAAAATACTGCAAACATAGGTTGTGGGTACTCGTCAGCCAAAATAATAATAAAAAAATAATGTAAACCCCGTAAACCCCAGTTTTCTCTATATAAAGTGGGTATAGGTTGGTATTCATTTCACGGACTTGTTCCCGTGATGTTAAAAGGAGAAACTAGGCGTAGAATCTCAGTACGCTTCTTAATAAGTGTTAGGCGGTCTAAATAGCGGAGTGAGTGAGTGAGTGAGTGAGTGTTTGAGTTTTACGTTCCACCAACAGATCAGGTCATACGGAGACGGGACCTCGGTTTAAAGACTTATCTGAAAGTCTGGAGTAGCACGGGATCGATCCTGTGACCCCTGGTTTAAAAAGCGAGTAGCGTAACCACTACTCCACGGAGGCTTCTATCTAAATAGCGGAATTTTACGGTGTGGCGGTTCTAACGAGTTCCCATAATCTATATTTTGAGCATAAATAAGAAAATATTACAATTTTTCATCTTAAAAGTTTAATTTTTGTCAGCGATAAAGGTTACAATGTATTAATTGGGCCCCGCCAAGCGATTTTTGTACTTATCGCCTATGCGAGCAGCGAAGGTTCAGGCGAGCCTGCGCATCCGCGCAGTCTCGCCAGAACCTTCGCTGCTCGCTCATACAAGCAGTGGCTCAAGTGGAACCTTCAGACAGAAAGCCATATCCCTGGCCCCCGGGAATGGCTGGGCATGCGCAGTTAAAATTTGTCATGACGGAATGCTCGAAGACACAAATTCGCTTGGCGGGGCTCAATTAGTATAGGTGTGTTTTCGTAATGAGTTCTTGTAGTACTCGTAAATACGTTGTTAATTCCACTTTATACCGTAAAAATCCTAACATTCGGACCACTTGGAGACTTACTGTAATTGTCCTAAATTATAGCACGTTTTTTTTTTTTCGATCAAGCCAGGAGTCCAAAACGTGTAGGCAGAATGGCAAACGATGTATACCCTGATCAAACTGCTCCGATCAGTGTCTGCACTGTTTGCTTAGGCTTGTGTGTCGCAATACTTAGGATCATTACCAACATGTAGAAAAGTGGGATTCACAGGGCTAAATATTATTATTCCTTTTTTTAGCTCGCCTTACGAAAGTAAGGGGAGCTATTGCCATACCCCTGGGCGTCCGTCGTCGGCGTGGGCGTCGGCGTCGACTTCCGCATTTGGTTAATGTTTACATGCAAGCTCTTATATGTGATGTTTTACAAGTTTATTTTGAATATATAATTTAACAATTGGTTAAAAACAATATTTAACATTATCATTGTACTTCATTGTTCAAAGTATCAGGACTTTATGGAACGTGGAAAGGTGCTCACTACCAGGTTGTTATGCCAGGGGTATCAAAAATCCAAACTTGTAAACACTAAAGAAGTTTTATGGGAGGCACCATGATCTTGTGGATCCTTACAATGTGGCCATTTCCGGAATTATTTCTGATATGTTTGCCAATGGAAAGCCATAGGAAGACTTCCGAAATCTCAGACATACCCTTCCCGGCATTTACCATCTTTTCTTCGTTCGGGTCGATGGGCATGGTGGGCGAAGCTTGCTTACCAAGTAATGCTTAATATCCGCGGACGCCTGATTACACTCTTCTGGAGTCCATGTCTGTTGATCCGAACATTGATAGTTGCCATTTTGTCTATGGATTAACGATTTTGGATTAACGCTTTGGTACTACGACCTTAACTACTTTACAGGCTTTTTTTTTTTTTTTTTTTTTGGCTTAAATTGGACTTTTTGAGAAGTTAATGTTTTTTTCTGTATTACTTCCCTTAATTCCCTATGTTAAAGTTTACCTGCAAGCTGCGTGAGTTCAAATCCCGGGGGAGGAATGTTTCTTTTTTTTCTTCTTCTTCTTTTTAAAAACTTAGCGGGTCTGAGGCTCAAGGTCAATGTCACTGTGGCTATTTTTAGAAAAACATTGTCATCGCTGTAGCGCCTTCATTTATTGATGGATTTTAATATAACTTCATACAAATGTTGGGTATAATGATATCTTGAGTGACTTTGACTTTCAGGGTCCGGGGCTTAAGGTCAAGTTTACTACTTTCAGGGTCACGGGGTCAAGGTGACTGTGGTTATTTTTAGAAAAACATTGTCGTCGCTCTTGCACCTTAATTTATTGATGAATTTTAATATACCTTCACACAAATGTTGGGTATGATATCTCAAGCAAGTTCGACTTTCAGGTTCCGGGACTGAAGGTCAAGGTCACTGTGGCTTTTTTTTTTTTAAGAAAAAACTTTGTGATCGCTCTAGTGCCTACATTTATGGATGGATTTTAATATAACTTCACACAAATATTGGGTATGATGATATCTCGAGCGGGTTCGACTTTCAGGGTGTGGGGCTGAAGGTCAAGGTCAATGTGGCTATTTTTTATAAAAAACCTTTTCATCGCTCTTGCGCCTTTATTTACAAATGGATTTTAATATAACTTCACACAAATGTTGGATATGATGATATCTCGAGTGATTTTGACCTTCAGGTTCCGGGGCTGAAGGTCAAGGTCACTGTGGCTATTTTTAGAAAAACTTTGAGATCCCTCTAGTGCCTACATTTATGGATGGATTTTAATATAACTTCACACAAACATTGGGTATGATAATATCTCGAGCGAGTTCGACTTTCAGGGTCCAGGACTAAAGGTGATGGTCACTGTGGCCGTTTTTTAGGAAACTTTGTCATCGCTCTTGCGCCTTCATTTATTGATGGATTTTAATATAACTTGACACAAATGTTGGGTATCACGATATCTCGAGTGCCTTTGACTTTCAGGGTCAGGGCTGAAGGTCAAGGTCACTGTGGCTTTTTTTAGAAAAACTTGGTCATTGCTCTAGTATCCACATTTATAAATGGATTTAAAGATAACCTCATACAAATATTGGGTATGATGATATCACGAGTCAGTTCAACTGTCAGGGTCTGGGGCTCAAAGTCAAGGTCACTGTGGCTATTTTAGAAAACCTTTGTCATCACTCTTAAGTACCTACAATTATTGATGGATACAATGTAATTTTACACAAATGCTAGGCTAGGCTTTTTTTTAATTTGTCTTGCGCGGGGGGATTTGTATCGTCTGTGATGCCTTGTTATTACTTGGAAGTGTGTAGAATTTTTTTTTATCAAATATTGATTTTTTTTTTTTTTTTTTTTTTTTTTTTTCATTTTATTTCACAGAAGAAAGGCTTGAAAACACGTTAACAAGTCCGTGTAATGAACATCCTGCTGAACCCCACTTTAAAAAGAGAAATTTTGGGTTAACATAATTATGGTAATGTGTACATTGATTTCCTTATTGTATGCTTCAAGACATAGGTTTGGGGTACTCGCAATCATTTCGATAACATGCCCGCGCGACATAGTGGATTTTTTCACATCTCCAAAATGGGTATTTTTCGGGTGATAATCCGTGATATTTTTCTTATTTATAGCAAACACACGAAGTGTTTGCTTTACTGTAGAGAGGCTGGAACAACATACTTAGGCACCCAAATCTCGCCTGGAATCTCGTTCAATTTCTCGCGATAATCCGCCATCTTTACAGAGTTCATGAGAATTGTATTCCTATCCAAAAAATGCTTCTCAAAACCAAAAGGAGTTAAGACCTATTACAACTGAGACACAAAATGCGTCGAAATAATTTTAAAAAGCTCTTTTCAAGACCGATGCATCAAACGCTGAAGTTTGGTCGCGGGAAAGCTTCGAAACTACGTCACGCGTTTAAATTAACTGAAACGTACCGCACTGAGCCGCAAAGGTTAGACGGTAAAACCCAGCACCGCGACTGGGCCAACGAGTAACCGGAACATATGCCGAAGCATTTACCGGAACTTCGCTGTGGGATGGAAAGCGCTTCTCGTCTGGCCATGCAATTACAACTTTTCGCAAACTATCACTCAGGGGTATAAAATAAAGCCATGGGAATTTATCTGGCTACCTGTGGATTTCTTCCTTCCCAAGATTTTACAAAATGATGATAAGCCCCAAATCTATAGTATAACGCTAGTGCTTCAGGGTACTTTAAAGTTTCCACGCTGCAAATTAACTGAGTCACCAACTCAATATATGAAGATAGATAGATAGATAGATAGATAGATAGATAGATAGATAGATAGATAGATAGATAGATAGATAGATAGATAGATAGATAGATAGATAGATAGGGGTGTAAATGAGTGTGTTTGCTCAAAAGGCAGTGCCTTTATTTCATATTACTGCAAACATAGGTTGCGGGTGCTAGTTAGAACCGCCTTATTGCGGCGGTTCTAACGAGTACCCACAACCTATATCTTGGAGCAGAAATAAGAAAAATAATGTTTACCCCCATAAACCACAGTTTTCTCCATATAAAGTGGGATTTAGAGGGGGTGTTCTTTTCACGGACTTGTTCACGTGATGATAACCGCCTCCTCATTGAGGCGGTTCTCTGACGAGCACCCACAAGACATAGAGCTCGTCCGTGGAATGAGCGTCCTCCTGAACCCGTTCTAACGGGCGGTTCTAACGAGCACGAACAACCTATGTTTGGAGGAGGTTCTAACGAGCACCCACAACCTATGTTTGGTATATACATTAGAAAAATACCACACAATTTCGTCAGAAAAATTAGCCATTCGGGAAATATGAAAAAGTGCACTAAAGTAGTCGTAATGCTTATACATGTAAACAAACGAAATCCAGGAGTCTTCGATCACACTGCCTAAGCCCTGAAGCGTATGTACATGGGCCGAACCGTTTTCGAAGATACGTGTAGGGACTAAGAGATTCAATAGAAACATAAGCTACACTGTGGTGAAGTTCTTGAAGACATTATGGTGAGGTCTGCCTATATTTTCAGAGAGTTATGTCCCCCTTGATTACAGAAACTGCCTATTAGCCCCTACAGTTTTGTTCGGATCTTCCTGAAACTCACAAGTAAGTCAGCGTTGAACTTTGAAAGCTCGCAAGAGTTCGAAAACTAGCAATGTCGGTCCCCTAATTTGCTGAAAATGTTTTTTTCTACCTTGTCATCAACGTAGCCCCTTCAATTTTAATCGAATCTTCTTGAAACTTACAAACAAGTAAGTCAGCGATTAAAGCTCGAATGAGTTCGAAAACTGACGAGGTTGGCCTATTTATCGTAGAATTACGTCCCGTTACTGTTGAAAATGCCAGTTTTGACCTTGTTATAGCCCTTTCAGTTTACATCGGATCTTTTTGAAACTTACATGAAAGTTAGTATGGGATAAAACCTTGGCTGAGTTCAAAAATTGGTGAGGTCGGCCTATATTTCAGAGAGCTAAGTCCCCTTGATTTCAGAAAATGCCTATTTTTGACCTTGTCATCACCGTAGCTCCTTCAGTTTTTATCGGATCTTCTTAAAACTTACATGTAAGTAAGTGGGGGATAAAAACTGGGACGATTTCGAAAACTGACGAGGTCAGCCTGTTTATCATAGAGTTACGTCCCTTTGATTGCAGTAAATGCCTCTTTTTGACCGTACCTCCTTCAGTTTCATCGGATCTTCTTGAAACGCATATGTAAGTAAGTCAGGAATAAAAGCTCAGACGAGTTCGAAAATTAATTACGGAGTTATGTCCCCTGCTTGTCTGCTTATTTCCGACCTTGTCATCACCGCTGCCCCTTCAGTTATGATCGGATCTTCTTGAAACTTACAAACTAGTAAGTCATGGATATAAGTTTGGATGAGTTCGAAAACTTGGGAGGTTGGCCTATCTATAGTAGAGTTACATCCCTTTGATTGCAGCAATTGCTGATTTTTGACCTTGTCATCACCATTGCCTATTTGTCGGGTTTGTCGCGGTTTATTTTTATTTATGGTTTGTCTTTGAGTGCTTATATTGTTTTGGATAGCCAATTGGCCATTTTGTGGGAAAGTAACTGTCCTTTTGGTTTTCCGCTATTCATGTTTCCATAAGGGTCTAGTCGTTGCATGTTTGTGCTTCTTTCCCTTTGGCGTCTCTGATGGGAGCTGTGGGTTGATTGTATCGATTCCTGATCATTGCCTTCACTTCTATTTTATTTCGATATCATGTAGACCCATATATAGAGGTTATTTACTTTTTTGAGATGAATACCAAAAATATTTCATCGAGTGTGATGAAAATATCTAGTTTTCACGAATGCGAAGACGAGTGAAAAATTTGGATATTTTCAACGCACGAGATGAAATATTTTTGATATTTATCGAAAAAAAAAGTAAATTTTCTTTTTATTTTATAATATTTTAGGACACTTTCTGTAAACTGATAAAGCGGATCTTACGTCACAATTTTTGACTTGGCTATGACGTAAAAACTGTCAGTTTAAAAAAAATAAACAGGTCGCCATTTTGAATACAGCATTTTTACAGTACAAAGAGTGCTTTTCAAGGTATTTTGCAGAATTATTTTATTGATAACATATATGAATTTTGGCGAGAAAAGTAGTCCGGTCTGCTACTGTGAAATAACACGGTCATGTTATTTTTTACACTGTGAGAATATCACTTTTATTTGTTTCAGATATGCATTGATTTCACTGCTGTGTATAAAATAAAATAATATACCTGTAATCCATAGGGGAAGGATTTTAATGTCAACGCATGTAACAAAAATCTATGATGAAATATTGGTTTAGCTGATTAATCCGTTTGAATTTCCAAGTCTGCATATGAGATGGATATTTGATTATTCCTCCTACCATTAGGATAAAACTAAATTTTATCATTTTATGTCCCTTTTGTTTCATAACGAAAACACGCCTATATAATTTTGATCCCCTCGAACCCCACTTTTATATAGTAAAACTGGGGTTTGCAGGGGTAAACCTTATTTTTCTTATGTCTGCTCTAAAATATAGATTGTGGCTACTCGTTAGAACCGCCTCAATGAGGGGGTTCTAACGAGTACCCACAATCTATATTTTGAGCAGAAATAAGAAAAATATCACAATTTTTCATCTTAAAATTTTCATTTTTTTTGGGCGATAAAGGTTACAATTTATTTGTATAGGCGTGTTTTCGTAATGTCTTACGTAACGTAGCGGCCTTCTGTGAACGTTTTTGTTTATTGCTTAATATTTACATTTCCAGTGTAAAGTCTAAAGTAAACCTATAGAAAACAGTTGCGTCCATACTTCCATAGACGCATCGAATCACGTGATTTTCAGTGACGTTGTGACGTCATTCTAAACCATTGTTCTCTACGGGCGTTTGTGTCGTCAACGCTGCTCCGCTCATTGTAGAAAAACAGCGTGTAAATGTTTTTCAGCTTTAAAAGTTTGCCCTAAAAGCATTTTTTCGCCCAGTGATGAGGGCCAAATAATGTAATTATAAAAAATAAACTTAATTGTTCTGCTTTTCATGAAATTATGAACGACAGTGGGCCGCTAACAAAGTTTACTTTGCACGCGACCCACTGCGTTCATACGTCCATGAACTGCAGAAAAATAAATTTCATTTCTTACTTAATTCTGATTCTCTATCATTATGTATATTGCGAGCGATTTGACTGATTGGGAGTGAGTGTTTGAGGTTTACGTCTCACCAACAGCTAAGGTCATGTGGAGACGGGTCCTATGTTTAAAGACTCTTTCGTAAGTCTGGAGAAGCCCGGGATTGGTCCTGCATCCCCTGGTTTACAAGGCGAGCAGCATAACCACTACACCACAGAGGCTTCTATTTGACTCTTTGGGAAAAATACACTTCGATAAATTCCAAGATAAAAAATTTCAGATCTATTTAAAACAGCGACTGGTAGTTAAGTAATGTGTCGCCAAATAGCACATTTAGAACCCGCCACTGTTTATTAAACGACGTCAACAGCGTTAAATGAGCCCCGCCAAGTGAATTTGTGTCTTCGAGCATTCCGTCATGACAAATTTTAACTGCGCATGCCCAGCCATTCAGAGGGGCCAGGGATACGGCTTTCTGTCTGAAGGTTCCTCTTGATTCACTGCTTGTATGAGCGAGCAGCGAAGGTTCAGACGAGACTGCGCGGATGCGCAGGCTCGCCTGAACCTTCGCTGCTCGCATAGGCGATAAGTACCAAAATAGCTTGGCGGGGCCCAAATAAAAAGAGGGGGGACTATTGAAAACGTAAGAAGACAAATAAACTGAATTTAAAGACGATTTTTTTCGCTTGTTTTTTTTTTTTTTTTTTTTTTTTTTTTCTTCAAAGAAGGCAGTTTTTCAATGAATAATAATTCAGCCGTGGCCGTTGGTAACTTAATTCCTACTAATTTTGGTACACTTTCGAAAGAATTCCGAAAATTTACCACTTTGGAGGCATTTTAAACATTTCGATGACAAAGTTGAAATTAAAAGGAATAAAATATCATTTTTGTGGATTTTATATAACATTTTTTTCCAGTTTTTATAGTCATAGATACGGAACCCGGGAAGGGACATGATTTTTTTTTATTTTATAAGTTGTGCGAACAAGATAATATCTTGTGCGGACAAGATATTATCTTGTGCGGACAAGATATTATCTTGTCCGCACAAGATAATATCTTGTCCGCATAACATAATATCTTGTCCGAACAAGATATTATCTTGTGCAGACAACATATTATCATGTGCAGACAAGATATTATCTTGTCCGCACAAGATATTAAGTTGTGCGAACAAGATATTATCTTGTCCGCACAAGATAATATCTTGTCTGCACAACATAGATCTTGTGCGCACAAGATATTATCTTGTCCGCACAAGATATTATCTTGTCCGCACAAGATAATATCTTGTCCTTACAAGATAATATCTTGTCCGCACAACTTCCCAAGATCTATGTTGTGCAAACAAGATAATATGTTGTGCGAACAAGATAATATCTTGTGCGGACAAGATATTATGTTGTGCGAACAAGATCATATCTTGTCCGCACAAGATAATATCTTGTCCGCACGAGATAATATCATGTCCGCTCAAGATATTATCTTGTTCGCACAACATAATAAAAATAAAAAATCATGTCCCTTCTCGGGTTCCGTACATAGAGGACCATCTGTAATGATAAGTAATTGGATTGCTAAATTTCTTACATGCTTTTCAATGAATGATAGAGATTTATCAGTGAAATATAAATCGATATTTTCACTGTTTCAAACAGTGAAAATACGATTTTTTATTTTTCACTGTTTCGGACTACTTTTTTCTTCAAATCTAACTCTAATTTCAATTTTATCTTTGTCAGATAACTGAACAATACTGAAATGTGTTCTAATTGACGCATAGCCCGTTCATGTGTGACGGGGACTTTACTGACGTCATTTATGACGCTGACGTCACGTCTTTTGTCGCGCGACGTTAGACTTGCCAGCAACTTCTTTGGAAAACTACTCTCTCAATTATTTCATTAATCATTCATAATAATACCATCCCAGGCCATTTCTCAAGTGCAAACTTTTAGTTTACACCCAATAGTATACCCACTAAACACGATGGACACCACTAAATTGACGCGAAACCAACAGGAACAAAGATAGTTTTCTCCGAATGTGAGCGACACCATTAAAGACGCTAAATATTGCCTTTTGAAGCATGTAAGAAACAGAAAATTTGATTTTTTCAGTGCAAGATCAAATTTTATTTCACTCATGAACACCAAAACTGCTATTTTCACTCGTGGCTACGCCACTCGTGAAAATAACAGTTTTGGTGTTCATTCGATGAAATAAAATTCGATCTTACACTGAAAAAATCAAATATCCTCTATATGATATCCTTTAAAAATAAAGTCGTTTATTATTATTATTATTATTATTATTATTATTATTATTATTATTATTTAAGAATGCCATCAGACTTATAGCTTTAATTAATTACGTGACAGGACGTCATTAATGAAATCTATAATTCTGATAGCTTTCATTATGACGCCATTTATGAAAGCTATAATTCTGATGGCATCAGTGACGTCATTTGTGAAAGTTATCAATCTGATGTCATTCTTAACGTTGCGCATGAGCTTACACACCACATGGGTAAGATAGAGTTTTCTTTCATCTCTAAAATCCTTTACATGGGTAGAAAAATGTTTATTTTGTCATATGGCTAACTGAGGTAGGTTAAATGGTATACAGTAAAATTCCTATATTAAGACCACATTTTGAACTCTTTAAATTTTAAAAGTGGTCTTAAAGTCCATAAAGTGGTCTCTCACAACAAGACAATGGATGTAGAAAACAAAAAGAAAGAAAAACTGGAACCTTTAAAACATCTGTTTAAAAGGACAAAAAGTCTAAAAATATTGAAATTTTACTATATACCCACAGCCTATGTTTGAAATATAAATACGAAAAATATAACATTTTTTTCATCAGAAAAGTAGCCATTTCGGAGATACGAATGTACTATGTCAAACAAGTGTGTTATCGTTATATCAAGCCACTGAAGAAGAGAAGTTAAAACAGACATGAATATACACACGCACGCATATGCGAACACAAGACGTATATTTACATGTACAAACAAAAACAATTAAGAAACTGCAACGGAACAGCCATCTTTGCAGTTAGCAAACACGCCTATACAAATACATTGTAAATTTTACCGCCGGAAAAAACTCATAAATTTTAAGATGAAAAAACTGTGCTATTTTTCTTTTTTTAGCAGATATAAGAAAAATAAGGTTTACTCCTGTAAGCCCCAGTTTTACTGTATAAAAGTTGGGTTCAAGGAGGTTAGAATTATAAAGGCGTATTTTCGTGATGGGAGATCATCAGAAAAGAAACTTGATGGCTCCATCTCTAAAATTTACCACCATTCAACCCTTCGTCCTGAATTATAATGCAGATTCAACTAAGAAATCGTAGATTTATCATGCCCTTTAGCTTAGTGTAGATTATATGAGCCCCGCCAAGCGAATTTGTGTCTTCGAGCATTCCATCATGGCAAATTTTAACTGCGCATGCCCAGCCATTCAGAGGGGCCAGGGATATGGCTTTCTGTCTGAAGGTTCCTCTTGATTCACTACTTGTATGAGCGAGCAGCGAAGGTTCTGGCGAGACTGCGCGGATGCGCAGGCTTGCCTGAACCTTCGCTGCTCGCATAGGCGATAAGTACCAAAATCGCTTGACGGGGCCCATATATCTATCCATTTGGTATCACGGATTCCACTGCCAAATTTGGAAAATATTTGAGGGTCACTGAAGAGGACTGATTGGCCGAAACTAGCCAGTCTGGCCCAGACTAACTTCTAAGTTCCAATTTTCAGATATGTAACGTGGTCCTTGCTTCCAGCGGATTACCCTTCTTTAGAATATTCTGCAAAATGACAACTAAGCAAGCATAAAATCTATGCTATATCCAACCTTTTTACCTAGCAGAATCCAATATTTTGAGTTTGTAAACCGAATATCCATAAAGATCGGGTTCTAACTGTCCCTGTCCTAGAAGTGATTAAATTTATGTAACATATGCCGATATTAAGTTGAAATGACGAAAATTCGGAAAATATTTTGCGAAACTTATGATACATGTACCGATCGTTTTCTGTCAAATACGAGGACTGTCCAAATATAAATGCAACTAGGCACATAAAAATGATTCCGTGATCGATTTCGATGAAAAATTTATTTTGTCCCCTCAAAGTATCCCCGTTTAACAGATATACAAACTTTCAGTCTTCTGATCCAATCATTGAATGCATTTTGGTAGTCTTTTCGAGGTATACTATGAAAGCACTGGAATATTGCAGAACCGAGGTGTTTGCGCTGTACAAATTTTCGACCAGAAAGGTATTTTTTTCAGCCGCGGGAACAAAAAAAGTCACACGGGGCAAGGTCAGGGGAATACGGGGGGTGAGGGAGTTCAACAACCTTTTCCTGCTTCAGATAGTCTTGCACAATGAACGCCTTGTGCGATGACGCATTGAAATGTAACAATCTGACATTGGCCAAACCAGTTGCGGGTCTTCGTTCTTTGAAATATTTCTTCAATTTTCGAAGAACTTTATTCTTGTAAAACTTCGTATTTACAGAGTTGCCTTTAGGCACAGCAACCTGAATAGCAGGGCCCTGATATGAAAAGAATATGGCATACATTACCTTCTTGACGCTCATGGTCCGCTTTGCAATGCATGGTCTATTGCAACACGTTGCAATACTTTGTTGGCCATATTTTGTTCTGAATCTTTCGTTTTGGCTCAAAAAAGTGAACCCATGTCTCGTCACCTTGTGACGACATTAGCGAAAGACCGTGCAGTGCAATTTGGAAACTTTTTAAGCAACTTCTTGGCGCACTGAACGCGTGTCTTTTTCTGCTCATCTGTCAACAGATGGGGAATCCATCTAGCACAGATCATTCTCATTTTCAAATCCCGTTTCAGAATTGTATGAGCTGCTCCTAATGAGATGCCAACCATACAAGATATTTGCCTAGTGGTATATCGTGCATCGGTAGCAACTATTTCTTTCACTCTAGCAATCATCTTGGCAGATGTTGCTCTTTTCGGCCGACGATCATGTGGTACATCTTCTGTTGAGCCTAGCCCACAGCTGAATTTCTTACACCAACGAATAACTGTCGGAAAAGACATTTCATAATGCCCATAAACCGAACATATTTCATTAAAAATGTCTTTACACTGTATACCAAGAATACAACGATTCTTAATATAGGACCGTAGTTCCAACCATGTTTTATATTAGTATACAAGAGTAGACAGTGTTTATCGAACGAAGTACATGGTCAAAGTGCACGGATTTTAACAGATTTGGTATCAATGTATAAGTAAAATGTTTTTCTACGCTGTGATATTTATTTCCAGGTGATTTTTGCATTAGTGCATGAGAAAACGTTCTACTTGCATTCATATTTGAACAGTCCTCGTATCTTTTATACGCATTTGAGTCATCTACCTGACCACAAGCTTTGGCATAATGGATTAATTGTGGCATATAAACCCCATAGGGCATTTCCATTTGGTTGTCACCACCCAAGAAAGGAAAATTTACAAAACAAACCCCCTTTATCGTACATTTTAGATGAATTATGACCGTTAGATATATATAGAAATATGTCTGAAACTGTGCTTCATAACCATTGGTATGAGTCTTATTTAAATTCATTTCTATTAGGATAAATATTATCAATATTTTGTTTTAAATAGAATATAGAAGGCCGCAGAAATCGACCAACAAAGTTTGCAGCCTCAATCAAATCATCATGTGAATCCTTAGGAAGGAACAACATGAAATCCTTTCTATAACAAAGAAAGAGAGAATCTCCAACAAGCGGTTTACATTTGTACCAATCTAAATACCAAATCCCATTGTCAGTATATTCCTTAATCAAATTTGATGTAAATATTAAACAATACCAGTGCTTCAGCTGAAGTGCACGACCCGCCGGATGCTTTTAGCTTTATGAGTGTTACCATACATGTATATGGGTATGGCGGCAATTTTGGTCATGTGACCTGGACCTAAAACGGTTCCCCCAATAAATGCGCCTTATGGTAAGGAGCAAAAATATATCTTATACTTTAGTACTGTATTCTGAACTGTTTGCAGGATAAAATGCATTCTTACTTTTCCAATACAAAAACATATGTGTCAAAGCTTGACCTAGGCACAAAGAATGTCAAGGTCAACCCAGGGTCACCATCTTAGCACTTTATGATGGGCCTACGTTCCAGATGCTATTTATCAAGTTTCGTGGAAATCTGCTCAGTGGTTCTGGAGAAGACTATTTTTTGAAGGGTTTTTACCATATATGGCTTGGCGGCCATTTTGGTCCTGGACCTGGACGCCATTAGTAAATTTTGATTTTACCCATCCCACAGAGGCTCCATATGAAATTTGACTTCAATCGGCCCAACGGTTTCCGAGGAGAAGCAGTTCGAAAATTTTCACATTTTTCGCCTCGGCGAGGCTATACTAAATGTAATGTAGTATTTGGCAAGTTCATTGGTTAGATCTCATTGATATCTATTAGTATGCCACAAATTATTTAAATATTCCAATCGGTTAAGTCACTATCACCAATTTTCACAAACGGGTTACGGACGGACAGACAGACAGACAGAATGACACGGTGATTTTAGGGCACTCTTAGAAAATCAACCGACTTCAGTCGGTCGCTTTCTGCGGGTCGTGCAATAAAGGAAAACGTTTCACAAACCGTTTGATATTTCCAAAACTGATAACGAGTATTGTCATCTAAAAACGCAAAAAGCATTACTGCCATAATAGCCAAGTTAACATACCCTTTCCTTCTATCATTTTTGTCGCTATAGAAAGAATTTTTGTCTTCTTTTTATTTGATGAGACAGTGTTTTTCAAAGTACAGAACAATCGTATATAGACTATCTTAAAGCATGAGAACCCCTTGTTTTCAGTTTAATCAAAACTTTGGCTGAGTTATAAGTTAATGTGCACCTTCCGTAACGCATTTCACGGTATCTAATAAATACAGTTTCAATATATATTAAACAGGGTGTTGAAAGTATGGTTTTTGTAAATATGCTTAAATTGGCCATATAACCAGCGTTACATGTTCTTTGTGAAATAGAAGTGAAGGCAATGATCAGGAATCGATACAATTAACCCACAGCTCCAATCAGAGACAACAATGGGAAAAGAAACACAAACATGAAACAACTAGACCCTAATGGAAACATCAATAGCGGATACCCAAAAGGTCAGTTATTTTCCCACAAACTGGCTATCCAAAACAAAATAATATAAGCGGTACACACACTCAAATACCAGCCATAACAAAAATAAACCGCGACAGAAGAACCGCCCTGGAACGGTCAGTGAAACGAATTCCGATGGTGTGTGTGTGTGGGGGGGGGGGGGGTTAAATCGATTTTACGTGGCCACAATCCTCGTCTTACTTCCGTCTCGATTTAGACAAATAATTTGTTCAGTCCGCTTGAAAGCATCCTAACTCATTAGTGCAACATCTCCGAGAAAACGAAATTCAAACAACAACATAGATGAAACTACCTTGAGGACTTGACAGCAAGAAACCGTTGAAATGCTAAGGCAAAAGAAAACCAACAGTTAGACTCCGGTGGACCCAACCAGAGACAGAGCATCAGGCACCAACCAACATTACATAAAATTAGATTCTCCATAATTCTCAGTAAGCCTTTACGCTTGAACCGTCATAGAATCTGAGGCCTGACCCACCGGCGTGCAATTAAAGAGGGAAGCAAAGTTGTAAACCGTGATTAGGTTAACTACCATGCATGTCGTCCGTCGTATATAAACATTTATGTTGAACCCAGTCTTTTTATATCAAAGAATGGTTTTACGAAATGGTGCTGGAGTCATTGCAATTATATATGTTTCTGAATTTATATTCTAAGTAAACATAAAATTCGGAATCCGATAGACCATGTTGCAGAAGAGATTTAAGTCCAACATTAAATTTTGAAACTGAATCGGAATGACGTCTATAAAATTTAGAAAAGGATTTTTGTAGTTTATGATTCCGATAACCCTGATGAAGAAGATTAGGAGTTAACAATTTATTACGAGTGTTGAAGTCAGTTACATAACTAAACACTCTGACAAATCTAATGAATTGCGAAATATAAAAGCCATAGGATGCCGCACGAGGAACATCACCAGCCAAGAAAGAAACAAATTACAATCTCAAAATCAAAATCATCGCGCATATCATAAATTTTGCAAGAAACAAATCCATCTACAAAAGATAGATATAAATTCAAAATCAGGGCCTCGGTAGAAGAATTTGCTCTAACTGAAATTCTGGGGGTAAATTTGACTGATCAAACTATGGAAATAGGAATTGTCAATATTTAATAAATCATCCAAATATCTAGAAGTCGAGCTAAAGGATAGAGGGTGGCGATTTATTTATGTTGTTGTTTGTTACTTACTGTGTGTATCACTTGTGTCTTTTAATTTTGGATGGCCATATGGCCATTTTGTGGGAAAGTAACTGTCCTTATGGCCTTCCTTTGTTTAGGTTTCCATTATGGTCTGGTCGCTTAATGTTTGTATTGCTTTCCCTTTGGTGTCTTTTATGGGTGGAGTAAGTTAATTGTATCAATTCCTGATCTTTGTTTTACTTCTACTTTTCAATGATTTCAAATTGGTTTTCAACAGAAAGGGGCATCATAAAGTATCTTTCACAACAAAACAAGAACAGATCAGCAGCAAGGGATGCACAATTTGTACCCATCGGAATATCCACAACTTGTCTAAATAACATAGTACCAAAATTTATGTAAATATTGTCAAGTTGAAAGGTGAGAGCTTCACACACTTTCTGACAAGACCATAAAATATAATTTTATGCTCTTCAGAAGTGAAAAAAATGATTTCTTATATCACATACAAGATAGAGGGTGTCTTACCTATGAAATGCCCATTCAATTAAATCATTAAGTTTTTATGCCCCCGCGTATTCGGAGAATACCGGAAGGGCATTAAGTTTTACCCCTGTCCGTCCGTTCGTTCGTTCGTCCTTTCGTTCGTTCGTCCGGTGACATCGAGTCCGGACCATAACTCCTAAACCGTATGGAATATATTCATGAAACTTCACAATTGCATTCATCACACTGAGACGATGTGTCATGAACAAAGAAGACAACTCTTGCTTTTATTGTTTTTTGAATTATCTGCCATTGACTTAGTACCATATAGTAAACCGTGTCCGGGCCATAACTCCTAAACCGTATGGAATATATTCATGAAACTTCACAGGTGCATTCATCACACTGAGACTATGTGTCATGAACAAGGAAGACAACTCCTGCTTGTTTAGTTTTTTAATTATCTGCCCTTGACTTACATCCATATATAGTCAAATGGTATTTCTTGTCCGGGCCATAACTCCTAAACCGTATGGAATATATTCATAATACTTCACATGTGCATTCATCACACTTAGACGATGTGTCATGAACACGGAAGACAACTCTTGCATTTTTGGTTTTTGAATTATCTGCCCTTGACTTAGTACCATATAGTAAACCGTGTCCGGGCCATAACTCCTAAACCGTATGGAATATATTCATGAAACTTCACAGGTGCATTCATCACACTGAGACTATGTGTCATGAACAAGGAAGATAACTCCTGCTTGTTTAGTTTTTTAATTATCTGCCCTTGACTTACATCCATATATAGTCAAATGGTATTTCTTGTCCGGGCCATAACTCCTAAACCGTATGGAATATATTCATAATACTTCACATGTGCATTCATCACACTTAGACGATGTGTCATGAACACGGAAGACAACTCTTGCATTTTTGGTTTTTGAATTATCTGCCCTTGACTTAGTACCATATAGTAAACCGTGTCCGGGCCATAACTCCTAAACCGTATGGAATATATTCATGAAACTTCACAAGTGCATTCATCACACTGAGACGATGTGTCATGAACAAGGAAGACAACTCTTGCATTTTTGGTTTTTGAATTATCTGCCCTTGATGCATATATTTTATGATTGATTTGAAGTACATTATCTAATATTTTTATCCCCTCGCACAACATAGTTGTGAGGGGGGATATAACATAACTTCACGCAAATGTTCCTTATAAAAAAATCTCGAGCGAGTTCGACTTTCAAGGTCATGACCTCAAGGTCAAGGTCACTGTGGCTGTTTTTAGAAAAACTTTGTCATCGCTCTAGCGCCTACATTTCTTCACCAATTTCATTATAACTTCACACAAATGTTCCTTATAAAAAATCTCGAGCGAGTTAGACTTTCAAGGTCATGACCTCAAGGTCAAGGTCACTGTGGCTATTTTTTAAAAAAACTGTCATCGCTCTAGCGCCTCCATTTCTTCACCAATTTCATTATAACTTCACACAAATGTTCCTTATATAAAAATCTCGAGGTGTTAGACTTTCAAGGTCATGACCTCAAGGTCAAGGTCACTGTGGCTATTTTTAGAAATACTTTGTCATCGCTCTAGAGCCTATATTTCTTCACTGATTTTAATATAACTTCACACATATGTTTCTTATGACAATATCTCGGACGAGTTCGACTTTCAAGGTCATGACCTCAAGGTCAAGGTACTGTGGCTATTTTTAGAAAAACTTTGTCATCGCTCTAGCGCCTACATTTCTCCACTGATTTCAATATAACTTCACACAAATGTTTCTTATGACAATATCTCGAGCGAGTTTGACTTTCAAGGTCATGACCTCAAGGTCAAGGTCACTGAGGCTATTTTTAGAAAAACGTTGTCATCGCTCCAGCGCCTACATTTCTTCACTGATTTCAATATTACTTCACACAAATGTTTCTTATGACAATATCTCGAGCGAGTTCGACTTTCAAGGTCATGATCTCAAGGTCAAGGTCACTGTGGCTATTTTTAGAAAAAAACTTGTCATCGCTCAAGCGCCTACATTTCTTCACTGATTTCAATATTACTTCACACAAATGTTTCTTATGACAATATCTCGTGCGATTTCGACTTTCAAGGTCAAGGTCACTATGGCTATTTTAAGAAAAATTTTGTCATCCCTCTAGCGCCTATTTTTCTTCACCGATTTCAATATAACTTCACACAAATGTTCCTTATGACAATATCTCCAGCGAGTTCCACTTTCAAGGTCAAGGTCACTGTGGCTATTTATAGAAAAACTTTGTCATCACTCTAGCGCTTACATTTCTTCCCCGATTTCAATATAATTTCACACAAATGTTCCTTATGACAATATCTCAAGCCATTTCGACTTTCAAGGTCAAGGTCACAATGGCTATTTTTAGAAAAACTTTGTCATCGCTCTAGCGACTACATTTCTTCACTGATTTCAATATAACGTCACACAAATGTTCCTTATGACAATACCTTGAGCGAGTTTGACTTTCAAGGTCAAGGTAACTGTGGCTATTTTTAGAAAAACTTTGTCATGGCTCTAGCGCTTACATTTCTTCAGCGATTTCAGTATAACTTCACACAAATGTTCCTTTTGACAATATCTCGAGCTATTTCAAATTTCAAGGTCAAGGTCACTGTGGCTATTTTTAGAAAAACTTTGTCACCACTCTAGTGCCTATATTTATTGATGGATGTTAATAGAACTTCACACAATTGTTTCTTATGATAATATCTCGAGTAGCTTTGACTTTCAAGGTCATGACCTCAAGGTCAAGGTCACTTCGGCTATTTTTAGAAAAACTGTCATCGCTCTACCGCCTACATTGATGATTGTAATATAATTTATTATTGATTTGAAGTACATTTGTAATATTTTTTACGAATGGCATTTGGCGGGGGCATCCGTGTCCTATGGACACTTTTTCTAGTTCTTTCATAAGATTATGAAGTAGTGTAGTATAAAGGGTGGAAAAATCATAAGTAGACAGACTTAATTTAAGCCCCCCCCCCCCCCCCCCCCAGTGGAATTTGTTTCACTGACCGTTCCAAGGCGGCTCTTCTGTCACGGTTTATTTTTGTTATGGTTTGTCTTTGAGAGTGTGTATCGCTTATATTATTTTATTTTGAATAGCCAATTGGCCAGTTTGTGGGAAAGAAACTGCCCTTTTCGCTTTCCGCTATTGATGTTTCCAGTATGGTCTAGTTGTTTCATGTTTGTGCTTCTGTCCCTTTGGCGTCTCTGATGGGAGCTGTGGGTATTGTATCGATTCCTGATCATTGCCTTCACTTCTGATTTGAAGCACGAAAAAATCTGGATTTAAGTTTCTTTAAAACTTGAAGTAACCAATATTAAAGAATCCGGGTTCTTTCGTCCGTGTGTCGTTTCGCCGGATCGTTTCGCCCTGAGTCGTTTCGCCTTTATTTTAGGGGTGGGTCGTTTCGCCCTTATAAGGTGAGTCGTTTCGCCCGTGGGTCCTTTCGCCCCAATTATATTTTTTGTAGGGGGGATAAACAGGTTGGATGGGTAAACGGACGGATGGGTAAAACTGGAAACGGGATGAATGGGTAAACGGACGGAGTGGTGCCTGGATAGACAGACGGACGGACGGACGTGTGAGTATACCAAAGGACGGGATAGATAGATAGCTAGCTAGCTAGATAGATAGATAGATAGATAGATAGATAGATAGATAGATAGATAGATAGATAGATAGATAGATAGATAGATAGATAGATAGATAGATAGATAGATAGATAGATAGATAACTGAATGGCTGAAATGATGCTTAGGTGGACGGACGAACGGGCGGGATGGAAATAAATATATCATCATGTTCACAACAAGTCTATGCAATGAAGACCCCCCTAAACCCTATTTTTACAGCGGAAATGGGGTTTTCAGGTGCACATAATTTTCTTATTCCTGTTCTTAAACATAGACAATAAAGCGGTTCTAGTCCACAATCTAAGTGTTGAGCAGAAATGAAAAAAAGTATCCACTTTACCCATCTACAAATTGTCATTATCACTGCCATAAAATCATAGGCTTGTTAACGTAATGTGCGCTCGCATCTCTTTCTCAAACATTTGTTTGCCCCGTCCATCGGGGCTTTGATATATAGATTGAGCTGCATGATGCTTCCATGCAGAGCTGAAACTGACAGCACGTGGGTACTGGTAAGCCGCTAAGAAGGCCGTAGCCTGCCCAGGCAAGGTAATGCATGTCAGACCGTCCAGTACATAAAAGCCTGCGGCAGGGCTTCAAATGCCATTTCATCTCATTGTCGGGTAAAAAAACCCACAAAACTGAAAGCAACGTCTCCAAAATAACCTAATTAGTGTTGACGGGGTCGTTAAAGATCTATCAAACAAATTTATCAAATATTTGGTAGCTTAGTTGCCCAAACCCTAACATAGAAGTCGTCAGTAGGTCGTCGAGCTGCACCAAACGAGGATATTACAATATGCAGCTCATAAACAATAGATACAGAATAAAGCGACTACCCATATCCCCCTTGACTCCATTATAAACAAATAAACATACCTTAACTCAATCCGTAGGGTCTAAATAAAAACATGGGCGAAACGACTAACCTAATTAGGGCGAAACAACCCAGGGCGAAACGACCCAGGGCGAACTGACCCACGGGCGAAACGACTCATGGGCGAAACGACTCACGGGCAAATCGACCCGTGACCATATTAACTAGCTTGAGGAACCAATATTACTAAGCGTGTCTTGGACTTCTTTACAACTTACATTGAATTTTTGAGCAAAACTCTTTGTCAACATAACAATATTGTCATTGTGACCAATTGTGTAAATGTCAAATAAATATCTTTGAACGGAGATCTAAATCATCTCGTAATTTTACGTAGAAACTAGTGACCCGTGATAGGGTAAGACCATTCCCGTGGACAGAATTTCAATGCCAAATAGTTTGGCTACTTGCGCCAAATCGTTTCAGAAAATCGATTTCAAATTATTCTACACACACGTTTTGTGAAGTTCTGTCATTTTTCGTTGGCTAAAATTTCAATAACCATTGGTGTAACTAATATATACAAATAGTCTGTATTACCATGGGCATAAACTGTGCAGAACTCAAAGATTTATTCGTGGGTAGTTGTGTAACGGGAGCCGCTCGAGCTCCCTAATTTTGCAACGGGATACGGACGCGCTCCCGAATCTATTACCGGGAGAAGCCCTCAATTAGTGTTGGGATAGATATTTTAGTGTCCTAAACGGCCAGACTTTAACTTGATAGTTTTAAAAAGGCTGGTGTCCCGTATTTTTGATAAGTTTGACTAACTATGTATTTAAAATAAGGATTGTTAATTTTCAAAAGGTCGTCTTAATATCGAGACGAGGAGTTTAATGCTTCACTGACATCAGCTTGAGTGTCATCAGAAAGAGACACCATGAAATCTCTATCATAAAAGAATAAAAAGAAATCAGCTACAAGAGGAGCGCAGTTATTACACCCCGGAATTCCTACACTTTGCTCTGTAATTAGTCCAAATTTGTGCATCTTCTGTAACAACCCTATCGGAACCCAAATTTGGGAAAATAACTGTCCTTTTGGCTTTCCGCTATTGATGGTTCCATTAGGGTCTAGTTGTTTCATGTTTGTGTTTCTTTCCCTTGGTGTTTCCGATGGGAGCTGTGGGTTAATTGTATCGAGTCCTGATCATTGCCTTCACCTCTATTTAGTATATAAATTCAGAAAAATATATGCTAACAATGATTTCAATACCAAATTTCCTGAAACATTCTTCGGTATAAGTAGACTGGGTACAACATAAATATTATACGACAGACTGTATGCATAGTTGTTAACCCAATTATGGTTGATAACTTTGCTTCTCTCTTGAATTGCACGCCGGCTGGTCGAGTCTTATATTCTGCCTAATTCTCTGCCTCCGGTCTGCCCCATCGGTGTCTAACTGTTACTATTCTTTTGCTCCAGCATTTCAATTATTTCATCTCTGTAGTCGTTTGATTTTTATGTTCTCGGAGATGTTGCACTGATGAGGTAGAAATCTTTCTTGCGAACTGAAAAATAATCTGTCTAAACCACGACAGAACCAAGGGCAAGGAGTAGACTTTTGGCCTCGTAAAGACGATTTATTCTTGCACGCCAGACAAGGAAATCCGTGATTTAACCCTGGGATAGACATTCCTGTAGTGTCATCAAAATATGGCGGACGTCGGTAACCGAAGTGACAGCAGCATTACAATACGAGCTTAGAAATGGAAGGTGTGCGAGAAAAAGAATCCTATATGGGTGTGAGGGGTGGATAGAAAATTCCGTCCCTCGGGATCACTGTTCCTCGGGACGGATTTTTAAATCCACCCCTCACGCCCATATAAGATTCTTATTTGCTCCCCCATCTATTGACCGTTCCAATGTGGTTCTCCTGTCTAGGTTTATTATTGTTATTTTGTGTCTTTGCGTGTTTGTATTGTTAATACCTTTTTACTACCGATTTCAATATTCATTAGACTTTTGAGTGGACATGATGCTCAATACGTGTCTAGCCCCAACCAATTTCAAAGCTGTTGCTGCATCCTTTGAACTTTAAACGTAAACGTCTCCCCGTACATCGGCGATTTAGCCCTTGTTAACCCGATCCTAAAGGATTGACCGCATTCCTTAGGGATTGTTATAGTTGCATAGACACATCTAAGGTATTCCAATTTGTACAAACTGTGCTCCCCTTGTAGCCGATTTGTTTTTGTTTTGTAATGAACGAGAATTTATGATGTAACTTTATAGTCAAAGTCAAGCTGACATTATTGAAGCCTTTAACTCCACCTCAAGATATTTAGATGATCTTTTAAATATTGGCACCCTTACTTTGAAGGATTGGTCAATCAAATTTATCCATCGGAGCTGCAGTTAAACAAAGCCAGTAATTTTGAATCAAAGATTCGGGGGCATATAGATTTTGGTATGTCTATCTGTCCGTCTGTCTGTTTGTCTGTTTCTCTGTTTGTCTGTCCGCAAAAACCTTAACATTGAGCATAACTATTGAATGGTATCTGAAAGAGCTTTCATACTTCACATGTGTATTCCTTGTGTGTAGACCTTTCAAGAAGTACCATAAATTATGACCTCGTGACCTTGACCTTGACATTTGACCTACTTTCTACCTCCTTTTTAAAAACTTTAACATTGGCAATAACTTTTGATTGGTTAGTAATTGGACTTTCATATTTCACATTTCTATTCCATGTAACAAGACATTTCCAGTTATCTATAATTTTTGACCTTGTGACATTGACCTTGACATTTGACCTACTTCTTTTTTTAAACTTTAACATTCGCACAAACTTTAACTTTGGGTATAACTTTTGAATGGGGACTGATATGGCTTTCATATGATGAGTTAGGAGGCCTTCATGCGGACTGAACACATTATTTGTCTAAATCGCGACGGAAATAAGGGAGAGGATTGTGGCCACGTAAAATCGATTTAAGCCCCCCCCCCCCCCCCTGGAAATCTTTCTCCTGGCCGTTCCAAGGCGGTTCTTCTGTGGCGGTTTATTTATGTTGTTGTTTGCTACTTACTGTGTGTATCACTTGTGTCTTTTTATTTTGGATGGCCATATGGCCACTTTGTGGGAAAGTAACTGTCCTTATGGATGGGATGTCACAGCCTTAGTTTTTTTTTTGTAAAATTATATATAAAGTAAGAGATACAAAAGGTAACCATAACTTTTCGGAACAAATTCAGGATATTGTGAAACGTTACAAACGCACTGGATACAATGTAAATACTTTTCAACAGTTTGCATGAATTGTGTTTGACCTAGTAATGGACATACATTATGCTTTCCTCTTTAATCGCACGCCGGTGAGTCGGGGTTCTGACTCCATGATGGTTTTGGCTTAAAGCTATTTATTAGTTGGTCGGAGCCGGAACTTTTATGTCTGCAGCACCGGATGGCTCAGCGCGTTCAACTGTCGAGTCCTCATTCTTGTGTCTACTTGGCTTTAATTGTGATTTCTTTGTTTACCGAGTTGATTCACTGATGAGTTAGAAAACCTTCACGCGGAACAAACAAATACTTGTTTGAACAACAGTGAAAATAAGGGCGAGGGTTGGGATCCCGGTAAGTTAACTTGAACCCACTTGCAATTTTTACTGACCGTTTCAAGTCGGTGCTTTTGCTGTGGTTCCTTCATGTTTTGTGTTCGTGGTTCTGATTTCTCTAATCATATACATGTATGTTGTTACGTTGATTCTTCTGATTCTTCCCCCCCCCACCCCCCCACCCCCCCTAGAAGCCCCCGTGGTGCAGTGGTTACCCTACTCGCCTTGTAAACCAGGGATCGCAGGATCGATCCCGGGCTTCTCCAGACTTTCGGATGAGTCTTTAAACCGAGGTCCCGTCTCCGTATGACCTTAGCTGTTGGTGGGACGTAAAACTAAAACTCACTCACTCACCCCCCACCCCCCCCCCCGCCCCCCTTTTGGTTGCTCATTTTTGTTACGTTTGTCCTTTCAGTTTACTGTTTTGGTGATTCTGATTATTTCCCTCAATATGTAAATTGCTTCTTTTTAGTGTGAGTTACCACCTGTTTGGGAAAGAGCTGCTGCTAACTCAGTTTACCTGTTGTCCGTTTTGTTTACTGTCGTCACACCCTTGTTTTAACTTCTTTCCCTGGTGATAATGTCGGATCTGATTGATCGGTTCTTGATCGTTTCTCGTTTTAATTTTAAGTTATGACGTCACAAACTGACAAAAATAGAAAAGTGTTAGACGAATTTTGACACAATAAGTGTGCAGGTTTCCAATCAGATATAATTTCCACTTTAAGTAATAAGGAAATGTCCAATAAGAGATGTACCCCTTTGAGTTGCTATGTTTGACTGAAATTTTAATGGATATTAAAATTGGTAGTATTTTGAGTAGCCGTTTGGCCATTTTGTGGAAAAGTAACTGTCCATTTCGCTTTCCTCTTGAGACGTTTTTTTTTTTTTTTTTCATTCCTGTTCCTTTCCCGATGAGAGATGTGAGGTAATTGTATCGATTTTTAATCAATGCCTTCACTTATATTTTTCAATTACTTTACGAAAACACACCTATTCAAATACATTGCAAATTTTACCACCGAAAAACGAAAATAATTCAGATGAAATATTGCGAAATTTTTCTTTTTCTGCTCAAAATATAGATTTTGGGCACTCGTTAGAACCGCCTCATCTAGGCGGCTCTCACGAGTACCCACAATCTATAGTTTAAAGCAGAAATAAGAAAAGATGAGGCGGTTCTAACGAGTGTCCACAATCTTTATTTTGAGCAGAACTAAGAAAAATAAGGTATACCCCCGGAAACCCCAGTTTTACCATATAAAAGTGGGGTTCAAGGGGGTCAAATTATTTAGGCGTGTTTTCGTGATGTGTAAGGTAGCTGTATCGATTTTTAATCAATGCCTTCACCTATATTTTTCAATTAAAAGGTCTAAATACACCTGTGGACACAAAACTGTTCAAAGTCCTATGGAGTACCTTTGAATGATTCTCTTTGCATCAAGTTAATATGACAAGCAAATGTCATTCATCGAAGAAGTATAAAACTGAATAAGGCAATATATATTGATTCGGTCTCATTTAGCAAGCATTTTCCATTGGTAGGTCTGTTTAACATTTGAGATTATTTTGATTGGACAGTGTGGAATATGTCCTATAAAAGGGTTATCCTTTGGAAGCAAGGAATAAACCACAGAAGTTACAAATATGGAGTGTACATGTTTTCTGGGCCAGACTAGCTACTTTCGGCCAATTAGGCCTCATCAGTGACCCTCAGATATTTTCATAATTCCACAATGGAATCAATGATCCCAAAGGACAAGAAATTATAATCTACACTATGTCTGCAATCAAATGTACACTTCTCTGTGTTTTGAGTTTATTATTGGCTGGCAGTTGACTGACAGGCTGTTAGGATATATTGAATGATATTTCAAAAAAATGAAAGGATGCCTATCCAAGTAGAAGTAAAACAAAGGTCAGGAATCGATACAATTAACTTACTCCACCCAACAAAGACAACAAAGGGAAAGAAACACAAACATTAAGCGACCAGACCATAATGGAAACCTAAACAAAGGAAGGCCATAAGGACAGTTACTTTCCCACAAAATGGCCATATGGCCATCCAAAATAAAAAGACACAAGTGATACAATCAGTAAGTAACAAACAACAACATAAATAAATCGCCACAGAAGAACCGCCTTGGAACGGTAAGTGGAAAGATTTCCACTGGAGGGCTTAAATCGATTTTACGTGGCCACAATCCTCGCCCTTACGTCCGTCGCGATTTAGACAAATAATTTGTTCAGTCCGCATGATGGCCTCCTAACTCATCAGTGCAACATCTCCGTGAATACCAATAATCAAAGAACCACAGAGGTGAGACAACAGCAAGAAACCACTGAAATGCTGGAGCAAAAGAAAACCAACAGTTAGACTCCGATGGGCCCGACAAGAGACAGAGCATCAAGCACCAACCATTACCTTGAATTAGATCTCTCTAATTCTCAATAAGCCTTTACGTTGGAACCGTCATAGAATCTGAGGCCTGACCCACCGGCGTGCAATTAAAGAGGGAAGCAAAGTTGCCAACCGTGCAAAGTTTGAACAGTTTTGTGTCCGCAGGTGTAGTTGATGAAAAACGCACTGTTTCACTTTTTTCCCTGAACAAAAAAGCGCAAAGTAACCACACATGACGTTACCGTATATCAACCAATATTATTTCAGAGTCATCATCTGAACAAAGGTTGTAGCAATCTAGAGTTCAATACTACATGGTCAATGCAAACAATCTTTCGGTTCCAGAGAAGAACATTCTTAGGTTTTTACCATACGCGGGTATGTTGGCTTTATTTTTGTTATGGTTTGTCTTTGGGTGTTTGTGTTGCTTATATTATTTTATTTTTGATAGCCTTTTGGCCATTTTGTCGGAAAGTAACTTTCCTTTTAGCTTTCCGCTATTGATGTTTCCATTAGGGTCTGTTGTTTCAAGTTTGTGTTTCTTTCCCTTTGGTGTCTCTGATGGGAGCTGTAGGTTGATTGTATCGATTCCTGATCATTGCCTCCACTTCTGTTTTGTCTTGTGTTACCTGGTCCATTTGATCAAACTTTTGTTCTCCCCATCCTTCATTGACTCTCCAGTCGGCGTTGTGGTGTCACGGAGTATGTGCGAAAATATGACAGCCGACAACAGATCCTGCCTCAACTTTACCAACAAAATCATTCCTTTGGGCCCTGTATGACGGTACAATTCTTGGCTACAATGATGAAAATACATTTAGTAGAAAAAATAAAAGAGCATTTTGTGTAGTCGCAGGGACGGTCTTTGCATAAGAACTTGTTTTCCTCAAACCATTACGAACATACACTGTCCATCTAATGCAGATCTAACGAGGTTGTTTTGAGCGGCTATAAAAAAAATAAATAATCAGTAACAACACATTTACTCCCAATGTTATTTAAAACAATACATTATTATAATAATTTATTAACTATTTCGTGGTCGATTTTATTGTTAACTTTAAAAATAAACTTGTTGTTGTTGTTGCTGTTGTTGTTGCATCATGAAATCTGTCCACCAGAAAACAAAAATAAAACAGGTTAACACAACCGTGTAATGAACACCCTTTATATGAAAAGTTTACATGTGTATACGTTGTTTGTCTATTTTTGCGCAAAAATATACATTGTTGGTATCGATTAGAAACGCCTCGATAACGAGTTCCAACAATCTATTGGTGGACTAGAAATAAGTAACATATCAAATATTTTCACCTTGAAGATCATATTTCTAGTAAAATTAAAGACGGTTTATCAGAAAACAATTACGAAAACACGCCTATACAAATGCATTATTAATTTTACCGCCTAAAAATCGAAATTTTAAGATGAAAAATTGTGATTTTTTTCTTATTTGTGCTCAAAATATAGGATGTGGGTACCCGTTAGAACCGCCTCATCGAGGCGGTTCTAACGAGTACCCACAATCTATATTTTAGAGCAGAAATAAGAAAAATAAGGTTTACCCCCTGTAAACCCCAGTTTTACTATATAAAAGTGGAGTTCGAGGGGGTCAGATTTATATAGGCCGTTTGTCGTGATGTCTGTCATTTCCAAACATTACTTTCTACTAAAAGTTACAGATATGTCACTTTAATGCTTCCTGGTTGCTTTAATAAACAAAATATCAATGAGCATCTTTTTACACTATAATGCGTGGATAACTATCCAATAGGTGTACAGAACCAAAATAACAATCATTTACTTCCTGATTATGTTTAAAATTAGCGAAGTCGGTTTTTTGTCTTCCTAGAAATTATTTTTCAAGGTCATCATAAAGATAAAGATTCAAATACATGTATTCCAACATTATTCTAGTGAAATAAAGTGAATGCATTCCGCTGCAGGAAAAATACTTGTTTCAGTTACATAAAAAATGTAATTTTATAAATAAATAAATAATGTGTGGAATCATATAATTCGGAGTCCTTTATATTTATTTCCCAGACACTGTAAGAATTTTAAGATGACAATGTCATGCACTGACAGGTAAGTAATACTGGATTTCTGTTCTTTATGCCAGACGCCTAGCTTCATTCATGAAACAACGCAAATGACACGTACGATATCTATTTTAAACCTTGATTTTATATTCAAATAGTTAATGCAAAATTTAGAGAACCTTTATTTCATTGTTGATGACGTCAATGAGCGGCCCCTTCGGTGAACTAAAATCTCCGTCACACATTTTTGTAAATATTTTTTTTAAATATTTAATGGTAACATTTCATTTATCATCATCAGCAGCAGCATCAACAATAACATTAATAATAATAATTGTGTTGATATAACAATTGGTGAACTATTTTAGTGATCGGATTTATTGTTAACTGTAAAAAATAAACTTTATTTTTCTTATAATCTGTCCATCAGAAATGAAAAAGGACATAATATACACCAGGTGAAGTCTATATTATGAAAACTGTTCTTAACCCTATTACGAACCACGCCTATACAAATACACGGTAATTTTTTCCGCCGAAAAATGAAAAAAATTTACGATGAAAAATTGTGATATTTTTCTTATTGCTGCTCAAAATATAGAG
This sequence comes from Lucinisca nassula, assembly GCA_963580285.1. Classification (NCBI taxonomy): domain Eukaryota; kingdom Metazoa; phylum Mollusca; class Bivalvia; order Lucinida; family Lucinidae; genus Lucinisca; species Lucinisca nassula. The sequence continues at coordinate 64,415,574 of OY757021.1, read as the reverse complement.
CAGAAATAAGAAAAATTAGGTTTACCCCAAAATATCCCAGTTTTACTATATACAAGTGGGGTTCAATGGGGTCAAAACTATATAGGCATGTTTTCGTGATGCCAATTTATATGAAGATGCAGAAAAGTTGGATTTACAGGGCTATATTTTTTCCTTATTTTTGCGCCAAAACATGGATCGTTGGTACTTGAAAGAACCGCCTGAATGAGGCGGTTCTAAATAGGACCCAGGTATCTATGTTTTGACTGAAAATAAGAAAAAAATAATAAACAAAAGGGTTTGTGTTGTTGTTTTTCGTTTCTTTCAATACATGTGTAGACTTTTTGTCGATTGTAAATGCTAAAAATACGCATGCATGACCTGGATATAGTAGTCCTTATATCTTTCAGATCTTTTCTGTGTACGGTATCTGAAGATTCAATGAAATGTCACCTCTTGACCCTGTCAATTGTATTGGTTAAATGTATCTTAAATGAGAATGACACGTGTTTACCTATAGCCAATGCCATTATACATGCGCAGTAATATGCGCAATGTTTGTGTAATGACGACAACATCTCCAGCCAACTATGTTTTGTCGTTTAATGCTCCGTCAATGTTTTATCATTTTTGAGCTCCCATGAAGATTTGAAATGGACATAAGAGGCATAAGGTACGTTTGACTTATTTGTTTGCATCACATTATTGCTATTTGTACATTAAGCTTTCAGCCAAACTGCATTATGAAATCTGATCGGGTGGGGGAATGCTGTTCCGTTAAATGTGTGTTTTGGATGAAAAATAGACGCGAATGTAATGATCAGGAATCGATACAAATAACAAATAGCTCCCATCAGAGACACCAAAGGGAAAGAAACACAAACATGAGACATCTAGACCTTAATGAAAACACCAATAACAGAGAGCCAAAATGACAGTTACTTTCCCACAAAATGGTCAATGTGCTATCCAAAAGGAAAAAGTACAAGCGATACGCACACTCAAAGACAAACCATAACAAAAATAAACCGCGACAGAAGAACCGACTTGGAGCGGTCAGAGTAACGAATTCCACTTGGGGGACGGAGGCGTCTTAAATCTTTTTTACGCGGCCTTACTTCCGTCGCGGTTAAGATAAATTATTTGTTCAGTCCGGATGAAGGCCTCCTAACTCATCAATTCATCATCTCCGAGAACTTAACAATCAAACAACCACAGATATGAAACTACGGTGAGGACTCGACAGCAAGAAACCACTAAAATGCTGGAGCAAAAGAAAACCAAAAGTCAGACTCCGATGGGCAGAACCTGCATTTAGGTTTGTGTGGCTTTTGTATTTTGGACAACAATGACTCATGCAAAACATAAATTAAAACAAATTTTATGATGAATAGGTATATAAAAAGGAGAATGTCTAATATTATAGCAATGACGATAGCAATATTCAAGGTCGCACACACCCACTAGAACTATTTTAATTTTGGATAATCTTTTGACTATTTTGGGGAAAGAAACTATCCTTTTGGCTTTATACATGTGTGTTTTAATATTTAATGTCATTGATTTACGTACACCCTCCTTTCCTTTTGTTAACGTGTTCGGTATGAGTATCAAAAACATGAATTTAAAATTAATCAAACGTTTCGATATGTCTTCTTTGAAGCGTGTTTCATGCAGAAGAAATGCTCTTTTCCATATTTAATATCATCGGCATTAAATTCTATGCCCCGGAGTCGGCCACTTTCGTTTCATGTAACTTAAAGAAGAAAAAATTCCAAAAACAAAAACAAAAAAAAAACAACACTGCATTATTCCTGATTTGACTGAGTCTGTGTTATGAAATAACATCACGAAAACACGCCTATACAAATATATTGAAGATTTCATCGCGGGGAAAAGGAAAATTTTAAGATGTAAAATTGTGATATTTTTCTTACTTCTGCTCAAAATATAGATTGTGGATACTCGTAAGAACCGCCTCATCGAGGCGGTTCTAACGAGTACCCACAATCAATATTTCTAACGAGTACCCACACTCTATATTTTAGAGCAACAATAAGAAAAATAAGGTTTACCCCTGCAAACCCCCGTTTAACTGTATAAAAGTGGGGTTCAATGGGGGGTAAAAAATATATAGGCGTGTTTTCGTGTATAAATGCCGGCTTCTGTCGCGGTCTTTTTTTTGCTATGGTTTGTCTTTGGGTGTTTGTGTTGCTTATATGATTTTATTTTGGATAGCCTATTGGCCATTTTGTGGGAAAGTAACTGTTCTTTTGGCTTTCCACTATTGATGTTTCCATTAGGTCTGTTGTTTCGTGTTTGTGTTTCTTACCCTTTGGTGTCTCTGATGATAGTTGTAGGTTGATTGTATCGATTCCTGATCATTGCCTCCACTTCCAGTTTCAGAAACAAAAAGTATTTTTTTTTTCTCTTTAAGAATTCTAGAATAAATTTAATTGACTCATGCTGTCTCATATTAGTACATGATAATAATTACGAAAAAATACTGCTCTAAAAACATTCTGATATTATAGAGGGTTTTCCCACCAGGCATATTTGCGTCCCGTCCATCGAGGCTTGGAGTTAATAGATTGGGCAGCACGATGCTTTCGCGCAGAAACTATATTATTGGTGAACAATGTTGATGTTTTAGCCTGCCTTGGAAAAAGTGGTGCGATTCTGACCGCACCTTAAACCATAGCGGTTTCAATGGGCGGGAAGGCTTGAGATGTATATCATCTCAATGTCGGGTAAAAGTTCCATAAAGTCGGAATCAACGTCTCCAAAATGACCCAAATAGTGGTGACATGGTGTGTGTGCGTGCATGCGTGCGTTTGTGTGTGTGTGTGCATATGTGTTTTGTTTTGTTTTCAGACGTGAATAGAAAAAGGCCAATTAGTTTAAAACAACATTGTTTTTTATAAGATTGGGCGATATTTATTTTTTCTTTCTTTATTTCTTTATTTATTTTATATAGAAAGTAGAAGTAAAACAAAGATCAGGAATTGATACAATTAACTTACTCCACCCATAAAAGACACCAAAGGGAAAGAAATACAAACATTAAGCGACCAGACCATAATGGAAACCTAAACAAAGGAAGGCCATAAGGACAGTTACTTTCCCACAAAATGGCCATATGGCCATCCAAAACCAAAAGACACAAGTGATACACACAGTAAGTAACAAACAACAACACAAACAAACCGCCACAGAAGAGCCGCCCTGGAACGGTCAGTGGAAGATTTCCACTGGGGGGCTTAAATCGATTTTACGTGGCCACAATCCTCGCCCTTACTTCCGTCGCGATTTAGACAAATAATTTGTTCAGTCCGCATGAAGGCCTATTAGAACCTGTTTTGCACTAAAAGTTTTATGATAAATAATTATAGGTGTCAAAGTGTTATAACATAATAATAAAGCTACATATACGTCATCCGTACGTTTATACGTTTTATATTAGTTTTCGCTTAAGAATTATGCATGTAAACTTAATGGAATGTGTTATAAGCTTCTGTTTTATCGTCAGATCTGGATGAAAAATTATGTGACTGTAATTTTACACTTTCCCATGAAATGCCTCTTAGTATTTTTTCTTTTATTGTCGCAATATTAATTCTAGGCATTCGTTAGGCGGTTCTAACGAGTAATCATATGTCTTTTAGCAAAGTTTTTTCTTGTTAGTCTATCTGTTTTGTTAACCATTACGAAAACAAGCCTACAAAAATACATTGTAACCTTTATCGCCGAAAAAATGAAAATTTTAAGATAAAAATTGTTATTTCTGCTCTAAAATATAGATTGTGGGTACTCACAATCTATATCTTAGAGCAGAAATAAGTGCTCTAAAATATAGATCGACGAGGCAGTTCTTACGAGTACCCACAATCTATATTTTAGAGTAGATATAAGAAAAATTAGGGTTACCCCTGTAAACCCCATTTTTCTATATAAAAGTGGGATTGGAGTTGGTCAAAATTATATAAGCGTGTTTAAAGTAATGTTTTATCGCCTCATTTATCCAATTCAGCTTTTTGTGAGTAATTCCGGAAAGAAATTGGTCAGTTTACGGGGCTGAAGAATTATATAAATAGAACCAACATCGACCATTTTATCAGGCTAACACCACCATGTCATTTATTATTATTTTATACTGCAAAATATACATTTTCCTGGTGAAAAAATGAAATATTGTTTCTTGTTGCAGCTTAAAAAATGAGTCATGGGTTCTCTTTAGAGCAAGCCAAATAAGAAAGTTATAACGAATACCCGTTATGGATATTTTGAGCAAGACCAACTTTTTTGTGTTGTAAATAATAATAGGCCATAAAATGAAGGTCGGGCCCATAGAATCAATTTAAACTTCAAAATGATTGCCACTACTGACCGTCCTACGGCGGTCGTGCTACTGTTGTTTATTTTAAACGTAGCTTTGTCCGATTTCTCCGATTTTTTGTGGGAAAGTAACTGTCCTTTTGGCTTTCCGCTATTGGTGTTTCCATTATGGTATAGTTGTTTCATGTTTGTGTTTCTTTCCCTTAGGTGTCTCTCATGGGAGCTGTGGGTTAATTGTATCGATTCCTGATAATTGCCTTCACTTCTGTTTTTAATACTTGCAACTGTTAGTACTTATTACAGACTTGTTTCGAGGTTATACGTCGTCCATGTTAATGTTCAAACACATCGTCCTGGCCGACAAGAAACCTAGAAATAAAATCACATCACGCAAACACACCTATGTTATTTTGACCCCATGAACCCCACTTTTATATAGGTAAACTGGGGTTGACAGGGGAAAACCTTATTTTCCTAACTTCTGCTCTAAAATACAGTTTGTGGATACTCGTTAGAACCGCCTCGATTCTAACGAGAACCGGCAATCCCTAATTTGAGCAGAAATATGACAAATATCACAATTGTTCATCTTAAAATTTTCATTGTTTGGGCGATAAAGGTTGCAATGTATTGGTATAGGCGTGTTTTTGTAATGTTTTCGGAATAATAAAGAATCCAAATACCCACAAACTATGCATATTACAGTGACATATTGGGTGGTAATACCATCGGGTAAACAAAACCTTGACATGAAGACCCCACTAAACCCCTGTCCATATAGAGAAAAGTTAGGTCTGTGGGGGCAGTCAATATTTTCCTCATTTTTTTTAAATAAATAAATAAAGATTGTGGGTACTCCATGAAACAGCCATATTGAGGTGGTTCTAACAAGAACTCACAAACTTTATTTGGACTAGAAATAAAAAAAATATCAAACATTTTCCTTTGAAACATGTGATTACATGTACAAGAGATAAGATGGATGCCATTTTAACACAAGGGTATGTTATGGTAATGTTTTCCTTGTGACTGACCAATAACGAAAACACGCCTGTATAGTTTTGACCCCCAAAACCCCCACTTTAAGGGAAATGGGAACACCTGGCAGATTTTTCCGCCATTTTTCTAAGGGAGATAACTTTCGGGACTTCCTGTACGCTTTTCTATAAGTTCTGTCCCACGGAAAAAGGGGTCAACTTTTAAAGGAAAGAATTTGCTCCTTAGGAGCAAATTCTTTCCTTTAAGAGTTGACCCCTATTGACATGGGAGGCAAAAATACTTTTGCAGGAGTTACCTCCCCTGAAGGTGTTCCCATTCCCCTTAATATAGAAAAACAGGTTTGCAGGGGTATACTTTATTCTTCTTATTTCTGCTTTTCAAAAGACATTTGAAAAAATATCACAATTTTTCATTTTAAAATTTTCGATTTTCATTTTTTCGGCGGTAAAATTGACAATGTACTTGCATAGGCGTGTTTTGTAATGCATAGCATTTGTATCATTATGATCTGAGGACATTATGATCTGAGGACAATGATTCAGTACCAAATGGCTCGGCGTTGAAATGGGAAATACGTGAGAATGTTATAGTATAGGTATTACAGAATTGTATCATTATGATCTGAGGACAATGATTCAGTACCAAATGGCTCGGCGTTGGAATGGGAAATACGTGAGAATGTTATAGTATAGGTATTACAGAATTGTATCATTATGATCTGAGGACAATGATTCAGTACCAAATGGCTCGGCGTTGGAATGGGAAATACGTGAGAATGTTATAGTATAGGTATTACAGAATTGCTCGACCTTATTAACAGGCATGTGATCAAAAAATTTAAGAAAATAAAATTGAATAACATGAAACTACAAACACAAGATTCCAAAATATCTATAACATCGATTTTTATTACTAATCATGCGTCGCAGCTGACAAAATAATAGTTGAATATAATAATAATAATAATAATTCAATAAAATTTATATTGTAATAACAAAACAATAATAATTATTATATAAATTTAACAATAGTAAGAATAATAATAAAATTAATAATAAACAATATAAAATAATAATAATAATAATAATAATAATAATAATAATAATAATAATTCAATAAAATTATTATTGTTATAACAAAACAATAATAATTATTATAAAAAATTTAATAATAATAAGAATAATAATAGAATTAATAATAAACAGTATAAAATAACAATAATAATAATTATTAATTTATTAATAACTGGAGTAATAGTATTATCAACTGCATACACTCATACACTTAACATATGCAACAGCATCAAAAGCTGATATTATAGTAATAATTATCTTAATATTAAACGGACATGTAAAATATTGTAAATTAATATTTATTTATTTATTTATTTATTGAATGGTATATTTTGTGGATTTTATAAAAGTAATTAATTTCAGCCTTGTTCAAGCTTTCTAAACAAGCATACAACGGAAACAACACATGTATGCAATAACACAAAATACAATCAGAGGATACAAAAAAAAACAACGATTCTTCTGTCAAAACTAAGTGACATCACGCCTGGCATGTTACAAATTGTATGTAAAGAAGAAGAAGAAGAAGCTGTCAAAATCAAGTACATTATATTTTTTATATTTATGCCTCGACTACCAATATGGAGACAGATTCAAAAAGTCTTTCAGACGTTCTTCTGAATCGCTTTTGAGCAATGTTATTTATGTTGCACATTATATTAACACGTATACAGTATTGTGACATGTATTCATTGAAAATAAAGTTAAAAATAAGTTAAATACTCGAAAAAACCAATGCATAATTTTCAGCAGCAGTCATAATAGAACATTATTTATAGTTTCAATGGACGTGTACAATTACTGTTATTTATTTATTTATTTATTTATTAAATAGTCAGACTTTTTCTTTTTCTTTTCTTGATTTCTCCGTATCACAACTCGTCGACTTCATATGCGGTGATTTCTCACACAGGTTGAGTTATTTATCATACCTTTTAACTAGTTGCTATGTTTTAATAAGTTTATAATTGTTTCTTTAACATGGGGAAATGTACTAGACATTATCCTTTTTCTTGTGAAAACAGTGTTATACAGTCAACTCTGGTTATCTCAAACACCAAGGGAATGGAATATTTTGTTTGAGATAACAGTTACTGTAGTTTGAGATAAAAGGGGTTGAAATCTAAGGAACCTAAACAACAGTGCACAACTTTAGGTTGACTGAAGAAGTAGTTTGAGACATCAGAGTTTGAGATAATGAGAGTCAACTGTATTTTCGTTCAAAACAATTAAAAAGTGTCGATAATCGTCGGCTTCAAATGCGATAATATCGCACAAAAGTTTAGTTATTTATCTTACATTTTAGCTGGCTACTATGTTTTTTAATGATTTTATATTTGTCTCCTTTTCCAAAGCACAACACGAGGAAAAGTATTACAGTTTTTATAAGTATTTCTTATTATGATCACACATCCATATGGGATACAGGTGTTCATTATGTCTCTAGAAATTATCCTTTTTGGTGAAAATAATGTTATACTTTCGTTCAAACCACTTTGCGGGTGCGATTCACACGAGTTGCCATCACGAAAACACGCATATATAATATTGACAACCTTGTCAGCTCTGCATTCCTTGCTGGCATGGTATTAAAACAGAACAATTCCTTAATAAGCTTTATAATTTGTCAGGCCAATCAGCAGCGTAACACAGAAAAATATCTGTATAGTAATATGTATAAATGCACATTCATGTTGAAACACTTGACAAAATAACGACAGAAATACGTTGTTGTTTTTTTCGAAAATTAATAAGACTAAATAATTAAACATGAATTTGAATATTTCTTGGCAAGTTCTGTTAATTGGTATAATTCATTTTTTGGTGCCCGATGCGTTGTCTCTGGTGGGACCAACCGGAGTCCATCTGTTGGTTTCTTTACTTTGCTCGAGTCCTCACCGTTGTTTCATCTCAGTATTCGTCTCGGAAATGAGGCACTGATGAGTTAAAATCCTGTATGCAGAACGAATTGTTTGTCTAAACCACGATAGTGCAAAGGGCGATAATGGTGGCCAAGTTAAATCGACTTAAGCCCTCAAGTAAAATGCTTTTTACTGACCGTTCCAAAGCGGTAATTCTGTTGTGGTTTATTAATATTCTATTTCTTCTGTGACGATTTATTTATATTGTTGTTTGTTACCTACTGTGTGTATCACTTCTGTCTTTTTATTTTGGATGGCCATTTTGTGGAAAGTAACTGTCCTTATGGCCTTCCTTTGTTTAGGTTTCCATTATGGTCTGGTCGCTTCATGTTTGTGTTTCTTTCCCTTTGGTGTCTTTGATGGGTGGAATAAGTTTATTGTATCGATTCCTGTTCTTGGTTTTACTTCTACTTTGTATGTATGTAATAGCTTTTTATTCTGGATAACCGTTTGGCCATTTTGTGGCAAAGTAACTATCCTCTTGGCTTTCTGCTGTTAAATTTTTCATTTTAGTGAAATTATTTTATGCTCGTGTTTCTTTCCTTTTGGTGTCTTGAATTGGAGGTTTAGGGGATTTAAATTAATTCAGGATCCTTGCCTTCACTTCTATTTTGCATATCAGGCTGTTTTGTTTGTGCTTTGTGTTGGCTTCTAAAGGTATGTCCGCAAATCCATTTACTCACCTGAACCAAAGTGAGTTTTTATGGTCGTGCTATGTTCTAGAGGCCACATGTTTGGTCCAAATATCATCAGTCTTGCTCAAAATAATCACATTGATAATAAATATGTCTTATGCCGTGTCAAAAAGTTGGTCAGTAGGTTACATCATAAAAAAATTATGGACACACCTGACGCCACAGTTTTGCCCTGATCTTTTACCTAAGGCCACCGTTTTGGCCTAATCTCCATCAAACCTGCTAAGAATGACCATGTTGACAATATCTTGGTTAGTTCTGAATATTGGTAATATGGGATGGAAAAGTATGTCAGTAGGTCAAATCATAGCATTACGATAACACACCAGTGTCACAAAGTGCATTTTTCACATCACAGCCAAAGACCGTGTTGGCACTCCAGAGTCAGCTTCGAAAATGGGTCATGTCGGATAAAAAAGTAGGTCCGTAGGTCAAATCATATAAAAAAAACACTTTAGAACACTCTTTAAGCCACGATTTTAATCCACTCTCCATCAATCTTGCTTAGAATGATTACCTTGACAATATCTCGTTAGATGTTCTGAAAAAAGGGGTAATCCTTCGGAAGCAAGGGCTACAGCACTTAACTGAAAATTATCGAGTGTACAAGATTTTGCTGTGTCAGGCTAGCTAGTTTCGGCCAGTTAGGCCTCATCAGGGACCCTCAAATATTTCCTGAATTCCGCACTGAAATCGATGATCCCAAAGGAGTGGAAAATATAACCAACACTATGATGAAGGGCAGGGAGACTTTTAAGTTTGAATATGGATCACTTTGGGTTAAAACCTAAGTCAGTAATTGAAATCATAGAATATCCTTATTGACACTCCAGAGGCCACAGTTTTTGTCGAAGCTTCATCAAACTTACTCAGAATGGTCAATATCAAATTTAATTATGAATATTGTGTGGTCAAACAGTAGGTGAGTCGGTCAAATCACAGAAAAACATTGCGGATACTTTAGTGGCCACAGTTTTGGTCCAAGCATCATCAAACTTGTTGAATATTTTTTACAGAAATGTTCTTTGTGTGATTTGTTACCAAAATTGTTCCAACTGTGCTGCGGTAAACAAGATGGTACCCAGAGCTAAAATAGAAAAGGCTTTAAACAACCACTGGTCCTAAACCAATGGATGAAATTTGAATTGATTTCACTGGAATGTTTCTTGGGTGACCCTCTACCAAACGCTCTCAGTCCGTTTTGCTCTGGTGAACAAGAATGCGATCAGAGCCAAAATTAAAAAAAGCCTAGAAAAACAAAATGTTCAAACGACTTTTGTTCTTAAACTGGTGGATGGATTTTAAAGTAAATTCACTGGAATGTCCATTGGATCACCCTCTACCCAATTGCCCGAACGGTTTCGCACCGAAAACAATGGTTGCCAGAGCTAAAAATAAAACACAAAACATTTAAACGACATCTCCACCTGAACTAGTGGATGAATTTGAAATAATTTCAAAGGAATCTTTTCTTGGGTAACCCCTAAAAATTGTTTACAATGTTATGCTTTAATGAACAAGATAGCCACCAGAGCTAAAAATAGAAAACATGTAAAAGATTTTTTTCTTCTTAACCGGTGGATGGATTTTGAAATAATTTCACATGAATATGTCTTAGGTGACCGTCTTCAAAACTTACTGAAATTGTCTCGCACCTATAAAAAAGATAGCTGCACATACAAAAAAAAATAGAAAATTCTTTTAAAGGCACCCTCCTGAAAATATAGAAAAAAAATGCCCAGGAAAAATAAAGGGAAGAAAATGATCGGGACTCGATACAATTAACCAACAGCCCAGCAGAGACACCAAAGCGAAAGACACTTTAAACAACTCGACCTTAATGAAATATCAATAGCGGAAAGCCAAAGGGACAGTTACTTTCCCACAAAATGGCCAATGGGCTATCCAAAACAAAATAATATAAGCGAAACACACACTCACACTCCCCTACTTTTTGTGAACATTATAGATTTTTAATAGGCGTGTTATCGTAATGTTTCACCTTCCAACCAAGACACTAAAGGGGAACAACACAAACATAAATAGCAATAGCGCCGTAATACATTACAAGTAGAAAGCTAAAAATACAGTTTCCTCCTTTCAAAATGGCCGGACGGCTATCCAAACCTTAAAAAAAATATTACCAGTACATACATGCAAAGTAATAAACTACAGCAAAAGCGCCGCATTAGAAGGCCAGTAAACTATTTCACTAGGGGTGGCTTAAGTCGATTTCAAGTGGCTATATACATGTAAATTTGAACACGTCTATATAATTTTGCCCCCCCTTGAACCCAACTTTTATATAGCAAAACTGAGGTTTACAGAGGTAAACCTTATTTTTCTTATGTCTGCTCTAAAATATAGATTGTGGGTACTCGTTAGAACCGCCTCATCGAGGCGGTTCTAACGAGACCCACAATCTACATATTGACCAGATTTAAGAAAAATATCATAATTTTTCATCTTAAAAGTTTAGTTTTTTTTTCGATGGTAAAGTTTACAATGTATTTGTATAGGCGTGTTTTCGTAATGTGACCTACTTGAACCTGGTATAGTAACAAAAACAATGTGAAGCAGTTATCTTTAGAAGGTGAAGCTCTTTTCATTAGTGAATAGATCAGAGTGAGACATTCTCTTTAGTGCATATATGTAGCTCTGTGACTTACTTAACGTAATTCTAGACAGGATAATGTTAAGAATGCTTAACTTTTTTAATCGGCACTTGATAAAATCATTTGTTTTGTTAAGTGTGATGAGTTCAGCAGATATAAGTATTTCCTTTATGCAGTCTGTCCACTTTTGATTGCAAGTGTCTTTGTTCTACTGTCAATAAGAATATGGTATGATAATTTTGATAACTATGTTTCTTAAAAAATTACAAGATTAAAAAAAGTCTATATTTCGGTAGTTTTATTTTATTTTTTTTTTTTTTTTCATTTATTTTAATGTCAATATGCTTGCAGCGTGAACATCACGATAACAAGTTTGTGAAATGAAGACCCCTCTAAATCCCACTTTATATACAGAAAAGTTGGGTTTAAGGGGGTATAGATTATCTGCCTTATTTTTGCTCAAAACATACATTGTGGGTACTCGTTAGAACCGCCTCAATGAGGCGGCTCTAACGAGTACCCAGAATCTATGTTGAAAGCAGAAATAAGAAAGTTGTAACAAGTTTTACCTAATATTTGTCATTTCTGACACCATGTTGGAAGCCATTATTTCACATGGACATGTTTTTCTAATGAGCACGCATGTATAAATTTGTATAGAATTCTGAGTTATAATGTATCTAAGGAATTCATTTAGGTGTTTTTCAATAAATGCGTCAGTTTCAAAGGCCCACATTTCACAGCCATACAGAATAAAACGTTCAAAAGGTTGCAGCTACAAGTCAGTTTGTAGGTTTAAAGTTTTAAATGTTTGTAGAAAAGTTGCAAAGTTTTCTAAGCTGCTTCACAGCTCTACAAAACCTTCTTCTCTTTATAAAATGAAAAATAGAAGTGGAGGCAATGATCAGGAATCGATACAATTAACCCACAGCTTCCATCGGAGACACCAAAGGGAAAGACACACAAACATGAAACAACAGACCCTAATGGAAACACCAACAGCGGAAAGTCAAAAGGACAGTCACTTTCCAACAAAATGGCCAACAGGTTATCCAAAATAAAATAACACAAGCGACACAAACACCCAAAGACAAACCATAACAAAAATAAACCGCGACAGAAGAACCGCTTTGGAACGGTCAGTGGAAACGAATTCCACTGTGGGGCTTAAATCGATTTTACGTGGCCACAATCCTCGCCCTTACTTCCGTCGCGATTTAGACAATTGGTTCAGTTCGCATGAAGGCCTCCTAACTCATCAGTGCAACATCTCCGTGAACACAAATAATCAAACAACCACAGAGATTAAACGATTAAACAATGGTGAGGACTCGACAGCAAGAAACCACTGAAATGCTGGAGCAAAAGATAACCAACAGTTAGACTCCGATGGGCCCGACCAGAGACAGAGCATCAGGCGCCAACCAACATTACCTTGAATTAGATAGTCTAAGTATTTGTAATTCTGATAAATTTTGATCATAATTTCGACCATTTTAAGCAATAGCAGTTATCTTCACGGGTTCCGAAACTCAATATTAGTTTATATCCAGTTTCCACCATTAAATGTACTTGTAAAATATGTCGATAGTTTTATTGCTTTTGAAAAGTGTTTCAGCATTGCCAAAATAATTGTGTCATCTTCATATAACAGAACAACGAGTTTAATGTAAGTATAAACCGTGTCATAAAATATGCATCTGTCGTGCGTATTTTAAGATTAACTAAAAAAACAAATATTGCTGAGTCAAAATCGTCATTCAGTTCCCAGAGAATTATTTACATAGATACAATCATTATGGATAATTTACAGAGAATGCGTTCTAATTTTATCGCAAAAATTGTGTTTCTACACATTAGAATCACCTCAATGGATGAGCAGGCGCAATATATTTAATTTCGAAAGGGCATTTAATATTTTATTCATTTCTTCATTTGATTTCTCTCTTTTTTTGCAAATTGCTAACACCAAAATGAATGAAAAGTTGACTGTATTTAGTTTTTCGTTGTATTAAGTATTTTAATACATTTAGTGTTATATCGTATTTAAGATTTCGTTGCAAAAGTATTTCGTAGAATTTTATATTCCGTAACATGTACTATTTCGGAGTATTTACTATTTCGTAGCATATAGTATTTCGTAGCGATCAATATCGCTTTACTATCACACCCGTAACCGCGTTTGTTTCTTTTGGGAGTTTAAAGGTCCAGTCAACACTAAGTCATATCGAGCGGTCAGTTTAACACACTTTACCTGGACAGGCTTTCATCAGAAACTGACAACTGCACTTATTGAATAATCGGAATAGCCCGTGCCCGTGTAACACAGTACATCTATAAATCTTTTTTTTCTGAAAAAATATTTCATACTTTTATAAGTCGAGATTAAAAAGCACATCGTCGGTACTCAACAGAACAGGTTTATTATGCCGCTTCCATAGAGTACCCATAATCTTTTGCGCCAAAATCTATTATGTAATTAATAAGTAAATAAATAAGAATGGGCCTCCGAGAGCCTCCAATTAGTGATAGGCTCGATATAAGAGGAATAATTTTTAATGGGCCATAAAACAATATATAAAGATAATAGAAAAATAAATAAATAATTATTTATGCATGTATTTATTTATTTATTTATTTGTATCAAGCGCCACTCATTGTGTTTCAGTTGTAGTTGTTAATCTCATTATAAGATTATTTAGTAGTAACATTATTTATTTATTTATTTATTTAGCCAGCTGGGAGTGTAATGTGGTAGGTAACGTGGTAGGTACCCCTGGTGTCTTTGAAAGACATTGCCAATGTTTGTGACGTTGTGCCAAAATTGCATGGCGTTTTGAATGTCGTGATGTCATGACGTCATGGAATTGCTGTCTCAAATATTGGAATGACATATTGGAAAGCCATGAAACATGTAAAGTGTGGTGTTCATATAACCCAGATGAAAAGGTTAGACCCTCGAAAATTTAAAAAGAGTTGAAGGAAAACAAGTGGATGGTTATTATCATTCCCTATTGAAAAAAACAAATTCTAAAATTGTGTAGTTTTAAGCATTTTAATATATTTTAGATTTAAAGTTAAGTTTAAGTTTCGAAATCAAATTTCTCATTTCTTTCCTAAATTATGTTAAAAGTGATCAAAGAGTGATCAAAGGACATGAAAAAATGTATAAAGCAACTGCAAAACGGAAAACATGGTAGTTAAAAAATATTTTTGAAAAATTCAAAACCCCTATTACACCGCTGAACATTGCATTGTGGGTCTAAACCAATGAAAATCGAAGAGAGATTACTCTCAGAGGAAAACAGGTATGTATCAAATATAATTTGAGCAAGACCTAAGAACGAATAGGAATTATTTTGTGCGGTTTTCAATAAAATGACCCTCTTTGTTTCTGTTTTAACTCTGCGTTTAAGATTTCTTTGTAATTTCTCTTTAAGCCCACAACTCACTTTTACGCGTTGAGAATTAGGTTTTACTACGTTTCATATCCCTACGTTTTGGGCAAAATTTTGCCCCGTTTTGAAGGAAGGTAGGTTTCAATGCGTTTCTGAATCGTTTCATATACGTTCAACTACGATTTACTTTATATTAACCCGGCTGAATGTCACGCGTTCACTAGGGATGAGTAAGATTTACTGGGTGCCTTCTCCGACTATGTGCATGTTATGTTTCGAAACATTTCCCCACGATTCCGTAGGTTTTAATAGGCATAACTGGGATGGACAATAACGTGGTCAAACTAATTCGCACTTGTAGACATAAGGGAAACAAAGGTGGTCAGCTGTTTTGACCATTCGATTGCATGATATCTTACGTCGAGTTGGAAGGAAAGGGAGCAAGGGTAGCACAAGGGGTCAGTTCTGGAGCCTGTTTCAGCACCCATCCAGGTTATCCGTATTATCTTCCCTTCTCTTCTTTCTTCTTCTTCTTTTTGCCCCGACACGTACAGAAATATTCAATTTTGCATTACATTTATATTGAGAGCTTAAAGCAGTATCAATCGATTGCAGTTAGCATACCTTTTACATCTATCTTTTAACAGAATCTGTACGTTTACGAAGTGATGGTCAATGTTGGCATCTAGTTCATGGTCCCAACAAAACATTGTAAAACTTACTGAATCGACCACTCGTACTAGTGCACCGGCCCCAATAGCTCAGTTGGTAGAGTGTCCGCTCCGGGGAACGGGAGGTCTCGGGTTCGATCCCGGGCCGCGACATACCAAAGTCGTTAAAAATGGTACTAGCTGCTCCTCGCTTGGCACTCAGATTTACGGGGTAGAGCTAGGACTGGTCGATCCAGTGTCAGGATAATGTGACTGGATGTGGTATCATGTAATGTGTCTGGGGCATGATACTTCAGTGAGGCAGCACTATAAACGTGAGCATTGAGCTCTCTGTCGCAACCAGACACCGTCGTGATATGACTGAAAAATTGTTGAAAGCGACGTTAAACCCGAATTCACACACACACACACTCGTACTAGTGCGTTCTACGAAGTGATACCTAACAATACCTACCAAAACCTAGTGAAGCATAATAAAACGTGAAATATAAACGTCGTAAACCGTACTCGTAGTAGGAATTCCTGAATAATGCATAGAAATACGAAGTGTACGGAGTATCTCCAGGTGAATTGCTTATTACGTTTAAGTACGAATTGAATACGTCTCGTCTACGTTTGAGTACGTTTTACTACGTTTAGTTAACTACATTTGTACTGAATAACCTCTACGTATATCATATAGCCACGAATGTTTTTAATATTTCAAAAACAAACATAGCTTGGTCCAGTATGTAGCCACGTATAATGTTGTTCTGCTACGTTCTAAAACATAGTAAATTCCAGCACTCAATACGCAACAGTGAGACTGAGGCTTGACATTAATTGTTGTTACTTGATAGAACCGCCCATTCGTGGCAGTTCTAACGAGCACCCATAATCAGTGTTTGCAATCTACGCGTATGTTGCCTAAAAATAATCTATATCAATCTTCCATGGCATAACAATGATGTTAGTTTGAAATGACCTTATTTATAATCTGGTGTCAAATATTGTGATATTTCTATTTCAAAATTTTCAAAGGATCCAATAAGGATATCTCAGAACAGTGGTTAAGACGAAGAAACGGACACTACGAGCTAAAACACGGAGTGCAAGAGTAATGACGATTTCACAAGCCAGTATGCGTGTCAAATGCCGGCCCCTCTGTTATCGGACATTGTTTGAAATGACCTTATTTATAATCTGGTGTCAAACAGTGTGATATTTTTTATTTCAAAATTTCAAAGGATCCAACAATGTTAACTGGGTACAGACTTCACACATTGGACCCTGTCATAGACAGGTGCATTTATATTTACATAACGCCTTGGTCGCTATTGTGATTTTAAGTATATAGTTGATATGGATATTTCGACCATCTGCAGTTTAGTTTGGTGGCTGTTACTTAAAGTGCATCCCCAGCCCCCCACTTCTCCCGTGTAAGTATAACAAATAATTAATGCTTACGAAACAAATTACTGGTTCTAGTGTTGTGCAGTACTTTAGGGAAAACTGGGAACCAGTCAACCATGTTGTTTGCTACATGCCCCTAGATTCGATACCATAATTTTCATTACGAAAACACGCCAGTATACGCCAGTATAATTCCAAACTCCTTGAAAAAAGAATTGAAGGTAATCTTACTCAGTAATCGATACAATTAACCCAAAGCTCCCATCAGAGACACCAAAGGGAAAGAAACACAAACATGATATATCTAGACTCTAATGGAAACATCAATAGCGGAGGGCCAAAAGAACAATGACTTTCCCACAAAATGGCCAATTGGTTATCCAAAATAAAAAAAAGATATAAGCGATACACACACTCAAAGACAAATCAGAACAAAAATAACCCACGACAGAAGAATCGCATAGGACCGGTCAGTGAAACGAATTCGACTGGAAAGGGGGGGGGGGGATCTTAAATCGATTTTACGTGGCCACAATCCTCGGCATTACTTCCGTCGCGATTTAGACAAATACTTTGTTGAGTCTGCATGAAGGCCTCCTAAGTCATCAGTGCAACATCGCCATGAACGCAAAAATCAAACAACCACAGAGATGAAACATCGGTGAGGACTCGACAGCACCTAACAGTTACCTATGATAAACTGCAAAGAAGTTGCGCACACGAAGTACACACCGTCAATCGCCAAATGACTAAGTCGTAAGAGGGCGAAAATAGGAATAATACTGCAAGGAAAATCCTGATGGAATATCAAAAGAATACAGGTCTGCTTATTTTTCATGCAGATGATTTATATAAAATTTTAGAATACTAGGTCTAACCTTTTGGTACACACTACAATACACTTTAGTAGTATTTAAACCCTAAAATGTTTGTGTTCAATAGTGACAAACATAAAACTGATGACAATGCCAAAATCATATGCACATTAACAGACCGGTATAAAACTGTATGAGGAGCTGCGCACACAATCTACACAATTAAACGTCAAATGTTCAGGCCAAAAAATGTGAAAAACGGGAATGATTCCGCCAAGAGAACCCTAACGGAAAAACGAAAGAATAATGGTCCCCTTATTTTTCATTTAGATGCTATATATAAAATTTCAGAATTCTAGCACTTACCGTTTGGAACCAAATATAATACACTTAAATAGAATTTAAACCCGAAAAAATAGCTAAATGACAAGGATTAGATTGACGATAGTGCCAAAATCGCATGTACATCTACAAACCATGACAAAAAAAAATGTTGTTAATTTTCAAATTGGTCGGTATAAACTGTATGAGAAGTTGTGCACAGAAAGTACTCAACGTCTGTTGTCAAACTTCCAAGTCGAAAAAGGAATATCTGTGCTCAGAAAAACACCCATGGATAAACGCACGCTATACGGTCCGCTTATTTTTCATGTTGATGTTATATATAAAATTTCAGGATTTTACCTTTAACCATTCTTGACCGAATCCAAGTGTAACGGACGGACATGATAGACATACGGACTGAAAAGCAGACAGTCCCAACCAATATGCCCCCTCAATTTCTTCGAAGGCGGGGGCCCTAAAATTAAGTCACTGTTAATCTGACAACATTTTCCCCCATTTGTAAATCTATAGGAGACTAAAATGCAAGTTGCTCATACATGAATAATCCGACCTGCTCCAAATTCGCACTTGTTCGAGATTTTCTAGCTGTCCTCATTACCAACAAGTTTGATGATGGCCCGATCAAAAATGAAGTCGCTATCATCGGACAATATTTCCCTATTATATGTCTAAGCGACATTTTGGTTGCCGTGGAAATCACTTTCCTGACCAGATCTGTCCCAAAACCAAATACAGTCGATTCCCAACCCCATTGATGGAACATGTGAAATTTGATCTAGATTGGCAACCTGGCCTTTGAGATATTCTTGTTCCAAAGTCTGGACGCACGGACTAACAGCTGCACGGACGAACGTACCGACAGACGACGGATCCTAGCTATATTTTAAGCTCACCATATGAGCCTTTGGCTCAAGGTCATAGCTGGACTTATGATTTACACATGAGTCGCCGTCCGTCTATATCATCAAACATATTCTCTTGAGCTGCTTGGCCGACTGAAAGCAGATTGAACATTAGAAACATTGAAAGAAAAGTTACTCAGGTACAGAACAATGCCAGGTCACCGATCCGACAAAAAAG
This sequence comes from Lucinisca nassula, assembly GCA_963580285.1. Lineage (NCBI taxonomy): Eukaryota > Metazoa > Mollusca > Bivalvia > Lucinida > Lucinidae > Lucinisca > Lucinisca nassula. The sequence continues at coordinate 64,396,255 of OY757021.1, read as the reverse complement.
AGGAAAACCTAGAAAACGAAGACACAGACACTTAAAAATATACCAGAAAAAAATGTCTTTTCTCACTACATGCAAAATAACATAAAATTAAAATAAACTGCAAATACGAGCGACTGCCTTTGGACGGCTAGCATGAATAAAAATAGAAGAAGGAGAAGGGCTGTGGTTGGGATATCAACACCAGAAATTACCAATATGCCACCCTCGACCACTATTACTGTACAGATTTATACAAAACAACAATTACCACGAATCTATCCTTATAGTTGACTACTCGCTCAACAGTGGGTTCTGAAAGTGAGCCATATGCGCTAGCGATTTTTTCAAGGTTCCAATATTAGCTCGTACATAAGTTATTTAGATTTGAGGGCCTGGGTGAAGCATCTTCATTTGTTCAATGAACTAATAAAATTGATCAGATTAAAATCGAACCTGCACAAGAGCAAAATTGCCAAGGAATATGCGTATGATTTGATTGAAAATGGCCCAATGGTTTAAAAGTATTTATCATTTATTTCGTGGAGTGTTTCTTTAGTTGTTCCATGGATTATTGAATATGTTTAATAGTTTCTGCGTTTGCTAAGTAATAATTTTAATTCAAAGACTTCTCCGGAACATGACATATCGGACCCAGCGTTTTAATCATACGAGGTTTCCCATCCCTATATTTAATTTATTTTAATATATTTTATAAGATTCGGAGAAGCCACAACGAATAATAATAAATTCAATAATACATGAGCACGAATGCAAGATTCAATTTATCATATGACATTTAAAACGCATTTAATTAACGATTCTTTAACAAAATTGTCAATATTCCGCCATTATCAAACGCGACGTAGTTAATGACGTCATATATGTAACGTTACGGGGCGTATCTAACTAATTTGCATATTTAATCCACTAGTGGATTATCGAATTTATTACATGGCGTTATTACTCTCTCAGACGCGACGTCATATGATAAATGATATATAGTTAATATACAATAGGAGTATAAACGAATATGCAAGCGATAACAACGCTTAAAGGAAAGAACTTTAAGAAATGGGACGCTTTTATACCTGGGAAAGGGGAAAGTTGGTGGCGGTAGACGGAGTTGAGGGAATAGAGGTTTCAGAGATAGATAGTCCTGTATAGTGGTCAAATGGAAATGAAAAGAGAGAGAGAGAGAGAGAGAGAGAGAGAGAGAGAGAGAGAGAGAGAGAGAGAGAGAGAGAGAGAGAGAGAGAGAGAGAGAGATAGATAAACATGTCAGCAATTAAACATACGATAAAGTTGTTTATACGATGCCAATTAAGTCTTACATGTTCTCATATTTTTCTGTATTTGTCAATATCGAACATGTCAATTTCAACATTAACGAAAAGCTGTCTCAGGTGTGAGCTACAGTTTGTTTCGGACGGTTTAGCTATCATTGTTTTCCCCCAAGAGATGGAGTGTCGGCCATACTCTGAGGATCAGACAGCCAAAAACTCACGACTCGTGGGGATTTGTGAAACTCTAAGATACGGGGGCGTTATCTTAGATTCAGCAGCAGGGACTTACTAAAAGAAGATATACGGAAATGATACAGAACCACACCGCGACACTAGGAAACAGTAAAGGTCCCGATCAGGCGATCGTTTTAAAAAAAGCACAACGTGGCATCCCTGCATTTTGAACCGGTGTCCTGCTTTACAGAAAATTTCTATTCAGAACAGAATGAAATATATGGCCATTCAAGGAAATTTAATTCATAGTAATTGCTCATAGGAGGGGTATATGAACCCAAACTTCGGTCTGGTTGTTTCGTGTTTGTGTTTCTTTCCCTTGGTGTCTCTGGTGGGAGCTGTGTGTTGATTGTATCGATTCCTGATCATTGCCTTCACTTCTATTTTGGAAATTATCCTAGTCAAAATGGAAGGGAAGGCAATGATTTATAATCAATAAAATTGTCCAAGTTACTATTGGGAAAGGACACGCTCAAAGCAAAGGCATCGCAACCAAATCATCACCATAGGAAATTTATTTCCCCCGAATATGACAAAACGATATCCAAAATAAAACAAAAAAAAATATTACCAGGACATGAATGCAAAGGCATACAGTGCTAATAACAGGTGCACCGCATTGGAATTCATCACGAAAGCACGCCTATATAATTTTGCCCCCATAACCCCAACTTTAATATTGTTAAACTGGGGTTTACTTAATTACTCGTATTTTCGCTCAAAACATAGATTGTGGGTAGCTCGGTGAGTTGGTTCTAACGAACTCCAACAATATATTTCTAAGACGAAATCTAAAATATTTATCGGACAATTTTCAATTTTTCGTGATATTTGTTTCAATATATTTCAATTGGCGTGGTTTTGTATTACTGAGTCAGTAACAAAAGAAAATTACAAAGGGCTTAAATCGATGGTCACAGCCCCCACCCCTACTTCTAGCGTGGTTTACACAAGTAACATTACGATAACACATCCGTGTGATATAGTGCATTTTTTCATACTTCAAAAAAGGTAATTTTTCTGATGAAAATTTGTGATATTTTTCTTATTTATACTCAGAACATAGGTTTTGGGTGCTCGTTAGAACCGCCTCATTGAGGCGGTCCTAACGAGTACCCACAACCTATGTCTGGGAGCAGAAATAAGGAAAATAATGTTTACCCCAGTAAACCCCAGTTTTCTCTATATAAAGTGGGGTTTAGGGGGTCTTTATTTCACGGACTTGTTCACGTGATGACTGTTCACTTTGCGATAATAGTTTCTTACTCATCACTGCAACATCTCCGAGAATATACGCGTATAGTTCAATTAAGTTGCGGGGTGAAAACATCTCGAAAACACGCCTATATAATTCTGATTCCCTAGAACCCGACTTTTATATACTAAAACTGAGGTTTACAGGGATAAACCTTATTTTTTTATTTCTGCTCTAAAAGTATTTGAGCGGAAATAAGAAAAATATCACAATTTTTCATCTTCAAATTTTCGTTTTTTTCGGCGGTAAAGTTTACAATGCATTTGTAGAGGCGCGTTTTCGTATGATAAGGACCAGACTGAAATAAAATAAAGCAAAAAAAGCAAAATAAATAAATAAATAAATAAATGAATAAAAAGAAACAAATGTGGGCCGACCATCCCTTTTCAGGGAGATAACACATTGAAAGGCGCAAATGCTTTTTTATTCTAATTCATTTGAGTACCACTATTCAAATTTAAATCTTAAAGTTGGCGATTTTACTGATCGATCCCTGCGCCCCCGCCCATCGGGGCTTGGAAGCATAAATTGGACTGCATGGTGCTTCCACGAAGGACTGAAACCGGCCGAGCTTGAGTACTGCTAAAAAGTTTAGGTCTTGAAAAGTGTTGAGAGTAGGACTGCTTATTAAACCCTAGCAGTTTCTGTGGGCGGTATAGGGCTTGAGATGGCTTTTCATCTCAATATCGGGTAAAAGACCCACAAAATCGGAAGCAATGTCTCTCAAAAGACCTAATAAGTGTTGATTGGGACGGTAAACCCCAACACAAACAAACAAAACTGACAGACCCCAGTTATTTGCTGGCACGAACCTGGAGAAATTTCTTCCAAAATAACGGAATGGCCCCCAAATGTTGCCATGATCGAGTCTTTGTTTTTTTTTTTTTTTTTTTTGTTGTTGTTATTGTTTTGTTTTTGTTTGTTTGTTTTTTTTAATAAAATAAGAACGAGCTAGTGAGCGAAAGAGAAAGAAAATTAAATAAAAATTATCGTTATGCGATAAAATATTTCTGTTTTGAAAGTTATGTAAAATATAATGACATTCTCATTTGGACGCCTAACAGTGATTGTAATGCTTGCGAAAGCCGTCACTTTTCCTTAATATGAAGGGAGTGTTCAAAGAAACTTGTTTATGTAGGGTCCGAAATTGATCTCGTTAACCTTCGTCCAGTTTTCTAGAATAGTTAAAGCACATATTTAAATTGATCAGCTCGCATTTTTCCCAGTCGATCTAACGAACACCTTAGAAAATATACATTAATTCCTGTTTATTTTCATGTTAACAGGTCCGTGTATAAAACACTAGTGTAACCTTTACTTCTCAGTATAAAGAAGCAAAACTCTTGGGTATCAGAATTATGAAAATGCGTACATGTTTATTATTAATATTTAAATATATAGTCTTGAAGTTTTGTTGATGCATTTCGTGTATTTTAACAAAATATGACAATCCTATAGTGTATTAAGTCATCACGAAAACACGCCTATATAATTTTGACCCCTCGAAACTGGGGTTTACAGGGGAAAACTTTATTTTTCTTATTTCTGGTCTAAAATATAGGTTGTGGGCACTCGTTAGAACCGCCTCGATGAGGCGGTTCTAACGTGTGCCCACAATCTATATATAAGTCTAAAATATAGGTTGTGGATACTCGTTAGAACCGCCTCGATGAGGCGGTTCTAATGTGTGCCCACAATCTATATTTCGAGCAGAAATAAGAAAACTATCACAATTATTCATCATAAAATCCCAATTTTTCAGCGAAAAAAAATTTTCTCTGCGTTCTTTTTTTTTTAATATTTAATATTAAGTACAGCAAACAATATGCAACACGTCACATCATTTTTGCCCAACATATATAAAATATTTTAAAAGAGAAATAAACATATATATATAAAGAAATTAGCTTTTATGTCGTATTAATATAATACAATAATTAGAGTTTCAAAACTCTGTTACGACATTGTAATGTATGAGACCCGATAATATGCGCGCATACATTTGGATTTCGGAGAACACTTATAGAAAGATTTTTTAAACAAAAAATGATTTCGGAGAATACTTATTAGTTATACGTCTTTGTTGTCGTACCACGAAATATGCTTGCTTACCGCGGGAGAATGGTAAAAAATATGCTTTCGCTACTTTTTCTGAGTTGTTATTTTTTAGGTGGTTTGAAGGGGAAATTAAGTGAAAAACGAATTTGCTAACATTTATTTTACTATTTTTGTGTTATCGAATGTTTAGAAATCAAAACATTTTTATTATGTAGATCCTGTTTTAAATTAGGCAGCTCTGACCGGATAATTGTAGATTGCCAATAAAAAAAGAAATGTATGAAAGGTAAAAAAAATGATTTTTTTTTTCCCTTTGTTTTATTTATAGAAGTAAATCGTAAACGCTCTCTGGAAAAAGAAACATTTTCCAATTTCTATATTACAAAATCTATTTAAGTGTGAATGCCATTTTAATGATAGCAAAAACAAACAAAATGATGAAATACCTCGCTCATTCTGATAACACACCCGTGCGACATAGTGCATTACATAGTGCATTTTTTCACATCTCCAAAATGGCTACTTTTCTGATGAAAATCCGTGACTTTTTTGCTTATATATACTGCAAACATAGGTTGAGGGTGCTCGTTAGAACCGCATCACTGAGGCGGTTCTAACGAGTACCCACAACCTATGTCTTGGGGCAGAAGTCAGAAAAATAATGTTTACCCATGTAAACCCCAGTTTTCTCTATATAAAGAGTGGTTTAGCGAGGTCTTCATTTCACGGACTTAATCATCTGATGAGGTTTGAAGGGGAAATTAAGAGATAAAACGGATTCGCTAATATTTCTTTTACAATTTTTGTTATCTAATGTTTAGAAATCAAAACATTTTATAATGCAGGTCCTGTTTAGGAAGCTCTAACTGGATAATTGTAGGTAACCAATGAAAAAATAAACGTATTAAAGATTAAAAAAATAATAATAAATTTTCCATTTGTTTTATTTATAGACGTAAATCGTAAACGCTTCCTGGATAAAGAAACATTTTGTAATTTCTTTATTACAAAGTCTATTTAAGTGTGAATGCCATTTTAATGATTTCAAAAACAAACAAAATGATGAAATTCTTCGCTCACAAATTCGTATCATTGCCATAACACACCCGTGCGACATAGTGCATTGCATAGTGCATTTCTTCCCATCTCCAAAAATGGCTACTTTTCTGATGAAAATCCGTGATATTTTGCTTATAAATACTGCAAGCAGAGGTTGTGGGTGCTCGTTAGAACCGCCTCAATGAGGCGGTTCTAACGGGTACCCACAACCTATGTCTTGAAGCAAAAATAAGAAAAATAATGTATAGCCCCGTAAACCCAAGTTTTCTCGATATAAAGTGGGGGTATAGGGGGTTTTCATTTCACGAATTTGTTCACGTGATGGTGAGGGCCGGACACATGCTGTTTGAAGTTCAAATAATATGGCACCCTAATGGATGTTTTGCATATTAACATACCTACTTTCAGTGCATTATTTTCTAAAGTTCCAAAATCGACATATTACAAAAGTATAGGATGAAGAACGAAAATGTTTAAGCTACTTCATATTCATGTTTTTGTTTCATCATTACGAAAACACGCCTATACAAATACATTGTAAACTTTACCGCCGAAACCTCGACAATTTTCAGATGAAAAATTGTGATACCTTTCTTTTTTCTACTCAAAATATAGATTGCGGATACACGTTAGAACCGCCCACAATCTATGTTTTTGAGCAGAAAAAAGAAAAATAATGTATATCCCTGCAAACCCCAGTTTTGTAATATAAAAAGGGGTTTAAGGGGGTCGGATTTATAGAGGCGTGTTTTCGTGATGGAACGGACAACTTTATTGTGTTCCAAGTTGAATCTTGCCTTTCTTACACCTCGAATCTCAATAGATACGTATGGTCACAGCGTTTTGTGTTGTATGTGAAACAATTTTGTTTTTCATGATCACTGTCTAAAATAACGCATGCGCAGGAGTCTGCGCAGTTAAAGTAAACTAGATTCCAAGATGGAAGACGCATTGCAAAAGGTTACGCAGGTTTTTGACGTCAATTAAAAGTTATATTCCTTAATGGTGGATGAATCAGGATTTGACTCATCTCTTGTCCTGTAAGTTAGTTTGGATTGTCTGCATAATTTATATCTTTGCATCGCGGTTATGTTTTTATTTTGAATTCTGGATTCCTAGGTCGTATTTTGAATAAATGTATAACAGTTTTAATATTTTTATAATACCCACAATCTATATTTTGAACAGAAATAAGAAAACTATCATCGAGGCGGTTCTAACGATTACCCACAATCTATATTTTAGAGCAGAAATAAGATAAATATCACAATATTTCATCTTAAAATTTTCATTTTTCGGCAATAAAATTTACAATGTATTTGTAAAGCCGTGTTTTCGAAATGGCGTTATTTCCTACCTTTAACTGGCAATCACTAGTAGAAAAAATGTCAGCCTGGTTTTATTTCGACCGTGGCGCACCAAACGAAAATTGTATTTTTGTATTTTAATCTATAATTCTAAAGTGGGGTTTACTTTGCTTTTTGCCACAAGCAGCGGCATCACAAAAACAGACCTAATAGCTTTATGAACTTACTTGAAGGTTGAAGCCAGAATTAAATTTTCTTCTGAATATTAGATATTTTTATAATAATAATAATATAAAAATCACAATATTTCATCAGACAAATGACCATTTTTGAGGAATGAAAGAGTGTACAATGCCAGACGGACGTGTCATCGTAATCTATTATTCATCACGAAAACACGCCAATATGATTATGACCCCCTTGAACCCCACTTTTATAAAGAAAAAACTGAGTGTTCATTACACTAAGTTATTAACATGATGTAATGTGGAGCTGACCGCAGATGGTTCATTGAAACCAAGTACGAAAACAAGCCTTTTCAAATATATTTAAAATTTTACAGCCAAAAATTCAATAAAAGTTCTGATATTTTCAATAGTTCTGCACAAAACATAGATTGTGGGTACTCGTTAGAACCGCCTCGACGAGGTGAAATACATTTTTTTTCGTCCATTTGTTTTCTTATTTCTGCTCATTACAGAGATTGTGGGTACTCGTTAGAACCGCCTCGTCGAGGCGGTTCTAACGAGTGTCCCCAATCTATGTTTTGTGCAGAACAATTAAAAATATCAGAACTTTTATCTGATTTTTTTTTTTTTTTTTTTTTTTTTTTTTTTGCGGTAAAATTTTCAATATATTTCAATAAGACTGTTTCGTAATTGGCTTCAATGAACCATCTGCGGTCAGCTCCATATCACATCAAGTTAATAATTTAGTGTAACGAACACTCTGTAAACCCACATTACATTACGGTACCACATCCATGTCACATAGTGCATTTTTTCGTGTCTAAACATTACGTAAACACGCCTATTCAAATACATTGTAAACTTTACCGCCGAAAAAAAACACGAGAATTTTAAGATAAAAAAGTGTGATATAGATTGTGGGTACTCAGTAGAACCGCCTCGTCGAGGGGGTTCTACGAAAAATAAGAAAAAATAAGGTTATACCCCTGTAAACCCTAGTTAAACTATATAAAAGTGGGGTTCAGGGGGGGGGGGGGGTCAAAAATTATATAGGCGTGTTTTAGTGATGAAACGGTCATTTTTCTGAAGAAAATTTGTAAAAGTTTTCTTATTTTTTCCTTATTTGCATAACAAACTTATGTTTTTGGTGTTTGTTACAACCTATGACTTGAAGCAGAAATAAGAAAAAAAAATTATGTATATCCCTGTAAACTCCAGTTGTTTCCTTATAAAGTGGGGTTTAGAAGGGTGTTCATTACACGGGCTTATTAGCGTGATGTCCACGTCATGTGAACAAGTCAGTGCAATGAACGCCCCTGAAAACAAATTATATGGAAGGAACTCGGGTTTACAGGATTCATTACGAAAACATGCCTATAGAAATACAGTGTAAACTTTACCGACCCCCCCCCCCCCCACATCACGTGAACACGTCCGTGAAATAAAGACCCCCCTAAACCCCACTTTATATAGAGAAAGCTGGGGTTTACGGGGGTAAACATCATCTTCCTTATTTCTACTCCAAGACATAGGTTGTGGGCACATCGTTAGAACCGCCTCATTGAGGCGGTTCTAACGAGCACCCAAAACCTATGTTTGGCGTATAAATAAGAATTTTGTCACAAATTTTCACCATAAAATTACCTTTTTTGAGGTATGAAAAAATGTACTATACCACATGGAGGTGTTATCGTAATGATAAAAAACGAAACTTTTAAGCTGAAAAATTGTGACATTTTTTCTTATTTTTGCTGAAAAATATAGATTTTGGATACTCAGTAGAACCGCCTCATCGAGGCGGTTCTAACGAGTACTCACAGTATATACTTTACAACAGAAATTAGAAAAATAACTTTTAACCCTGTAAACCCCAATTTTACTATATAATTTTTTTATTATACGGGTCAAAATTACATAGGCGTGTTTTCGTGATGCATCATATTATTATGTCTCTCCCGATTTTTTTTTTCGGAGAGACATATTGTTTTTCCCCCGGGCGTCTGTCTGTCTGTTTGTCCGTCTGTCCTGTCTGTCCGTCTGTCACACATTCGTGTCCGCTCTATAACTTGAAAACCGTTCGTGCTATCTTCACGAAACTTCATATAAATATTAATCAGTATTAGACGACGTGCAGTGCGCAAGAACTATAACTCTCGCATTTATACTTTTGAATTATCTCCCTTGGAAGTTTGTTGGTATGTATGTATGGGCAAATCAGGTCCGGTCAATAACTTTCTTATTTTTAGATGGATTTTAAAATTACTTGGCAAAATATTAAAATCCATGATGGAGGTCGGTACCTCAAAGGTCAAGGTTATACTTAGAGGTCAAAGGTGAAAAAGGGGCCTTTTTGTGTTTGGTCGATAACTTTCTTATTTTGAGATGGATTTTTGAAATCACTTGGCAGAAATGTTAACCACCATAAGACGATGTGTTGCGTGCTAGACCAAGGTTGGTACCTCAAAGGTCAAGGTCATACTTAGAGGTCAAAGGTAAAAAAGGGGGCCTTTTTTTCGTGTTTTGTCAATAACTTTCTTATTTTTAAATAGAATTTGAAGTTACTTGGCAAAAATGTTAACTATCATGAGACGATGTGTTCATGCATGATTCAGTTTGTTACCTCATATGTCAAGGTCATACATAGAGGTCAAAGGTCAATAACTTCCTTATTTTCAGATGGATTTTAAATTACTTGGCAAAAATATTAACAACCATGAGACTATGTTTGGTGCGTATGAGGCAGGTTGGTACCCCAAAGGTCAAGGTCATACCTAGCGGTCAAAAGTCAAAAAAGAGGCCTTTTTTCGTGTTTGGTCGATAATTTTCTTTTTTTTAGATGGATTTTAAAATCATGAGTAGAAATTTTAACCACCATAAGACGATGTGTTGCGTGCATGACCCAGGTTGGTACTTAAAGGTCAAGGTCATATTTAGAGGTCAAAGGTAAAAAAGGGCCTTTTTTTGTGTTTTGTCAATAACTCTCTTTTTTTAGATAGAAGTTACTTGGCAAAAATGTTAACTATCATGAGACGACGTGTTGCATGCATGATTCAATTTGGTACCTCAAATGTCAAGGTCATACGTAGAGGTCAAAGGTAAAAAAGGAGCCCTTTTTCGTGTTTGGTTCAATAACTTTCTTATTTACAGATGGAATGTGAAATTGCTTGTCAAAAATATTAACACCATGAGGACGATGTGTGATGCGCATGAGGCAGGTTGGTGCCTCAAAGGTCAAGGTCATACTTAGAGGTCAAAGGTTAAAAAAGGGGCCTTTTTCGTGTTTGGTCGATAACTTTCTTATTTTGAGATGGATTTTAAAATCACTTGGCAGACATGTTAACCACCACAAGACGATATGTTGCGTGCATGACCCAGATTGGTACCTCAAAGGTCAAGGTCATACTTAGAGGTCAAAGGTAAAAAAGGGGCCTATTTCGTGTTTTGTCAATAACTTTCTTATTTTTTGATAGAATTTAAAGTTACTTGGCAAAAAAGTTAACTATCATGAGGCAATGTGTTGCATGCATGATTCAGTTTGTTACCTCAAATGTCAAGGTCATACACAAGGTCAAAGGTAAAAAAGGGACCCTTTTTTCGTGTTTGGTCAATAACTTTCTTATTTTTAGATGGCTTTTGAAATTGCTTGGCAGAAATGTTAACCACCATGAGACGATGTGTTGCGCGCATGACCCAGTTTTGTACCTCAAATGTCAAGGTCGTACTACGAGGTCAAAGGACAAAAGGGGGCATTTTTTAGTGTTCAGTCAATAGTCAATAACTTTCTTATTCTTGGAGAGATTGTGAAAATACTTGGCAGAAATATTAACCATCATGAGACGATGTGTTGCACGCTAGATCCAGGTCGGTACCTCCAAGGTCAAGGTCATACTAAGAGGTAAAAAAAAAAATTCTGTATCCAGTCAATAACTTTTTTATTTCCGGATGGACTTTATAAAGTAACCATACAGAGATGTTCAACGTCATTAGACCATGAGTCATGTGCAAGACCAAGGTTCATACCTCCAATGTCAAGGTCATACCTAAAGGTAAAAGGTAAAAAAGGGACAGTCAATAACTTCCTTATTATTTGATGGATTTTGAAATTACTTGGCAGAAATGTTAACCATCATGAGACGATGTGTTGTACCTCAAAGGTCAAGGCCACACTTAGAGGTCAAAGGTATAAAAAGGTCTTTTTGTGTACGGCCAATAACTTCTTTATTTCTCTATGAACTTTTTTAAGTTACTTTGCAGAAATGTTCATCTTCATGAGATGATGTGTTGCACACAAGACCCAGCTCAATACTGCAAATGTAAAGGTCATACTTAGAGGTCAAAAACGGGGGAGACATCTGTGTTTTTGTAGAAAAGCAAATTCTAGTTTTCCTTATTTTATGGACTGCGGGTACTCGTTAAAATCGCTTTAAGGAAGCGAATCTCGCGAACACCAACAATTTATGGTTCTAGCAGAATAAATTTTCGTGAGGAAAATAGCAGTTTTGGAGTCCATTCTTTGTCCAAAAATTGCAGTTTTGGAGTCCATTCTTTGTCCAAAAATTGCTTTTTGTTTGTCCAAAAATTGTTCTTCGTTTGTCAAAAAATTGTTCTTCGTTTGAAAAGTCAACTTGTGTAACTTTTTATTTGAGGACTGGGAGAAAAATAAAAGAAAAAAAGGGGGGCCGCAGGTGGGTAACTGACGAATTGATTCGGTGTTATTTTCAAACTCACCTCTTTTTAGCTCACCTGTCACGTAGTGACAAGGTGAGCTTTTGTGATCACTTTTCGTCCGTCGTCCGTGCGTGCGCCCGTCCGTGCGTCCGTAAACAATTCTTCAAATGACATCTCCTGCTAAACCACTGATCGGATTTTGACCAAACTTCATAGGAATGATCCTTATCTGGACCCCTTTCAAAGTTGTTCAAATGGTTCCGGTCTGTTGCACATCTAGGTCACAGGAGCCAAAAATAGATTTTTTTCACCGAAAACTTAAAAAATCTTCTTCTCTGAAACCACAAGGCCCAGGTCTTTGATATTTGGTATGAAGCTTCATCTAGTGGACCCCTACCAAGATTGTTCGAATTATAGTGCTGGGGCCAAAAATGCCCCCGCCCAGAGACCCTTTGGTTTACATTGGCTTATATAGGGAAAAATGTTTAAAAATCTTCTTCTCTTAAACCGTAAGGCCCAGGTCTTTGATATTTGATATGAAGCTTCATCTAGTAAACCCCTATCAAGATTGTTCAAATTATAGTGCTGAGGCCAAAAATGCCCCGCCCCGGGGCCCTTTGGTTTTAACTAAATGGGTTTATATAGGGAAAATCTTTAAAAATCTTCTTCTCTGAAACCGCAATGCCCAGGTCTTTGATATTTGGTATGAAGCGTCATCTAGTGGACCCCTACCAAGATTGTTCAAATTATAGTGCTGGGGCCAAAAAATGCCCCCGCCCCGGGGCCCTTTGGTTTTTACATTGGCTTATAAAGGGAACATTTGAAAAAATCTTCTTCTATGAAACCATAAGGCCCAGGTCTCTGCTATTTGTTATGAAGCTTCATCTAGTGGACCCCTACCAAGATTTTTCAATTTATAGTGCTGGGGCCAAAAATGCCCCCGCCCCGGGGCCCTTTGGTTTTACATAGGCTTATATAGGGAAAATCTTAAAAATGTTCTTCTCTGAAACTGCAAGGCCAGGTTTTTGAGATTTGGAATGAAGCTTCATCTTGTGGCCCTCTACCAAGATTGTTCAAATTATAGCCGCCTCGGGGCCCTTTGGTTTTACTTAGGCTTTTATAGGGGAAATCTTTAAAAATCTTCTTCTGTGAAACCACAAGGCCTAGGTCTTTGATATTTGGTGTGAAATTTCATCTAGTGGACCTCTATCAAGATTGTTAAAAATATAGCCTTGGGGCCAACAATGCCCCCACTCCGAGACACTTTGGTTTTACAAAGACTTTTATAGGGAAATCTTTAAAAATCTTCTTTAATCTGAAACTGCAAGGACCATGTCGTTGATATTTGGTATGGAGCTTCATCTAGTAGACCTCTACCAAGATTGTTCAAATTATAGCCCTCGGGCCACAAATGCCCCCGCCCCAGGGCCGTTTGGTCTTTACATAGAATTATATGTAGAGATACAATGTAATCTTTGAAAATCTTCTTCTCTGAAACAACAAGGCCCAAGTCTTTGATATTTGGTGTGAAGCTTCATCTAGTGGACCTCTATCAAGACTGTTTAAATTATAGCCTTGAGGCAAAAAATGCCCCCCGCCCGGGGCCATTTGGTTTAACATAGGCTTATGTAGGGAATATCTTTAATACAATCTTCTTTTCTGAAACCGCAAGGCCCGGGTCTTTCATAATTTGTGTGTAGCTTCATCTAGTGGACCTTTGTCAAGATTGTTCAAATTATAGCCTTTGCTGATATTTGGTATGAATATCACCTTTTTAGGCCTCCCTCAACATTATGCACATTATAGCCCTGGGGTCAATAACGGCCCTCCCTGGGGCCCACTTGTTACTCTATGGATCAGGTGAGCGATCCAGGGCCATCATGACCCTCTTGTTTATATATCATTTTGAGGTTGAAGATTGATTTATTGATTGTTTGGGGTTTAGCGACACGGCACCCCTTTTGGAGCACTTTGAGTTGTCTCCCAGAGAAAGTGTGTGTGTGTGGGGGGGGGGGCGAGAAATAGAACAGTTAAGAGAGGAGATGAATGATAAAGACAGGAGCAAAAATGAGTGGAAGTGAAGAAATAACACCCCCCCCCCCCCAACATACACACACACACACACACACACACACACACACACACACACACACACATCTACCTTTACCTGCTGCTACGCCAAGAGGCCTATCGGAGTCTAACTTCTTTTGCTCAAGCATTTCAGTGGTTTCGTGCTGTCGAGTCCTCACCGTTGTTTCATCTTTGTGTATTTTTTATTTTTGTGTTCGCGGAGATATTGCACTGATGAGTTAGGGGGCCTTCACGTTGTCTGAACAAATTATTTGTCTAAATCGCCACGAAAGTAAGGGCGAGGATTGTGGCCACGTAAAATCGATTTAAGCCCCCCCCCCCCCCCCCCCCCCCCAGTGGAATTCATTTCACTGACCGTTCCAAGGCGGTTCTTCTGTCGCGGTTGATTTTGTTATGGCTTGTCTTTGAGTGTGTGTGTCGCTGTTGTTGTTTTGTTTTGGATAGCAAATTGGCCTTTTTGTGGAAAATTAACTGACCTTTTGGCTTTCCGCTATCGATGTTTCCATAAGGGTCTAGTTGTTTCATGCTTGTGTTTCTTTCCCTTTAGTGTCTCTGATGGGAGCGGTGGGTTAATTGTATCGATTCCTGATCATTGCCTTCACTTCTATCTTGCCCAATTATAAGCCGCCTCAGTGGCGCAAATACACGGCACTTTTGTCTCATCCAACCACCCACTATTAGAGGCTATCGAAACCAACTTTAAATGTTTTTACAGTTCAAAACCTGGTTATTGATATTTTTACTCCCACAAAACCTTCTTATATTCGGTAAAACTGGAGTTTACATTGGTATACATTACTTTCCTAGTTTCTGCTCAAAAATATAAATTGTGGGTACTTGTCTCGTCAGGGTGTTTCTAAGAAGTACCCACTACTTATGTTTTGTGCGAAAATATGAAAACTATTAGAATTTTTCATCTTCAAAGTTTCAATTTTGGTTGTAAAATTTTCAATATATTTGAATAGGTGTGTTTTCATAATGATGAATGCTGTGATTTGTTGGCAAATATTAAAAATAACTTGTGACACCATTTCATCGCATATTTCAAAGTAGTTTGGTAATCCTGGAATAAAAATTAGAACTTCAGTTTTCCTTCAATGTAAGTTGAATACCTCTGGTATTATGAATATAAAACAAGTTGCCGGACCCAGGACAAATTTGTCCCCTGTTGAAGGGATGGCAACCAAGCAACCAATTTTAAAGCACATCCTACAAACACGAAACGCGTATAAACAACGCAAAATAACATGGTTACATGTATGTGTGAAACTGCAAGAGAAAATCCGTTTGCCTTGGGGCGGACAACAGCATAGTTACCGGGAGCTCCAACGGCAGCTGTTAATATTCTACCCAGGACCTCAGTGCCACTTTAGTGACCAGCAATGCTTTACCATACATTAACAATTGTCGGATCCCGGGGGATTAGTTTGAAAACGAGTATATGGATCAACCATGGTTTTTCATGCATTAACATTCGCCGGGTCCCGAGGAAGCTGTTTCAACATGAGGCCGCTAGGCCGAATGTTCAGATATCTTCCGAGGGATCCGGCAAATGTTAATGCAATGAAATAACCATGGATGATCGTTGTTCTTGCATAACTTACGATTCCGACTGCAAATTTTGACGAGAACGCACAAAAGCTCCATATAAATTCCAAATAAACTCTGCGACAGGCAAACCAAAATGGTGGCCAGTTCAGAGTGTTGCTTACAACGACGTTGCCATGCAGTAACCCTCTGATGTCAACACAGAACCCTAAAACGCTACGCTACGTTCAGGGCGATAACGTTACTTCGCTCAACGTAACGTAAACAAAGCAAGGCCCGTCTTGTGATATCAAAAGCTCAAAATCCATGTTCAAACAGCAGGCGATTTCAATGATTTGAACATGGTTTTTACTGTTTGAGCACGGCTTTCGGTCCATTTGACAATGGCTTCAAACAGCCATTCGCATAGGTATTTATGCAAGAACGTTCGATATCTTCCGAGGGAACCGGGAAATGTTGATGCAATGTAATAACCATGGATGATCGTTAATCTTGCATAACTTACTATTCAAGCGGCACATTGGCGGTGATGAAAACGCCCGAAAACACCATATAAACTTTTCAAATTCGACCGTAAAACCCACATGGCAGCTACATAAGAACGTTGTTAACAATGACGTCATCATTTAATTTTAAAATGCTACGTCCAGGGTGACAACTCTACGTAGCCCATCATAACGTAAACAAAAGCAAGTCCCATCCTCTGATACCAAACGTTCAAAACCCATGTTCAAACAGCACGTACATTTTATGATTTGATTATGGGGTTTGTTCTCTGCACACGACTTCTCGGGCCAGTTGTTCAAAGCATCGTTAGCTTAACGAGCTGGTTAGTGGTCATATTGTTAACTGTTGTAGCAAGTTTAATATTCAAAATTTTGGTATTTTTGGTATTTTTGCTGAAAAAATGTGAGCAGCTTTTGCAAGTGCAAAAGCTGCACACATTTTTTTCAGCAAAAATATTAACACATTTGCCATAATAAATGATCAAAGTTTTAAAGATACGTTACATGTAACTAACGACGTCGTTAGGTTTGAACAACTGGGCCCTGGTCCATTCAAGAAAAGCTTCAAACAACTAAGTTCATAGGGTTTTATGCACAATAACAAGTTGATTCATATGGAAGAATGCTAGCGCAATGGCAACACACGAGAGCAACATACACAGTTAAACAATAATGCTTAACTGTTCAGTTTTATTTTGTTCTCTTCTGTTCTGCTTATCTCGTATTTACCCTAAGTATTCGGACACCTCAGCACCTTAACCTTCTTGTTCTAAACTTTGAACAAGCACAATTTACTACCCGATGTGTGTGTGTGTGTGTGTGTGTGTGTGTGTGTGTGTGTGTGTGTGTGTGTGTGTGTGTGTGTGTGTGTGTGTGTGTGTGTGTGTGTGTGTGTGTGTGTGTGTGTGTGTGTGTGTGTCAAATAGCGGGATGAGTAACAAACACTGCCGACCCTGATAAGATTCTGTGGGGTCTTACATGGGCCTACACTGTTTGATCTGGCCTGTCTGTCCAAATAGAACAGATCAAGGTCGTTGCTTCAGTATTTTGCATAGCAGCAGGAACCATCATTCATTAAGAACGCGGAGTTTCAAACTCAGGACATAAAACTATGTGGCTCCACTCTTGTTAAAACGATTTAGGTGTGTTTTAGAGTGTGTGGGGAAAAAACTACGAGCCCTCACACATCACGAAAACGCACCTTTATAATTTTGACCCCATTAAAACACACTTTATGTAGTAAAACTAGAGTTTACAGAGGTAAAACCTTATTTTTCGTATTTCTGTTCTAAAATATAGATTGTGGGTACTCGTTAGAACCGCCTCAATGAGGCGGTTCTTACAAGTACCAACAATCTATATTTTGAGCAGAAATAAGAAAATAATCACAATTTGTCATCTTAAAATTTTCATTTTTTCGGAGATAAAGGTTACAATGTACTTGTATAGGCGTGTTTTCGTAATGGTTATTCAATCGCTTTGCTCTTAACTGTCTGCTATTCTGTGATGGTCTATTGACTGAGTTAGTTGCCTTCAGGTGGCCAATCTATTTAATATTAGAACCTAGAGCGAAGGTTGGGGCCATAGAATCTATTTAAACTCCCCGTTGGTTCTCGCTACTGACCGTCCTAAGGCAGTGGTTCTAATGTTGTTGGTTTTAAATGCAGGTTTGTCGGATTTTCCGACGGAGTTATTCGTGTTATATATGCTTATGGTTGTGCATTAACCCTTTTTGTACAAAATGGAATCTTCCTTCTTATATATAGCAGGAATCCATTTTAAAATTTAGGGGTGTCAGGTTGTGCTTTCTCAAAATTGAAGGGGTCAGTGCAACATGGGACATAAGTCCACTTTTCATAGTTTTGAGAAAAACACGATTTTAGTGAATTTTCCACTTGGTGGATATTGGGTTGATCTTTTGCATTCTAAATTATTTATTTGGAGAATGACTGAACTTTAAGCAAACAGTGGAGGCCCTGATCAGACGCCGCGTTCTGCGGCGTCTGATCTGGGCCTGCGCTGTTTGCCAAGATACTCCTTTTCCTTTAGGAGTTTCTGGTACTGAATGGGTTAATATTATTATGATTGTTTTATTTTCATTTATTGTGCCTGTTGCACCTTGCTCATCTCTTGATCTCTTGTAGGGAAGAGGGGGCTGCTTGCTCTGCTGATTGTGATTCATTCTCTTTTTTTTTTTTTTTTTTTTTTCGTGGGTGAGGGGGGTGTTTTCCTCGTGGTTTGTTAGTTGCGCTTCCTTTTCGGGCCATTGGTAGGCTTTCTTCCAAGGCGGTTCTTCTGTGGCAATTTAGTTATGTTGTTGTTTGTTACTACTGTGTGTATCACTTGTGTCTTTTAATTTTGGATGGCCATATGGCCATTTTGTGGGAAAGTAACTGTCCTTATGGCCTTCCTTTGTTTAGGTTTCCATTATGGTCTGGTCGCTTAATGTTTGTGTTTCTTTCCCTTTGGTGTCTTTGGTGGGCGGAGTAAGTTAATTGTATAGATTCCTGATCTTTGTTTTACCTCTACTTTTAATCGTTGACAGTGGCTTTTCCTGGGCATCTGTCTCTATATTTTTATGATCGGGCCTTCACACTTCACATAGTCCGAATCCGTCTTACCACCATGCAACCTTACAGTGGAGCAAAGTTGTCCACTGTAAAATAGAAGAAAACTTCCTTTTGGTGTCATTAGTAGGCTGTAATCTTTGACTGTGGCTTTTCCTGTGCTTCTATATTTAATAATCGGACCTTCATATGGTCCGAATTCCGTTTAAACGCCATCATAGGGACGTCTGGGCTTGAATCCGCGTTTACGTAGCCGGTTGATGACCGTTTGTGCGCTAATAGGGCGGTTGTGAGTCTCAATAGTCGCAGCAGCTGTTCGTGTCCATTACGATAACACACCCGTGCGACATAGTGGATTTTTTCACATCTCCAAAAGGCTTCTTTTCTGAAGAAAACTCGTGATATTTTCTTATTTATACTGCAAACATAGGTTGTGGGTGCTCGTTAGAACCGCCTCATTGAGGCGGTTCTAACGAGTACCCACAACCTATGTCTTGGAGGAGAAATAAGAAAAATAATGTATACCCCCCTAAACCCCAGTTTTCTCTATATAAAGTGGGGTTTAAGGGGGTGTTTATTTCACGGACTTGTTCACGTGATGGCTGGAACTTTGCGATCTCGAAACAGAAGTGGAGGCAATGATCAGGAAGATGGCGAAGCCTGATGTAATTGTCCTGGGCCCGTGTCGTCATCCGGCCCCTGCCCTGACGTGGCAAAGTTTCCAAACGTCCTGAAAATAAAAGGCGACCACTCCTCATGCACGAAATCTGACATGGATAAGCTGAAGTCAAATGAACAGAAATCACAAAGTTTCCAGAACAAAACGCCTGAAAAACAGATAAAAATGATTGAAGAATTCTTGTTCCATAACCGTGTAATGGTCGACCGTTTGCATCGTAAAAGTCGGGAAACTACTGCTTTGGAGCGCCCGGCCTGTAGCATGCCGATTGCCTGGCCCCGATCTTGGATAGTTAATCACGGCATGATAAACGGCCAATGTCAAGAACAATTGGGTCGACTAAACGGGCCGATTGTCCAAGAAGACTAAGTTTATTTACCTGTAATTTTTGCACCTCTGCTGCACGCTTTCCGACAAAAACCGGTTTCTTACCCTACATGTTTGGGCATCGAAGCGTTAATTCAGCTGACCGATCGACTTTTGAATCAATACATCTACAGATGGGTGGCAAAAGTCAACCAAAAAATTTTCAAATTTAGCTTAAAAGATTTTGCATGCATAAATGTAGCGTTATAAGTTTTGCTCAGTGTATTTGCTTTCTTGAACAAACCTTGTCTTACGCCAGTTTTCTACCACACTAAGGCTGCTATAGCTTTATCTGTCTGAACAAATCAGCATTGCCATTTCATGCTATGAATTACTACTTAAATTAAAATAATAAAAATGCAGCTGCATGAACTAGAAAATTAAATGTCTCTGGTGGGGAAGAACTGGGAAGAAATGGGCCTGCCCAGTTCTTCCCACCACATGATTTCCAAATTCTATTTAGAATTGAGCACAAAAGATTTGTTGCTTATATCTGTTTAGTTAATACCAATTTATGTGTTAGAAAGTTAAGAAAATTAATCACAGATACTCAAATTGGGATGCATATTTCATTGGATCTCCATGTATTGTATGGCATCTAGCAAATTTTACCATTAATTTCAGAATGGTTTCTTTTCTCATTTTTAACAAATTGTGATGCATTAATTACTCGTTTACAATGGTTCTGAAACAATAGGGAAGGGGGCAGAAACTGACTGGGCGGAGTCAGTATCTTCCCCGGGAAAGAACTGAGCCGGCACAATTCTTCCCCGGGGAAGAAACTGACTGGTGGGGGTGGGGAAAACCGGACTGTTACTCCTGAACTGAACAAAGTCAATGTTTGTAGCATTTGTAGTATTGTCGGAGACATGAAAAGTTATATTAAATGACAGTAGATGAATTCGAAAAACTCAAGCATTTCAAAGAATAACCTAGATATTTCCGTTTATGCAACAAATTATACAGCTATTAGTGAGATTCTGTTTCACTAATTATGCACCTGACCATGTCCGCCATGTTCTACGTTTTAGCTACGCAATCCGAGACAACGAAAAGTAGTTCGAAAAATTCAAGTATTTCAGGAAATCGTATAGATATTTCAGTTTATGCATCTTATCACCAGGAACGCTTTTCCGTCGTAAACTAATAAGAGATACATGTATGTGGACGCCATGAAAAAGGTTCGGTCAAATAGCGGTTGAAACTATTTAGTCTTCTTTTAAATGCATTAGAATGGATGCCATATTTGCCTTCGTGACCATCGTCATCCTTAATTTTGTAATGTATGACTGCTGGTAAAGATTCCGTTTCACCATTTCGAAATCGCGCCTATACAACTACATATTAAATTTTACCGCCGAAAAAACTAAAATTTTAAGATGAACACTTGTGATATTTTTCTTATTTCTGCTAAGTGGGGTTCATTGGGGTCAAAAATATATAGGCGTGTTTACGTGATGCAAAATATGCACCTTGCCTTGTCTCTCATCTATTTTTCCGCTATGCAATCCCAGACAATGAAAATTAGTTTTGAGAAATCAAGTATTTCAGAGGAAAGCTAAGATATTTACGTTTATGTAATTTATCAGAAACACTTATCCGTCACAAACTAATGGATGTATGTGCCGTCGTCATGCCAACGGACGGACAGAATGACGATTGAAAATCATTACTATTACACAGCCGTGAAACATAGTGCATTTTTTTTCACAACTCAAAAATGGCTATTTTTCTGATTAAAATCCATGATATTTTTCTTTTTTATACTGCAAACTTATGTTGTGGGTGCTCGTTAGAACCGCCTCATTGAGGCGGTTCTAAGGAGTACCCACAACCTTTGTCTAGGAGCAGAAATAAGGAAAATCATGTATACCCCGTAAACCAAAGTTTTTTTCTATATCAAGTGGTGTTTAGGGGGTATTCATTTCACGGACTTGTTCACGTGATATACTGAGGGCCCTTTGATTTGCATGAGGGTGGATAAACGTCTCTGACAAAATTACAGTCGCAGCTTTTAACAAGTTATTGTTTTGCTGCTTTTGATAAAGATTCTTCTTAATAAATTATGCGCCTGGCTTTGAATGATATGTTCTAAGTTTACGCTACGAAATGCCAATCGACTGTTAGTGTGAACAAACCAGAACCATTTTGGCCAGTAAGAATAGATGCCGTTGTCGCCCTTAGTACTTTTATCTGCCGACCATATAACATTACGAAAACACGCCTATACAAATACATTGTAACCTTTATCGCCGAAAAATGAAACATTTATGATGAAAATTTGTGATATTTTTCTATTGTAGGTACTCGTTAGAACCGCCTCAGCGAGGCGGTTCTAACTAGTACCCACACTCTATATATTAGAGTAAGAGGGGGGCGGGAATTATACAGGTGTGTTCTCGTGATGAGATTATCCTTTATGTGTTGCTTCTTGGTTTTTCATTTTGCAATTGTTTTGTTTGGTTGAGACTCTTTCACTTCTTTTAATATTTATGCCACCATTCTGGCGTAGGTCAGACCTTGTTGTATCCATGCCTCGGAAACTGCATTGTTGAGCTTCTTGTGAGATAAGTCAAACCTGTCATAGTGGCCCCCTCTATTAAGCAAGCAACCTGTCTTAAGCAAGCAAGCGTTTTGTTCCCACAAAAGGCAAATGGCTTCAATTTCACCAGTATTAAGCAAGCACCTGTCTTAAGCAGGCAGAATTTGGTTATCCCTTAGGTGGTTGCTTAATATATCTTGGACTGTATATGCTTTCTTTGCAAAGCAACATCTTTATAGTTGTTTTAACTTTTTTACTGGCTTTAAATACCGTGTGGTGGCGTTTGAATGTCTGTCTTTTATTATTTTGTGCGTCTCTGAGTCCAATTGTATACATTTAAAAAAAAAACAGAAATAACACTGCAGTGCGAACTAGCGCGTAAGCAGTCTTGCCATGCGAACCGGACAGCATTACGATAACACGCCCGAGTGACCTAGTGCATTTTTTCAAGTCTTCAAAATGGCTAATTTTCGATGAAAATTTGTAATGTTTTGCTTAATAATACTCCAACCATAGATTGTTGGTGCTCGTTAGAACCGCCTCTGGTGCTCGTTAGAACCGCCTCGATGAGGCGGTTCTAACGAGTGCCCACAATCTATACTTTTGGGCAAAAATAAGAAAAATAAGGTTTACCCCTGCAAATCCCAGTTTTACTGTATAAAAGTGGGGTTCAATGGGGGTTACAATTATATAGGCGTCACAATTATACAGAAACAACACTGCAGTGCGAACCGGAGCGTAAGCAGTCTTGTCTCTATCGCGTTAGCAGTCTTGCCATGCGAGCTGGACAGCCAGCTAAATTGTGTAAATGGGTCACAAACTAATGGACTACAATTTTGGCCATTTTGAATCACATTATGTGCATTTTGAATCACATTCGGACGGCCAACTAAATTGTGTAAATTATATAGTGTCACAATTATACAGAAATAACACTGCAGTGCGAACCAGAGCGTAAGCAGTCTTGTCTCTATCGCGTTAGCAGTCTTGCAATGCGAGCTGGACAGCCAACTAAATTGTGTAAATGGGTCACAAACTAATGGAGAACCATTTTGGCCATTTTGAATCACATTATGTGCATTTTGTATCACATTCGGACAGCCAACTAAATTGTGTAAATTATATAGTGTCACAATTATACAGAAATAACACTGCAGTGCGAACTAGAGCGTAAGAAGTCTTGTGTCTATCGCGTTAGCAGTCTTGCAATGCGAGCTGGACAGCCAACTAAATTGTGTAAATGGGTCACAAACTAATGGAGATCCATTTTGGCCATTTTGAATCACATTATGTGCATTTTGAATCACATTCGGACAGCCAACTAAATTGTGTAAATTATATAGGGTCACAATTATACAGAAATAACACTGCAGTGCGAACTAGAGCGTAAGCAGTCTTGTCTCTATCGCGTTAGCAGTCTTGCCATGCGGGCTTGACAGCCAACTAAATTGTGTAAATGGGTCACAAACTAATGGAGAACCATTTTGGCCATTTTGAATCACATTATGTGCATTTTGAATCACATTCGGACAGCCAACTAAATTGTGTAAATTATATAGTGTCACAATTATACAGAAATAACACTGCAGTGCGAACTAGAGCGTAAGCAGTCTTGTCTCTATCGCGTTAGCAGTCTTGCAATGCGAGCTTGACAGCCAACTAAATTGTGTAAATGGGTCACAAACTAATGGAGAACCATTTTGGCCATTTTGAATCACATTATGTGCATTTTGAATCACATTCGGACAGCCAACTAAATTGTGTAAATTATATAGGGTCACAATTATACAGAAATAACACTGCAGTGCGAACTAGCGCGTAAGCAGTTTTGCCGCTATCGCGTTAGCAGTCGAACAGCCAACTAAATTATGTAAATGAGGGTGAAGGTAAGGGCCAAAAACCGTAAAACCGGTTTACACCATCCTGTAATTATTTCTGGCGTCCTAAGGCGACACTTTCGTTGCGGTGTCATTTGGTTTTAGCTCACCTGTCACGTAGTGACAAGGTAAGCTTTTGTGATCGCATTTTGTCCGTCGTCCGTCGTGCGTGCGTGCGTGCGTCCGTGCGTCCGTAAACAATTTCAAATAAGTATATCTCTAATACCCATGGTCAATCTTGATCAAATTTCATGAGAAGCATCATCGGGTAGGGGGAAAGGCTCCATAAGGTTTTTGGGCTGATCAGATTAGAATTCTGGTTGCCATTTTAACAAAAAGGTTCCGTAGACTTATAATGGGGAAAACGACGTCTCCACTTTTTCTCGACCATTTCTGATCCGATCTTCACCAAACTTAGAGATAACTAGGATGGGCTTACAGTCTACGTCGAGTTCGAATTTGGGCTGCACGGGACAAACAGTTTTGGAGTTACCTGCCCTTGAGCATAAATATAAGTGAAAAATGATGTATCCAGATTTCAAAGCCGTTTGTAATCTCATCATTCTGTAACTTTTCAGAAACAAGGACAAGAATAAAATCTCACACGAGTTCGAATTTGGTTAAAATCTGACCAGCGGTTTTCCAGTTACATCCCCTTGAGTGTGAAAAATTTTAACGTAGACTTATAATGGGGAAAAAAACGTCTCCACTTTTTCGCAGCCGTTTCTGATCCGATCTTCATCAAACTTGCAGATAACCAGGAGGGGCTTACAGTCTATGTCGAGTTCGAATTTGGGCTGCACGGGACAACCAGCTTTGGAGTTTCCTGCCCTTGAGAATAAATATAAGTGAAAAATGGTGCCTCCAGCTTTTTTTCAGCCGTTTATGACCTGATGTTTTTGTAACTTTTCATAAACGAGGACAAGCATAAAATCTCGGATGAGTTCGAATTTGGTTTAAATCTGACAAGCGGTTTTCCAGTTACATCCCCTTGAGCGTGAAAAATTTTCCCATAGAGTTATAATGGGGAAAACGACGTCTCCACTTTTTCTCAGCCATTTCTAATCAGATCTTCATCAAACTTGCAGATAACCAGGAGGGGCTTACAGTCTACGTTGAGTTCGAATTTGGGCTACACGGGACAAACAGCTTTGGAGTTACCTGCCCTTGAGCATAAATAAAAGTGAAAATTGGTGTCTCCAGCTTTTCTCAGCCGTTTATGATCTGATCTTTTTGTAACTTTTCATAAACGAGGACAAGCATAAATTCTCGGATGAGTTCGAATTTAGTTTGTATCTGACCAGCGGTTTTCCAGTTACACCCCCTTGAGCGAGAAAAATTTTCCCATAGACTTATAATGGGGAAAACGACGTCTCCACTTTTTCTCAGCCATTTCTGATCCGATCTTCATCAAACTTGCAGATAAGCAGGAGGGGCTTACAGTCTACGTCGAGTTCATATTTGGGAAGCATGGGGCAAAAGCTTTGGAGTTACCTGCCCTTGAGCAGAAATATAAGTGAAAAATGGTGCCTCCAACTTTTCTCAGCCGTTTATGATCTGATCTTTTTGTAACTTTTCATAAACGAGAACAAGCATAAAATCTTGGACGAGTTCGAATTTGGCTTGAATCTGATGAGAATTTTTTTCAGTTACATCCCCTTGAGCGTGAAAAAAATTCCCATAGACTTATTGTGGGGAAAACGACGTCTCAACTTTTTCTCCGCCATATCTGATCCGATCTCCATCAAACTTGCAGATAACCAGGAGGGGTTTACAGTCTATGTTGAGTTCAAATTTGGAGGGGACAAACAGCTTCTGAGTTACTTGAGCATAAATGTAAGTGAAAAATGGTGTCTCCAGCATTTCCCAGCCGTTTTTGATTGGATCATTTTGTAACTTTTGGTAAAGAGGACAAGCATAAAATCTAGAACGAGTTCGAAGTTGACCTGAATCTGACCAGTGGTTTTCCAGTTACATCTCCTTGAGTGTGAAAGATTTTTCCATAGACTTACAATAGGAAAACAATGTCTCCAGCTTTTCTCGACCGTTTCAAATCAGATCTTCATCAAACTTGCAGATAACCAGGAGGGGCATATAGTCTATGTTGAGTTTGAATTTAGGCCACGCAGGTCAAATGACTTCTGAGTTACCTGCCCTTGAGCATAAATATTAGCGAAAAATGGTGTATCCAGCTTTGCGCAACCGTTTTTGATCTGATCTTTTTGTCGCTTTTGGTAAACGAGGATAAGCATAAAATCTCTAATGAGTTCGATTTTGGCTTGAATCTGACCACCGGATTTCCAGTTACATCCCCTTGAGGGTGAAAATTATTCACATAGACTTACAATGGGAAAACGATGTCTCCAACTTTGTTTGGCTATTTCTAACCCGACCTTCATCAAACTTCCAGATAACCAGTAGGAGCTAACAGTCTATGTTTAGTTCGAATTCGGGCCGCATGAGACAAAAGGCTTTCGAATTACCTGCTCTTTAGCATAAATATTAGTGAAAAATTGTGTCTCCACCTTTTCTCAGCCGTTTCTAATCTGATCTTTATGGAACTTTCAGTAAACGAGAACAAGCATAAAACATCAGATGAGTTTGAATTTGGCCTGAATCTGACAATCGGTTTTGCAGTTACAGCCCTTAGAGCGCGGACAATTTTCCCAAAAACTTACAATGGAAAATCGACGTTACCAACTTTTCTCCTCAATTCTGATCTGATCTTCATCAAACCTGCAGATAACCAGGAGGGACATACAGTCTACACAGAGTTCGAATTTCGGTTGCATGAGACAAACAACATTGGAGTTACCTGCCCTTGTTTATTGATTTGAGGTTATATATCCCTGTCAGCAAAGTGTAGGTCATTTTGGAGACGTTGCTTCTAGTTTTGTGGGACTTTTGCCCGACGTCGAGATGAAATTCTATCTTAAGCCCTTTCCGACCAATGAAACCAATAGGGTCACTATGCATGGACGGCCCAATTGGCACCACTTTTCCTGGGCAGGCTTAGAACCTGTTTACCAGTATTCATGTGTGGTCGGTTCCTGCTCTGCATAGAAGCACCATGTAGCCCAGTCTATTTCTTCAAGCCCCGATGGGCATTCTTAAAACATCATTAATGCTTTTCTGGTACACAGGTGAGCGATATAGGGCCATGTGGCCCTCTTGTATGTCCAATGATGTTCAGTTTTAACCCTTTTTGTATCAAATGGAATCTTCCTCCTTATACATAACAGGAGTTCATTTCAAAATTTAGGGGCGACAGGTTCTGTTTTTTTTTTTCATAATTTATTTGGAAAATGGCTGAACTTTTTGCAAACAGTGTATGCGCTGATCAGACGCCGCGTTCTGTGGCGTCTGAACTGGGCCTGCACTGTTTGCCACTTACCCATTTTGGGGTTTCCAATACCAAATGGGTTAAATATCTTCGTTTTGACACGTATACATTATTTGGTTCAGCAAAGGTAACTGGGTTGCTATGAGGTGCCGTTATAATATAATCTATTTTTGTTTTTTTGTTTGATTTGATGTTTAACGTCCCCGTCAACACTGTAAAGGTCATTTTGGAGACGTTGCTTCCAATTTTGTGGGACTTTTACCCGACACTGAGATGAAATTACCTCTCAAGCCCTGCCGCCCAATGAAACCAAAAGGGTTTATTTGTATGGACGGTCCGCCTCGCACCGCGGTTCCTGGACAGGCTTAGATCCTCTAAGCGGTTTACCAGTACTAGTGTGCGGGCCGGATTCAGCTCTGCGTGAAAGCATCATGCAGTCCATATATTTCTTCAAGCCCCTATCGGCGGGGGCTGAATCTTTTTTTGGTATCAAAAAATCGATTTCATGATATCACTAATTCATTTTGTGATATCATAATTTTTTTATATCACTAATTAATTTGATATCCCAAAATCGATTTTGTGATATCTCGATTGTGTGATATCTCGATTTTGTGATATCTCACTAAATCGATTTTATGATATAGCAAGAACGATTTTGTGACACCACAAAGTAAGTAATTTGTGATATCACAGAATCGATTTATTGATATCTCAAAATCCAATTATGATATCACAAAATTGGCGTGATTTTGTGATATCACTAATCCTATTTTGTGAAATCACTTATTATATTTTGTGATAACACTGACTAAATCGATTTGTGAAATCATTAATTCGATTTAGTGATATCGCGAATCCATCTCTATTTAGTGATATCACAAAATCCTTTTTTGTGATATCTTTAATTCGATTTGTGATATCACTAAATAGGGGTGAATTAGTGATATCACTAAATCTATTTTGTGATATCACAAATTCATATTTTCCATTTGCTTTTTTTTTAATAATGAGGGCTCCCGAAATGATCACGGCGCATGCGGTATAGTCAAATTTCAAAATGATAGTTTATCCAAATTTGAACCGCATACGATGGTGTAGACGAGAGCGGGCTTTTCCAAGAACTCAGTATCTAAGGGATCTGGGAATACGATTTTGAATGACAGTCATTTCGCAATCACCTAGCGGCTGATTTCCACCCTATTTCTTCCGTAAGAGCATGCGCATTGGTAATTATTAGGGAGTAAACAATTTCTATTTTGCGAATATAATGTATTACGTGATATCACCCATTCGATTTATTGATATGAAAAATTCGTTCATATTTAGTGTTAACACTAATTCAATTTTGTGATATCACTAATTCGATTCTGTGATATCACTTAATCATGTCGATTTAGTGATATCACTAAATCGAATTAGTATATCATTAAATCAATTTAGTGATATCACAAATGCTATTAAGTGATATCACTAATTCGGATTTCATGATATCACTTTCTCATATCGCAAATTCATCCCAGTTTAGTGACATCGCTAAATAGAATTAGTGATATCACTGATTATATTTAGTGATATCACAAAATAAGGGATTTTCCAGTAAAGTTTCCACCTGTTTGTGAAAGAGCTGCTCCTGTGATTAAGATGTGTTTGCCCGTTCATCACGAAAACATAATTTTGACCCCCTTCAACCCCACTTTTATATAGTAAAACTGGGGTTTCCGGTGGTACACCTTATTTTTCTTATTTCTGCTCTAAAATATAGATTGTGGGTACTCGTTAGAACCGCCTCGATGAGGTGGTTCTAATGAGTGCCCACAATCTATATTTTGAGCAGAAATAAGAAAAATATCGCAATTTTTCATCCTAAAATTTTCATTTTTTCGGCGATAAAGGTGGCAGTGTATTTGTATAAGCGTGTTTGCGTAATGGTTCCCTTTGTTGTTTGTGGTAGGCTTTGGGTTCTGATTCGATCACTTTCTTAAATATCTTCATTTAAGAGGAATGGATATTATTCCGCCGTTTTTCCATCACGTGAACAAGTCCGTGAAATGAACACCCCACTTTGTATGGAGTAAATTGGGGTTTACGGGGGTATACCTTATTTTTCTTATTTCTGCTCCAAGACATAGGTTGTGGGTACTCTTTAGAACCGCCTCAATGAGGCGGTTCTAACGAGCACCTTCAACCTATGTTTGCAGTATTTACAAGAGAAATATTACGGATTTTCATCAGAAAAATAGTCATTTTGGAGATGTGAAAAATAAACTATGTCGCACGGGTGTGTTATCGTAATGCAAAGGGAGACAACTTACGGGACTTCCTGTTCGCTTTTCTATAAACTGTGCCCTACGGAAAAAGGGGTCTGCTCTTGAAAGAAAGACTCTGCTTCTGAGGAGCAAATTCTTTCCTTTAAAAGTAGTTTGTCTCCCATGTCAATAGGGGATTGACATGGGAGAAAAACTACTTTTGAAGGAGTTGCCTACCCTGAAGTTGTATTCAATCCCTATGAAAGGACTCATTTAAACGAAAACAAACTGTATGCAGTGTGTTTTAACGTTTATAGCTTTGTTTGTGTACATTTCAGAATATATATTTTTGATATGTCGTAGTCATAACGAAAACACGCCTATTCAAATATATTGAAAAGTTTACCAACAACAACAAAAAAAAAAAATCCGATAAAATTTCTGATATTTTACATAGTTCTGCTCAAAACATAGATTCTGGGAACTCTTAGTTTAATCATATTTTATTGCATATAATAGTAAGCAACTGGGTTGGGTGGCCCAACCCTGTAGCTTTCTAAAGAAGAAGAAGAAGAAGAAGAGGATGAAGAACGGGGTTTATCGAATTTACAAGCCATTTAGGTATTAGCAAATGTTATGAAAAGAACGATAATCCATTATCTTTTCATTTCTGCGGTTGTAGTCCTAGCCCATCTGGTGCGTATGACCTTTCATTGGCAAATGTTAATTTATAATTCGATGAACAAGGTGACATTTACTTGAGAATGATATCAAAATGTTAGATTATTATTAAGCCCATAGTATGATAGAACAGTGAACCAATAAGTGCAACAATTACGAATACAGGCCTATACAATTGCATTGTAAATTTTACCGCCGAAAAAAAAAATATTTTTAAGATGAAAATTTGTTATATTTTTACTTATTTCTGCTCAAAATATAGATTGTGGGTACTCGTTAGAACCGCCTCATCGAGGCGGTTCTAACGAGTATCCACAATCTAGAAATAACAAAAATAAGGTTACCCCCGTAAACCCCAGTTTACTATACAAAAGTGGGGTTCGAGGGAGGGGGGGTCAAAATTATATAGGAGTGTTTTCGTGATGACTCCGAATAGGAGCGTGTTTTGTTTGTTTGTTTTGAGGTTTAACGTCCCCGTCATCACTGTAAAGGTCATTTTGGAGACGTTGCTTCCAATTTTGTGGGACCCACAACCTATGTCTTGGAGCAGAAATAAAAAAAAATATGAATACCCCCGTAAATCCCAGTTTTCTCTATATAAAGTGGGGGTTTATTGGGGTGTTGCTTTCACGGACTTGTTCACGTGATGAACTAATAAGGGTAAACAACAACCTGTGTTGAACACCACTATTAACGCCATTTTGGATAGAGAATATGAGGCGATTCTAACCAGCACCAACAATCAACATTTCCAATCACGAAAACATATCTATATAATTTTGACCCCCCTTGAACCCCACTTTTAAACAGTAAAACTGGGGTCTACTGGGGTAAACCTTATTTTTTTTCATTTATGTTCAAAATATAGATTGTGGGTACTCGTTAGAACCGCCTCATCGAGGCGGTTCTAACGAGCACCCAAAACTATATTTTAAGCAGAAAATTTTCGTTTTTCTCGGTGGTAAAGTTTACAATGCATTTGTATAGGCGTATTTTCGTTGTGCCCTCAAAATGCTACATGTAGTTCTAGAGATTTCAGCACACGGTTGTGAGATGAATGAGTAATTTCCTTGGGAATCGAGAGTGTTTGATAAGTCCATCATGAAAACACGCCTATATAGTTTTGGCCCCCTCGAACCCCACTTCTATATAGTGAAACTGGGTATAGTGAAACTGGGGTTTACAGGGGTAAACCTTATTTTTCTTATTTCTGCTCTAAAATAGAGAGTGTGGGTACTCGTTAGAACCGCCTCATCGAGGCGGTTCTAACGAGTACCCACAATCTATATTTTGAGCAACAATAAGATAAATATCACAATATTTCATAATAAAATTTTCATATTTTTCGGCGAAAAAGGTGGCAATGTATTTGTATAGGCGTGTTTGCGTAACGCATCGTAATCGAGCTATTATTGTTCGACGCATAAAGTTACGCAATTCATTAAGAACAACGTCCTGCTATATATATTTATATATTTTTATATCATTATCTATAAAATTATATTTGGATAGTAAGTATTAGAAATGGTGGATATTCGAAATTCACATAATTTTACAGTCAGACATTGTTTGTTGATTCTTCGTCGCGTTAACAAGTACCCTTGTCCGCCTTCTTCTTCTTCTTCTTCTTCTTCTTCTTCTTCTTCTTCTTCTTCTTCTTCTTAAAGGTTGAGGTAGTAGAAGTTTTTGTTGTTAAAGTTTCTTAATTCACCATTTTTGCATTTTTTGCTGGCTCCCAGCTTGCACATTGTCAATATTGGAAAAACAGGTAACCAGACCCCCCCTGACCTTTCAAGGTCAGGGGGGTCTGGTTACCTGTTTTTTCCAACTCTGATAACCTTCAGACTAGGAACCAGCAGATAATGCAAATAAGATGAATTGTTCGTAACTGCGTTTTTGCGCAGAGATGTTACTTCCCTGTCTACTCAATTTCTGATTTCCAATAAAAGTTCTTTCGTCAATAGTGTTCTTAAATAAAGGTGTGGTATCGCACGCTTGACCTGGTTAAAAAATAGACCTTCCCAGTTTAATGAATAGAACAAATAATAATAAAACGAAATTGTAATTGCAAAATGACATTACTGACGGGAAACCGTTTTAACGTCTTGCGCAATACCGAATATACAATGCGCATTTTCGCTCCAACAAGTTAAGACTTAGGACACGGCGCCCGCCCATCGGGGCTTGAAGAAATAGATGGGCTGCATGATGCTTCCACGCAGAGCTGAATCCGACCGCACACGACTACTGGTAAACCGCTTAGAGGATCTAAGCCTGCCCAGGCAAAGCGGTGCGAGTTGGACCGTCCACGCTTATAAACGCTGTTGGTTTCATTGGGCGACTGGGCTTGAGATATCATTTCATCTCAATGTTGGGTAAAAGTCCCACAAAATTGGAAGCAACGTCTCCAAAATGACCTATACAGTGTTGACGGGGACGTTAAACCTCAAATCAAACAAACAAACAAAGACTTAGGACAAGCAAGAGTTTGAGAGAGAGAAGAGAGAGAGAGAGAGAGAGAGAGAGAGAGAGAGAGAGAGAGAGAGAGAGAGAGAGAGAGAGAGAGAGAGAGAGAAAGAGTAAACAGTATGTACATCTTATAGAATTAGGATTGTCGGATTACACATACTAGACCAAACTTTCTCACCGACCACTTAATTACTTAATCCTGACAACGAAGTGGCTATTGGCAGTTCACTGGGAATAGCAATTTCACGTTGAAATGTCCATTGACAGTTAACTTGCAGTAACGATTTTACATTAAAATGGCTATTGTCAGTTAAATCGCTATGTCCTGCAGAGATCACTTGTCTTTCAGTTCTATATATATGCTAATGGATGAAAGGCTCTATTTTTTATATTACAGTCGAACCTCGGTAACTCGAACGCCTTCGGGTCCATATAATTTTGTTCGAGCTAGGGGTAGTTCGAATTATTGAGGGTTATTCATACTGCCAGGCCACGTGACATACTGGGAATCACCTAAGGATATATTTTCGGCGTTATAAAATAAATGTATGTTGTTTGTACTCATTAGAATCGCCTCAATGAGGCGATTCTAATGAGTACACACATCATACCTTTTCAAGATAAAATGAGACAAATTTCTATATTTACCTAAACAAATGGATATCTAAATCTTAAGAACCATTTGCTAGGGACCCAACCGTGAGTTCGAATTAGCCATAGTAAACGAATTATGCGTATTCGAGTAATCGAAGATTTACTGTTTTTGCTACTCGTTAAAACATAACATTATAATAACACATCTACTCAATGCATTGCAATGGATTCAATGCAATGGATGGGCAGGGACCTTTATGCTGACAAACTATGATAGAACATATGCAAGTATTTGTCACGTGAACAGGTAAGGGACACACCTAAGCAGTCAGAAGACTAAAGTAGACATGTACGTGCGACGTCCCGTCATTGCAATAACATATTGGCACTTTTTAGGTGAACATTAAAAAGAGAAACGATCAGGAAATGATACAATCAGATCCCAAATTCTTACCAAAATATCACTAGGGAAAGAAGTCGAAACACAAACAAAATGGACCGCAAGTAAACCTAGTATGTAGCTCTTTCCCAAACAGGTGGTGACTCAGAATATCCAAACCCAACTAAAAGGAGCAATATAAACAAGAGGCTCAATGAGCCTAAACCGCTCACCTGAGGAACTTAAGTTTTAACAATTCACAGACTTGACTACTAAATCTGCTAATAGAATCCAGCCCATTGACCCTTACAGGATATAAGTCATCATTATTGCATTGCATTCCAAGTTTGAGACTTCTAGCTTCTATAGTTCCTGAGAAATCTTTGACGAAAATTTAACATTTGTCAAAATGGAGAGAAAGAAGAATGAAAGAACAGATGAACAAATAAGCTGAGAAAGCCCAATGTCTCTTACACAAAATAAGTCATCATTATTCTATTGAATACCAAATTTGATGCTTCTAGCTTTTATAGTTCCTGGGAAATCTTTGATTAAAAATTTAACATTGGTCTATTATCTCTATATGGAGAGAAAGAAGAATGAAGGAACAAATGAACCAGACTAGCTCCAAAACCCAATGCAGCCTTTCCCCTTGCCCAATGGTGCTACACATAAAATTTAAACAAGATTGGTCGACTGCCTTCTGAGATATGCTTCATTGAAAGTGTGGACGATGGATGGACGGACGACAGATGACGGACTCCGGAGCCTTGGTATACTATCAGCTCACTGGAGCCTTTGGCTCAGGTGAGCTAAAAATTCAAGTCGCTATTTCTGTCACAACATTTTCCCTACGTTAAGTCTATGGGCAAATTTTTTTGTCTCTCAAGGTCACGTAACTCCGAGGTCAATATTCCGATTCGGCCCAAAATCGAACTTAACCGAGATTTTATGCCTGTCCTCGTTACCTGCAAGTTTGAAGCTGATATGAATAAAAATAAAGTTGCTATCGTGGTCACAACGTATTTTTTATGCTCAAGGGCAGGTAACTCCAAGGCAAATATTCCGATTCGGCCCAAAATCGAACTTAACCGAGATTTTATGTCTGTCCTCGTTACCTGCAAGTTTGAAGCTGATCTGAAAAAAATTCAAGTCGCTATCGTAGTCGCAACATTTTCCCTAATTAAGTCTATGGGCAAATTTTTTGTCGCTCAAGGTCACGTAACTCCGAGGTCAATATTCCGATTCGGCCCAAAATTGAACTTAACCGAGATTTTATGCCTGTCCTCGTTACCTGCAAGTTTGAAGCTGATATGAATAAAAATTAAGTTGCTATCGTGGTCACAACGTATTTTTTTATGCTCAAGGGCAGGTAACTCCAAGGCAAATAATCCGATTCGGCCCAAAATCGAACTTAACCGAGATTTTACGTTTGTCCTCGTTACCTGCAAGTTTGAAGCTGATCTGAAAAAAATTCAAGTCGCTATCGTAGTCACAACATTTTCCCTATGTAAAGTCTATGGGCAAATTTTTTGTCGCTCAAGGTCATGTAACTC
The DNA here is from genome assembly GCA_963580285.1 of Lucinisca nassula. Taxonomy (NCBI): domain Eukaryota; kingdom Metazoa; phylum Mollusca; class Bivalvia; order Lucinida; family Lucinidae; genus Lucinisca; species Lucinisca nassula. Next base: position 64,360,777 of record OY757021.1, on the reverse strand, counting down.
CGAGGTCAATATTCCGATTCGAACTTAACTGAGATTTTATGCCTGTCCACGTTACCTGCAAGTTTGAAGCTGATCTGAATAAAAATAAAGTTGCTATCGTGGTCACAACGTATTTTTTATGCTCAAGGGCAGGTAACTCCAAGGCAAATAATCCGATTCTGCCCAAAATCTAACTTAACCGAGATTTTATGTCTGTCCTCGTTACCTGCATGTTTGAAGCTGATCTGAAAAAAATTCAAGTCGCTATCGTAGTCACAACATTTTCCCTATGTTAAGTCTATGGGCAAATTTTTTGTCGCTCAAGGTCACGTAACTCCGAGGTCAATATTCCGATTCGGCCCAAAATCGAACTTAACCGGGATTTTATGCCTGTCCTCGTTACCTGCAAGTTTGAAGCTGATCTGAATAAAAATAAAGTTGCTATCGTGGTCACAACGTATTTTTTCATGCTCACGGGCAGGTAACTCCAAGGCAAATAATCCGATTCGGCCCAAAATCGAACTTAACCGTGATTTTATGTCTGTCCTCGTTACCTGCAAGTTTGAAGCTGATCTGAAAAAAATTCAAGTCGCTATCGTAGTCACAACATTTTCCCTATGTTAAGTTTATGGGCAAATTTTTTGTCGCTCAAGGTCACGTAACTCCGAGGTCAATATTCCGATTCTGCCCAAAATCGAACTTAACCGAGATTTTATGCCTGTCCTTATTATCTGCAAGAATGAAGTCGATCAGAAAAAAATTGACGGAGCTAGAGTGATGACAAGCTTTTTCCTTTGTTAAGTCTATGGGAGCTATATGTTGCCATGGTAACCAGAGTTCCACTCAGATCTGCATGAAAACCTTATGCAGTCTTTCCACTTGCCCAATAATGTTACACATGAAATTTGATCAAAGTCGGCCAAGTAGTCTTCAAGATATACATTTTTGAAATTCACATTAACCCTTATGCAAAAATGCACAAGGGCAGGTAACTCCTAAGTGTATGATCCGATTCTGCCAATTATCCAACTTGACCGAGATTTCATGGCTGTGCTGGTTATCTGTAAGAATGAAGCCAATCCGAACAAAATTGAAGCAGCTACAGTGATGACAACATTTTCCCCATGTTAAGTCGATTGGCATTTTTTCGGGCGCTCAAGGGGACGTAACTCTTTAGTGAATTATCTGATTCGGCCCAAAATCGAACTTGACCGAGATTTTATGCCTGTACTGGTTATCTGCAAGAATGAAGTCGATCAGAAAAAAATTGACGGAGCTAGAGTGATGACAAGCTTTTTCCTATGTGAAGTCTAAGGGAGCTAGATGTTGCCATGGCAACCAGAGTTCCAATCAGATCTACCTGAAAACCTAATGAAGCCTTTCCACTTGCCCAATAATGCGACACATGAAATTTGATCAAAGTTGGCCAAGTAGTCTTTAAGATATACATTTTTGAAATTCCCATTAACCCTAATGCAAAAACACACAAGGGCAAGTAACTCCTAAGTGAATGATCCGATTCTGCCAGTTATCGAACATGACCGAGATTTCATGGCTGTGCTGGTTATCTGCAAGAATAAAGCCAATCTGAAAATAATTGAAGCAGCTACGGTGATGACAACATTCTCCCCATGTTAAGTCAATAGGCAATTTTTTAAACGCTCAAGGGCACGTAACTCCTGAGTGAATAATCCGATTCAGCCCAAAATCGAACTTGATCGAGATTTTATGCCTGTCCTCGTTATCTGCAAGAATGAAGTCGATCAGAAAAAAATTGACGGAGCTAGAGTGATGACAAGCTTTTTCCTATGTTAAGCCTATGGGAGCTCTTTGTTGCTGTGGCAACCAGAGTTCTCATCCGATCTGCACGAAAACCTAATACAGCCTTTCCCCCTACCTAATGATGGTTCATATGAAATTTGATCAAGGCCGGCCCACTGGTTCCAGAGATATACTTCGTTGAAAGTGTGGACGACGGACGCCGGACGCCGGCTCGTGGTATACTAATACCTCACATGAGCCTTCGGCTTAGGTGAGCTAATAATGGGGGAAAGAATCAGAATCATCAACATGACAAACATTAAATTGGAAGGACAAACATAACTAAAAATGAACAAACAAATAGGGGGAAGAATCAGAACCGTCAACGTAATAGCATATGATTAGGAAAGAATCAGAACCACATGAAGGAACCACAGCAAAAACACCGACTTTGAAAAGACAGTAACAATTACTGGTGTGTTTAAGTTAGGTTTACGGGTTATCATCATCCTCTGTTTCATTGTGGTTCAAACAAGCAACTAAAATGAACAACCATAAAGGAGGAAGAATCAGAATCAACAACAAAACAGCATATATAACTAGGGAAAGAATCCGCGAACACAAATCATGCAGGAACCACAGCAAAACCACCGACTTGGAATGGCCAGTAAAAGTACTGGTCGGTTTAAATTAAATTTACGGGATCCCAACCCTCACCAAAACTTATACCGTTCATCTCAATGTTGGGTAAAAGTCCCACAAAATTGGAAGCAACGTCTCCAAAATGACCTACACAGTATTGACGGGGACGTTAAACCTCAAATCAAACAAAACAAACAAACAAAACAACTTTAGCCTGTCTAAACAAATCAAATAATTTTCGATGCAAAGTACTTGTTACTAGTAAGAAGTATAACCCTTGTTCGAGAACTGATTTTCAATTATTGGATATCATTATGTTGCATGTTTTACGAAGTTCGGATTATAGGGATCACATTATTTTTCTTATTTTTGTTCTAAAAAAATAGAAGTGAAGGCAATGATCAGAAATCGATACAATTAATTCACAGCTCCTATCAGAGACATCAAGGTGAAAGAAACACAAACACGAAACAACCAGACCCCAATGGAAACATCAACAGCGGAAAGCCAAACCCCAAAAATGGCCAACTGACTATCCAAAATAAAATAATATAAGCAATACACACACTCAAGGACAACCCATAACAAAAAAAAATATAAAAACGCGACTAAAGAACCGCCTTGGAACGGTCAGCGAAACGAATTCCACGGTGGGGCTTAAATCAACTTTACGTGGCCAAAATCCTCGCCCTTACTTTCGTCGCGATTTAGACACACTTTGTTCAGTCCGCATGAATGTTTCCTAACTCATCAGTGTAACATCGCCGTGAATACAAAAATCAAACAACCTCAGAGATGAAACAACGGTGAGGACTCGACAGCAAGAAACCACTGAAATGCTGGAGCAAGAGAAGACCAACAGTTAGACTACGATAGGCCCGACCAGAGAAAGAGCATCGGACACCAACCAACATTATATAAAATTAGATACTCTCTAATTCTCAGTAAATGGGAAGTGAAGGAAATGACCAGGAATCGATATAATTAACCCACAGCTCCCATCATAGACACCATAGGGAAAGAAACACAAACATGAAACAATAAACCCTGATGGAAACATCAACAGCGGAAAGCCAAAAGGACAGTTACATTCCCACAAAATGGCAAACTGGCTACCCAAAACAAAATAATATAAGCGACACAAACACTCAAAACCAAACCATAACAAAAATATACCGCGACAGAAGAACCTCCTTGGAACGGTCAGTGAAACAAACTCCATTGGAGGGGTGGGTGGGTGGCGGGATTAAATCGATTTTACGTGGCCACAAGCCTCGCCCTTACTTCCTTGATGCTGTTACCGTCATAGAATCTGAGGCCTGACCCACCAGCGTGCAATTAAAGAAGGAAGCAAAGTTGTCAACCGTGATTGGGTTAACTACCATGCATGCAGTCTGTCGTATAACATTTATGTTGTACCCTAATTTTTTTATATCGAAGAATGATTTTTCCAAATTGGGTGCTGAAGTCATTGCATTCGTATATTTTTCTGAATTTATATACTAAGTCACCATAAATAAGACTGAAAGTCCTTTTTTGGAGACTTTAGAGTCCATCCTCCAGCCGCTGCCTTAAGGTCTTCCTCTGACCGGAAGTGACGTCCACGCAATTCTCTCTTGAAATCGGAAACAAAAAGTGATCACTGGGTGCCAGATCAATAAAATAGGATGGATGGGGTAAGGGCTTCATTGCATCCACAGAAAGTTTTCAAAAAATGAAGTGAAGGCAATGATCAGGAATCGATACAATTAACAGAGACACCAAGGGCAAAGAAATACAAACATGAAAGAACTAGACCCTAATCGAAACATCAATAGGGAAAGCCAAAAGGACAATTACTTTCTAACAAAATGTACAATTGGCTATCCAAATCAAAAAGATATAAGCGATACACACATTCAAAGTATGGAATCTACCATTTTCATTTTGCAACAGCAGAGTTTTTGTAAGTTCTTCCACGACTTTCCTGTGCTATAGCTGCACGTAATTAGTCCAAACAAAAAAGACAACTGTTCCCATTGACAGCCTGGCCATACCAAAGAATCTCCATGCTATCCCAAACACAGTGGCCATGACCTTGCCAACTGAATTTCTTTTGACGCGATAATTCGAGACCAGTTCATTGTTTACTCTGCTGTTTAGTCTTATGATAATAGTGATGGATCCAAGTTTCGTCGCCGGTAACAAATTTTTCAAGAAAGTCTTCCGGATCAGATGCGGGATTCGGACATGGACACTCGGGCAGCTCGTTTTTTTTTTTTTTTTTTTTTAAGACATTTTGGCACCCAACTCGCCGAAAGCTTCCGCGTGTTAAATGGTAAAACAATACCCTCAGAAATCTCCAGTTTTCTAGCCATTTCTGAAGCTTTCATACGCCTGTCCTGCTTTACTAGTTCCCATAGACTTTCACTAGACACATCATTAGTAGCGTTCACGGGTTTTCTACTCCTGTGCACGTCTTCCAAAGTTACCCGATAAAATAAGCAATGCAATTTTAACAGTTGTATATGAATGAGCATTCTTTCCGTAAAACTTCACACAATTCTTCATAAATTTCCTAGTTCGTCTTCGTTTTTCAAAACATGTATCTAACCACTGCTCTCTACTCAATTTGTGAAGAAAACTCGGCATTACTGACCCCTGCCATGCTATTTTACCTCACACGTTCTACAAATACTAGACTGACCGATACAATTTTGTGTAATCATGTATAAGGCATTGATGTATAATATTTAATGAAAAAGCGTGCACTTGCGACGGGTCAGTAAATGGAATAGGCCAGTTAAATATTGAACGACCCTCCTACAGATATTTTGTTTGATTTAGTTTTAGTGTTATGTATCCCAGTTGGCTCTACTGTATGAAGAAAAACATGGTTTCCTGGGATATATATATAGTGACCGAAAATAAAAACTATACACTTATTTTTAAATTTTCACTGGCAAAAAAGAAATTAAAGAAATTTGAATTCCAATTATATAAATTATCATGACTGACATGTCTTCTATTGATTTATCGAATTAAATGTTTAATGATAGCTAAGATTTAACATTCAAGGCAAGGGTCAAAATCTTGGTGTTCAAGATACCATTGGGTCAAACATTTTGTGCCGGGAATGTGATTCCCATTTTTACCAATTGTTACTCATCATCTAACATTGGGAATATTGTTTACAAAATGAAAAAATTTCACAATGGTTGAAATGTTATAGACCTTTAAATATTGGACCAAACGACCGGAAGTGAGCAAAAAAGTAAGGCATTTCTGATTGCGGTTTTTGTTTTTATCAATATGTAAGACACAACTGAAAATGCTAAAATGATTGAATACACTTTTGGGTCGGTTTTTGGCTTGAAACACTATTTTGAAAATTTCGCTGAAAAAGTCAGTTTTTGAGATTTCAATAAAATGTTTGTTTCTCGGTCATTTTTAAATGTTATGTTATTTTTATTCCTTGCTTTTGACTTATTACCTATACGCAAAACTTTGAAGTCAAAATTCGATTACAAACAGATTTTGTGAACAATGCACTTTTTATATTTTCCCCCAAAAACCTTTATTTTGAACACAAGAGTGTCTTTAAATTGTTACACGATTCATGTCTATAGACAGACAAATCCTTAATCAGTAATTATTAACTTAATTGGCCACTTGTCATGTCAGGCGAGACAATTTAAAAGTGTGTCCTTCCTATTTCCGGTCAGTACTTTATCTTTTTTTTTCTCGAACAAATAAGTTGTGGGTTTTCGCTAAACTGTCTCGTAAAAAAGAGTTCCTGTAAATATCATATGCATGTCAATTTAATTGATCAGAAATACATGTGTTTAAACCAGCATTATGCAAGCGTGTGCACAACCCATTTGTGCAGCCCGTTGTCATTCATTGGGTCACAAGGATTCGTTCTATCTCTAAGAATGCACCATATTGATTTTTTTCGTGAAACAGACTAGAAATAGTTTGCTGTTTTCTGTTGAATTTATATGTATTGCTAGAGGAGTGTTCGATTTAGACTTAAATGCCGCTGACGTATGATTGTTGTTGAGACCTCAAATAAAAATCAAAAATGAGTTCATGTTAGTATTAATCTATACATGACCATTTTACTATGTATTTCTTTTGACTCACTGTTGAGCTAGAAAGCCTCCATGTGGATCATTTTTTTAATTGTTATAATGTTTGATACTGCTGCACTGGAACTGAGTGCGAGGGTTGAAATTTCATAAACTCCGGAGTTGAAGCTTAACCCCACCCCCTCCCATCCTCACCACCCCAGTAGTTTTACCACTGACCGTCCCAAGGTGGTCGTTCTTTTGAAGTATCTTAATTGCTAACTAACTGCCTTGTGTGGACCTCCATGCCACTTCCTTTCTTTTGGAGGCTTGAGATGGCTGCGTTCTTTGATATTGGCCTTACCTGAGTGATCTTTTCTTACTAGTTTACCCGCCTTTTCGAAAGCGCCTGTAGCGAGCCCAGGGGCCAGTTGTTCAAAACTAACCATGTCGTTAGTTTACGTATCATTAAAACTTTTATCATTTAATATGGCAAATATGCTAATATTTTTGCTGAAAACAAATGTGAGCAGCTTTTGCAAATGCAAAAGCTGCTCACATTTTTTTTTTCAGCAAATATACCAAAATTTTAGATATTGAACTTGCTAGAACAGTAAACAATATGACCACTAACGAGCTCGTTCAAAGCTAACGAGGCTTTGAACAACTGGCCCCAGGTTTTGATCTGTTAAGGGAATCTTTTCAGCTTCATTTCACTTCGCTACATATGTAGTCAATGGAATGTGTAAAGATACTTCAGTAACTGATCAAATCAGACCTCAGAACCTTTCCCAGACAACAAAGGGAAAGATGGACAAACACATCTAAACAAACAATAAAATCACAGGCCACAAGCCGAGTTAGCAACTCTATCACAAACAGGTGGCAACTAGATAATATGGACACGCAGAGGTGTAAAAATGAAAATATTTTAAAACTGAATAGCACCGAACAAAAAAAAATTAAACCGCAACGAAAGTACAGTCAACCCTCTTTATACCGGCATTCGTTATAGCGACAAAATTCGTTATAACGACAATTTCTGTTGAAAAAAAATGTTGCTAAAGCTTAGCCTTGGTCCTAATTGGTGGGTTTCCTTTCATTAGGAATATAAGAATCTTATATGGGTGGGAGGGGTGGATGGAAAAATCCGTCCCGAGGGTCACTGTCTGGTATCACGAGGCTTGCCGAGTGATGCTGGACAGTGATCCCGAGGGACGGATTTTTCTATCCACCCCTCACACCCATATAGGATTCTATTTCTTGCATACCTTCCATTTCTATTGCGAATTTTTAATGCTGCTGTCACTTCGGTTACAGACGTCCGCCATTTTGTGATGACACAACAGGGATGTTTAGTGACGTCACGCATGACGCCGCCGCGCATGAGGTTGTAATCAACCAGTGCATTTATCAAACACGCGATTATATTCGATTTGGGATCGGAACACCAGGGTCAGAACATAAATTTCTATCCCAGGGTAAAATCACGGATTCCCTTGTCTGGTGTGCAAGAAATGCAAGTATCAAATCCATAGTCATGGAAGAATCTTCAAGATATAAATGTCATATATATTTGTTAGAATCGCCTCAATGAGGCGATTCTAACAAATGTCTATAACATTTGTTTCGTTTCTTGGATATAACAAAGGTGAGAAGGCCCTTAATTTCCCGTCATACTCCTAACTGAGATTCTTTATAACGGCAAAATCCTTATAACGGCACCATATCGGGCAACAAATACTTTCATTATAACGAGGGTCCTCTGTACCGCCTTTGGACCGCTAGTAATAATTACCGGGGATTTAAACCTGTTTACGGGTCCTCAACCTTCGCTGCGGTTACGTGTCTTGTGATGGCGACAGAACGTCTCTCCAAATTGCAGCTTATAGTTTTCCATTTCCTTTGGGATCCTTGAGCCCACTTTAATATTTTAGAATAAAGAGCTGCTCAAGTACACGAGAGAGGATGTAAGCAAGTATACCATTAATAAATCTCCTTTTTTGGTTTCATAAACAACGTTTTCATTTGATTTATTGGACATTTGAAATTTCATATTTGTTTGTCGAATATGTCATGTTATATGAAGTGCACATTTCAACGTCGATCAACCTTTTAACTGTCATCTGATCAGTGCCTTAAATTCTCTATACAGACTATAAAGATACAACAATCACGATATACCTGGATTGGAACTGGATCCTCCCCAAGCTATCTATGTCTTCTGTGTTAAGGTACCAATTTCGTTTTTAAAACGCGCGATTCAGCCAGCATCCTTTTGTTAGTTTATACTGAATTGCGATTAAAGGTTCAAGTATATTTGAATCCCTCTTGACCACTCATTCCGGGTGTTATCTTGCGCGCGAAGAGAGGCTACTGCTGGGTGGACTGGGACACGCAGAGCTGAAACTGAAAGCACACGAGTACTGATGAACCGCTTAGAGGATCTATGCCTGCCGTGGCAAAGCGGTGCGAGTCGGATCGTCCATGCTTATAAACCCTGTTGGTTTCATTGGACGACAGGGCTTGATATGTCATTTCATCTCAATGTCGGGTAAAAGTCCCAAACAAATGGAAGCAGTTTCCAAAACTGACCTCTACAGTGTTGACGTGGACGTTAAGCCTCGATTCAAACAAACAAAAAAGCCTCCTTATGTGGATTTTGACCTGGTTCTGTATTGTTTGTCTTATATGTTCCTGTAATGAGCCACTAGGCCTTTAAAGGTAAATAAAAATCAAAAATGAGTTCCTTTAAGAGCAATGAAAACATTCATAAGAAAGAAGATGGGTCATACTACGTAGTTTCGGCTAATAAAGCCTCATCAGTGACCCTGTAATGATCCGGCAAAGACAGTCAGAGGAAACATACTGCAATTTTGCGAATTTCGAATAGGCAGTCGATTCAAAGACTGATATAAATCAAAATGGGGTCCAAATAATTAAAAACCTGTCTAGAATATGAGTCTAAACTAATAATTTATTTCTGATTTCTCAGAATATTCACGCTGATCTCAAAGGACCAAAAGTAAAATATAAACTGCACTATGGTTGATGTACGGGGAGACGTTTTACGGCCGCCACACGGCACAACACCAGCTGCAGTGAAGGCAAATAAAAATCAAAAATGAGTTCCTTTAAGAGCAATGCAAACATTCATAAGAAAGAAGATGGGTCATACTACGTAGTTTCGGCTACTGTTAGTAAGACTGTTTAGGATTGGCTACTATGATGTGTAAAACTTTGAAAACTCGAACACGAATGGCTCATATACCATAACTAATTCGTCCCAAGAGAAGTCTTACAATATCGCTAGATATTCATATATGAGCCCCGCCAAGCGAATTTGTGTCTTCGAGCATTCCGTCATGACAAATTTTAACTGCGCATGCCCAGCCATTCAGAGGGGCCAGGGATATGGCTTTCTGTCTGAAGGTTCCCCTTGATTCACTGCTTGTATGAGCGAGCCGCGAAAGTTCTGGCGAGACTGCGCGGATGCGCAGGCTCGCCTGAACCTTCGCTGCTCGCATAGGCGATAAGTACCAAAATCGCTTGACGGGGCCCATATACATGTGTAAGGATATTTTGGGAGTGTTTCCTGAATGTATCTTTAAATGGTTACGTTTTGTATACTCATTAGAATCGCCTCATTACACACAACATAACTTTATTTCATAGCAGACCCTTTAGATATTATTAAGGCATCCCCATTATGCCTTATTACATGGCGTTAGGACTTAACCTCAGTTGTTCGAACAACGCCAATTTCGAACATATTTCCATCGTCCCAAATGTATTTGAGCTATTGACGTTAGACTGTGCGTAGATATTTATTTATTTCTGCGTCGGACTCGGTAGCTCAGTCGGATGCGCGTCTGACTGGTGATCAGGAGGACGCGGGTTCGATACCTGCCGGGGTCGACAACATTCTTTCGTGGAGATTGATTATGAAATTTATTCTACGGTCATTCTCTCCCTTCCGCTGATTCATGAAGGGCAGTTGTCAGTTTCTGGCTGTACTGGTTAACCGCTTACGTAAAAGCCTGCCCAGGAACAGTGTGGATAAGTAAATCGACCGGCTCAAAATGACCTAAGTAGTAATGTTGATTGGGCCGTTAAACTCCAATACAAGCAAACACAATTTATTTCTGCACTTATACCACCATCCGCCAAGGTCATGTCAGATCGTAAGTGATCCAGAGTAAGACATGTACATGTATAAGAGAAAAAGACTGCATAAAGAAAAGCAATAATATACGTATTTCCCCTGTATTACCCATATCGGCCTACTGTCCAAAGAATGATTCATTGGTTTAAACAATATTTATTTCTTTTGAACAATAATTACTGAGTGAAAAAACTGTACATAAAATATACATGTAATTCAGCCAGAAGCTTATATGTGTCATCTCCTGAAGCCATGTGGAGCATACATAATATAGTGAATGGTTTGACGAAGGAAAATTAAATTGAATGTGAAGTTTCAATGAAAAAAAACAACAAACAACAACACTGTGGCAGAGAGAGAGAGAGAGAGAGAGAGAGAGAGAGAGAGAGAGAGAGAGAGAGAGAGAGAGAGAGAGAGAGAGAGAGAGAGAGAGAGAAGATGCTCCTTTATATGCCAAGCGTGTTATATTCCTCTTGATTTGCTTAAAGTATTATATGTGTTCTAAAAAGGTAATTCCTTGGAAGCGAAACTGAAATTGTTTTCCTGGGCCCGACTAGCTAGTGTCGGCCAATTAGGCCTCATCAGTGACATTCAAATATTTTCAAAATTCCACAGTGGAATCGATGGTCCCAAAAGCCTAGTAAACATAACTATGATAAAGCACAGGGAGAGGCCTGCATCACGTGAACAAGTCCGTGAAATGAACACCCCCTAAACCCCACTTTATATAGAGAAATCTGAGGCTTACGGGGGTAAACATTATTTTTATTTTTTCTGCTCCAAGACATAGGTTGTAGGTACTCGTTGGAAAACCTAACAAACACTCACAACCTCTTTTTGCAGTATAGATAAGAAAAATATCCATTTTGGAGATGTTAAAAATGCACTATGCTGCACGAGTGTGTTATCGTAATGTGTTTCATGATTTGTTGTTATGTTTTGTTTCGTTTTTTTTTTTTTTTTTTTGTTTTGTTTTGTTTTTATTGCAATGTAATTAACCCGTCGGGGAAGAGAGAGCTCACTCCTGAGCTGTCCGTTCAGTGTGTTTTATACGCAATATCATTACGAAAACACGCCTATCTTAATGTGGTGAAGATTTTACCGCCTAAGAAAGCGAAAAATATCAAACAAAAGATTTTGATATTTTTCATATTTCTGCTCAAAACGTAGATAGATCGTTGGTACTTGTTAGAACCGCCTCGTGACCCGCCTCGACGAGGCGGTTCTAACGAGTACCAACGATCTACGTTTTTGAGCGGAAAAAAATGATGTATATCCCTGTAAACCCCAGTTTTACTATATGAAGTGAGTTTAAGGGGGATAATATAGGTGTTTTGTTCATGATGTTTTGTTTACTTTTCTGTTAGCTGCCATTGGAAGTCTAAGTTTTATGAATGAGTTTACAATTTTGTATATACCTGTCATTTATGCACCGGCCCCGATAGCTCAGTTTTTAGAGTGTCCGCTCCGGGGAAAGGGAGGTCACGGGTCCGTCCCGAGCCGCGACATACCAAAGTCATTAAAAATGGTACCAGCTGATCCTCGCTTGGCACTCAGATTTACGGGGTAGAGCTAGGACTGGTCGACCCAGTGTCATAATAATGTGACTGGGTGTGGTATCATGTAATGTGTCTGGGACATGATACTTCAGTGAGGCATCACTATAAAAGTGAGCATTGAGCTCCATGTCGCAACCAGACACCGTCGTGATATCACTGAAAAATTGTTGATTTTATTTGATTTGAGGTTTAACGTCCCCGTCAACACTGTAAAGGTCATTTTGGAGACGTTGCTTCCAATTTTGTGGGACTTTTACCCGACATTGAGATGAAATGACATCTCAAGCCCTGTCGCCCAATGAAACAAATAGGGTTTATTAGCATGGACGGTCCGCCTCGCATCGCGGTTCCTGGACAGGCTTAGATCCTCTAAGCGGTTTACCAGTACTAGTGTGCAGGCCGGATTCAGCTCTGCGTGGAAGCATCATGCAGCCCATATATTTCTTCAAGCCCTTTTGGGCGGGGGCTTGAAAAATTGTTGAAAGCGACGTTAAACCCGAATTCACACACACACACACCTGTCATTAATGGGTTAAGAATACTGATAAGTCGTATTTTATTGAAAAGTGGCTGTCTAGCATACTAGTATATCTTTTGTCAGTTGGCCTTGTAATCTAATAATCTATCATTTTTCGAGAGAATTGTTTATTCAGCAGATAATTTCTTTAGATCTGGTCGCATATTATATATATGCATTACATTTATATCATAATTGTAACAGGCTAACATTCCATTAGAAACAAAAATATGATTTTGACCCACTAAAATGCCACTTTTACATACATGTGGTAAGGACATACATTATTTTTCTGCTGAAAACATAGAATGTGGCATCATGAAAACACGCCTATATAATTTTGACCCCCTTGGACCCCACTTGTATAAAGTGAAACTGGGGTTTACAGGGGTAAACCTTATTTTCCTTATTCCTGCTCTAAAATATAGACTATGGGTACTCGTTAGAACCGCCTCAATGAGGCGGTCCTAACGAGTCCCCACAATCTATGTTTGGGTCAGTTATATGGAAAATATCAGAATTTATATCTGAAAATTTTCATTTTTTATTGGTAATTTTTCCAATATATTTGAATAGGCGTGTTTTCGTAATGACATTCGATTGAAGTTTTGAGCCAGATTATAAAAAACTATTAGAATTTTATCTGAAAATTTTCATTTGTTAGTGGAAAATTTTCGATATATTTGAATAGACGTGTTATTTTTAGCTCGCCTTACGAAAGAAAGTGAGAGATTTTGCAATACCTCCGGCGTCCGCGTCAGTGTTGGTCTCCGAAATGGGTTAACGTGTACCTGCAAGCTTTAATTTATGCTTTCAAATCAATTTAACATTAGGAAAAAAATACATACTCTCTTTTTTACTTAATTTCCATGAGTCATGCATATAAACTCTATTGGTTTCATTGGGTGGTAAGGCTTGAGATGTTATTCCATCTCAACGTCGGGTAATGCACTAGTCATTTGTAACCCCGCCCCCACCCCACCTACGGGGATGGGTTGGGGATAGCGGGGCTAATGTGCGGGGTAGTTACCCTCTGTGTTCCCCTGCAGTGCCGGGTTAATGCAGGGGTTTTCATATTATGCAAACATACCCTAGTGTAATTAACTATTATAACAGCGGGGCAATGACATTCAGGAGGTCCCCGCAGTGCAGGGCTTCTAGCAGGGCTGTGAAAAGTGAAAAGTCATTGTCTCCGCTATTTCCCGTAGGTGTGTGTGGGGGGTTGGGGTGGGGTGTGGGGGGGCAGTGGTACCAAATGACTGGTGCATAAAATTGGAAGCAACGTCTCCAAAATGACTATACAGTGTTGACGGGGTCGTTTAACCTCGACTCAAACAAAAACAAAGTGTATTCTTCTTTTTTTTTTCTTTTTTGCTTAAATTAGACTTATAGTTTAATCCGTATTACCTCAATTAGTTCCTGTTCTGCAGTGGATAGAGTGTTGCACTCTAAACCAGAGGGTCGTGAATTCATATCACGGTGGAGGAACTTGTTTTTTTGTGTTTTTTTTTTTTCAGGAGAACACAAATAAAGCTGTGGTATCAAGTATTAAATCGAAAGTTTCATTTTATGGCACAGAGTGCGCAAAATGCATCACTGAAGTAACAAAGACGGTCTGAAATGTAAAACCGTAGTATCTTGTAAATTTTCTAAATTCAATATCGTTTGGTACATTCGTAGCTGTTATTTCCTTGCGAACATCAAGTCCGTGTAATGAACGTCCCTCTAAACCCACTTTATATAGAGAAAACTGGGGTCCGCGTGGGTATACATTATTTTTCTTGTTTCTGCTGCAAGACATAGGTTGTTGGTACTCATTAGAACCGCCTCAATGAGGCGTTTCTAACGAGCACGCACAACCTATGTTTGCAGCATAAATAAGAAAAATATCACGGATTATCGTCCGATAATAAGCCATTTTGGAGATGTAAATAAGTGGACTATGTCGCACTGGTGTGTTAACGTAATGGCTGTCCTTTCGAAAATGACTCTTTTGTATGGCCTTAAAAAACCCTTAAACCTTATCCTCCAAATAAATTCATTCTGCCACACCCATTTTTGAATACCAATCAGTCAAACTACTTGACGTCTTATTCCTACAGATTCACTGAGAGAATGACGGTGTAGATCCTGACCAGATGGCTTCTGATCTGGATCTACAGTGTTTTCAAAGGTAGTTTGTACTCCGTTCAGCATCACAAGGGTAAAGCAAATGGAATTCAACCCTCACCCTCAACTCCAACAAAATAATAATGATAACACATGGACTCCCAAAATATAGAAATCTATCTCGAGAATGTATAAAGAGGATGGGAACAAGATGCATGTATAAAATATTGGGCTCCAGTTTTTTTGTTGTTTTTTTTTTTTTAAGAAATTTCATCCATAAAGCCGAAGTGCAGCCCTAGCTTTGTAATCAAAAAGCAAAGCAAAGGTCTCCACCGCGAAAGCATGTCAAGGAAAAGGTTATAACCCTTAAGACACCAAGGAAAGCTACATATCTTTATGTCGTCTAAAAACATTTTTGCTGACAGACAGGCAAGCAAAATGTACCCTTATCAGATTGCCTCTATTGGGGCAGTCTGATCTAGGTCTACACGTTTTGCGACAATGACTTTCAAAATAACCAGGAGACGACAAAGCAGACGACAGTTGTTGTGATTGGCTTCCAATGGGTTACCTGTCTACGCCTTCGTCTACATACTCAATGAATAAACAGGAAACTGGCATTGCTCCACAACTACCATTTTGTGAGGACAATTTGAGATAGTTTTCTCATTCTTGAACCATTGCTCCATAGATCGTTAATGCCCGTCAGAACATCATCAATGCGAATGCCCAAAACCTATGCTTTTGCTCAAAAGTATGCAAAATATACGTGTCCCTTGAAAACCCCACTTTTCACAGCATAAAGTGTGTTTTAAGGGTAATCTTGCACGGGCTTGTTCACGTGATGTCAATCAAGAATGCCTTTCAGCTTAGTCTGTTCATAGATATTTAAATATTTTGAATATACTGTCGAACTTCGATAACTCGAACACCTTCGGGACCATGACATTTTGTTCGAAAAAATAGGGGTTGTTCGAGTTACTGAGGGTCACTGATACTGCTAGCTGAGACATAATGTGGTTGAACTTTGTTTGTTTTGTTTGAATTGAGGTTTAACGTCCCCGTCAACACTGTAAAGGTCATTTTGGAGACGCTGCTTCCAATTTTGTGGGACTTTTACCCGACATTGAGATGAAATGACATCTCAAGCCCTGTCGCCCAATGAAACCAATAGGGTTTATTAGCATGGACGGTCCGCCTCGCACCACGGTTCCTGGGCAGGCTTAGATCATCTAAGCTATTTACCAGTACTAGTGTGCGGGCCGGATTCAGCTCTGCCTTGAAGCATCATGCAGCCCATATAATTCTTCAAGCCCCTATGGGCGGGGGCTGCTGGTTGACCTAAGTATATATTTTGAACATTTTATAAAATAAAAGTATGCTGTGTGTACTCATTAGAATCGCCTCAATGAGGCGATTCTAATGAGTACACACAACATACTTTTTAAAGTAAAAATAAAACAAACCTCCATAAACTGACCTCAACATACCGATTTCTCGAGCTATAGGAACAATTTTCTAGGGACCCAAGAATGAGTTCGAATTAGCCATGGTAAACAAATTATCCGTATTCGAGTCATCGCAGTTTCACTGTAAGTGTAAATGCACGAGTACATCAAAAATATTCGCCCCCGCCCATCGGGGCTTGAAGAAATAGATTGGGCTGAATGATGCTTCCACGCAGAGCTAAAACCGACCGCACACGAGTACTGGTATACCGCTTAGAGGACTTAAGCCTGCCCAGGCAAAGCTGTGCGAGTCGGACCGTCCATGCTTATAAACCCTATTTTCATTGGGCGGCAGGGCTTGAGATGTCATTTCATCTCAATGTCGGGTAAAAGTCCCACAAAATTGGAAGCAACGTCTCCAAAATGGCCTATACAGTGTTGACGGGGATGCTAAACCTCAAATCAAACAAACAAACAAAACATCAAATTTATTGCTCAGTTTTGTTGAGGAATAGAGCATACTATTGCTGGGTCTAGTCCTGAGTCTCAGTACAAAAAGGGAGGGACTCGATGTCCACCAAAAACAATCATCCTAAATTATATTATTATATTTTTGCAGGTCGCCTGCTAACAGGCGTTTACCTGGCATTGGATCCATGTCGGTGAGTAACTTATTCATTATTTAAACCATTTTGAATCGAAAACCCCAAAACAGGTACCCTGACAAACAGTGCAGGCCCAGATCAGACGTCGCAGAACGCGGCGTCTGATCAGGGCCTACACTGTTTGCAAAAAGTTGAATCACTCCCCCAAACATTGAAGAAAACACAACCTGGTAACCCTAAATTTTGAAATAGACTCCTGGTTTAAGTAAGGAGAAAGATTCCATTTGGTACAAAAAGGGTTTAGTATTTGATGCTAAGACAGGCGCTGTGGTAGTGTGGTTGTTGTGTATAGGTATCTAACCTATATTATCTTTTTTAATCTGCGCAATAAAAACCATTTTCATCACGCAAACAAGCCTATATAGTTTTGACCATCTTGAACCCCACTTTTATATATTTAAACTCGGCGCGCGCGTTTACAGGGGAATAGAGACCAGCTACCGGTAATAACCCATTTTTTTTTTGGTTTCGCGGAGAACCCGCCTAACGCGAAATCGGCTATTTTCTCCGCAAAACAGCGAGAAAAGATAAAATGAGCGAGAAATTTCTCGCTAAAATTTCTGCCGGTTTCGCGGAGAAAATTCTTGTAGATTCTCGGCGAAAATTTGACCGATTGCTTTCATTGAAAATGAAATTACCCGCGTTTACAACTGGGCTTACGTGATTTTTTTATTTCTTCGTTTTTTTTTTTTTTTTTGGCGTTGTTTTTGTAAACGAAGGTCATTGTTAAATCATAATCAAATATTCTTTCATGTTACACAATTTCATTTTAGCATATTATTTTTTATAAGTATCATGACAACTTTTATTCACATCACGAAAATACGCCTATTTATTTGTTACCCGCTTAAACCCCACTTTTAACTGGGGTTTATAGGGGTATATATTATTTATCTAATTTCTGCTCACATAGATTGTGGGTACTCGTTAGAACCGCCTCGCCGAGTCGTTTTAAAGTGTACCCCAAATCTTGAGCAGAAATATGAAAAAATGCAAGAATTTTTATCCGAAAATATTCCGTTTGTAGTGGTAAAATTTTTACAATATATTTGAATAGGCGAGTTCTCATAATGAGTCGTACATGTAGGTTATTAACACCATAATGATGCGTGACATTTACCGAAAGCTCAGCTTGATGAAATACAAGATGCGCTGCATGATGCTTCCATGCAGAGCTGAAACCGACCCGCATGCGAGTACTGGTGAACCGCTTACAGGATCTAAGCCTGCCCAGGCAAAGTGGTGCGAGTCGGACCGTCAATGCTTATAAACCCTGTTGGTTTTATGGGGTGGCAGGGCTTGAGATGTCATTTCATCTCAATGTCGGGTAAAAGTCCCACAAAATTGGAAGCGACGTCTCCAAAATGACCTCTACAGTGTTGACGGGGACGCTAAACCTCAAACAAACAAAACCAAAAGCTCAGATGCGCCTCAATTATTTATGATAACAAACTGTCAAATTGGTACAGCAAGCGGTGCTTTGAATGCAAAGTTAGTGACCAGTTAACGAGGAACACATGAATTCCACCGCAGGTTAGGTCTATGTCGCGGACGAACGGACGAAAAACCAGACACCTATATCGCGCCATGCTTCATGCAGGCACGTGAAAATGCTACTTTGCATTCGCACGCAAGTCTTCTTCCCGGACCCCTCACCCACCCCTAACAAAAAACACTCCCAATTGGAGCAATCAGGTAGTGCATCAACATGTTAATAAAGCCCATGCAATGAACGACCCACTATTCACCATTTTACATGCACACATACATGTATAGAGCGAACTGGAGTTTACAAGGTATACATTTTCGTTAATCTGTTCCTAGACGTCCAATGAAGGAAGTGGGTACTACAACTACATGCATGTGGCCCGAGCGAGGCGCAAACCACAGCGGAGAGACCTTATGACCCGATGATTAACCCTTTTTATACCAAATGGAATCTTCCTCCTTATATATACTGGAGTCCAATATGAAACTTAGGGGTCTCAGGTTGTTTTTTCTTAAAAATTTAGTTCGGGAAATGGCTTAACGTTTTGCAAACAGTGTAGGCCCTGATCAAACGCCGCGTTCTGTGGTGTCGGATCTGGGCCTGCACTGTTTGGCGGCAAGGTACCCCTTTAGGGGTTTCTGGTACTGAACGGGTTAAGAGTCAGCGCTCTTACCCATTAGGACACGGGGGCCAGTTACCTTCGGGGTGTACAGTAGACTTAACAAGATACCCAGGTTGTATGTCTGTACAAACTTCGCTGATTACGAATTTTGTAGTTCTGCTCCAAGTTAGAGATCAGACTTATATGCAGCCTTGGAATGCTTGCCGCGTATTTCCCCCAAATTAACCCTTTTTGTACCAAATGAAATCTTCCTCCTTATATATAGCATGAGTCCATTTCAAAATTTAGGGGTTTCAGGTTGTGTTTTCTTCAAAATTTATTAGGAAAATGGCCGGACCTTTTTGCAAACAGTGTAGGCCCTGATCAGACGCCGCGTCTGATCTGGGCCTGCACTGTTTGCCACGGTGCCCGTTTAGGGGTTTCCAGTCTGAAATGGGTTAATGTACATGTATGAGCAAAATTGAATTGTAAAGGCAAGAAACACAAGCGGGCCTCCGTGACCTTCTCTTTAACATTAGATCTCTCACTCGGGCTACATGTGAGCTTAAGTGTAAGCATCAGTGATGTTTAATTACTCGCAGTGTTAGAAAAAGATAAACCATAATGTAGAGTGAGATCAGCGCCCACACATACATGTACAAGCAGGATCCCCTTTATTATATACATTGAGTTTGATTTTTCTACAGTATTTGCTTGAGAAACAAGAGGGCCATGATAGCCCTGGATCGCTCACCTGATCCATATTGTACAAAATGAAATTGAAGATAATATAAGGTAGAGTAGAGGGTTTGAGCAATTTTGGTTGACACAAGGAGTTTTTTTTTATAATTTTAGTCATCTTTTTCATCCAAGCGCAACGGGTTGAGCAATTTTAAAACAAGTCTGTGAAATGAAGACCCCCTAAACCCCACTCCATATAGAGAAAACTGGGGTTTTTGGGGGTATACATTATTTTTCTTATTTCTACTCCAAGACATAGGGTACTCGTTAGGACGGTCTCAATGAGGCAGTTTTAACGAGCACCAACCTATGTTTTTAGCATTGATAAGAAAAATATCATGGATTTTCATCACCAAAGTTGCCATTTTGGAGATATGAAAAATGCACTAAGACACACGGGTGTGTTATCATAGTGAAATTAATTCGAAATCCATCCACTGGTTAAACAGGAGAAGATGTTTAAAAGTTTTTCTATTATGAACTCTAGCGGTCACCTTTTTCATCTCAGCAGAATTGTTTGAACAATTTTAATAGAGGGTCACCCATGAAACATTTCTGTGAAATTATATCGAAATCCATCCACTGGTTAAGGGCCAGAAGTCGTTTATTTTTTTTTTTTCTATTTTAGCCCTGGTGGCCGTCTTGTTCATCCGAGCAGAGCAGTTTGAGCAATTTTGGTAGAGGGTCCATCAAAGATCATTCTTGTGCATGTTTTTTTTTTTTTTGGTTTTTTTTTCATAATGCACCAAATAGTTAAGGAAGAGAAGACTTTTAAAGATTTTTCTATTTTTAGCTCTGGTGGCCATCTTGTTCAACCGAGTATAATTAACGGTTTTAGCAATTTTGGTAGAGGGTCACTCAAGGAACCTTCCTGTGAAATTATTTCAAAATCCATGCACTGGTTAAGGAGGAGAAGTCGTTTAAACGTTTTTTTCTATTTTTAGCTCTAGCGGCCATCTTGGTCACCTACGCAGAACGATTTTAGCAATTTTGGTAGAGGGTCACCAAAGGAACATTCCTATGAAATTATTTTGAAATCCATGCACTGGTTAAGGATGAGAAGTCGTTTAAAGGTTTTCCTATTTTTAGCTCTGGCGGCCATTTTGTTCAACCGAGCGGAACGATTTGAGCAATTTTGGTAGAGGGTCACCCAAGGAACATTCCTGTGAAATTATTTTGAAATCCATGCACTGGTTAAGGAGGAGAAGTTGTTTAAAGGTTTTTCTATTTTTAGCTTTGGTGGCCATCTTGTTCATCCGAGCGGAACGGTTTGAGCAATTTTGGTAGAGAGCCACCAAAGAAACATTCCTGTGAAATTATTTCAAAATCCATGCACTGGTTAAGGAGGAGAAGTCGTTTACATGTTTTTCTATTTTTAGCTCTGGCAGCCATCTTGTTCACCCGAGCGGAACAATTTGAGCAATTTTGGTAGAGGGTCACCCAAGGAACATTCCTGTGAAATTATTTAAAAATCTGTCCAGCAGTTTTTGAGAAGAAGTCGTTTTAAGCAAAAGTTGACGACGGACGGACGGACGCACGCACGGACGACGGACAAAGACCGATCACAATAGCTCACCTTGAGCACTTTGTGCTCAGGTGAGCTAAATAATAAAGCACTCCCAATATGGTCAACCGAAAGAAAATCAACAGTTTTCAATGTATGAAGCGTTTACACAACAGTAAAAAAGGAACGCAGAAAACATACTGTGTTGTAAAGTGCATAAGAATTTAGATGCAAATCATTATGATTCCAACAGGATAAAAATCATACTTTACGATCGCTAGAGTCGTCGATCTTTGTACAAAGAAAATGCATTTCGTCATATGCTTCAAACTTTGTGTACCAAATTTTAATGCATGAAAAAAATACATGCACATGGACAAATATACATGTAGGAATTGGCAGATTTCGCGGAGAAACACCGTGAACGACTTCACCTGTACTAATTTGCTTTCTCCGAGAAAAAGCGACGTTCGCGGAGAAATTTCGCGGCGTTTCGCGGAGAAATTAACCGCTTTGAAACGCGATTTTTTTTTCTTCTCGGAGAAATTTCTCGCTTGTTCTCCGAGAAAAAAAAGCCTAATACCGCGGAGAAAAAAAATATGGGTTATTACTACTGGTAGCCGTGGTCTGTAGCTTATGTTTCTTATTTCTGCTCTTAAATATAGATTGTGGGTACGCGTTAGAACCGCCTCATCGGAGGCGGTTCTAACGTGTACCCACAATCGATATTTTGAGCAGAAATAAGAAGAGATACCACAATTTTTCATCTACAATTTAATATTTGTATTTCGTAATGGAACCTGACTTTACTATATACACATTTTGGATTTTTAAGACTTTTCTATATTCTAGTCTACACCCATAAGTTATGGGTGCTCGCATGAACCTTCTAGTTGCAATGGTTCTAATACGATAACACACCCGGGTGGCATAGTGCATTTATCAAATCTCCAAAATGGCTCCTTTTCTTTTTTTTTTGCTTATTGATGCTGCAAATGTAGGTTGTGGGTGCTCGTTAGAACCGCCTCATTGAGGCCGTTCTAACGAGTACCTACAAGCTATGTTTTGGAGCAGAAATAAGAAAATATGGTATATCCACGTAGACCCTTGTTTTCTCAATATAAAATGGGCTTTAAGGGTGTTAATTTCACGGACATGTTCGCGTGATGCTAACAAGCATCAAAATCAATGCTTGAAGCAGAAACTGGATACGAAAATATCACAAAGACTAATGTGAGTTTTGAGTTTATGAAAGTATCCACATTGCCACACGATGCAATGGGAATAAACAGGCATTTGTATGCCCATTTAACCCATATCTTGCTGAATATTCATTTAAGCCACACCCATTTCTGTCTATCAACCAATCAAATGACTTGATGTAATTTATTGCTACAAATTCATAAACTAAATGCCAAACAGTGTAGATCCTGATCAGATGGCTTCTTCAGAAGCCATCTGATCTGGATCTACACTGTTTGCAAAGATAGGGTTGTCGTGAACAGCAAGATAAGGGTTAATGGTTGCTTGCCCCATGTTAGCGTCTAATATCTCAGACATAACCCTTATCCCGCTGAACACGACAACCCCTGTGCTTGCAAACAGCGTCTGATCAGGATCTACACTGTCATTGAGGTTGCAAATTTAAATGATTTCATTATATCAAGTGATTTGATTGGTTGGTAGTTCGAAATGGGTGTTGCTAAATTAAAGTATTCAGCAGGATAAGGGTTAAATACCTTAGTGACCTGAATTATAACAGGAAAGCCGGATATATATAAAATGCGTTGTTGATTTATTGTTGGCTGTTGTTACCTGTCACGCAAATTGCATACACACATTATCAATACCCTCAGATATATTTAACTCGTGTGTGCACAGCGTCCTAGACTTGCCCAAGTCCCTACATTTACATTTTTTATTTTGAAATGAAAGTCCCTTTAAACAAAAAAATATGTAAAAGTCTCTTTAGTCTTCATCTCCAAACTTCTCACCCCTATCTGACAATCATCTACAGGAAAGGTGAATGAGTTCTTTCAATTCTTACAAGTCTGTTAATTTCACAATTTTCATTAAAGACTGTATTCATTTACAATGTATTTATTTATTTTTTTTATTTTTTTTTTTTTTTTGTAAACAATTATTTCTACAATGGACACCTAATTAACAGACTTGGGCAAGTCTAACAGCGTCCCAAAAACGGAAAATTTTCAAACAGAGCGGATTCAGGACACGACATCTGCTCAGGATCGACACTGTTTATTTTAAACGAGCCGGCCTCGGTAGGTCAGTCGGATGCGCGTCCGACTGGTGATCAGAAGGACGCGGGTTCGATACCTGCCGGGGTCGGCAACATTCTTTCGTGGAGATTGATCATGAAATCTTTTCTACGGTCATTCTCTACCTTCCGCTGATTCAAGAAAGGCGTCGAAAGAATGTGCACTGTACTGGTTAACCGCTTACGTATAAGCATGCCCAGGAAAAGTGTGGATAGGTAAACTGACCGGCTCAAAAATGACCTAAAATAATGTTGACTGTACCCATAATCTATGTTTTGACGGCGAGACGTTTCTTACGAATACCAACAATCTACGTTTTGAGCAGAAATATGAAAAAAAATCAGATTTTTTATCTGAACGTTTTCATTTGTTGATTGTAAAATATTAATATATTTGAATGGGCGTGTTTTCGCAATGGCGTGGGAGAGAATAGAGAGGAGAGGGTAAAAGGGGAATGGAAACAGAAGCAACCAAACATGTCCCTATTTTGTTTTTTGTTTGATTTAACGTTTAACGTCCCCGTCAACACTGTATAGGTCATTTTTGAGACGTGCTTTCAATTTGTGGGACTTTTACCCGACATTGAGATGAAACGATTTGCACGACTCGCACCGCTTTGCCACGGCAGGCTTAGATCTAAGCGGTTTACCGGTACTTGTGTGCGGTCGGTTTCAGCTCTACGTACTGGGAAGCATCGTGCAGCCCATTTATGTATTCAAGCCTCGAAGGGCGGGGACCGTAAAAAAACATTCTCCGAACCAGCCTGTTTTATTGCAGTTTCACTAGGCTCACCCCATCACGAACACATGCCCATATAATTTTGAGTCCCCTTAAACCCCACTTTTATATTGTGAAACTGAGGTTTACAGGGGTATATATTATTTTTCTTATTTCTGCTCTTATGCTTCAAAACATAATATTAGAGGTACTCGTTAGGACCACCTCGTTGAGGCGGTTCTAACGAATTCATTAGTTAATAGTTTGTTCAAACTTTGAACAATTACATGTGATATTGCAGATATGGAGGTATTTTAATTGAAAACAAATGTGAGTAGCTTTTCAACAAATAATACCACAGTATCAGATGTTGTACTTGCTAGAACAGTGGCCATTTTGATCACTCATCACGAAAAAACGCCCCATTATATCCCGTTTTTATAATGAAAAACTGGGGTTTACAGGGGCATACATTCTTCTTCTTATTTCTGCTCAAAATCATAGATGGTGGGTACTCGTTAACATCGCGTCGTGGGGGTTGTTCTAACAAGTTCCACAATCTATGTTTTTGAGCAGAAATGCGAAAAAAACATTATGAAAACACGCCTATGCAAATACATTGGAAACTTACCCGCGGAAAAAACGAAAATTTTAAGATGAAAAATTGTGATATTATTCTTATTTCTGCCCAAAAATATATATCGTGGGTACTCGTTAGAACCGCCTCATTCAAAATATAGATTGTGGGTACTCGTTAGAACCGCCTCAATGAGGCGGTTCTAATGTTTACCCACAATCTATATTTTTGAGCAGCAATAAGAAAAATAAGGTTTGACCCTGTTAACTCCAGTTTTACTATATAAAAGTGAGGTTCAAGGCAAGTTTATTTGTTTTTTATGGGGGGCGGGGGCGGGGGTGGTAACATTTTTAATATACTTGAATAGACGTTTCATCATAATGTACCATAATGCTTTGAACAGCTGGACCCTGATCTGCATCTTTGTTGTGCGCATGCTCGAAGCCTCATTTTGGAATGATGCGACTCAAGTCAAATGTCAGTGACTTGTTAACAATGAAGTTAAATCCATACATTCCTCAAGGTAACATACACGCATACCATCCGATGTTATCTTTTATAGACTCCTCAAGCATATCTCAATTTCAAAATTTAAGTAAACTTTTTTTTTTATTAAACTTTAACTTCCTACTGTCTTCAGGCTGATTGGTTGCTGGATCAGCAAATGAAACCACCCGACCTCTCTCTATTTATAATTTAACGGGAAGAAAGAAATCTAAAAATATTTTTTCCTGTGAAATAGGTGTGTATTTTTTGAAAACGGTAAATCAGGTCAAATCGATATCATATAATTAAACTGTCAGTACATTCCATTTTGCCAAATCTATGTATTTGGGCATTGAACACATACATGTACGATAATGCAGATAACCGAAGCAAACGCTATTCGCCGAAGCAGATGCAATACCTGCTGCGATCTTGTTTGTTTTGTTTGATTTGAGGTTTAACGTCCCCGTCAACATCTCAATCCCTGTCGCCCAATGAAACCAATAGGGTTTATAAGCATGGACGGTCCAACTCGCACCGCTTTGCCTGGGCTGGCTTACATCCTACTAGCGGTTTACCAGTACTCGTGTGCGGTTGGATTCAGCTCTGCGTGGAAGCATCATGCAGCCCATCTATTTCTTCAAGCCCAGATGCTTTGCTGATGCCATTGCAAAATGTGCTCCAACAGAAGAGAGAAGTTGCAAAAAAGGTATAGATCAAGTATCTGACCCCTGTGATAGTTATGACCTCACAATCAGCATCATCTTCGCGAGCCAAGGGTACTAAGTCCACTACGTTCCTTACGTGCGTAAGGAACGTAGTGGACTTAGTACCCTTGGTTCGCGAAGATGAATCAGCATCAGAACGTCAGGTAGTCTGTCCTGTCAGCCAAGACCTGACAAGCCTTACAGAGAGCACACCATCACAGTGAAAGGTCAAAGATTGAATGACAAGTTCGCCTACCATGGGAGCACACTGTCAAGAGTCGTGCACATTGATGATGAAACCCAAAGCTAGTGCAGCATTTCGGCCAACTGGGACAGAAGTGGAATCAGGCTTGACACAAAACTGAAAGTCTACAGCGCTGTGCGGCACGCCAAAAGACTGAATCACTTCCACGCAGACTGTCTTAGAAACTCTTAAAGATTAAGTGGCAAGACATGATTCCAGACACAGAAGTCCTGAACAGGGCACAGATGCAAAGTGTACATACTCTGATACTAGCACAGTTAAGAGGGACATGCCATGTTACAAGAATACATGAGGAACGTTTGCGAAAGGAAATTCTCTATCAACAACTAGAAATGGGCAAACGCTCAGGACAACCTCAAAGCCTCACTCAACGACTTCAATATCCCAACAGAGTTGTGGGAACAAATTGCACAGGGCAGAGAAAAATGGCGTGATATCATCAAAAGGGGTGTCAGTGAATACGAGGCAAAAAAGAATCAGTGAAGCTGAACAGAAACCCGCACATTGCAAAGCCAGAGCTAAGGCGTCAACAACAGAGCTGTTCTCCTCTAAACTATTCAACCTAAAAGATCCCATGCATCCAAGAGTATTAAAAAGAAGCCGAAAAGCAGGTGTGAAATAATGGAGGACGTCAGCTGGAACCAGAATTTAATTAAACTTCATCTTTATTAACGGAAATACAAAATTAGTCAGTTCAAAAGTTACAATATTTTAATGTACATGTATATGTATGAATGCAAGTGTCATATGCCTCGCTTATGTCTTTGTTATGGTATCGATTCATGATTCTATTTGTAATTGTATGTGTTTTCTTTCTAAATTGAGCCTTCTTGGCTTATTCTCTATAGAATATATCAGTCTGGCATTTTATATTGAACATGTAATTAAGCAGCTAATTAACATGCTCAAAAAGACATGTATCTCTCAATGTAAGGCATGGTCATTTGTTTGATTTGAGGTTTAACGTCCCCATCAACACTGTAAAGGTCATTTTGGAAACGTTGCTGCCAATTTTGTGGGACTTTACCCGACATTGAGATGAAATGACATCTCAAGCCCTGTCGCCCAATAAAACCAATAGAGTTTATAAGCATGGGCGGTCCGACTCGCACCGCTTTACCTGGGCAGGCTTAGATCCTCTAAGCGGTTTACCAGTACTCATGTGCGGGTCGGATTCAGCTCTGCGTGGAAGCATCATGCAGCCCATATATTTCTTGAAGCCCCTATGGGCGGGGACCGAAGGTATAGTCATCAAGCATCAATTGCGTTTGAAACAAACTATCCATATCCACAATAACCCAGAAGGCACACCTCGCTAGGGCAACGTCAAATCAACGTCGGTGCAACGTAATGAAGTTGCACCGACGTAGATGTGACGTTGCATAAACGTCATGACGTTGCACCGATGTTGATGTGACGTCACAATTACGTCATGTGCCTGTCGGGAATCCTCGTATGACTTCGATGATCAGGTGCTAGAGCATACCTTCAGGTTGACAGGTCCGTGTATTGAACATCATACCCTAAAACCCACCTTTTATGGAGAAAAGTGGGGTTTAGAAGAGTATACATTATTTTCTTTATTTTAACTCAAAAACAAAGGTTGTTGGTACCAGTTGAAATCGGTTTGAGGCGGTTCTTACGAGCACCACAAGTTATATATGTTTGGACTAGAAATAAATTTTCATCTGAAAACATATGAAAGACGCCATTAATGTAAACATTATAACTTAACATCTCCAAAACGGCTATTTTCAACTCGTCTGTTTTTCGAAGAAATTTGTCATCACTCCAGCGTCTGCGTTGGCGTCGCAGTTTTGGTTGTTCCAAAAAAAAAAAAAAACTTAACCTTGGCTTTAACTTCAAAAATATTAGACCTAACCTCATGAAACTTCATACGCATATTCACCATGACAATACCTACATCCAGACCAAGAGCCAAAACTATATTATTGATTATGACTGAATTATCTCCCCTTTTCCGATTTTTTTTTCTGAAACACATTTTTACTCTTATTCCAATACTATTTGTAACAGAGCCTTCAAACTTCACATGGGTGTTCCTTGGGGGAAGACCTTTTTCACTGATACAACCTTTTTGACATGTGACACTGATCTTTGAACTTTGACCTGATTTTTTTGTATACACATTTTTACTCCCCTTCCAATAATATTTGTAACAGAGCCTTCAAACTTTACATGGATGTTCCTTGGGACAATACCTTTTCACTGATACGAACCTTTTTGACCTATGACCTGTGACCTTGACCTTTGACCTATTTTACAAAAACTTAACCAAAAACCTTGACCTTGACCATATTTTCAAACATATGTGGCCTACCTTCATGAAACTTCATACACATACTCACTATCACAAGAGCTACAATCTGACAAAGGGCCATAACTATATTATTGATTATTGTTGAATTGTCTCCCCTTTTCCGATTTTGATGAAAAACTTTTTCACTACAATTTTTTGACACAATTTTGAAAAAACTGAGCGCACGGTGTGGTAATTACGGTGAATACGGTATATCATTACGATAACATTCCCGTGCGACATAGTGCATTTTTTCACATCTCCAAAATGGCCATTTTTCTGTTGAAAATCCGTGATATTTTTCTTATAAATACTGCAGACATAGGTTGTGGATGCTCGTTAAAACCGCCTCAATGAGGCGGTTCTAACGAGTACACACAACCTATGTCTTGGGGCAAAAATAAGAAAACTAATATACACCCCCGTAAACCCCAGTTATCTCTATATAAAATAGGGTATAGGGGGTCTTCATTTCACGGACTTGTTCACGTGATGTTTTGACGAAGTTCCATAACTCTATCATGCAAATTTGACTGATTTGTCCCTGACATGGAAAAAACAGATGAGCATGGCGCCGCTTGCGGTGCTCTTGTTTAAAATGAAATGTTGTGATAGTTTTTTATTTATACTCCAAACATAGGCTGTGGTTGCTCGTTAGAACCGCCTCGCAGTTTACTATCCGATGATGTGTCTAAAAAGAGCCTGATGAGTGGCAGCGTAGATCATGACGAGTTTATCGGCGTCTCATCTTGGTCTGCAGTGTTTACGCCGGCACATATGGTTACTATCATGGTGATAGAGTTTAAGAAGGATTTCGAAAGCGAAAACAATATTCATGACATTTTATGTATATGAAAGTAGTCGTTTCCAATCGGGGTGTTCACTGTTGAAGGGAAGGCCATAACCAGGAATCGATACGATTAAACTTACATCGTTTGTACAAGACACCGAAGAGAAAGCAGGCCGCACATAAAGCAAACGCATTGGGACTAAAACATACAGAGGACCCGCGTTATAACGACAGTACTTGTTCCCTATTATTGTGCTGTTATAATGAATTTTGCCGTTGTAAAGAACCCAAGTTAGGAATATAGTATATTATAAAAAGGTCTTTCCCACATAATTACTCCACGAAACAAATGTTATAGATGAGGCGATTCTAACAAATGTCTATAACATTTGTTTCTTGGAGTATTGAATTACAAGAATCTTTCATGACTATGGATTCGATTTAGGCAATTTCGGACCCGGTGGAAGCCCAAGCCGATCGGAACCAAGGTTAAACCTTGAGCTAAGAATTCATTCCATTGAAATTGTCGGTGTAACGAGTTTTGACGGTATAAATGAATATCGTTATAACGCGGGTCCTGTGTAACAAGTACAAAATAGAAATGGAGGCAATGATCAGGAATCGATAAAATTAACCAACAGCTCCCATCAGAGACACCAAAGGGAAAGAAACACAAACATGAAACAACAGACCCTAATGGAATCATCAAGAGCGGAAAGCCAAAAGGACAGTTACTTTCCCACAAAATGGCCAATAGGCTATCCAAAATAAAATAATACAAACACCCAAAGACAAACCATAACAAAAATAAACCGCGACAGAAGAACCGCCTTGGAACGGCAGCGGAAACGAATTCCACTGGGGTGCTTCAATCGATTGTACGTGGCCACAATCCTCGCCCTTACTTCCGTCGCGATTAAGACGAATAATTTGTTCAGTCCGCATGAACAAAGCCGAAAGGACAGTTTCTTTCCCCTAAAAGGCCAAACGGCTGTTCTAAATAAAAACAAATCATCAGGACATACATGCGAAGACATACAATGCCAACCACAACCGACGCACCACATTGGAGCGGTCCCTTAAAATACTGCAGGGGGTGCTACTTGCTACAATTCTCTCCCTTAGTTCTGCCGAGATTCTCACAATATTTTTAGTTGATCAGTCGGCGTGAAGGATTTCTAGCTCATCAGTGTAACCTTTCCGAGATACAACACAAATGGGAGAAATTAAGAGTTCAAACATGTCTGGCCCATGATCACCACGTTTGGTAAGATTAGTTATCTCTTTTATAATATATACTCAACAGTTGCATTTGAAGTAGTTACGTTTTCATTCATTGCCCGACATCGCTTTTTCTTCTAGTTTTCGTCTTGTCTATTTTCCATAGCATAAAAGTATGCTGAATGTCTACCTTAGTCATCTGGTGGTAGTTATTGCAATCTAACAGGTATCAACAATGACACTTATCAACAGCACGAACATAATAAGCTTTTAAGCTTCCATCCAAATCCTTTCACGAATGAATATATTTATATATATGGCTATATGTACGTTTAATTAATTTAACAAACTGGGTTATAAACTGTTAGCATGTTAGGGTTATAAATTAATTTTACAGCAATCAAAGGGCAATAATATCGTATGTTATTAAGCGCTGTTATTTTTCCTGGCCTCCAAATATTTCAGATCGTTTGAACCGAGTTGTTGTGGCGGTTTTGATGAGCACCCGCAATCTAGGCTTCTGGACCAACTATGTTGTGTGTTGTAAATAATATTAGAACCTTGAGTGAAGGATGGGCCCACAGAATCGATTTAAACTCCCCAGTGGCTCTCGCTACTGACCGCCCTAATGATTTTTTATTTTTAATGTAGCTTTGTCGAATTTTTATTGTATGTGCTTATGGTTGTGTACTATTATTTTAATTATTATTATTATTATTTTCATTTATCATATGACGTCGCGTCTGAGACTGTAATATCGCTATGTAATATTTTCGATGATCCACTAGTGGATTAAATATTCAAATTAGCTATATACGTCCCGTAACGTTACATGTACGACGTCCTTAATGACGTCGCGTTTTCTAATGGCGGAGTATTGCTATTTTTGTAAACAATCGTGAATAAAATGCGTTTTAAATGTCATATGATAAATAGAATCTTGCATTCGTGCTCATGTATTATTGAATTTATTAAACTCGTTGAGGAAAAGGGATAAAATGCTCGGCAAAGCCTCGCTTTTTATCCCTTTTCCTCAACTCGTTTAATAAATCCAATAATACATGAGCACTCATGTAAGATTCTCTATTTAATTTTCATTAGTTTTGCCTGTTGCACCTTGATCAACTCTTGTGGGGAAGAGGGTACTGGTTACTGTGCTGTTTGCGACTCGCTTGTTTTTTTTTTGTGTGTGTGTGTTTTTTTTTTTTTTTTTTTTTTTTTTTTTGTTTTTCCTTCACTGTTAATTACTCTTCCTCTTGGTGCCATGGGCAGTTTGTAATCTTTCATTGTGGCTTTTCCTGGGCATCTTTTCCAATATTTCTTTCTGAATTATGTATATAGCTCTAAAGGATCTTACATGAGTGCACATGTATTATTGAATTATTTAAACTCGTTGAGGAAAAGGGATAAAATGCTCGACAAAATTGAATTTATTAAACTCGTTGAGGTAAAGGGATAAAATTTTATCCCTTTTCCTCAACGAGTTTAATAAATTTAATAATACATGAGCACGAATGCAAGATTCTATTTATCATATGACATTTAAAACGCATTTTATTCACGTTTGTTTACAAAAATGTCAATATTCCGCCATTAGTAAACACGACGTCGTTAAGGACGTCGTACATGTAACGTTACGGGACGTATCTACCTAATTTGCATATTTAATCCACTAGTGGATTATCGAAAATATTACATGGCGTTATTACACTCTCAGACGCGACGTCATATGATAAACTCTGGTAATCCCCACCTCTCTGTATATCTATATATGAGATTGTCATCGCAAGGAGTTTAGCGACCTCTATTGTTACTGAAAAAGAAATTTCACCGTTTAACCGTCTAGGGCAATATCTTTGCTGATAAAGCATTTTAATTGTAATTTGCAATTGCATTTATCAACACATTATGACCTGATAGTGTTTTATCTAGCAGTGGCATTGTCTGTTATTTGATTATCAGATACAAAATCTCCTGTTTGTTTTGTTGATTGACATCACAGTGAACATTCAAGGTTGTGTCGAGGCGGTCAGTTAACCTAAGTGCCCTGTTCCTACATGGGCTTAGACATGTACACGATGTTCTTCAGGTGGTTGTGGATGGCTGATTTCTGAAATTGTGGCTTTCCCCAAGTAATCTTTCCTCAGCGCGAAAACATACCCATATAATTTTTACCCCCTTGAACATAGTAAAACGGGGGATTACAGAGGTATACATTATTTTCTTATTCCGGCTCAAAATATAGATTGTGGGTACTCGTTACAACCACCTTGACGTGCATCCACAATCTATATTTTGATCCGAGATAAGAAAAATCTGACAACTTTCATCTTAAAAGTATGTTTTGTTTGATTTTAGGTTTAACGTCCCCGTCAACACTGTAAGGG
Organism: Lucinisca nassula; assembly: GCA_963580285.1. NCBI lineage: Eukaryota > Metazoa > Mollusca > Bivalvia > Lucinida > Lucinidae > Lucinisca > Lucinisca nassula. The sequence goes on along the minus strand of OY757021.1, from coordinate 64,327,799 downwards.
TCATTTTGGAGACGTTGCTTCCAATTTTGTGGGACTTTTACCCGACATTGAGATGAAATGACATCTCAAGCCCTGTCGCCCAATGAAACCAATAGGGTTTATTAGCATGGACGGTCCACCTCGCACCGCGGTTCCTGGACAGGCTTAGATCCTTTAAGCGGTTAACCAGTACTAGTGTGCGGGCCGGATTCAGCTCTGCGTGGAGGCATCATGCAGCCCATATATTTTTACAAGCCCCTATGGGCGGGGGCGGCTTAAAAGTATGTGTTTTTTGTGTGTGTGTGTTTTTTTTTTTGTTTTTTTTTTTTGTTTTGTTTTTTTTCGCGATAAAATTTACAATATATTTGTAAAGGCGTGTTTTCGTAGACAATTTTGAACTTGTTTTTGAGTTCCCAGGAAAATTTGGGATTATTTAGAGATAATTTTCTTATTTTGATCTTGAAAATTCATATCGTGTGTACTCATAGGCAGGGGTATTTCTGGAATGAGCCCGAGCCATTTTATGTGAAAAACTATTAGTTATAGACTGAATCTGATTTTAATTTTTGTTTCGGCCCCATATATAAGCTATTGTTAATTTTGCTGTAAGGTGTGATTTAAGGTTTCTTGGGCCGATCAATTTTTCAAAAAGGCCCCTGAAAATTCAAAAAGGCCAATCAAAATCTTGGTGTTTTTTTTTTCATGTAAATGAATGGGAGATGGGCCCTTATTTTTGGGGCCCATCATTTATTTGGGCCAAAAATATCCCTGCATGATAAGATTCGCGTCAATGAGGCACACTCAAAGTACAGTCGAACTTCAATGGCTCGACCACCTTTGGGACCTCGAAAATCTTTTCGAGACTGGGGTAGTTCGAGCCACTGAGGTTACTGTCAGGAGGCATAACGAGATACTTTTACACATCTTTTCGGTGTTCGATAATGAATATGTATGATGTGTGTACTCATTAGAATCGCCTCATCGAGGCGATTCTAATGAGTACACACAGCATACATTTGCAAGATAAAAGACTAAAATCTCCTTAATTATCCCCACTATTTCTTATGTTGAGGATTTCGCAAGGGGCTCAAGAATGTGTTCGACACATCCATGGTAAACGAGTCATCGGTGTTCGAGCCATCGAAGTTTTACTGTATTTAGAAAGTACCTGATAGAATCATGAAAACCAAATTGTTTTAGAAACGTGCTTGCATAATACGGATAAGTTTAAATGCAGTTGCATTTTTTTTTCGGGAACTGAATGCAGCGTTACATTCGTAGAAGAAAAAAGAGGTATCATGGCAGACGGAAAAAAGGCAATTGTAAACGTAAACACCGCCGTACTGTTACACTTTCTGATTCAAGTGTTATTTTGAATCAGTTCGGGCTCCATCGGATCGATGCTTTCCAGATTGTTTTCACTTTCAATTTCTCCCACCCGCTTCTCAATAGGTCTTATACTCATCATGTTCTTCGAACTTACATCGACTCTGAAATTAATTACATTCTACATTTTATTAAAACACCTTTTATAAACAGAAGAATAGAATTCATCGATCTGCCTAATATTTTTAAAGATAAATCAGCAATATTCTCTGTTCCTTCATAATTTGAAAATTCCAAGCCTCCCATTATCTGCTATGAATATGTTCTATGAAAGGGTTATCCTTTGGAAGCAAAGAATACACTGCAGAACTGTAAGTATGGGTTCTACAATTGTTTCTGGACCAGACCAGCTAGTTTCGGCCAATTTGGCTTCACCAGTGATCCTCAAACATTTTTTAAAACCCTACAATGGAATAAAAGTATAACAACCAGAAAGAAAAGGTTACTCGGAAGAATGGCCACAACCTTTGTTAATGAATTAAAACCTATTCTTAATACTATTTTCAACTTTAACATACTAGTGTCTGATCTGGATATTGAAACAAATACTCCTAATCCCTGTAATTGTAAGGAGTCCAGCGAGCCGAGCATGTCATTACTGGCGATTTAAAAATCATTTCTGATTATAGAATATGATCTAATATAACAAAAGGACCGATACATGTATATAGGTTCCCGTCATACATCGATTTTGACAAATGTCGAGAAGTCACTGCTGAAGCTTTGCAGGACTTTTGTATACGCTGGTGTAAACGAGATCATGTTGAGTTATAATGCTTTAAATGAGTGGAAGATTAATAGTTTTAATATAATTGATAAAAGACTTTCCTTTTATTCTAAGAATCTTGATTTTCTTCCTCCTAAACCCAAATTTCATTTCGGCACTTGAAGCAAGGGATTCAGAAATTTCAGGTTTTGTTCCCAGCCGTTAAAGCTGCTAACAGTGTTGTTAAATTTTATTCATGCATTAAAAGCAGAAGTAAAACAAAGATCAGGAATCGATACAATTAACTTACTCCATCCACCAAAGACACCAAAGGGAAAGAAACACAAACACTAAGCGACCAGACCATAATGGAAACCTAAACAAAGGAAGGCCATAAGGACAGTAACTTTCCCACAAAATGGCCATATGGCCATCCAAAATAAAAAGACACACGTGATACACACAGTAAGTAATAAACAACAACAAAAATAAATCGCCACAGAAGAACCGCCTTGGAACGGAAAAAGCACGAAAACATATGCACATACCGATGAGAAGTCTACTGTTGATTAGCATTGTTACTATATCACGGCTACGTTCGCGGCTGGCATTGAAGAAATCCTGAACATACTGGTTGCCAAAACTTCATAAAAGACCGTACAAAGATCGTTTCATCGCTTTTTTCTAGTTAATGCACGACACAGGATTGTCCAAATTATTAACTTCCTGCCTTACTGCTGTGAAAACACGCCTATACAAATACACGAGTACCCACAATCTATATTTTAGAGCAGAAATAAGAAAAATAAGGTTTACCCCTGCAAACCCCAGTTTTACTATATAAAAGTGGGGTTCAAGGGGGTCATAAGTATATAAGTAAGTAAGCGTGTTTTCGTGATGTGCCGTGAAAAAAGCATGTAATACGGCACTGCGAAAAAGTGTATGAAAGAAATGGTAAGAACGATTTTAATCAGAAAAGAACTCCGGTGAGGTTTCGAAAAAAAAACTGAAACGGAAAGTTTTCAAACGTCTTGTTTGCTTACATTTGACTTTTCTACCCTGTATACCACTCTACCTCAGTGTGATTGATTTAATTCGACGGATGTTTAGGTCCGTGAAGTTGGCTGCCAGTTGCCAGTTGCCAGTTGCCTATTCAATCGGCAACTGGCAAATGGCATCTAACTTCACGGTGTGGCTGCCAATTCGCTAATTCTATTGAATTGGCAACTGGCAACTGGCAGCCAGCTGCCAATTCGATTTGAGAGATTTTAAGAGTATAAAAACTGAATAGGCAACTGGCAAACGGCAACCAGTTGCCAATTCGACAATCCTAGTGAATTGGCAACTGTCAACTGGCAGCCAGCTGCCAATTTGATTTGAGACGGTTTTAGAGTATAAGAAATGAATAGGCAACTGGCAAACGGCAGCCAGCTGCCAATTCGCTAATTCTATTGAATTGGCAACTGGCAACCGGCAGCCAGCTGCCAATTCGCTAATTCTATTGAATTGGCAACTGGCAACTGGCGGCCAGCTGCCAATTCGATTTGAGACGATTTTAGAGCATAAGAACTGAAAAGGCAACTGGCAACCGACAGCCAGCTGCCAATTCGCTAATTCTATTGAACTGGCAACTGGCAACTGGCAGCCAGCTGCCAATTCGATTTGAGACAGTTTAAAAGTACAACAACTGAATAGACAACTGGCAAACGGCAACCAGTTGCCAATTCGACAATCCTAGTGAATTGGCAACTGGCAACTGGCAGCCAGCTTCCAATTGGATTTGAGACGGTTTTAGAGTATAAGAAATGAATATGCAACTGGCAAACGGCAGCCAGCTGCCAATTCGCTAATTCTATTGAATTGGCAACTGGTAACCGGCAGCCATCTGCCAATTCGATTTTAGACGATTTTAGAGCATAAGAACTGATGGACAACTGACAACCGTCAGCAAGCTGCCAATTCGCTAATTCTATTGAATTGGCAACTGGCAACTGGCAGTTAGCTGCCAATTCGATTTGAGAAAGTTTAAGAGTACAACAACTGAATAGGCAACTGGCAAACGGCAACCAGTTGCCAATTCGACAATCCTTGTGAATTGGCAACTGGCAACTGGCAGCCAGCTGCCAATTCGATTTGAGACGGTTTTAGAGTATACGAACTGAATAGGCAACTGGCAAACGGCAACCAGATGCCAATTCGCTAATTCTTTTGAATTGGCAACTGGAAACTGGCAGCCAGCTGCCAATTCGATTTGAGACAGTTTAAGAGTACAACAACTGAATAGGCAACGGGCAAACGGCAGTCAGTTGCCAATTCGACAATCCTAGTGAATTTGCAACTGGCAGCCAGCTGCCAATTCGATTTGAGACGGTTTTAGAGTATACGAACTGAATAGGCAACTGGCAAACGGCAACCAGATGCCAATTCGCTAATTCTATTGAATTGGCAACTGGCAACCGGCGGCCAGCTGCCAATTTGATTTGAGAGGGTTTAAAAGTATAAAAACTGAATAGGCAACTGGCAAACGGCAACCAGATGCCAATTCGCTAATTCTATTGAATTGGCAACTGGCAACCGGCGGCCAGCTGCCAATTCGATTTGAGAGGGTTTAAATTATAAAAACTGAATGGGCAACTGGCAAACGGCAACCAGATGCCAATTCGACAATCCTAGAGAATTGGCAACTGGCAACTGGCAGCCAGCTGCCAATTCGATTTGAGACGGTTTTAGAGTATACGAACTGAATAGGCAACTGGCAAACGGCAACCAAATGCCAATTCGCTAATTCTATTGAATTGGCAACTGGCAACCGGCAGCCAGCTGCCAATTCGATTTGAGAGGGTTTAAAAGTATAAAAACTGAATAGGCAACTGGCAAACGGCAACCAGTTGCCAATTCGACAATCCTAGTGAATTGGCAACTGGCAACTGGCAGCCAGCTGCCAATTCGATTTGAGACGATTTTAGAGTATAAGAAATGAATAGGCAACTGTCAAACCGCAACCACATGCCAATTCGCTAATTCTATTTAATTGGCAACTGGCAACCGGCAGCCAGCTGCCAATTCGCTAATTCAATTGAACTGGCTACTGGAAGCCAGCTGCCAATTCGATTTGAGAGGGTTTTAGAGTATAAAAACTGAATAGGCAACTGGCAAACGGCAACCAGCTGCCAATTCGACAATCCTAGCGAATTGGCAACTGGCAACTGGCAGCCAGCTGCCAATTCGATTTGAGACGGTTTTAGAGTATAAGAAATGAATAGGCAACTGGCAAACGGCAACCAGATGCCAAGTCGCTAATTCTATTGAATTGGCAACTGGCAACCGGAAGCCAGCTGCCAATTGGCTTATTCTATTGAATTGGCAACTGGCAACTGGTAGCCAGCTGCCAATTCGATTTTAGACGATTTATGAAGCATAAGAACTGAATAAACAACTGGCAACCGGCAGCCAGCTGACAATTCGCTAATTCTATTGAATTGGCAACTGGCAACTGGCAGCCAGCTGCCAATTCGATTTGAGACAGTTTAAGAGTACAACAACTGAATAGGCAACTGGCAAACGGCAACCAGATGCCAATTCGACAATCCTAGTGAATTGGCAACTGGCAACTGGCAGCCAGCTGCCAATTCGATTTGAGATGGTTTAAGAGTATACGAACTGAATAGGCAACTGGCAACCGGCAACCAGATGCCAATTCGCTAATTCTATTGAATTGGCAACTGGCAACTGGTAGCCAGCTGCCAATTCGATTTGAGAGAGTTTAAGAGTATAAAAACTGAATAGGCAACTGGCAAACGGCAACCAGTTGCCAATTCGACAATCCTAATGCATTGGCAACTGGCAACTGGCAGCCAGCTGCCAATTCGATTTGAGACGGTTTTAGAGTATACGAACTGAATAGGCAACTGGCAAACGGCAACCAGATGCCAATTCGCTAATTCTTTTGAATTGGCAACTGGCAACTGGCAGCCAGCTGCCAATTCGATTTGAGACAGTTTAAGAGTACAACAACTGAATAGGCAACGGGCAAACGGCAGTCAGTTGCCAATTCGACAATCCTAGTGAATTTGCAACTGGCAGCCAGCTGCCAATTCGATTTGAGACGGTTTTAGAGTATACGAACTGAATAGGCAACTGGCAAACGGCAACCAGATGCCAATTCGCTAATTCTATTGAATTGGCAACTGGCAACCGGCGGCCAGCTGCCAATTTGATTTGAGAGGGTTTAAAAGTATAAAAACTGAATAGGCAACTGGCAAACGGCAACCAGATGCCAATTCGCTAATTCTATTGAATTGGCAACTGGCAACCGGCGGCCAGCTGCCAATTCGATTTGAGAGGGTTTAAATTATAAAAACTGAATGGGCAACTGGCAAACGGCAACCAGATGCCAATTCGACAATCCTAGAGAATTGGCAACTGGCAACTGGCAGCCAGCTGCCAATTCGATTTGAGACGGTTTTAGAGTATACGAACTGAATAGGCAACTGGCAAACGGCAACCAAATGCCAATTCGCTAATTCTATTGAATTGGCAACTGGCAACCGGCAGCCAGCTGCCAATTCGATTTGAGAGGGTTTAAAAGTATAAAAACTGAATAGGCAACTGGCAAACGGCAACCAGTTGCCAATTCGACAATCCTAGTGAATTGGCAACTGGCAACTGGCAGCCAGCTGCCAATTCGATTTGAGACGGTTTTAGAGTATAAGAAATGAATAGGCAACTGTCAAACCGCAACCACATGCCAATTCGCTAATTCTATTTAATTGGCAACTGGCAACCGGCAGCCAGCTGCCAATTCGCTAATTCAATTGAACTGGCTACTGGAAGCCAGCTGCCAATTCGATTTGAGAGGGTTTTAGAGTATAAAAACTGAATAGGCAACTGGCAAACGGCAACCAGTTGCCAATTCGACAATCCTAGCGAATTGGCAACTGGCAACTGGCAGCCAGCTGCCAATTCGATTTGAGACGGTTTTAGAGTATAAGAAATGAATAGGCAACTGGCAAACGGCAACCAGATGCCAAGTCGCTAATTCTATTGAATTGGCAACTGGCAACCGGAAGCCAGCTGCCAATTGGCTTATTCTATTGAATTGGCAACTGGCAACTGGTAGCCAGCTGCCAATTCGATTTTAGACGATTTATGAAGCATAAGAACTGAATAAACAACTGGCAACCGGCAGCCAGCTGACAATTCGCTAATTCTATTGAATTGGCAACTGGCAACTGGCAGCCAGCTGCCAATTCGATTTGAGACAGTTTAAGAGTACAACAACTGAATAGGCAACTGGCAAACGGCAACCAGATGCCAATTCGACAATCCTAGTGAATTGGCAACTGGCAACTGGCAGCCAGCTGCCAATTCGATTTGAGATGGTTTAAGAGTATACGAACTGAATAGGCAACTGGCAACCGGCAACCAGATGCCAATTCGCTAATTCTATTGAATTGGCAACTGGCAACTGGTAGCCAGCTGCCAATTCGATTTGAGAGAGTTTAAGAGTATAAAAACTGAATAGGCAACTGGCAAACGGCAACCAGTTGCCAATTCGACAATCCTAATGCATTGGCAACTGGCAACTGGCAGCCAGCTGCCAATTCGATTTGAGACGGTTTTAGAGTTTAAGAAATGAAAAGGCAACTGGCAAACGGCAACCAGATGCCAATTCGCTAATTCTACTGAATTGGCAACTGGCAACCGGCAGCCAGCTGCCAATTCGCTAATTCAATTGAATTGGCAACTGGCAACTTGCAGCCAGCTGCCAATTCGATTTGAGACGATTTTAGAGCATAAGAACTGAATAGGCAACTGGCAACCGGCAGCCAGCTGCCAATTCGCTAATTCTATTGAATTGGCAACTGGCAACTGGTAGCCAGCTGCCAATTCGATTTGAGACAGTTTAAGAGTATAACAACTGAATAGGCAACTGGCAAACGGCAACCAGTTGCCAATTCGACAATCCTAGTGAATTGGCAACAGACAACTGGCAGCCAGCAGCCAATTCGATTTGAGACGGTTTTAGAGTATACGAACTGAATAGGCAACTGGCAAACGGCAACCAGATGCCAATTCGCTAATTTTATTGAATTGGCAACTGGCAACTGGCAGCCAGCTGCCAATTCGATTTGAGAGGGTTTAAAAGTATAAAAACTGAATAGGCAACTGGCAAACGGCAACCAGTTGCCAATTCGACAATCCTAGTGAATTGGCAACTGGCAACTGGCAGCCAGCTGCCAATTCGATTTAAGACGGTTTTAGAGTATAAGAAATGAATAGGCAACTGGCAACCGGCAGCCAGCTGCCAATTCGCTAATTCTATTGAATTGGCAACTGGCAACTGGCAGCCAGCTGCCAATTCGATTTGAGACAGTTTAAGAGTACAACAACTGAAGAGGCAACTGGCCAACGACGACCAGTTGCCAATTCGACAATCCTAGTGAATTGGCAACTGGCAACTGGCAGCCAGTTGCCATTTCGATTTGAGATGGTTTTAGAGTATACGAACTGAATAGGCAACTGGCAAACGGCAACCAGATGCCAATTCGCTAATTCTACTGAATTGGCATTTGGCAACCGGCAGCCAGCTGCCAATTCGCTAATTCTATTGAATTGGCAACTGGCAACATGCAGCCAGCTGCCAATTCGATTTGAGACGATTTTAGAGCATAAGAACTGAATAGGCAACTGGCAACCGGCAGCCAGCTGCCAATTCGCTAATTCTATTGATATGGCAACTGGCAACTGGTAGCCAGCTGCCAATTCGATTTGAGACAGTTTAAGAGTACAACAACTGAATAGGCAACTGGCAAACGGCAACCAGTTGCCAATTCGACAATCCTAGTGAATTGGCAACTGGCAACTGGCAGCCAGCAGCCAATTCGATTTGAGACGGTTTTAGAGTATACGAACTGAATAGGCAACTGGCAAACGGCAACCAGATGCCAATTCGCTAATTCTATTGAATTGGCAACTGGCAACTGGCAGCCAGCTGCCAATTCGATTTGAGAGGGTTTAAAAGTATAAAAACTGAATAGGCAACTGGCAAACGGCAACCAGTTGCCAATTCGACAATCCTAATGCATTGGCAACTGGCAGCCAGCTGCCAATTCGATTTGAGTCGGTTTTAGAGTATAAGAAATGAATAGGCAACTGGCAAACGGCAACCAGATGCCAATTCGACAATCCTAGTGAATTGGCAACTGGCAACTGGCAGCCAGCTGCCAATTCAATTTTGGACGGTTTTAGAGTATAAGAACTGAATAGGCAAGTGGAAACCGGCAGCCAGCTGCCAATTCGCTAATTCTATTGAATTGGCAACTGGCAACTGGCAGCCAGCTGCCAATTCGATTTTAGACGGTTTAAGAGTACAAAAACCGGAAAGGCAACTGGCAAACGGCAATCTGTTGCCAATTCGACAATCCAAGTGAATTGGCAACTGGCAACTGGCAGCCAGCTGCCAATTCGATTTGAGAGGGTTTAAGAGTATAAAACCTGAATAGGCAACAGGCAAACGGCAACCATTTGCCAATTCGACAATCGTAGTGAATTGGCACCTAGTGAGTTCCCAATTCACTAGGATTGTCGAATTGGCAACTCGTTGCCGTTTGCCAGTTGCCTATTCAGTTTTCATACATTTAAACCCTCTCAAATCGAATTGGTAGCTGGCTGCCGGTTGCCAGTTGCCAATTCAATAGAATTAGTGAATTAGCATCTAGTTGCCGTTTGCAACTATTCATTTCTTATACTCTAAATCCTATTCATTTCTTATACTCTAAAACCGTCTCAAATCGAATTGGCAGCTGGCTGCCAGTTGCCAGTTGCCAATTCACTAGGATTGTCGAATTGGCAACTGGTTGCCGTTTGCCAGTTGCCAATTCAGTTTTTATACTTTTAAACCCTTTCAAATCGAATTGGCAGCTGGCTGCCAGTTGCCAGTTGCCAATTCAGTAGAATTAGCGAATTGGCATCTGGTTGCCGTTTGCCAGTTGCCTATTCAGTTCGTATACTCTTAAACCGTCTCAAATCGAATAGGCAGCTGGCTGCCAGTTGCCAGTTGCCAATTCAATAGGATTGTCGAATTGGCAACTGGTTGCCGTTTGCCAGTTGCCTATTCAGTTGTTGTACTCTTAAACTGTCTCAAATCGAATTGGCAGCTGGCTGCCGGTTGCCAGTTGCCAATTCAATAGAATTAGCGAATTGGCAGCTGGCTGCCGTTTGCCAGTTGCCTATTCATTTCTTATACTCTAAAACCGTCTCAAATCGAATTGGCATCTGGCTGCCAGTTGCCAGTTGCCAATTCACTAGGATTGTCGAATTGGCAACTGGTTGTCGTTGGCCAGTTGCCTCTTCAGTTGTTGTACTCTTAAACTGTCTCAAATCGAATTGGCAACTGGCTGCCAGTTGTCTGTTGCCAATTCAATAGGATTGTCGAATTGGCAACTGGTTGCCGTTTGCCAGTTGCCTATTCAGTTGTTGTACTTTTAAACTGTCTCAAATCGAATTGGCAGCTGGCTGCCAGTTGCCAGTTGCCAATTCAATAGAATTAGCGAATTGGCAGCTGGCTGCCGGTTGCCAGTTGCCTATTCAGTTCTTATGCTCTAAAATCGTCTCAAATCGAATTGGCAGCTGGCTGCCAGTTGCCAGTTGCCAATTCAATAGAATTAGCGAATTGGCATCTGGTTGCCGTTTGCCAGTTGCCTATTCATTTCGTATACTCTAAAACCGTCTCAAATCGAATTGGCATCTGGCTGCCAGTTGCCAGTTGCCAATTCACTAGGATTGTCGAATTGGCAACTGGTTGTCGTTGGCCAGTTGCCTCTTCAGTTGTTGTACTCTTAAACTGTCTCAAATCGAATTGGCAACTGGCTGCCAGTTGTCTGTTGCCAATTCAATAGGATTGTCGAATTGGCAACTGGTTGCCGTTTGCCAGTTGCCTATTCAGTTGTTGTACTTTTAAACTGTCTCAAATCGAATTGGCAGCTGGCTGCCAGTTGCCAGTTGCCAATTCAATAGAATTAGCGAATTGGCAGCTGGCTGCCGGTTGCCAGTTGCCTATTCAGTTCTTATGCTCTAAAATCGTCTCAAATCGAATTGGCAGCTGGCTGCCAGTTGCCAGTTGCCAATTCAATAGAATTAGCGAATTGGCAGCTGGCTGCCGGTTGCCAGTTGCCAATTCAATAGAATTAGCGAATTGGCAGCTGGCTGCCGTTTGCCAGTTGCCTATTCATTTCGTATACTCTAAAACCGTCTCAAATCGAATTGGCAGCTGGCTGCCAGTTGACAGTTGCCAATTTACTAGGATTGTCGAATTGGCAACTGGTTGCCGTTTGCAAGTTGCCTATTCAGTTTTTATACTTTTACACCCTCTCAAATCGAATTGGCAGCTGGCTGCCGGTTGCCAGTTGCCAAATCAATAGAATTAGCGAATTGGCATCTAGTTGCCGTTTGCCAGTTGCCTATTCATTTCTTATACTCTAAAACCGTCTCGAATCGAATTGGCAGCTGGCTGCCAGTTGCCAATTCACTAAGATTGTCGAATTGGCAACTGGTTGCCGTTTGCCAGTTTCCTATTCAGTTTTTATACTTTTAAACCCTTTCAAATCGAATTGGCAGCTGGCCGCCAGTTGCCAGTTGCCAATTCAATAGAATTAACGAATTGGCATCTGGTTGCCGTTTGCCAGTTGCCTATTCAGTTCGTATACTCTAAAACCGTCTCAAATCGAATTGGCAGCTGGCTGCCAGTTGCCAGTTGCCAATTCACTAGGATTGTCGAATTGGCAACTGGTTGCCGTTTGCCAGTTGCCTATTCAGTTGTTGTACTCTTAAACTGTCTGAAATCGAATTGGCAGCTGGCTGCCAGTTGCCAGTTGCCAATTCAATAGAATTAGCGAATTGGCATCTGGTTGCCGTTTGCCAGTTGCCTATTCAGTTCGGCTACTCTAAAACCGTCTCAAATCGAATTGGCAGCTGGCTGCAAGTTGTCAGTTGCCAATTCTCTAGGATTGTCGTATTGGCATCTGGTTGCCGTTTGCCAGTTGCCTATTCAGTTTTTATACTTTTAAACCCTCTCAAATCGAATTGGCAGCTGGCCGCCAGTTGCCAGTTGCCAATTCAATAGAATTAGCGAATTGGCATCTGGTTGCCGTTTGCCAGTTGCCTATTCAGTTCGTATACTCTAAAACCGTCTCAAATCGAATTGGCAGCTGGCTGCCAGATGCCAGTTGCCAATTCACTATGATTGTCGAATTGGCAACTGGCTGCCGTTTGCCAGTTGCCTATTCAGTTGTTGTACTCTTAAACTGTCTCAAATCGAATTGGCAGCTGGCTGCCAGTTGCCAGTTGCCAATTCAATAGAATTAGCCAATTGGCATCTGGTTGCCGTTTGCCAGTTGCCTATTCAGTTCGTATACTCTAAAACCGTCTCAAATCGAATTGGCAGTTGGCTGCCAGGTGCCAGTTGCCAATTCACAAGGATTGTCGAATTGGCAACTGTTTGCCGTTTGCCAGTTGCCTATTCAGTAGTTGTACTCTTAAACTTTCTCAAATCGAATTGGCAGCTGACTGGCAGTTGCCAGTTGCCAATTCAATAGAATTAGCGAATTGGCAGCTGGCTGCCGGTTGCCAGTTGCCTATTCAGTTCTTGTGCTTTAAATCGTCTAAAATCGAATTGGCAGCTGGCTGCCGGTTGCCAGTTGCCAATTCAATAGAATTAGCGAATTGGCAGCTGGCTGCCGTTTGCCAGTTGCCTATTCATTTCTTATACTCTAAAACCGTCTCAAATCGAATTGGCAGCTGGCTGCCAGTTGCCAGTTGCCAATTCACTAAGATTGTCGAATTGGCAACTGGTTGCCGTTTGCCAGTTGCCTATTCAGTTGTTGTACTTTTAAACTGTCTCAAATCGAATTGGCAGCTGGCTGCCAGTTGCCAGTTGCCACTTCAATAGAATTAGCGAATTGGCAGCTGGCTGCCGGTTGCCAGTTGCCTATTCAGTTCTTATGCTCTAAAATCGTCTCAAATCGAATTGGCAGCTGGCTGCTGCTGCCAGTTGCCAGTTGCCAATTCAATAGAATTAGCGAATTGGCATCTGGTTGCCGTTTGCCAGTTGCCTATTCAGTTCGTATACTCTAAAACAGTCTCAAATCGAATTGGCAGCTGGCTGCCAGGTGCCAGTTGCCAATTCACAAGGATTGTCGAATTGGCAACTGTTTGCCGTTGGCCAGTTGCCTATTCAGTAGTTGTACTCTTAAACTTTCTCAAATCGAATTGGCAGCTGACTGGCAGTTGCCAGTTGCCAATTCAATAGAATTAGCGAATTGGCAGCTGGCTGCCGGTTGCCAGTTGCCTATTCAGTTCTTGTGCTTTAAATCGTCTAAAATCGAATGGCAGCTGGCTGCCGGTTGCCAGTTGCCAATTCAATAGAATTAGCGAATTGGCAGCTGGCTGCCGTTTGCCAGTTGCCTATTCATTTCTTATACTCTAAAACCGTCTCAAATCGATTTGGCAGCTGGCTGCCAGTTGCCAGTTGCCAATTCACTAGGATTGTCGAATTGGCAACTGGTTGCCGTTTGCCAGTTGCCTATTCAGTTGTTGTATTTTTAAACTGTCTCAAATCGAATTGGCAGCTGGCTGCCAGTTGCCAGTTGCCACTTCAATAGAATTAGCGAATTGGCAGCTGGCTGCCGGTTGCCAGTTGCCTATTCAGTTCTTATGCTCTAAAATCGTCTCAAATCGAATTGGCAGCTGGCTGCCAGTTGCCAGTTGCCAATTCAATAGAATTAGCGAATTGGCAGCTGGCTGCCGGTTGCCAGTTGCCAATTCAATAGAATAAGCGAATTGGCAGCTGGCTGCCGTTTGCCAGTTGCCTATTCATTTCTTATACTCTAAAACCGTCTCAAATCGAATTGGCAGCTGGCTGCCAGTTGCCAGTTGCCAATTCACTAGGATTGTCGAATTGGCAACTGGTTGCCGTTTGCCAGTTGCCTATTCAGTTGTTGTACTTTTAAACTGTCTCAAATCGAGTTGGCAGCTGGCTGCCAGTTGCCAGTTGCCAATTCAATAGAATTAGCGAATTGGCAGCTGGCTGCCGGTTGCCAGTTGCCTATTCAGTTCTTATGCTCTAAAATCGTCTCAAATCGAATTGGCAGCTGGCTGCCAGTTGCCAGTTGCCAATTCAATAGAATTAGCGAATTGGCAGCTGGCTGCCGGTTGCCAGTTGCCAATTCAATAGAATTAGCGAATTGGCAGCTGGCTGCCGTTTGCCAGTTGCCTATTCATTTCTTATACTCTAAAACCGTCTCAAATCGAATTGGCAGCTGGCTGCCAGTTGACAGTTGCCAATTCACTAGGATTGTCGAATTGGCAACTGGTTGCCGTTTGCCAGTTGCCTATTCAGTTGTTATACTCTTAAAATCTCTCAAATCGAATTGGCAGCTGGCTGCCAGTTGCCAGTTGCCAATTGAATAGAATTAGCGAATTGGCAGCCACACTGTGAAGTTAGATGCCATTTGCCAGTTGCCGATTGAATAGGCAACTGGCAACTGGCAACTGGCTGCCAACTTCACGGACATCGGATGTTTACTCGTGAGGGATCGCAATATTTATCTTATAATGATAAACACCTTTTTTACATCTGAAGTACTGTGACATAAAAATCATACTTTATGGCCATGTCAAAATGTTTTTGATGCCCTTACACGCCCTTTAGATAATATCTATCAGATTTGAAACAAATTCTATCGACCAAGTGTGGGTATTCCGATGGGAACTAGCAGAGTGCCTCTTGTTGCAGATCTGTATTCATTTTGTCACGAGAGAGATTTCATTCTGTCTCTCTCTGATGAAAATCAGGCTGAGGTAAGTGATGCGTTAAATTCAACCTCTAGATATCGGGATGATTTACTTTTTACTGACAATGTATGCCCCCTGAACTAAAACTGAATACGGCTAATAGAAGTGAAGGCAATGGTCAGGAATCGATACAATTAACCCGCAGCTCCCATCAGAGACACCAAGGGAAAGAAACACAAACATGGAGCAACTAGACCCTAATGGAAAAATCAAAAGGACAGTTACTTTCCCACAAAATGGCCAATTGGCTATCGAAAGCAAAATAATATAAGCGATACACACACGCAAAGACAAGCCATAAGAAAAATAAACCACGACAGAAGAACCGCCTTGGAACGGTCAGTGAAACGAATTCCACTTGGGGGGATTAAATCGATTTTACGTGGCCATAGTCCTCGCCCTTACTTCCGTCGCGATGTAGACAAATAATTTGTTCGGTCCACATGAAGGCCTCCTAACTCATCAGTGAAACATCTCCGTGAACACAAAACAATCAACCACAGAGATGAAACAACGGTGAGGACTTGACAGCAAGAAACCACTGAAATGCTGGAGCAAAAGAAAACCAACAGAAAACCAATAGATTCCTTGGATACGGCAGCACCCTTTTTAGATTTGCATCTTTCGGTCTCATCTAAGATATACGACAAACGGGATGACTTTGATATTGTAAATTTCCCGTTCTAAGACGGGAATGTTCCTCGTTCTCCTTCGTGGGGAGTGTATATATCTCAACCTATTCGTTTCGTTAAGAGTTTCATCTCGTGTTGACGGTTTCATTACGCAAGTTTACACGCCTATGCAAATACATTGCCACAGTTATCGCCGAAAAAAATGAAAATTTTATGATGAAAAGTTGTGATATTTTTCTTATTTCTGCTCAAAATATAGATTGTGGGCACTCGTTAGAACTGCCTCATCGAGGCGGTTCTAATGAGTACCCACAATCTATATTTTAGAGCAGAAATAAGAAAAATAAGGTATACCCCGGGAAACCCCCGTTTTACTATATAAAAGTGGGGTTCAAGGGGTTCAAAATTATATAGGCATGTTTTCATGATTGAATAATCGGAATTAAGCTTCTTAAAGACAAACGCTACTAATTCGCCATTTTTGTATGATCATCAAAAATGAAAGTTATGCCAGAGCCAACATTTTACCGTTCTTGGGTAAGGAAATGGTTGAATTTGTGGAACAGATATTGTTTTGGGTTCATTTCATTATTAAGCATGTTCAGCTTGGCTTTAAACTTCACGAAAATAGTAACATTGTGATTTTTAAAAAAAAATAATTTTTCGGCATTTACTTAAGGTCAGATCAACCCAAAAGGTTGCAGGTTTACTTAAACGATTTGCCGCAATGCATATTATGACAAGCTACAATTTACAAGTAAAATCTAAGTTACCTGTCAGTGATTCACTATCTTTTCATAGAATTTATATATATTTCCCATGTATTTCAACTGGGGATAGGGGAACGGTTTGTTTAATAAAACAGAAAATAGCACGGTAACCCCTAGTTTTCTTTTAATTTTCTATTCTCCAAAAATATTCCCTAGAGAAAAGACCTTGTTTTATGAAAATTTCAATGTAGCATTTTCTGTATGGTCCAAAATATTGCAGACAATGAATTACTTTTAAAGATATTTTGGTTGATGACAAAATTGGTTTTGCAAAAAAAAATTTCTGAGCTTCAAAAATAGGCTAAAGATAGGCAGCAGTATCTTTTACAATATCATTCTGACTGAAATAAATGTTTAAAAGCTAGGCAAAAGCTATTTTTGACATACTATTTACTAGCATGGTTGTTTTCTGATATTTCTGGGAAAACATTTGGGGTGATTTCCTTCTTGTTCAGATTACTTAAAATTCAGCACGGTGACATATGTTTTTTTCTTTCAAATTTGGTGAGCCAGTATATGATGCTGAACTTATACAGACTCTTAAACGGTTTTCAATGTAGGAAGTATTTCCTAGCATATGCCCTTAAACAAGGCTATCGGTATCATATGAGGCTTAGAAAGCACTTTCTAAATTTTATCGACGGCACTCTGTACCAGTTCAAAAATACAAAAGTTAATTTAAAGTTAGTTCTGCACCAGGTCATATCAGAACTAGAGTTTTATGGAGATTTGGTTTATAAATTTCAAAAAATTATGAAGACATCGGATTTTCAGACGCCTTAAACGAATGGGGTACAATATAAAAATTATGCGACAGACAACATGCCAAGCACACCCCCACCCCCAGTGGAATTCGTTTCCGCTGACCGTTCCAAGGCGGTTCTTCCGTCGCGGTTTATTCTTGTTATGGTTTGTCTTTGGGTGTTTGTGTCGCTTAATTTTTTTTTATTTTGGATTGCTATTTGCCGTTTTGTGGGAAAGTAACTGTCCTTTTTGCTTTCCGCTATTGATGTTTCCATTAGGGTCTGTTGTTTCATGTTTGTGTTGCTTTCCCGTTGGTGACTCTGATGGGAGCTGTGGGTTAATTGTATCGATTCCTGATAATTGCCTCCACTTCTATTTCACCCAGTCATGTTTTACGACAATGCTTCCCTCTCTAACTCTTATCATGCTGTTCATTTGGAAACAGTGTAGATCCAGATCAGATGGCTTCTAAGAAGCCATCTGATCAGGATCTGCACTGTTTGACATTCAGTTTATGAATTTGTAAGAATAAATTACATCAGGTAATCTGATTGGTGCAAAGTCAGAAATGGGCGTGGCTAAGCTGAATATTCAGCAGGATAAGGGTTAATTGCATAACGGGGGTGGAGTCGGGGGTGGTGTCTCTGACTCGATGGCGGCTTTAAAATATTTTATTAGTGGTTGGTATTTGATGATTTGTCATTGGCTTGACTCTTCGTAGTCCCTGGTGGTTTTCTTTGGCGCCAGCTTACAGTAGGTGGAACAATCTACGAGCCCTCATCTTTAATTCATTTAATAGGAAAACTTTCCCTAACATATCCCCATACTTGTTATCTAGAACTATCGGAAGAATTTCTTAAAGGCTCAAGTCTGAGTTCGAATCAGCCATGGTGTTCGAGGTATCGATTTTCGAGCCATCGAAGTTTCACTCTACCAGTACGATAACAGGTCCGTATGAGACAATGCAATTTTTTCCATAGCTCCAAAATGGTTACTTTTCTGGTGAGAATTTATTATATTATTCTTATTTTTATTCCAAACATATATTGTGGGTGCTCGTTAGAACCGCCTCATATGAAAACACGCCTATACAAATACACTGTAAATTTTATCGCAGAAAAACGAAAATTTTTAGATGAAAACTTGTGATATTTTTCTTATTTCTGCTCAAGATATAGATTGTGGGTACTCGTTAGAACCGCCTCAATGAGGCGGTTCTAACGAGTACCCACAATCTATATTTTAGAGCAGAAAAAAGGTTTACCCCTGCAAACCTCAGTTTTACTATATAAAAGTGGGGTTCAAGGGGATTAGCAGAAATAAGAACAAGAGTTGTCAGAAGACAATATAGCTCGCCTTTGGGGCCTAAGTTGGATGAGGACAAGTGATCAAAAATGATTTTTTTTCTTCTGTAAAACAGCCAAACAGACTGCAGCAATTGAAAGAGAACCAGATAATACCCATTAGAACCACTGAAGAAGAAATCTTTTTTAAGTGTTTTTATCATATGACGTCGCGTCTTAGAGTGTAATAACGTCATGTAATAAATTCGATAATCCACTAGTGGACTAAAATGCAAATTAGTTAGATACGCCCCGTAACGTTACACGTACGACGTCCTTATCGACGTCGCGTTTACTAATGGCGGAATATTGACATTTTTGTGAAACAATCGCGAATAAAATGCGTTTTAAATGTCATATGACAAATAGAATCTTGCATTCGTGCTCATGTATTATTGAATTTATTAAACTCGTTTAGGAAAAGGAATAAAATGCTCGGCCAAGCCTCGCATTTTATTCCTTTTCCTCAACTCATTTAATAAATTCAATAATACATGAGCACTCATGTAAGATCCTCTATTTATTTTTAAAAAAAAATGCAATTGTAATTATACAGGTTTTGTCCGAAAAAAACCCCGCTATTTTCTGATGTAAAAGAGCTAAACAGACCGCAGCAAATGAAAGAAACCAAAAAGGACCCCTAAGAACAAATGAACAAGCTATCCTGTTTTAAGCCTTTGCACAGAATTAAACGAGTTGAGGAAAAGGGATAAAATGCGAGGCTTTGCCGAGCATTTTATCCCTTTTCCTCAACGAGTTTAATAAATCCAATAATACATGACCACGAATGCAAGATTCTATTTATCATATGACATTTAAATCGCATTTTATTCACGATTGTTTACAAAAATATCAATATTCCGCCGTTAGTAAACGCGACGTCGTTAAGGACGTCGTACATGTAACGTTGCTGGACGTATCTAGCTAATTTACACATTTAATCCACTAGTGGATTATCGAAAATATTACATGGCGTTATTACACTCTCAGACGTGACATCATATGATAAACAAAAATCGACAAACTTCTAAGTAATAATAACTACATAATTACATGTGTTTTTAGAAACAGAAAAACATCCTCCACCGGGGTTTGAACTTACGTACCTTTGATTCAGGGTCCAAAGCCCCACCCACTGCCCTACGGAGCTTGCAGGTAAACTTTTAAAAAAGGGGAATAAGGGAAGTAATACAGAGGTAAATATTAGCACTTTAAGCCAAAACACCTGGGAAATGAAGTAAAAAAGAATATGTAAAATATTTTTTTTACCTATTGTTAATTTTATTTGAAAATAAATTTGTAAAACATCACAAATAAGAGCTTGCAGGTAAACTTTCACCAAATGCGAACGCCGACGCCGCTGACGCCGACACCGGGCGCCGGGGTATGGAAATAGCTCCCCCGTACTTTCGTAAGTCGAGCTAGAAATAATGTACACCCCTGTAAACCCAAGTTTTCTCTGTATAAAGTGGGGTTTGTAGGCATGTTCATTACAAGATGAGTGTCACGGACGGCGTGACCTATGGTATGCGGTGATTGCTATAAAAAGAAAGGGGAATTTGTAAAGCAGGAACTAGATGACGACTAGCCTAAATTTAGCGCGCAGAAAAACCCACATTTTAGTTCTTTCACAAGCACGTTGTTTGCATCTTCAGAAATGACTTAAACAAATAAAAGGAATTTATTCAATCTTAACTTAACTTATGCGTTTTATACGGATAAAAACAATGGAATAAAATGCAAATAAGAGGAGGTCAGAAAGTATGTTAAAGACGTTAAGAGTCACTGGATTATGAAAACGCTTTAAATTGCATGCCAGTTTTATGGCATTTTTGACATCAAACACTTTAACTGAGCGGATAAATACAAGGTAAATACCTTAATTTCATTTTATAGGAATTACACGTTTTCTTTCGACTCTGAAGCGTTTTTGTTGAAGTTTCAATAAAGTTTGTCATCGTATTTTTAATGTTTCAAAGGTGAAAGGAACACCAAGGCCCCGTTGTTCTGAAGTATTTGTTAAACGTATTGGTATTGGAGTTAAACGGCCCAGTCAATATTATTTTAGGTCATTTTGAGGCGGTCAGTTTACCTATCCACACTTTTCCTGGGAAGGCTTATACGTAAGCGGTTAACCAGTACAGTGCACATTCTTTCGCCAGAAACCGACAACTGTCCTTCTTGAATGAGCGGAAGGGTAGAAATGATTTCATGATCAATCTTCACGAAAGTATGTTGCCGACCCCGACACATATCGAACCCGCGTCCTCCTGATCACCAGTCAGACGTGCTACCGAGCCCGGCGCTGTTCTGAAGTAACGATGTCGTTAGCTAACAGTTAATCATTTAACAGGGCAAACATACTTCTATTGTTGCAGAAAATTTGACAAGATTTTGCAATGCAAAAGCTGCTAACACTTCTCCTTTAGCAAAACGGCCACTCCATTTGATAGTGTACTTTCTAGGACCGTTAACATACTGTCCACCAACAAACTCGTTTAGCGAACGATAATAAAATTGAGTGGGCCCTGAAGTCCCCCCCCCACCCCCCAGTTATGCAAGCAGAACAACTTTTGGGATTTCCTGTTCATTCCCTCCAAAAGTTGAACCCCACTGTCGGCCCCATCCCATCGGGGTTTGAAGAAATAGATGGGCTGCATGATGCTTCCACGCAGAGCTGAAACCGACCGCACACGTGTACTGGTAAACCGCTTAGAGGATCTAAGCCTGCCCAGGCAAAGCGGTGCGAGTCGGACCGTCCATGCTTATAAACCCTATTGGTTTCATTGGGCGACAGGGCTTGAGATGTCATTTCATCTCAATGTCGGGTAAAAGTTCCACAAAACTGGAAACGTCTCCAAAATGACCTATACAGTGATGACGGGGACGTATACCTCAAATCAAACAAATGAACCCACTGAAAAAAAGGTTATGCATAGGGGAGGGGGGGGGGGCATTTTTGGGACGTTGGCAAACAGTGTAGACCCAGATCAGACGCCACAGAACGCGGCATCTGATCTAGGTCTATACTGATTGCTGATAGAAGATACACTGTTGTAAGATTAACCGCAAACAAAAAACACCTTACACCAAACATGTTAGGATTCCATTGTCTTATATGGGTTATGGCACTTACAATCTCTTTCCGTTCAGTGTAGATCCCATTCAGTGAGGGATACATGTAGTGCAACGCGCTAACAATCCCCAACCCAAATTTTATAAAGACAAAAGTGGGGTTTACAATGGTTTACATTCAAAAACTTTGTTTAGCCCATTGTATGTGGGAAGCCCATAAAGGGGTACCTTGGCAAACAGTGCAAGCCCAGATCAGACGCCGCAGAACGAGGCGTCTGAGCGAGGCCTACACTATTTGCTAACATAATTTTCAGTAAAAAATGGTATAAGAACGAAAAAATAGGCCTACCACCCCTGATATGACAAATGGACTTGTCCAACATATGGGCCCCGTCAAGCGATTTTGGTACTTATCGCCTATACGAGCAGCGATGGTTCATGCGAGCCTGCGCATCCGCGCAGTCTCGCCAGAACCTTCGCTGCTCGCTCATACAAGCAGTGAATCAAGAGGAACCTTCAGACAGAAAGCCATATCCCTGGCCCCTCTGAATGGCTGGGCATGCGCAGTTAAAATTTGTCATGACGGAATGCTCGAAGACACAAATTCGCTTGGCGGGGCTCATATAACTGTTATTACAATTGGGTTAAGACCTGAAAGGTGGACGAGAAACCGCCTCATAAAATAAGCCCCATTACTCGTGCACTTCTTAGCTCCACAGGGAACATCATCTGATCAGGGTCTTCACTGTTACCTTACAAGCATTATGATAACTCAACCGTGCGACATAGTGCATTTTTCATATCTCCAAAATAGCTACTTTTCTGATGAAATTCCGTGATAGTTTTCTTAAAAAAAGATTAAAACATAGGTTGTGGGTGCTCGTTAGAACCGCCTCATTGAGGCGGTTCTAACGAATACCCACAACCTATGTCTTGGAACAGAAACAAGAAAAATATTGTTTACCCCCGTAAACCCCAGATTTTTCTATATGAAGTGGGGTTTAGGGGGGTGTTCATTTCACGGACTTGTTCACGTGATGAGTACCGGTAGTTTAGTGAAATTGTAAAACATGAACCTAGCACACCTTATCCTAGAAATGGATCTGTCCTTAACTGTAAGGAAGAAGAGTCTATTATATATCGAATAATCCACCTTAAGGGGAAGCAACTCATTCAAACGCGTTTTGTCTTCTTGACACTTGGGATCTATTCATAAAATAAATTATACCCTGAGTAGCAAATTCTTCCCTTCTAAAGTAGACCCCCTTTCAGTTGGGGCAAGAAAAAAAAAAGAAACAGAAGTTGTTCCCCTTGTAAATAAAAGGAGGAAAATATGATGTCAGCTGATTGTCATTGATTGTCTTAGCTAATAGTTACACCACGACGTCATTATAACACGGTTCGTTATAACGCGGTTTTGAATATAACACGGTTCAAGGTGGATCCCAAAAAGTATTGATTATATAGAAAAATTACCATACATACATTTTTGTTTGGATATGAATCGCTTGTTTTATTAACACTTTACTGTTTTGAACACAGTGTTATAAAGAGGTCGTGGTGTACTGGAATCGCATTTATGAACTGGTATTTCGGCTGAGAATCCTTTTTCGCATCGATATATAAGAAATGCGAGAGTCACAACCGCTTTGGGCAGTTATATGCACCCTAAATATGTCACATACCGAATGATAATTCATAAAATTGAAATATTACTTGTAAGGAAATCTATTTTCCATGCTACTTTTATAAGTAGCTATGAAGTATTACTATTTTTTAAGTGTACTCTTGTGAAATATTTACAAACTGGCCTACTAAACTGTCCTAGATAGAGCAATTAATAACATTGACAAGTAAGGATCCTTGTCGCTTTTCGGTGACATATGGAAAATACTGCATCAAGCCGGGTATAGGTATTTCCCGGTATTTCTAAATTTAGATTTCTGGGTATGAAATAAATTTTTGTTCATATTGTTACGTAAAGTTAAGCTTGTGGCGTTTAACATTTCTCGATAATTTCGCAATTTTACATTAATTGCATATACTTTTTTTTCTAGTTTGCAGAGGTGGCGTATAATCATTCACTTGCAAACGAACGGATATTTAGTTTTGATGACATTTCGCTGTTTCACGAAGTAATGGGTGACATCACTGCTGAAGAAATAAAAATGACAGAGGAGGAATTTTTAAATGTTGAGGTTATCAATGAAAACGTGAATATCCTTAGATCACTGGTCGAAAACGGTGAGTCAAAATATTTATAATTCACATGCAATTATTAGAATTAGAAACCATTATCACATAGATAATAGGTAAAATGTAAAACTGAAATAAATTTGGTAGAGAATCACGGGTATGTTGCGTACTTTCGGTTTCGGCTGTTGTTTTGAAAGGAAGTGTACCTGCATC
This sequence comes from Lucinisca nassula, assembly GCA_963580285.1. Taxonomy (NCBI): domain Eukaryota; kingdom Metazoa; phylum Mollusca; class Bivalvia; order Lucinida; family Lucinidae; genus Lucinisca; species Lucinisca nassula. Next base: position 64,303,903 of record OY757021.1, on the reverse strand, counting down.
ACGTGACAAGCAAATGGTTGCTACTTGCAACTGACCATGATGAACACATTCCGAGGCTATGTCGTCTGTATTCTTTGACTCATACTTATACGAGTGGTCATTTGATATGATATTTATGAAAACGAGCCTCAGTTTATAGAAAAAAAAGTTTTGTTTACATGGATAAACATTATTTTTCTTATTTTTTGCCCAATACATATATTGTGGGTATGCATTAGAACCTCAATGAGGCGGTTCACATGTGCAAACACAATCTATGTTTGATCCAAAAATAAAAAAAAAAAAACGTCAAATTTTCTATCAGAAAAAATAATGTTTGTGTTGGTGCCATAAAAGAAATCACTGTCAATGTTTTTGTAATGATTTTTCTGTATCTTAACTTTCCAAACTCTTGCTAGTCCGCCCAGGTGAACAGACTGGTTTGTGTCTTTCTTGGTCACCATTTTTCATCATGATAACAAGTCTGTGAAACGAAGACCCACCTAAACCCCAATTTATATAGAGAGAAGTGGGGTTTACCGGGGTATACATTATCTGCTTTATTTCTGCTTTCAACATAGATTGTTGGTACTCGGCCGAACCGCGACGAGCACCCACAATCGATGTTGAAAGCAGAAATAATTAAGATGTTCTCATTTTTACCTAATATGTATCATGTTGGACACCATAATTTCTTACGGACATGTTTTCCTAATGTACCAAATGGAATCTTCCTCCTTATATAGACCAGGAGTCCATTTCAAACTTAAGGGGTGTGAGGTTGTGTGTGTTTTTTGTTGTTGTTGTTTTCCTCCAAATTTTTTTGGAAAATGGCTTAATTTTTTTGCAAACAGTGTAGGCCCTGATCAGAGGCCGCGTTCTTCAGTGTCTGATCTGGGCCTGCACTGTTTGCCAATTACCTGTTTGGGGGTTTCTGGCAAAAAAAAATTGGTTAATATATGATGCAGATGGTATGGAAGTGTGTGCATGGTTTAGTTAATCGGCCTATACTTATGCATGAAAATGTTGGGTTCTTCTGGCATTTTTATGCAAGTTTTTGACAGTTTCCCATTTTCAACAATGAAAGAACGGTTCCACTACGCCTTGCTTTGAATGAATCACGGTGCCAGTGGAAGCTTTCATGTCATATATAGGTAAGATACCAATACCCCACATGCGTTATCCAAATGTTTATGATAATTTAACCTTATCTGCTTGCGCGCTTAGACTTTCAAGAGATATCACAATAATTTATAGGTTACTTAATCATAAAACATGTTGGCCGTGATCGAAACTGTTATCGGTTTTCCCAGAAAAACGAATGTGTTCTAAATAAAGATTACGTGTCAAAATTCAAACCACGAACCAGCCATAACAACAATTATAGGCTGGTTTCCGCTCTTCACTCTGGGAATTTAGCGGTGCATTTCACATATTATCTGTACGTTTTGTGATTGGCTGCAGTAAATATATTTTGGCCTTGATCCCAGAGGAAAATTTTCCAATAGTTTCGGTCTCAGTAGGCGGAAAATGGGATTTTTTTTCTGTATCATAGTAATTCTTTTTTTAGCTCACCTGAGTGAGTGAGTTTTAGTTTTACGTCCCACCAACAGCTAAGGTCATACGGAGACGGGACCTCGGTTTAAAGACTCATCCGAAAGTCTGGAGAAGCCCGTGATCGATCCTGCGATCCCTGGTTTACAAGGCGAGTAGCGTAACCACTGCACCACGGAGGCTTCTTTAGCTCACCTGAGCACTTCGTGATAGCTCACCTGTGCACGAAGTGCTCATTCGTGCTCAAGGTTCGTGCTCAAGGTGAGCTCATGTGATCGGTCTTTGTCCGTCGTCCATGCTCCAAAACTGCTGGACAGATTTAGAAATAATTTCACAGTGACCCTCTACTCGTTCCGCTCGGGTGAACAAGGTGGCCGCCAGAGCTGAAAATAGAAAACCTTTTAAACGTCTTCTTTACCTTAACAAGTGGATAGAATTTGAAAGAACTGCACAGAAACGTTCCTTGGGTGACCCTCTACCAAACTTGCTCAAACTGCTCCGCACGGATTAACAAGATGGCCGCCCTGGCTAAAAATAGAAAGAAAAAACTTTAAACGACTTCTACTCCTTAACCAGTGGATGGATTTCGAAATAATTTCACGGGCATGTTCCTTGAGTGACCTGTTCCTTGAGTGACCCTCCAGCAAGATTGCTCAGACCAGTGCGCTTGGTTCAGGACTTTTTAGGGCCCCACAAAATTTTTGCGGGTGCCCTATAGAAATCACCCTGTCCGTCTGTCTGTCCGTTCACATTGTTCATTGAGGCGACTCAAACGAGGACCGACAACTTATGTCTTCGAGCAACTACGATAAGAAAAATAATGTATACCCCCGAAAACCCCAGTTTTCTCTACATGAAGTGGGGTTTAGGGGGTGGGGGGTCTTCATTTCACGGACTAGTCCACGTGATGTTTACCTTTTGGTTAACCTTTTTTTAAACTACAATGGGATTCCACTATCAAGACCGCCTAGAATTAAGACTAATTCTGCTTTAAACAAATTTTGAGAAGGGTGTAGTTACTCCGTCTTCTTGCTTTCTGCACACAATGTCCTCTGGTCAGAAACCAGCTTTGGGACTGTTCAAAAGTGGTCTTCAAGACCACTTTTGAACAGTCCAAAAGGTGGTCTTAATATAGGAATTTTACTGTAATACATTACCTTTATTATTCAGTGGATTGCTTTGATATTTGGACTGTTGCTTCATTGACAGTTTCTCTTTCATATGCGATCTATTCATGGCACCAAGGACCAAAGTTTTGTTAAAAATAACCATTTTATATATTTAAGAACTTTGCTCTGTATTACCTCCCTTACTTACCTTGCAGTTGATAGAGTGCATGGGGTCGTTGGTTCAATTCCCGGTGGAGGAATGTTTTTTTTTTTTTTCATCTTTCTTAAAAACACCTCAACCTTATTATTACTTGTAAGTTTGTAAAATTACTTATTTCATGTCAAATATATAAATTTCGTTTTGTACAATACAAAGGCTTGAAAATTTCTTGGGGGTACACATGTTGTTTTGTTTTTAATCCATCCTTTAAAATAGCGATTTTCGGGCGGGCGGGTGGGTGGGCGACCGACTATAAATCAGAGGGTCGTGAGTTCAAACCCCGATAGAGGAATCATTTTTTTTTTCTCTTTTTTTTCTTCATAAACACACATAAACAGTTATTATCCCCCTCGCCAAACAAAGTTGTTAGGGGATGGCGACATACATACATACATACATACATACATACATACATACATACATACATACATACATACATACATACATACATACATACATACATACATACATGCGCTTACGTATGCCAACATACATGCATGCGTGAAGAAGCACTCATGCACACATGCATGCACGCATGCAGACTTACGCATGCAAACATGCACACATGCACTCATGCATACGTGTACGCAGTCAAACATGCGCGCATGTACACATGCTTGCACGCTCACACTCATGCATGCATGCACATACACACATGATTGCACACACACGCTTGCATGCACACATGAATACATGCATGCTTGCACACACACACACACACGCACACATGCATGCACACGTGTACGCATGCATGCATGCACACACATGCTTATATGCACACACACACACACACGTGCATTCATGCATACAAGCACACATGCATGCACACATACACGCATTCATGCACACACATATATATGCATGCATGCACCCACGCAGGCATGCATGCACACACACATGCTTAACTGCACTCACACATGGAAGCACACCTGAATGCATGCACACACACACTCATGCATGCATACATAAACGCATTCATACATACACACATGCATGCATACACACATACATACATGCACACATGCATGTAAACACACACTTGCATACCCCAAGATGCATAAATGCAGACACTCACACAAGCATGTATGCATGCAGGCATACATGCATGTACACATACCCTCATGCATGCATGCACACAGACACACATACACACACACACACACACATGCATGCACACACGTGTGCATGCACTCGTGCATGCATGCACACACATGCTTAAATGCACACACTCGTGCACTCATGCATGCAAGCACACATACACGCATACATGCACACACACATGCATGCATGCATGCATTCACCCATGCAGGCATACATGTACACACGCATGTATACCTGCACTCACACATGGATGCACACATGAATGCATGCACGCACACACACACTCATGCATGCATACATATTCGCATGCACACATGCATGCATACACGCATACATACATGCACACATGCATGCACATACATGCTTGCATACACACACATGCATAAATGCAGACACTCACACAAGCATGCATCATGCAGGCATACATGCATGTACACATGCCCTCATGCATGCATGCATGCACACATACCAGCAGGCAGGCATGCACACACAAATGCATACATGCACCCACACATACATGCATACACACCTACATGCACAAATGTATGCATGCTTAAGCACACTGATGCATACATGCACACATGCGCGCACTCACGCATGCATGTAGAACACACACATATTCATACATGTACACACACACGCGCGCGCGCATTCAAGCATGCAAGCACGCACACATGCATGAATATGCGTGCATGTACACGCACAGTCACACAAATGATAGGCATAACAAATTCTTATCTCAATCAATATCGACTTTTAGGGTCCTGGACTCAAGGTCAAGGTCACTTTCTATTTTTAGAAAACCTTTGTCAGCGCTGTAGTGCCTACATTTATAAATGGGTTTGTTGAGCCTCTTTTACAAAACAAAATGTTTTGGGGAAAAAACATTGCGCAGTTGAAATTTTATTTGGATAACTTGTTCAACTTAGGCCCCTATAGGCAGCTATGTTGTCTTCTTCCAACTCTTGCTACATATGCAGGCTGCAGCTTTGCTGACTGAAAACCCCTTCCATAATACCGTCAGGCATTTTTCTTGTTTAGTTATAACATACAAACCGTCAAACGCATCAATTTCAAACTTTAAATATATGGTCACAATATCATTACACAATCTCATGGCATGAAACGTATTTGTTTGTATTGGAGTTTAACGGCCCAGTCAACACTATTTTAGGTCATTTTTGAGCCGGTCAGTTTACCTATCCACACTTTCCTGGGCAGGCTTATACGTAAGCGGTTAACCAGTTCAGTGCATATTCTTCCGCCAGAAACTGACAACTGCCCTTCTTGAATCAGCGGAAGGGAGAGAATGACCGTAGAAAAGATTTCATGATCAATCTCCACGAAAGAATGTTGCCGACCCCGGCAGGTATCGAACCCGCGTCCTCCTGATCATGAAACGTAACTCTAGCTACAATACTTTCAGAGTTATGGCCCTTTGCAAAAACTTTAAAACGTCCACATTGTTCATGTTTTTTTTTTCTTTTAACTTACAAACCGTCAAAACAATTTCATGATATGTAACGTAACTCTAGCTGCAATTCTGTCTGAGTTATGGCCCTTTGAAATAAAAATTCCAACCCCTCTGATAGCGCTGCTGGGGCCCTAGTCAGTTTCACAGCCTGCATTCAGAGACAATCGACCAAAAGCGCTGTCAGTGCTTTGATTTAATTAAAGCCATAGATTGTTGATTCAGTTAAATGAAATTATCGTGACTGTGTTAAATTACGTGCACACATACGGATAATGTTTTCTGTATTTAACAATAGCCTCTTAAAAGAACGAATGTGTAATGAAACACACAAATCATATTGAAGTTGTCGGACAAGCTTGTCCGGTTAACAATTATCCTACTGAATACATAAATTCAGTCACACCCACTTCTGACTTTCAACCAATCAGATTACTTGGTATAATGAATTCGTTCGGTTTATAAACTGCATGGCAAACGGTTTAGATCCCGATCGAATGGATCCTATAGAAGCCATCTAATCTCGATCTATAATGTTTACAAATCCCTAAACCCATGGTTTATGTGGGTAAACATTATTTTCTTATTTTTGCTACAAGATATAGGTTGTTGGGGGCTCGTAAGAACCGCCTCAGGCCTAACGAGAATCCACAACCTATGTTTGCAGTTTGAGTAGGAAAAAATCACAGATTTCTATCAGATAAGTAGCCATTTTGGATGCACCGTGCCCCACGGGTGTGTTACCGTAATGGGATGGTAGGCAGTTAAGATCTCGATGAGATAGATGATTCATCAGGAGCGACGCTGTTTGCATAGGCAGGTGTCCCGCTCCACATGTTGAAAGGCTTAGGTACGCAAAGCTATAATGTCTGCAGTTGGGGCGCCGTAATGATATGGCTTATCATTGGAGAAAGGCTGTTGTCCTTTCAGTATAGGTACGGATAGAGGGGGAATGTTGTTATTTCTTTTGTTTCTACACTATCATATGAGCCCTGTCAAGCGATTCTGGTACTTATCGCCTATGCGAGCAGCGAAGGTTCAGGCGAGCCTGCGCATCCGCGCAGTCTCGCCAGAACCTTCGCTGCTCGCTCATACAAGCAGTGCAGCAAGAGGAACCTTCAGACAGAAAGCCGTATCCCTGGCCCCTCTGAATGGCTTTGCATGCGCAGTTAAAATTTGTCATGACGGAATGCTCGAAGACACAAATTCGCTTGGCGGGACTCATATATTAACCTCTTTCTTCCCTGTCCCTCACTTTCAGCTCCTCTACTATCCCTTTTCTCCCTTTTTCTTGGAGACGACACAAAATGGCCCACAAGAGCTGAAGTGTCGTTCACCCCAACATAATCATCAGGTGTAACCAGTGCAATGTTGCGTATTCCCATTATTTCGGCACTTTAATGGGAATAGATCTGCTTTTTCATGCTGTTTTACCTTTATTTCGTTTAGGTCTTGATCACCTAACCGTGCGTTTATGTACATTTCAAGCAAAAGACACTAAGTTGAAAAATCCACGTATGATCAATTGATTGCATTCATTTTATATGACAGGTATTGACAACAAATTTTGGTTCAACAAAGAAACTGCAGGGTGGCAGTAATTGCTATTTTTGCTGCACAAATACAATGTATAAGCTTTTGTATTTGCAAAACCTTCTCATTTTTTTCGCAAAATAGTGTGTATGATTAATCCATATATGTTCAGCGGCCCTGTTTGGGACATGGGCAAACGCTGCAGACCCTGATCAGACGCCGCAGAACGCGGCGTCTGATCTGGATCTACACTATTTGCTGAAAGTATATACGTTTTTGTGCCAAACTTACCGCTATCAAGACAAACTTGGCACCCCTATAATTGGAAAGGGAACACTCCAAACTTATTAGGTGGGAGATTCCATCGTCATATATGAGTCAAAGTTTTAGCGAAAGCTATAGCGACATCGCCAGTTTTGAAGATCCTTTGCGATAACACATCGGCACGACATATTGCATTTTTTCACATCTCCAACTTATGAAAATCAGTGATATTTTTTCTTATTTGTACTGCAAACAAAGTCTGTAGTGCTCAATAGGACCACCTCATTGAGACTGTTCTAACGAGTACCCACAACCGATGTCTTTGAGCAGAACTAAGAAGAATAATCTCCAGTTTCCTCTATATAAAGTGGGGTTCACGGATGTTCATTTCAAGGACTTTTTCATGTGATGTGTAACGCAGTAGACGACGACAAAGAAGTATACGAGCAGTATTCTGCGAGATCAGTAAAGCCTTCGATAGGGTCTGGCACAGGTGTCTTACAAAGTTATCCGGACTAGGATGCTCGGACAGGATGACCAAGTGGTTCGCCAGTTATCTATCTGGACGAATGCAACGTATCGTACTTAATGGTCAAGCATCTGACTGGGTTCCTGTTCAAGCCGGGGTTCCCCAGGGCTCTATCCTGGAACCCTTCCTTTTTCTGATACATATAAATGACATAGTGAATAATATTGATTGTTCCACTTTGTTGTTCACAGATGATAATTGTTGAGTCTCGTATCGTAAAAACACTGACCTTAACCTATTTAGTACCAGAAACCCCAAAACGGGTACCCTGGCAAACAGTGGAGGCCCAGATCAGACGCCGCAAAATGCGGCGTCTGATCAGGGCCTCCACTGTTTGCTAAAAGTTCAGTCATGTTCAAAATAAATTTTGAAGAAAACACAACCTGACACCCCTTGATTTTGAAATGGATTCCTGCTATATATAATGAGCAAGAATCCATTTGTTACAAAAAGGGTTAAAATACCATCGGCACTTGGACAGCCGACTGGTTAGATGATTTTTACGAAAGAAAAACTTTTTAATGGTCGTCTTTCGTAAAGTATTTCCTCCACAGCAGCCATGAATTCATGAATAATATAATGTTGCCTGAAACAGCTTTGCCCTCATCTTATCTAAGTCGTACACATGGTCCAGTCACATACACGAAATTGCATCAAAAGCCTGGGTACGCGAACACTGAAATTTAGAGTCAGCGGAAATCTGTAGAACGCATATATATACGTTACTTTCATAATACTGTGATGTTGTCTGGGATAACAGCTCAGGTAACAAACCACTATTCCAAGCTGTCGGCGAGACTCGGACACACAGCAGACGAAGTTTTTTGAGCCGTAATAAATAGTACACTTTGCAACCTTTCTGTTTTGTGTTACATGTAGCTCTGCATTATGACTTGCCACAGAATAATTTGAAACTGGTTTCAATAGCCTGTACACTATACAGCCAATGTAGTGGCTATGTAAACAAATACTACCCCATCCACTTCTGCTGCTAATTTTTACCATTTTCGGCTGTTTTCAAGGGAGCCCTGTCATCACACTGCATTTGCAAGGACACTTGTCAGCATTCAGCTCTATTGTACACCTACCAAAAATGATAAGGGGCTAAAAATTGACCCCTGCCAGCCGTTTACTTTTGGAGCAATAACCAAATGCAGTAAACACACTGTATGAAAAAGGAAGCATAACGATAAATATCCCATTGCAGTAGTTTCGTATTTCAGTTACATCCCTTGATATCCAGGTCATGTGACCATGAATTAATTCATATTTCTCGACAATGACACAAAAACAATACACTGAATTCAAGATATTGCTTTCATAATTGCAAAACAGTATTTAGTCAGCCTCGAGAGCACAGGTTAACGCGTTCGTCTCATGATCGAGAGGTTGTGCGTTCGAATCCGGCACCCGGTATCGAGGTGTGTCCTTGGGCAAGACACGTAATGACGCTGCCTTACTTCACCCAGGCGTAAATTGGTAGCAGTGGAGTAAAAATCACTGCCTCTCTCGCGCTCATGAAAAACATCCGGAATGAGTTTTCGAGAGCGATTTAATAAGCTTGAAGCTTCCATCGCAATCGAACTAAAATAAATTAGTATAAACTAAACAGTATTTAGACACTGAGTTTGATCCCTACTCTTACTTATGAAGAAATTGCCCCATCATGTGCACTGGCTGGAAACTGTGTTCTGCTACCTCAGTTGAAAGTAAGAAACAACTTGACTGTGTTCATGTAGAAGCTGCGAGAAGTTATATCTGGTGCTTAAAGACTATGTGGCAGCGAAATTTTATATTTAGAATTACAGATCAGGTTGGGACATTTCTTCAGAGCCGTAGAAATAAGCACAAACTGATAATTTTCTATAAAATCTTGAACGGACATACTCTAAGCTATCTCGCTGATTTTGTTCCGACTCTAATTTAGGACACTTTTAGGTATACAATGCAACCTTCGAAATTCAAACGATATTCAAACTATCTGCGCTAATTCGAAACTGTTTTAATACTCCTTCTTTCCGCCAACAAATCGAGCATGGAAACACTTGTAAAACGACACTAAAAAAAGCTACCTTGATCACGCAATTTAAGTTTGGGTTGAACATAAACATATTGAAACCGCCCAAGTACTACAACACCAACTCACGCAAAGGCCAGATACTGCATTTTAGACTATATATGTATGGAATGTAGCTCGCTCAATTTCCATCTTTTTAGGAAGAAGATAGTGACCGGTCCTTCTTGCCAGTTCGGGAGCATTTGAAAGCCCTCATCATTTTTTTTTCTTTGACTGCCCCAGGTATGCGGCCGCACGAACTAACAAATTAAACGTATATACACCACATTCCGCATCGGGGCTTGAAGAAATAAATGGGCTGCATGATGCTTCCACGCAGAGCTGAATCCGACCGCACACGGATACTGGTAAACAGCTTAGAGGATCTAAGCCTGCCCAGGCAAAGCGGTGCGAGTCGGATCGTCAAATTCTTACAAACCCTATTGGTTTCATTTGGCAACATGGCTTGAGATGTCATTTCATCTCAGTGTACATGTACGGTAAAAGTCCCACAAAATTGGAAGCAACGTCTCCAAAATGACCTATACTGTGTTGACGGGGACGTTAAACCTCAAATCAATCAAACAAAAACTTTATTCAAGTCCAATAGAACGACAAGGGCTATATAATTATGTTATCAGTAATATATTGACTTCAACATGTACTATCGATTTCGTAGTGGTGGTCTAATTTTTTAAAAGATAAAACGTTGACTGTCACAAACAGATGAAAGAGAAAAGAACCCGTCAGGTGTGCGCGTGTGTGCGTGCGTGTTACCATAATGGAAAATTTAAGCTCAGAAAACGGGGCATTTCATGCATGACAAACCTTAACTCTTACCCTGCTGTTCACGACAACCCTTTTCTTTGCAAACAGTGTAGATCCAGATCAGATGGCTTCTGAAGAAGCCATCTGATCAGGATCTACACTGTTTCACATACAGTTTATGAATTTCTAGGAATAAATTACATCAAGTAATCTGATTGGTTAAGAGTCAGAAATGGGTGTGGCTAAACTGAATATTCAGCAAGAGAAGGGTTAAAGCTTGTAAAAAAAATACGTAAATCGATTTGTAAATGCGTTATTCTAGCTTCGCTGGTGTTTAGACTGAATCTTCCGAGGTCAGCATGAAACTGTTTCTTTTTCTTGGTATTGATATGCTATATACACCTAAGGGGAAACAACTCCCGAAAGATTGTTTGCCTCCACTATCAACAGAAGTTTTGCCATCCCTAACAACAGAGGTCTATGCATATTTTAAGACAACATACAATGCAGTTACGTGAAATATACGAGGGCAAGTCGATCCCATTTCCATTTGACCGAGACAACCAAGATTTTCAAACCTTGTTTCAATACGTTTTAGGCATGAAGGCGACATTGCACGCTTGTCATTCACTCATCATGGGATACTGAACGTAAAACATGGCTAGCGATGCAAAAGCAAGCTTTTCGTGCTGTAATTCGGTACTTGTATTTGAAAGGGAAAATAGATCAGGAAATTCATTGCAACTTGACCAATGTTTATGGGTCTTCTACACCATCGTATGCACAAGTGAAATTCTGGGTCGGGGAATTCAAACTTTAATAGACGAAAGCAGGTCTGAACGCCTATCAGATGCCACCAGTGAAGAAATGTGTAATAAAGTACGGGATCTGGTGTGCATAGGCGAACTAGTGGAAGAAATAGCGAATGCATTGCGCATTTCACATAGCAACAATTTTACAGATCGCTTGGGTATGCGCAAGCTATCCAAACTCCCTTAGTGGCGAGAAATCGAAACCAGAGCATCATTATCCAGCGCATTGTTGAAGCGGTTTAGGTCTTCTTTCACGTCTGGTACTGTAGATATGGGTCCATTATCATGAGCCAGAGCATAAAATTCAGAGTCGCCAATGATCCAAGGCCAAAGAAATTCAAAACGCAACCCGCTGCTGGCAAGGTGATGGCAACTGTATTTTGGGACGCACAATGCGTTATTATGTTGGACTTTCTTGCAAAGAAAAGTACAATAACAGGTGCGTATTATGCAAATTTGCTCGACCAACTGAGAACTGCGATCCGTGAAAAACGCCGAGGTAAACTGTCCAAAGGGATTCTGCCCCAACAGGACCGTGAAAGCCAGAGTCTACTTTTTCAAAACTACAATGGATGTTGTTGGGTGGGATGGGTACGAGCTAATACCGAACCCCGCCTATTCTCCGGACTTAGCTCCTATATTGACTATTTTCTATTCCCAAACTTGAAAACGGCCCTCGCCCATAGGGGCTTGAAGAAATATATGGACAGCATGATTCTTCCACGCAGAGCTGAATCTGGCCCACACACTAGTACTGGTAAACCGCTTAGAGCTAGGATCTAAGCCTGTCCAGGAACCGCGTTGCGAGGCGGACCGTCCATGCTAATAAACCCTATTGGTTTCATTGGGCGACAGGGCTTGAGATGTCATTTCATCTCAGTGTCGGTTAAAAGTCCCACAAAATTGGAAGCAACGTCTCCAAAATGACCTTTACAGTGTTGACGGGGACGTTAAACCTCAAATCAACCAACCAAAACCGAACTTGAAAAAGGATATCCGTGGACTTTATTTCCCGTCCGACGAAGAAATCATGGCGGCAGTTGAGGATCGGATCGGAGACAAGGGCCCTGGCTTCTTAAGTTCTGGGCTGATAGCACTAGAACAGCGTTGATCTAAGTGTATCATTATAGAGAGAAATTACATCGAAAAAGAAAAGATCGATTTCACCCAAAACATATATATTCTGGAAGACGAGCAATGTTTATCCCCAGTGCCAGACCAGGACAAGACACAAGTCCGTGTAAAGAGCACCCTGTCCATTTTATAGTGTGGACATTGGGTTTATAAGGTATATACATTGCTTTATTTATTTCTGCTCCAAGACAGAATGTTGGTTCTCCATCACGTGAACAAGTCCTTCTGTCCTTGGAATGAACACCCCCTAAGCCCCACTGTATATAGAAAAAAAAACTAGAATTTACGGGGTCTTACATTTTTTCTTACTTTAGCTCCAAGTCATAGATTGTTGGTACTCGTTAGAACCGCCTAAATGAGGTGGTTCTAACGAGCACCCACAACCCGTGAAGACATAGGTGGTTGGTACTCCTTAGAACCGCCTCAACGAGCCTATGTTTTGAGCATAAAATAAGCATAATATAACAATTTTTCTTCATGAAACTGACAGTTTTTTTTTTAGATTTAAAAGAAAGCTCTATGTCACACGCTTATTCGACAAAAGAAACAATGATTTTTTATCCCCAGTGCCAGACTAGGACAAAATAATGAAAATATAAACCGTGAAATGAGCGCCCTGCCCAATTTATAGAGTGGAAAGTGGGGTTTAGAAGGGTGCACATTGCTTTACTTGTTTCTGCTCCAAGACAAATTCTGGGTTCTCGATAGACGCTGTACTGTACAATGAGGCTGTACACATACTCTGTCTTTGTTGCAAACATAAGATCGACAGAACCTTCTGCTTAACTACTTTTTTTTCTTGCTTAAAATCGTTTGTTTCCTAAAATCGAGCTCGAATGATTTCTATTGCCACACAAGACTGCGCATGCGCAAGATTAACCAATGAAGTTTGGCGGCCTAAATTGGTCTATAGTACTTGTAGAACTATTAAGAAGTATTATCTTCTCTATGTGTGTGCTCGCGCGCGTACGTGCGTGCGTGTGTGTGTCTGTGATGAAAATAAAACTACTTAATATTATACAGTACAGTGAAATTCCGCTATTAAGATCACCTAAACTCAAGACTGATTCTCCGTTAAAAACTTGTTTAGTTGGCTGCAGTTATTCTTTTCTTCGTGTTCTAAGTTTCTGCGTACAGTGTCTTCTGATCAGAGACCACCTTTGGGACTGTTCAAAAGTGGTCTGAGACCACCTTTGGGACTGTTCAAAAGTGGTCTTAAAGACCACTTTTGAACAGTCCCAAAGGAGGTCTTAATATAGGAGTTTTACTGTACTGCTTATTATTGCTTCATTTCAGATTTGAGGTGAATACGTTCTGTTTCAGTTTCTGTATTCTATAATAAAATGTACTTTTGGTTGTAGCTTTTAGTTTGACAATTAACCCATTTTGTACCAGAAACCTCAAAACGGGTACCCTGGCAAACAGTGCAGGCCCAGATCAGACGCCGCAGAATGCGGCGTCTGATCAGGGCCTCCACTGTTAGCTAAAAGTCCAGTCATTTTCCAAATCAATTTTGATGAAAACACAACCCAACACCCTAAATTTTGAAATGGACTCCTGCTATATATAAGGAGAAACATTCCGTTTGGTACAAAAAGGGTTAATGCAAATTGCATAAAATATTTCACAATGTCTTCGTTACATTTCAAGAAATTTCAAACGTACCTCAAGATCGGATTCCCCAATGTAAAAGATAGGTAGAAACTGGTGACAAAAGCGGAAAATCTTTATGTGTCATTGAAGATATTTGAGTCGCATGTTACGAAAATGGAATTTTCACAACAAAGGCGGCCGGCAAATGCAGCCCTATGTGGGCCTTAGCCGCCCGCATAGCCCAAGGGTTTCTAATAGACAAGCAAAAATGTTTCCAGTCATATTCTATCGATGCACAGGCTGATCTGTAACATCACTATTTTGATGACCTTGAAGACACGGTTTCTTGTAGGCGGCCCATCTGGGCCGACCCATGAGAAAAAATGGCTTTTACTTAGTTAGCATTCTCCGATTTACATACATGTAGCACCAGATTAGAAGGCGTGTCGGCATTTTGTTTTCTTATTTGTGCACGAAAACATACGTTGTGGGTATTCATTAGAAACGCCTCGAGGAGGCGTTTCTAATGAATACCCACAACGTATGTTTTCATGAAGAAATAAGAAAATAGCAGTACTCCTCGGATGAAAAAAAGCGCCTTATTTATTGCGTGTAGCCAAAACACAAGGCCAGATCTCTGACGGCTTGCATGACATGCTGCTTTTGTATCCCTCTTCTATATGTGTGCGATCCGGCACATTTGATCAAATGACACAACTAAGTGCATGTAAGTAAGCCTTCAGTAAGCCTACAAAAATAACAAAAAAAAAACAAAAAACAAAATGATTTGACCTTGCGCGTTCGGTTTGGATATACGTGCCTTTGAGCAAGGCCGGAGACGTCCCTCTTCTTTTAACCCACCCGGTTTGGATATACGTGCCTTTGAGCAAGGGAGACGTTCCTCTTCTTTTAACCCACCATAGTTAGGGGGTTCTTTTCCACCAAAGCTTCTTTCCTTTCTTACTGTCCTCATGTCGTATGGGCTACATATATATACCGAGGCTTGGAAATTAAAAAAAGCAGAACGCTTTTTGGAAAAGCGGGACTAGTCTTAAATGAAAAGAATTGCTCTACAGAAACAAACCCCTTTCAGACCAAACGCTATTGATAAGAGGGTCAACTGAGATAACACACCCCACCATGCACCAGAAGGTATATTGATTCCACTTGAAGCCTTCGAAATGAGGTGAAATGTACTTCGTCGAGAGAAACCTTGTTTTATAGCGTTTGCGAACAACACAGGTGCCAATCAGCCTCGCTTCTGCGCAGTCTGGTCAGAACCTTGTGTTCTCTGTCGAACAAGCTTGTGCATCAGCAACTTTGTTAAGTACTATGACGCGAAATATGACAGAATGTGCAGATGAGGGGGTCGGTTTGTGCCACAAGGGGAATGGAAACACCTCAAAAGTATTTTTGTATCCCATGTCAGTAGGGGTCAACTCTTAAAGGAAAGAATTTGCTCCTAAAGAGCAAATTCTTTCCTTTAAGAGTAGAACCCTTTTTCAGTGGGACAGGTCTTAAAGAAAAGCGAACAGGAAGTCCCTGAAAGATGGCGGGAAAAAAATCTGCCAGGTGTTCCCATTCCTCTGAACTGGTCAAAGAACCGGAGAGAGGGTTTCTCGCTAGAAAGAACACCAGCTCAGAAATGCACGGCCTTTCATTACGAACACGATAACATACCCGTGCGACAGGGTGCAATTTTTTCACATCTCCAAAATGGCTAATTTCTGTTGTAAATCCGTGATATTTTTCTTATTTATACTGCAAACATAGGTCGTGGGTGCTCGTTATAACCGCCTTAATGAGGCGGTTCTAACGAGTACCCACATTCTATGTCTTGGCTTAGTAATAAGAACAGCAATGCATATCCCCTTAAACCCCAGTTTTCTCTTTATAAAGTGGGGTTTTGGGTGGGGGTGTTCATTTCACAGACTTGTTCACGTGATGTTTAAACAGAACCGACTAGGTTCATTTATGCTCAAGTGCCAAAGAACTTCAAGCGGGCACCTGAGCAATGTCGCTTCAACATCAGTGCAATGACGTTGCATCGCATCGACTTTCATCGACGTTGATACGAAGTTGCACTCACGTTGTGTGCCCATTTGGCTCTGTAAGCAAGAGAAATTCAGTGAACTTTTGAAGGACATTTGTTATAGTTTATTGTTCAATTGTGTGTTGTACGCATTCAACTTTATCTCTCTCAGGTCGCACATTGTGACGAGGCAACCATACAATACACATCATACCTGTAAGGAGAAAATGACAAGTTTGTGCATATTTGCTCATAATTCCGCCGTATGGGTTTTGGGGTCGGTTGATTATCAATTGACTCAAAGTTATATCAAATACTGACGTCCATCCATGTGTTATCTTGCTGTATATAGAATGTGGACTGGTTTGACAATTAGTATAGACCCAGATCAGACGCCACCGAAAGCGGTATCTGATTAGGGTCGTGAAGCCGTTAGCTTACAGAAAAGGAATTTAAGATGTTAAACGAAAAAGCGTCTAAGTTCCCGTTTCAGGACAATACGGAGATATTTCACACCATCACGAAAACCCGCCTATATAAATTTGACCCCCTATAACCCCACTTTCATATAGTAAAACTGTGGTTTGCAGGGGTATACATTATTTTTCTTATTTCTGCTCAAAAACATAGATTTTGCGTACTCGTTAGAACAGCCTCGCCATATCTTTTTTTTTTTTTTTTTTTTTTTTTTTCATCTGAAAATTTTCTTTTTTTGTTGGTAAAATTTACAATGTATATATATATATATATATATATATATATATAGATAAATGAATTAGCGCACAAAAATCGGTCGCACCGCAACCGGGACTCGAACCACGGATCGGTGCAGGAGATCCGTGGTTCGAGTCCCGGTTGCGGTGCGACCGATTTTTGTGCGCTAATTCATTTATCTATTTAATTGCCTGTATCGTGCTTTACTTTGATTTTCATATATATATATATATATATATATATATATATATATATATATATATATATATATATATATATATATATATATATATATATATATATATATATATATCAAAGTCTTTTTTCAAAAGAAAACCAACTAAAAGTCTTTTATTTTGCCGGACGTTTCAACCGGAACCCCGGTCTTCTTCAGCGACATATTTTTAATGACAGGTAACTAACAACGTCGTGAAGACAAGAACATATACAACTGCACGTCATCAAGAAACGTTACTTAAAGGACGTCTAAAACTACCATTCAGATTTCCCGCAAAAATGTAAAATACTGAAAATATATATATATAGGGGCAGTTGTCAGTTTCTGGCGAAAGAATGTGCACTGAACTGGTTAACCGCTTACGTATAAGCCTGCCCAGGAAAGTGTTGATAGGTAAACTGACCGGCTCAAAAATGACCTAGATAGTGTTGACTGGGCCGTAAAACTTCAATACAAACAAACAAATATATATATATAGGCGTGTTTTCGTTACGGTAAAATCGATTTAAGCCCCCTCCCCTAGTTAAAAAGTCTTTTACTGACCGTTTCAAGGCGGTTCTTGTGTTGAGGTTTATTATTGGTATAGTTCGTCTTTGCACGTATGTATAGCTATTAACTTTTTATTTTGGATAGCCGTTTTCCCATTTTGTGGGAAAGTAACTGTCATTTTGGCTATCCGCTTGTGACGTTGTCATCATCACAAAAACACGCCTATATAAGTTTGACCCCTTGAACCCCACTTTTTTATAGTAAAAATGGGGTTTACGGGGGTATACCTTATTTTTCTTATTTCTGCTCTAATATATAGATTGTGAGTACTCGTTAGAACCGCCTCGATGAGGCGGTTCTAACGAGTGCCCACAATCCATATTTGGAGCAGAAATAAGAAAAATATCACAATTTTTCATCATAAAATTTTCATTTTTTTCGGCGATAAAGGTGGCAATGTATTTGTATAGGCGTGTTTGCGTAATGTTATGGTGATGTTTTTCCTTTTCAGTGGTGTTTTGAATGGAAGGTTTGGGGTAACTTAGTCCCTACGTTTACATTTTTTATATCAAATGAATGTCCCTTTAAACAAAAAGTAATGTAAAAGTAAAAGTCTCTTTAGTCTTCATCTCTGAATGTAGGTCACAATTCTCTTACAAATTTGTATTGCTATTTTTTTTTTTTTTTTTTTTTGTAAACAGTTAATTCTACAATGGACACTTAATTAACAGACTTGGGAAAGTCTAGGGTAATTGTATCGATTTCTGATCATTGTCTTCACTTCTATTTAACGCTATATATAAACATGCAGAGTTGCTTGGAATGCATCACTCAACGTGTTGAGCGTGTAAAAAGTAGCTTAACTCTTATCCCGCTGAACCTTAATTACTGTTCCAAACACTGTTGAACCAGATCAGATGGTCTGATCAGGGTCTACACTGTTTCTCGTGCAGTTTGTGAACTTAACAACTACATTAAATCAAGTAATTTGATTGGGTTGATAGTTAGCAATGGCTAAATGAATCTATTCAGTGGGATTTACATCACTAAAACACGCCTATATTATTTTGGCCCCCTCGAACCCCATTTTTATGTAGAAAAACTGGGGTTTACAGGTGTAAACATTATTTTTCTTATTTCTGCTCTAAAATATAGATTGTGGGTACACGTTAGAACCGCCTCGATGAGGCGGTTCTAACGAGTACCCACAATCTATATTTTGAACAGAAAAAAGAAAAATATCACAAGTTTTCGTCTAAAAATTTAGTTTTTTTTCGGTGGTAAAATTTATAATGTAATTATATAGGCGTGTTTTCGTAATGAGGTTTAGCCCGTCACTATTGCTAGATGGTCTGTTTTGGGGCTTGCGAAGAGATAAGGCATAAACTAGCCTGCCCAAGTATATATACACAGACAAGAAAGAATCTTGAAAAGTAAGGAATTGTACTATCCAAGCAGACACAACTGATATGCTGATCAGACTGCGCGAATGCGGAGGCTGATCTGCCGCTTAGATTTTAGCAAATGGCAAAGGTAGTGCGTAGGCTGACCTGTAGCTTCGTTGTTCCCAAATGCTCAAACGGTAAAAACGGTATTTACTTGACAAAGGCTCTTCAGCTGTCATTTCATCTCCATAAAAGTCCGCAATATCGGAAGCAACGTCTCCAAAATGACCCAAATAGTGTTGACGGGGACGTAAAACCTCAAATTTTCAGAAGGATAAACACTGTACTGCTGTCGAAAATACCTCTCCAAATATCACAAGTACAACTTTGGGTCCTATATAGGAAGAAATAAAGGTTCCTTTTAAAAGGAAAGGCTTGCCTGGTTTTAAGGGTACTGTTCCTGGTGTAAATGTAGCCATATTGCCGCCACATGGATGTACAAGTTGATGTAGATGAAAGTACTGGTAAGGTGTTCTTGTTAATGGGACATAGACTTTTGATGCAGTGTACTCAAAGGCAATATATGGTTTATCTACACATTGGAATGGACAAACCCATGAGGTGTCAATTTTCTATGTAGCACTACCCTGACATTTATTGGAAGAAATATTTCAATGTTAAGGTAACTGAGGCATTGACATGTGAACCGAACAACTATGATAGTAAGGGATCATTGTGATGACCCTGTTTTATTGAAATTTGCTCAGTAGTATCTGAATAGTAGTTGGAAGAAGACATTGTTAACAGACAGACAGGAGGAATAATGGACTTTTGGAGCACGGACGATATGCGATTTGGCAAGTAGAAATGGACAAACAAAACAAAATAAATGTCCCTAACAGATTTATGAGAGACGATAATGTGGTAGAACACATCATACATACTGTTTGTTTTGCTAGGTTTTACGCCCGTTCAACAATCTTTCAGTCATCTACAGGCGGGTAGTTTCCTAACCATCGTTCCTGGAAAGTACCAGTACTAGACTCCGATCCTCCGACACAAACTACCAAATGTTCTCACATAAACGATCATGGCCGGTAGCAGGGCTCGAACCCATGAACCTCCAGTGATTACAAGTCAGCGACCTTAATCACTGGACCACGGAGGCGGTCTTCCATACATACTGAGTATACATTCATGTCACGTGGCCAGTAAACATGTAATTTTTAGGTGACGACACAAATATACATACAAGGGAGTATAAGACGAAGGACGAAGAGACATTAAATGTTAACATATTTTATTAGCAAAGTATAAAAATATTTATAATATTATTACAAGATATTATTATTATTACAAGAGACAACCAAAGTAAACAATGTTACCAATTTTAACAGTTTTTTATCTGAAAGTCTAAAAAGAAACAGTATAAAGCTATTTAAGGTGAATCTTAATCTTAATAAAAACTGGACCAATTGACTGTCAGTACGCCGTAAACTTTGTCCATTTATTGGTGGCAGTACCTTCAAAATAACTAGAGCTGACTAGCGCCCCGGCAGCGCTATCAGAGGAGTAGGAAATGTTGATGTTAAAAAACTATAAAGAACAAGGAAATGAAAGAACATAGCTCAAAGAATCATTTTGAACATGATAACTCGGTTTTAGACACCAACCTGGGTTTTGCGCACAACACATCCTCTCATGATGATTTACATTACTGTCAAGTTATTCTAAAATCGATCCAGGAATAAGAAAGATATTGTCGGACACCTCTACGTATGACCTTGACCTTTGAGGTACGGACCTGGGTCTTGCGCGTGACACACTGTCCCATTATGGTTAATATTTCTGCTAAATAATATTTAAATCCATCCAGTTATAAGAAAGTTATAGATTGGACACAATAAAAAAAGACGCTTTTTTACCTTTTTATCTCTAAGTATGACCTTGACCTTTAAGGTAAGGCTGTGGGTCTTGCGCGAGACACTCCGTCACATTATGGTTAACATTTCTGCCAAGTAATATTTAAATCGATCCAGGAATAACAAAGTTATTGATTGGACACGACAAAGACCCTTTTTTGACCTTTAACCTCTAAGTTTGACCTTGACCTTTGAGTACGGACCTGAGTTTTGCGCGCCACATTATGGTTAACATTTCTGCCAAGTATATATTTAAATCCATCCAGGAATAAGAAAGTTATGGAGGATAAAAAAATGTGGACAGACAGTTTTTTGATATTAAAGGAAGATGGTGTGTGAAGGCCCGTCAAACTTTATTGTATGTTTCTTCAAGGAAATACATGTATATCATGATTATATATAACAAGAATGCAGTCTGAGGGACAGCCATAATTTCCCGCCGCCTTCAGTAACAAAGCTTAACCCTGTGACCTTCACCATGACCTTGAATGAGCAACCTTATGATGGTTAACATTTCTGCCAAGTAATTTTAAAATCCATCCAGGAGTAAGAAAGTTATTGACAAAACACCCCAAAAAAGACCCTTTTTTCACCTTTGACCTTTAAGTATGACCTTGACCTTTCAGAAACCAGCCTGGGTTTTGCCCACAACACATCGTGGCATGATGATTAACATTACTGTTAAGTTATTTTAAAATCAATCCAGGAATAAGAAATATATTGATCGGACACGATAAAAAGACGCTTTTTTACGTTTCACCTCTAAGTATGACCTTGACCTTTGAGGTTTGGATCTGGGTCTTGCGCGCGACACACTGTCACATTATGGTTAACATTTCTGCCAAGTAATATTTAAATCCATCCAGGAATAAGAAAGTTATTGATCGGACACGACAAAACCCATTTTTGACCTTTAACCTCTAAGTATGACCTTGACCTATGAAGTACGGACCTGGGTCTTGCGCGCGACACTCTGTCTCATTAAGGTGAACATTTCTGTCAAGTAATATTTAAATCCATCCAAGAATAAGAAAGTTATTTATCGGACACGACAAAATCCATTTTTGACCTTTAACCTCTAAGTATGACCTTGGCCTTTGAGGTTCGGACCTGGATCTTGCGCGCAACGCTTCGTCTCATTGAGGTGAATAACTGACTAAAGTTTAATGAAATTCTATCAAAGTGTTAAGGAGATATGGAGCGGACAAAAAAGTGTTACTGACAGACAGACGGACGGACGGACAGACGAAGGGCATTCCTATAATCCCCACCCCGCTTCGCGGCGGGGAATTAAAAATTTACACAATTGTGAGTAGTGTAGTTTCATTGATTAAGTAAACTGTATTTACGGTAGTGCTGGGTAGACCGTGGCCTAGTGGATAAAATCGCTTCGGTGTTTAGTTAAACTTTCGCACAGAAACGATAGCTCTGTCACTATACAATCTCTCACTGAACTGGTACCCTGTATTCTATTAAAATATGCGAAAGCTATAGTGTGAGGGAACCAGAACACCGGAAAAAGCTGACTGTATCTCTGATTTTTGTATTTAAAAAAAAACACCTGAGGATCCAAAATAACATAGAAAGAGAAGTCTAAAACCGGAACATCAATTCCAATCTAATTGGCTTGCAGCCGTCGCTGCAAGCCAAAAAACATCACATGAATCTGATAAAAGATGTCAATAGGTTTGTGATGTGCCCCCACCCAAATAGATTGAGCTGCATGATGCTTCCGCGCAGAGCTGAAACTGACCGAACTTGAGTACTCTTAGCTATAGGTCAAAGCCTATCCGGAAGAGTGTTTCGAGTCGGGCCAATCCTTAAGGGTAATGGGAACACCTTTAGGGGAGACATCTTTTGCAAAAGTATATATGTTTGTCTCCCATGCCATTAGGGGTCAATTCTTAAGGGAAATAATTTGCTCCTACGGAGCAAATTCTTTCCTTAAAGACTGGACCCTTTTTTCTGTGGAACAGGGCTTATAGCAAAACGAACAGGACGTCCCGAAAGTTGTCTTCGAAAAATGGCGGAAAAATCTGCCAGGTGTTCACATTCCACTTAAACCCTTGCAGTTTCTATGGTACATCATTTCATCATTGGGGCAGTTCTAACGAGTAACCACAACCTATGTCTTGGGGCATAAACATGTAAAAATGACGTATATCCCCGTAAACCCCATTTTTCTCTGTATAAAGTGGTGTTTAGGGGGTGTTGTTCACGTGATTACAGACAAGCAAATGTCTTGAAAACGGTTTAGAAGTCAAGACGAAAACACGCCTATACAGATACTTATTTGTTTTGAAGTTTAATGACCCCATCAACACTGTATGCTGAGATCATTTTGGAGACGTTGGGTTCAATTTTGTGGGTCTTTTACCCGAAATTGAGATGAAATGGCATCTCAAGCCCTGTAGCCCAATGAAACCAAAAGGAGTTATTCATGTAAGCTCGCACCGTTTTGCCTGGGCAGGCTTAGATCCTCTAAGCTGTTTACCAGTACTCATGTCGGTTTCAGCTCTGCGTGGAAGTATCTTGCAGCCCAATTATTTCTTCAGTCCATGATGGGCGGGGGCCAACAGATTTATTGTAAACTTTACCTCCGAAATAACGGAAATTTTATGATGAAAACTTGTGATATTTTTCTTATTTTTGCTCGAAATATAGATTGTGGGTACTCG
Source organism: Lucinisca nassula (assembly GCA_963580285.1). Lineage (NCBI taxonomy): Eukaryota > Metazoa > Mollusca > Bivalvia > Lucinida > Lucinidae > Lucinisca > Lucinisca nassula. The sequence continues at coordinate 64,280,322 of OY757021.1, read as the reverse complement.
TTACAACCGCCTCATCGAGGTGGTTCTAACGAGTGCCCATAATCTATACATTTATTTTAGAGCAGAAACCAGTGCTTCAGCTGAAGTGCACGACCCGCCGGATGCTTTTAGCTTTATGAGTGTTACCATATATGTGTATGGCGGCCATTTTGGTCATGTGACCTGGACCTAAAACGGTTTCCCCAATAAATGCGCCTTATCGTAAGGAGCAAAAATATATCTTATACTTTAGTACTATATTCTGAATCGTTTGCAGGATAAAATGCATTCTCACTTTTCCAATACAAAAGCATATGTGTCAAAGTTTGACCTAGGCACAAAGAAGGTCAAGGTCAACCCAGGGTCACCATTTTAGCAATTTATGATGGGCCTACGTCCCAGATGCTTTTTATCAAGTTTCGTGGAAATCTGCCCAGTGGTTCTGGAGAAGACCATTTTTGAAGGGTTTTTACCATGGCTTGGCGGCCATTTTGGTCAAGTGACCTGGACCCCATGAGCAAATTTTGGTTTCCCCCATCCCATAGAGGCTCCATATGAAATTTGACTTCAATCGGCCTGACGGTTTCCGAGGAGAAGCAGTTCGAAAATTTTCACATTTTTCGCCTCGGCGAGGCTCTACTAAATGGAATGTAATATTTCGCAAGTTCATTGGTTAGATCTCATTGATATCTATCAGTATGCCAAAAATTGTTTAAATATTCCAAGCGGTTAAGTCACTATCACCAATTTTTTCAAACGGGTTACGGACGGACAGACAGACTGACAGAATGACAGAATGACCGAATGACAGAATAACACGGTGATTTGAGGGCACTCTTAGAAAATCAACCGACTTCAGTCGGTCGCTTTTTCTGCGGGTCGTGCAATAAGAAAAATAAGGTTTACCCCTGTTAACCAGTTTTATTATATAAAAGTTGGGTTTAAGGGGGTCAAAATTATATAGGCGTGTTTTCGTGATCATGTATTAACTTGACCACCGTCAGATCTTCTTTCTGTAAAAAAAAATAAAAAAAAAAAATTCGGACAACTTGATGAGTTGCTGTAATTCTCCTTAAATTTGAACAAGTTTGTTTCGCGATTCAGCAAGAAATCCAAAACGTTGAGATGAAATAGCAAACGACGTAGACCCTGATCAGACTGCAGTGCAGTCTCATCTGGATCTGCACTGTTTGCTGAAGCATGTCTGTGTCATTACTTGGGATCATTAAGGTATTTTCACTCTAAGACCGCCTCCAGAACCTTTCTTACATGCTTTTCAATGAATGATAGAGATTTATCAGTGAAATATAAATCGATATTTTCACTGTTTCAAACAGTGAAAATACGATTTTTTATTTTTCACTGTTTGGGACTACTTTTTTCTTCAAATCTAACTCTAATTTCAATTTTATCTTTGTCAGATAACTGAACAATACTGAAATGTGTTCTAATTGACGCATAGCCCGTTCATGTGTGACGGGGACGTTACTGACGTCATTTATGACGCTGACGTCACGTCTTTTGTCGCGCGACGTTAGACTTGCCAGCAACTTCTTTGGAAAATTACTCTCTCAATTATTTCATTAATCATTCATAATAATACCATCCCAGGCCATTTCTCAGGTGCAAACTTTCAGTTTACACCCAAAAGTATACCCACTAAACACGATGGACACCACTAAATTGACGCGAAACGAACAGGAACAAAGATAATTTTCTCCGAATGTGAGCGACACCATTAAAGACGCTAAATATTGCCTTTTGAAGCATGTAAGAAACAGAAAATTTGATTTTTTCAGTGCAAGATCAAATTTTATTTCACTCATGAACACCAAAACTGCTATTTTCACTCGTGGCTACGCCACTCGTGAAAATAACAGTTTTGGTGTTCATTCGATGAAATAAAATTCGATCTTACACTGAAAAAATCAAATATCCTCTATGTGTTTTGGCATAAATTTTGATAAAATCACTGTGTTTCTCTGAAAATGTCATTTATACTGTCGAACCTAATAAGATTATCGCCAACGGTGTGTTTCCTACTGAGACGTTACCTGTATTACGATAACACAGCCGTACGAATTCGTGAATTTTTACATCTCCAAAATTGCCCTTTTTCTGATGAAAATCCGTGTTAATTTTCTAATAAATACTGCAAACATAGGTTGTGGGTGCTCGTTAGAACCGCCTCATTGAGCAAACATAGGTTCTGGGTGCTCGTTAGAACCGCCTCATTGAGGCGGTTCTAACGAGTACCCACAACCTATGTCTTGAAACAAGAATATGGAAAATAATGTATACCACCGTAAACCCCAGTTTTCTCGATATAAAATAAAGTGGGGACTTGTTCACGTGATGAAACTCTATCGCAAGTCGACCAGGAAAGTATCAGTCCATGGACATACAGAAAAATTAAGAACTTTAACCCTTTTTGTACCACATGGAATCTTCCTCCTTATATATAGCAGGAGTTTATGTCAAAATATAGGGGCGTCATGTTGTGTTTTCTTCAATATTAATTAGGAAAATGGCTGAACTTTCAGCAAACAGTGGAGGCCCTGATCAGACGCCGTCTTCTATGGCGTCTGATCTGGACCTGCACTGTTTTCCAAGGTACCCCTTTAGGGGTTTCTGGTACCCAATGGGTTAAATTAATTACAGAAAATTAGATACTTCGAAAACCAGCCTTGCAAAATTTACACTCATGGAAGGCACTTGCAGATGTATATTTGCTAAATGTTTCATTTTATGATTCCAATGCAGGCTGCGAGTGGGTGGTTGTAAGGGCTACTTTTAAGAATAAAAACGTTGGTGAAAGACACAAATATCTCAAAAAGTAAGATTTTTCTGATGAAAACGGTGCTCATTATAACACACAATCCCTATTGGTTTCATTGGGCGACAGGGCTTGAGGTGTCATTTCTTCTCAATGTCGGGTAAAAGTCCCACAAAATTGGAAGCAACGTCTCCAAAATGACCTTTACAGTGTTGACGGGGACGTTAAACTTCAAATCAAACAAACAAACAAACAAAACACACAATCTATGTTTTTAATACGTATAGAGAAAATAATGTATACTCGTTTGAACCCCGGTTTTTCCAGATTGTTAATAAACTTGTGAAAGTGGTGAAAAAGGATTATTGGTCTAGACTCATATTCTAGACAGGTTTTTAATTATTTGGATTCCATGAAACTACGTAGTATGACCCATCTTGTCTCTTATGAATGTTTTCATTGCTCTTAAAGGAACTCATTTTTGATTTTTAGTTATATTCTCTCACAAAAAAGTCACAGATACGCGTTCATATCGTAGCAAAACGGCCAAAATTTCAAAAGAATCCGAAAAAATATGTCAACTGCTGCTTTTCGTTATTACCGGAAAATCGGAATGAAAAATACCGATTATCGGCAGAATTGTCACCCAGGCGCCTTGAAACATCACGACCACAAGTCTTAAAAACTGCGTTCATAAATTATATCACCATGAAGCAGTTTAAGCCAGAACTAGAATATCGGGAATGAAAAAGGAAAAACAAAAGCAAAATTAAGATTTCTCCCCCGGACAGGTTAGACACATCCTTCCATGTGTTTTAACTGCAAGAATCGCAAAAAATAAACGATTCAGAATTTATGAACGGAGTACATGATGCATACGATTTTACTTTGGTGTAGTGAAAAGTATAACAAGCGCAATAACTCTGACTGTTGAAACTGATTGTTGAATGGGTTAGCCATCTCCCCTGATGTAGTATCAAATGTTTGTCGTTAATAAGCGCATAAGCTTTTCGTCGTTGATACCCGCGAGACTATCATTAAGATTTGTAGAAAATCCAGTGAATGGTTATTGATAGAAAATAGCCGTGCATCTCTCGGGATCTGGAATTATGTGTTGAGTTTGGCAAATAACTCACAGGTAGACCCAGATCAGACGCCACAGAACACGGCCTCTGTTCTGGAACTGCACAGTTTGCTTTTACTTCAAAAAATTGAGGGTCACTCGAAGACAATCGACCAGACAGTGCTGTCAGTGCGCCGATTCTGAAACACATTGGTTTAGGAGGGTAGCTTCATGTTTTTCTTAGAGATGATACTCATTTTCATTTCGTAAATGAAGCCGTGTAAAGAATGTCCTTGTAACCCCCCACTTAGCCAAAATAAGAAGTGTAGGACTGAAAAGGGCATAGGTTATTTTCTTTTTCTCCTCAGAAACATATTGCGTTTTAGAATCGCTTAATCTATGTTTTGGAGCATGGTAAATAACACTGCGATTGCCAGTCCGTGAATGAACACACCATAAACCGCACTATATATGCAGTAATTTGTGGGTATAGATTGGTATGCATTATATGTTCCTTATTTTTTGCTCAAAAACTTAGATTGTAGGTACTCCTTAGAACCGCCTCCTTTCAAAAACAAAGATTGTAGGTATTCGTTTGAAAGAAGGCGGTTCTAACAAGCAACTACATGTACAATCAATGTTTGAAGCAGATACAAGAAAAAATATCATAATATTCAATGAGAAGTGTAGGGCCTCGCCAATCGGGGCTTGGAGATATAAATGGGTTGCATGGTGCTTCCATGCAACGCTGAAAGCGATCACACAAGAGTAGGCCTACATGTAAACCGCTTGGAAGGTCTAAGCCAGCCCAGGCAGTTGGGAAGTCGGACCAGTTTTACTGGTTTGTTTGAGCGGGTGGGCGGTAGGGCTTGAGATGTCGATAAAATCGCACTATATTGGAAGTAACGCCTCCAAATTTGAAGCAACGTCTCCAAAATAACCTAAATAGTGTTACCCAAAATTAAAGGCTGTGTAGGGGAGTTAACTCTGTAAGCTCTATTCAATGTAATACCAGGAAGTTGAAAATAACATCCAGCACAAGCGCAATTACCCTGACTAACACGACTTACTGCTGTATTGATTAATCACCTCCCATGAATTGGGCCCTTAAGATATTTTTATTATTCATATTTTAATTGTGGGTGCTTTCTTAGTGACGTATGATGTGCTTAAAATATACCTATATATCTCTCCCAGCAAGCACACGTCGCTTGTGCAACGTCAAATCAACGTCTTGCAACTACATAAGTTGCAGCGGCGTAGATGTGACGTTGCATAAACGTCATGACGTTGTACCGACGTTGATGTACCTGCTGGGCCACGTGTATTTTTCTGATTTTGTGGCCTGCAAGTCTTTCAATTTTATTTGTTTGCGGGCGTTTTTGTTCAGGAGGTTTGGAACATATCGTATTTGTCTTCTAAAGGCTTGGGGCTTGAAGAAATAGATGGGCTGCATGATGCTTCCACGCAGAGCTGAATCCGACGCGCACACGAGTACTTGTAACCCGCTTAAAGAATCTTAGCCTGTCCAGGCAAAGTGGTGCGAGTCGGCCCGCCCATGCTTAAAATACCTATTGGTTTCATTGGGCGGCAGGGATTGAGATGCCATTTCATCTCAGTGTCGGGTAAAAGTCCCACAAAATTGGAAGCAACGTCTCCAAAATGACCTTTACAATGTTGACGGGGACGTTAAACCTCAAATCAAACAAACAAACAAATCTTCTAAAGGCTTGGGAATCATCGCTTTGCGAAACAATCCTAGCCAGTGGAAATTTGTGTGCGTGCATTTTCTTAACCCTTTTTATACCAGAAACCCCTAAACGGGTATTTGGCAAACAGTGCAGGCCGAGATCAGACGCCGCAGAACGCGGCGTCTGATCAGGGCCTGCCTTGTTTGCACAAAGTTCAGCCATTTTCCAAATCAATTTTGAAGAAACCACAACATGACACCCCAAAATTTTTTAATGAACGTGTGCTTTATATAAGGTGGAACTGGCACTTGTTCTGATGAGAACCCACATGTCTTGGCACAGGGCGTACGCATTTTTTTTTTTTTTTTTTTTTTTTCATTTATAAGCGTGGGTTTTCACGTACCATTAAACGTGATGGACTGATGGCTGGTAAAGATATATACAGGGAAAAAATCACGTTCATGTAATATGCAGCGCTTTTGTCATAACTGCCAAATGCTGTAGGACGCCTGGCTGACCCCATTCAACAAGGAACAAAAATACAGTCTTTCTTTTGATTGTACACGATTTAAAAACTTAGCCAAAACAGCTACAGGTGGTGGACAAAAAATACGAAAATACAGAGAGTCTTCGAAAAAAAAAAAAAAAAAAAACAACAACAGAATTTAATTTAAATCTTACCGTATGCAGAAAAAATTCTTTGATCTTTAAATTTTGCAAATATGCGTCTATTTTTGCTGAAAAAAAATATGAGCAGCTTTTTTCAGCAAAAATATCAGAGTTTTAGATTTTGAACTGACATAAACAGTAAAGAAACTGACAACTAACGAGCTCGTTAAGCTAACGATGCTTTGAACAATTGGGCCCTGGTTTTCCATTACGAAAATACGCCTATTCAAATACATTGAAAACTTTACCACCGAAGAAACGAAAGTTTTAAGATGAAAAAGTGTGATAATTTTCTTATTTCTGCTCTACAATATAGATTGTGGGGACTCGTTAGAACCGCCTCATCGAGGCGGTTCTAACGTGTACTTACAGTCAATATTTTAGAGCAGAAATAAGGTTTACCACCGTAAACCCCAGTTTTACTATATAAAAGAAGGGTTCAAGGGGGTCAAAATTACATAGGTGTGTTTTCGTGATGGACTTTTTTCCTATAGCTCCAGAAAAGATTGTGTGTACTCATTAGAATTACCTCGACGAGGCGATTCTAATGAACACATACGACATAGCTTTATTGGACAGAAGTCGGAAAGTGTATCGCTTAATTATCGCAAATATTCCCCGACACATTGCGCATTGATTAACCCTAATGCAGTAGTCATTTATAACCACTGTCCCCCACCTACGGGGATAGCCGGGGGATAGCGGGGCTAATGTGCGGGGTAGTTACCCTCTGTGTTCCCCCGCAGTGCCGGGTTGATATAATGCAAATATACCCCCAGTGAAATGAACTAGTCTTAACTATACTCGGATCATCATAAGAACACACAAAACAATTGTACGTTTTGCTGGCTGCGAGCGTTTAATGCATCATGGAGAGAGATCAACATTGTAGTACGTATAGTGAAAACTGTGTACAGAGCCAGTTTTTACTTGTACATTGTCTAGTAATGCAACGATATCTGCATTACATGCACATCAAACATATAACCAAATGTTACGGATCAAATGCACATGTAACACAGAGGTTTCTATATAATCCCTTAACCATATACTAGCCGGTCGCGAAACCAGAGATAAACCCTGCGGGAAAAAACTCTGGAACATGAGTCGATGCCAATGCTAAGTATACGTCATAAGGGTCGGGCGTCGACCTCCCCCGATACCCACATACCGTTGCATTTACAAAACTATTGTTTTCTTATGAATGAACACTATCAGTGTTTATATGAACTTTGATTTGGAGTCTCCTGTTATTTTCATGTTTTAAGATGAAAATTGAACTGAACCCTGAGAGCGCTTCGCAAGAACTGACACAGGCCGACCAAAACGGCGCCAATATCACTACCACGTGACTCGAAAAACTGACCACTTGACCACCTGACGAACCACATGATGAATATTCATACCATTAAGACAACAGTTTCTCGCTATACTACCGAAACGCGAGAAACTATTATTATAAACAGCGGGACTGTGACCTTCTGGAGGTCCCCCGCAGGGCAGGGCTGTGAAAACTGAAAAGCAATTGTCCCCGCTATCCCCGTAGGTGGGGGGGGGGGTGCAATGGTTACAAATGACTGGTGCATAATTAGCTCGAACATATTCTGTCGATATTGTACTGATTCCATTCAAAATTAAAGGCTTAAATTTATGTACATGTATTATAAATGACAACTTTATCGCTAAAGTTGATTAGAACTTCCAGAAAAAAAAGTTTGAAAAGAAAACACTGTTTTATATCGATTAAACGGGTTGCCAGAATCTTACGTTCGCCGAGAAGGTGCCAAAAATTATTTTCCTATACTCGTGTCGCCGAAAAAAATAAAAAACAATGGCGCCTAGGAGGCAGGGTTTTCCTCGCGCTGTATTTTTACTAAAGGTTTTTCGTAAATGTACCTTTATTTTTTTTCTCAAAAGCATATATTTTTGGAACTCGTTAGAACCACCTCAATGAGGCAGTTCTAACGCCACCTCAACGAGACGGTTCTAACGAGCACCTCTAATACAAATCAACCAAAATTGTGTCTTTTTCAAGTTTGAATGAATTGATGTTGAAAGCGTGTCAAGGTACTTAGCATGTACTGTACTAGGTAAACTATTTCAAGGTGCGAATAAATGTTTCCTTTTCTCAGAATGACAACAAATAGAATCGAAACAGATGATGAACTTTTCGGAAAAGGCTGTGCATGAATGGTGGTAAAAATACAGCGAAGTTTCAGTATCTCATTCCACGACAACACGCCTACATGTATATAATTTTGACCCACTGAACCCCACTTTTAATATAGTATGAATTTGACACCCTTGAACCCCACTTTTATATAGCGAACACATTTTTAGTGTTTTACATCACAACACGCTATATAAGTTTGAGCCCCTTAAATAAATAAATAAACCCCACTTTTAAACAGTAAAACTGGGGTTTACAGTGGTATACTTTATTTTTCTTATTTCTGCTCAAAATATAGATTATGGGTACTCGTTAGTACCGCCCCATCTTAATACTTTCGTGTTTTTTTTGTTTTTTTTTGTTGTTTTTGTTTCGGCGGTAAAGTTTACAATGTATTTGTATAGGCGTGATTTCGTAATGTACGCCAAATGTCCGGCCCATCGAGGCTTGGACAAATGGTGCTTCAAACCGACCGAACTTGAGCACTGCATATAGAGTAAACCGCTTAGAAGGTCTAAACCTGTCCAGGACAAGTGATGCTAGTCGGACCCTCCTTAAACCTAGTTATAGTTTCTTTGGGCGGTAGAGCTTGAGATGTCATTTCATCTCAATGTCGGGTAAAAGTCTCACAAAATTGGAAGCAACGTCTCCAAAATGAACTAAATAGTGTTTACGGGAACCCACAAAGCTCAACATAAACAAAATACGCCAAATGTCCTCTTGTAAGAGACCTCTGGGACTGTTCGAAAGGGGTCTTAAAGACCACTTTTGAACAGTCCCAAAGATGGTCTTAATATAGTTATTTCTGTATAGCGGTATCAACAGAATCCCAAGCTTTAGTATATCTAATATACTGCATTAACAGAATCCCGAATATAACATCACGTGGCGACCCCCGCCTATCGGGGCTTGAAGAAATAGATGGGCTGCACGATGCTTCCACGCAGAGCTGAAACCGACCGCACACGAATACTTTAGACCACTTAGAGGATCTAAGCCTGCCCAGGCAAAGCAGTGCGAGTCGGACCGTCCATGTTTATGACCCTCCTTAAACCTAGTTATAGTTTCTTTGGGCGACAGGGCTTGAGATGTCACTTCATCTCAATGTCGGGTAAAAGTCCCACCAAATTGGAAGCAACGTCTCCAAAATGACATATACAGAGTTGACGGAGACATTTATCCTCAAATCAAACAAACAAATTACATCAGGTGAACAAGTCCGCGAAATGACCACCCCGTATACCCCATTTAATGTAGAGAAAACCGGATTTTACGGAGGTTTACATTATTTTCTTATTTTTCCTCCAAGACAAAGGTTGTTGGTACCCGTTAGAACCGCCTCATTGAGGCGGTTCTAACGAGCACCCACAACCTATGCTCGGAGTACAAATAAGATATATATCACAAATTTTCATCAGGAAAAGCCACCATTTTGGAGATATGAAAGACTGCATTATGTCACATGGGTGTGTTGTGTTAGCGTGATGGTAGTCGTTTTCATGTTTCTACTTAAATAGTTTGTTTTGTTTGTTTGATTTGAGGTTTCACGTCCCCTTCAGCACTGTAAAGGTCATTTTGGAGACGTTGCTTCCATTTGTGTGGGACTTTTACCCGACATTGAGATGAAATGACATCTCAAGCCCTGTCGCCGAATGAAACCAATAGGATTTATATGAATGGGCGGGCCTACTCGCACCTCTTTGCCTGGGCAGGCCTAGATCCTTTAAGCGGTTTACTTGTGTGCGGGTCGGTTTCAGCTCTGCGTGGAAGCATCATGCAGCCCATCTATTTTTTCAAGCCCCGATGGGCGGGGGCCGTGTGTCAGTGTGATGGTATTCGTTTTCTTGTTTCTACTTAAATAGTTTGTAGCCTTTTAGCAAAAACAAAGCAACCCAACTTTTCAAACTATTTACAGTAAAATTCCTATATTAAGACCACATTTGACACTGTTCAAAAATGCTCTGAAAGACCACTTTTGAACAGTCCCAAAGGTGGTCCCTAACCAGAGGACACCGTGGGCCGAAAGCACAAAGAAATATTAAGTGCAGCCTTCAAAATAAGCTTTTTAAAGCAGAATTAGTCTTAATAGCGGAATTTCACTGTATAGTGCATATTATGTGAGGTTTTCAAGGGTATTCAATAAAATTCCTATATTAAGACCACCTTTGGGACTGTTCAAAGACCACTTTTGAACAGTCCCAAAGGTGGTACCTTACCAGAGGTCATTGTGTGCAGAATTCACGAAGAAAGAATAACTGCGCCCTTCTAAATAAGTTTTTTATGCATTTAGCGGAATTTCACTGTACATTACATTCGATGTAGTGTCGGAAACACGACGTAATGATGTAACGTCGCTTTTCATTGGGTAGCATTTGGTTTTGCGCAGCTCACAGCGCTTTCCGCTTTGAGCAACCGAGTGAGTGAGTGTTTCAGTTTTACGTCCCACCAACAGCTAAGGTCAAACGGAGACGGGTCCTCGGTTTGAAGAGTCGTCCGAAAGTCTGGAGAAGCCCGGGATCGAGCCTGCGACCCTTTGAGCAACTGAATAAGTGCATATGAATGCGGATAACTGTATTGAACATTGTCATTTAGGGAGGTAAATCGTCGGCTTTACGACCACAAATTTCGTTTATTTTCCACCGTAAAACCGTCGATTTACCTTCCCAAATGGCAGTTTTCATCACGTTAACATGTCCGTGAAATAAACCCCACTTTATATAGAGAAAACAAGCCCCCGCCCATAGGGGCTTGAAGAAATATATGGGCTGCATGGTGCTTCCACGCAGAGCTGAATCCGGCCAGCACACTAGTACTGGTAAACCGTATAGAGGATCTAAGCCTGTCCAGGAACCGCGGTGCGAGGCGGACCGTCCATGCTAATAAACCCTATTGGTTTCATTGGGCGACAGGGCTTGAGATGTCATTTCATCTCAATGTCGGGTCAAAGTCCCACAAAATTGGAAGCAACGTCTCCAAAATGACCTTTACAGTGTTGACGGGGACGTTAAACCTCAAATCAAACAAACAAAACAAAATATATAGAGAAAACTGGGGTTTACGGAGGTAAACATTATTTTCCTTATTTCTGCTCTAAGACATAGGTTGTGGTACTCGTTAGAACCGCCTCAATGAGGCGGTTCTAACGAGCATCCAAAACCTATGTTTGGAGTATAAATAAGAAAAATATTACCGATTTTCATTTGAAAAGTAGCCATTTTAGAGATTTGAAAAAATGCGCTATGCCGCACGGGTGAGTTATCATAATGTGAAGATTTGTCAACATGCTGACGTATGTTATTTTAATTTATTTTGAAAAAGAATAAAGATTTATTGTGGCCAACCCTGTAAAGGTCAAAAGTCTTCCTTATTAGGGAATAAATAATATCCGTGTTGAGTATCGGACTCAGCAGAGCGGTAAACACACTGTTTGTAAAAAAGATCAAATTTAACCCTTTTGTACCAATTGGAATCTCCCTCCTTATATATAGCAGGAGTCCGTTGCAAAATTTAGGGGTGTCAGGTTGTGTTTTTGGAAACTGGCTGGACTTTTTGCAAACAGTGTAGGCCCTGTTCTGCGGCGTCTGATCTGAGCCTGCACTGTTTGCCAACTACCCGTTTTGGGGTTTCCGGTACAATATGGGTTAAGTTAAATCTAAAGATCTTTTGAACAGGATTACCATAACTAATCTGCTCAACAGAACTGAAATGATCAGCCAACAAGCCTATGCAACCATTTTAATATTGCATTGAAGCCCCCGTGGCGTAGTGGATACGCTACTCGATTCCGGGCTTTTCAGACTTTATGCAGATGATTTAAATATTGTCCTTATCTTTTTGCTCCAAACATAGGCTGTAGGTGCTTGTTAGAACCGCCTCTTTGTGTACCCACAAACTATAGTTTTGAATAAAACATCCCGATAACATGCCTATATAAATTTGACGCCCTAAAACCCCACTTTCATATTGTTAATAGGGGTAACCCTTTTTTTTCATATTTCTGCTCTAAAAAAATATTGTTACTCGTTAGAACCGCCTCAATGAGGCGGTTCTAATGAGCACCCACAATGTACATTTTGCGTAGAAATAAGAAAAATATCTCAATTTGTTCAGCTTAAAATTTTCTATTTTCAGCGGTAAAGTTTACAATGTATTTGTATAGGCATGTTTTCGTAATAAAGTATAGATATTACGAAAACACGCCTATTCAAATTAATATATTGAAAATTTTACTACAAAAAAAAGAAAATTTTCATATAAAAATTTCATATATTTTTCATATTTCTATGTTTTTGAGCTGTATATCTCTTTGAGTCCCATGTTCACCACATAAAAGTGGGGTTTAAGGTTGTCATAATTATATAGGCGTGTTTTCGCAATGCATCACATGAACAAGTCCGTGAAATGAACACCCCTAAACCCCACTTTATATAGAGAAAACTGGGGTTTACGGGGGTAGACATTATTTTTCTTATTTCTGCTTCAAGACATAGGTTGTGAGTGAATGAGGCGGTTCTTACGAGCACACAAAATATAAATAAGGAAAATATCACGGATGTTCATCTGACAAAGTTGCCATTTTCGAAATGTGAAAAATACGCTATGTCGCACGAATGTGTTCTTTATGTTTACCCTTGAAAACGCGACTTTTCCCCAATATAAAGTGGAGCTTACAAGGAAGCCCATTTCACAGGCCTGTTGGCGGGTATGATAGGCTGACCTTTCGCGGTTCATTTAATAACTAAGAAGCCTCATGGTGCGGAGGTTCAGCAAACTGGAGGTCGCGAGTTCAATCCCGTGTAAGCGAGGCAGCGTTTACAGAAATATTTCAACAGTACAGATCTACTCTTACATTACGGTAACACACCCGTGCGACATAGAACATTTTTCACATTTCCAAAATGGCTACTTTTCTCATGAAAATTCGTGATATTTTTTTTTTCTTATTTTACTGCAAACATGGTTATGGGTGCTCGTTAGAACCGCCTTATTTCTAAGGCGGTTCTAACGACTACACACAACCTATGTCTAGGAGCAGGAAAGAAAAATAATGTATTCCCCCGTAAACCCAAGTTTTCTCTATATAAAATGAGATTTATATAGGGAGGTGTTCATTTCACGGTGAAAAGAATAAATTTGCTTCTGAGGAGCCAATTATTTCCTTTGACAGATGAGGCCGTTTTACATTTTTGTTTGTTTTTGGTTTTTAGCTCACCTGAATACGAAGTGCTCAAGGGGAGCTATTGTGATCACCCTTTGTCCGTCGTACATCCGTCGTAAGGTGTGTCGTTCGTCTTCAATATTTATTTTATTCACCCACTAGAGGCCACAGTTTTGCTCCACTCTCCATGGCACTTTCCCAGAATGTTCGTCTTGATAATATCTCGGTCCAGTTTGAATATGGGTCATGTGAGGTCAAAATCTAGACCACTAGGTCAAATTTCTTTAAAACCTTGTTCACCCTCTAGAGGCCACAGATTTGCTTCAATTTTCAAGAGACTTTACCAGAATGTTTATCTTGACAATATCTGGGTCGAGTTTGAATATGGGTTATGTCAGGTCAAAAACTAGGTCACTAGGTCTAATTTCTTTAAAATCTTGTTCACCCTCTAGAAGCCACTTTACCAGAATGTTTGTCTTGACAATATCAAGTTCAAATATAAACATGTTTGTCAAAAATTAGGTCACTAGGTTAAATTTATTTAAAACCTTGTTCACCATCCAGAGGCTACAAATTTGCTTCAATCTTCAGGAACTTTTAACAGAATGTTGGTCTTGAAAATATCTGGGTCACGTTCAAATATGGGTCATGTTGGGTCAAAAACTAGGTCATTAGGTTGAATTTCTTTAAAACATTGTTCACCCTCTAGAGGCCACAGTTTTGCTTCAATCTTCACGAAACCTTATCAGAATGTATGCCTCAATGATGCCTGGGTCAAATTCGAATATGGGTCATGCAGGGTCAAAAACTAGGTCCCAAGGTTAAATTTCTTTAAAACCTTGTTCACCATCTGGAGGCCAAAAATTTGCTTCAATCGTCTTGAAACTTTCTTGACAATATCCAGATCAAGTTTGAATATAGGTCATGTCGGGTCAAAATTGCCATGAGGTCAAATTTCTTTAAAGCCTTGTTCACCCGCTAGAGGCAACAGAACTACTTCAAACTTCATGAAACTTTACCAGAATGTTTGTCTTGACAATATCTGGGGCAAGTTCGAATATGGGTCATGTTGGATCAAAAACTAGGTAACTAGGCTAAATTTCTTTAAAACCTTTCTCACCCTTTAGGGGCCATAGTTTTGCCTCAGTCTTTCAGAAACTTTACCAGAATGTTTGCCTTAATGATATCTGGTTTAAGTTCGACTATGGGTCATGTATGGTCAAAAACTAGGTCATTAGGTTAAATTTCTTTAAAATCTGGTTCACCCTCTAGTTTTCTTCTTTTTTTTCTTTTTTTTTTTTTTTTTTTTTGCGTGATGGGAAGAAAAGAAAGCAGACACTTTTCTTGTCTGTAAAATATTGAGAAACACAGTAAATTCCTATATTAAGACCACCTTTGGGACTGTTCAAAAGTGGTCTTTAAGACCACTTTTGAAGAGTCCCAAAGGTGGTCCATGTCCAAAGAACACTGTATGCAGAAATCTCAACGAAAGAATAACTACAGCAGACTAAATAACCTTTTTAAAGCAGAATCAGTCTTAATTTTAGGTGGTCTTAATAGCGGAATTGCACTGTATATACATTCACCTTAACGTTCTGCATCCTGGATATGTCCTCAGCAGACGACATTTTGAAATATTTTCTTATTTGTCATAGAAAAACAGAATTTTTTATACAGTTTGAAATTAATTGTCACCTCAGGGGAGTGCGTGGGGGTGGGGGGGGGGGGGGAGTGGACAAATTGCCATCTGCTGAATCGGTCCAGAGAGTCTTAAAGGTTAAGTCTAGCGTTGAACTCCCAGAAACAAATAGAGTGGGTGGGGTAGAAATGCGACGCGATCGACGAAAATGGGGAAAATGGATTTTAGTATTGGGAAACGATTAGACTGCTCTTCTTTCATTCGTTCTTTCTTTGTTTCTTTGGGTTTCCCTAGTTTCTTTTTTTTCTTTCTTTCTGTGCGAATGGACAGTGATTTCAGTAAGTGCAACTTACAAGAGGAAATATTGTAATGTGTTTAGAAGATTTATTACGATTTGAACAAGTTGAACAAACATGATATCAGCTCATTCAACTCTTAATCTTTAACCGCCATCGAATATGTACATGTATATTCTGTACTTTTAAACAACTTATTCATTGATAACCTATCATGAAAAATATGGGCTATGATTTCATTTGTCGAATATTGAAGAGACGTAACTTAGTTCCTGATTCAAAGTCAGATTACTTTTTTGTCTGTCAGTTATATATGACTGGCGAATTTTACTTACAAGGAAACAACAACTGATCTACCCCGCCCTGACAGCGACTGAACT
Organism: Lucinisca nassula; assembly: GCA_963580285.1. NCBI lineage: Eukaryota > Metazoa > Mollusca > Bivalvia > Lucinida > Lucinidae > Lucinisca > Lucinisca nassula. Next base: position 64,264,501 of record OY757021.1, on the reverse strand, counting down.
ACCCCGCCCAGACAACAAACTACCCGCCCTGACAACAACTGAATATCCCGCCCTGACAACAACTGAACTACCCCGCCCTATGGCCCTCGCCCATCGGGGATTAAAGAAATAGATGGGCTGCATGATGCTTCCACGCAGAGCTGAATCCGACCCGCACACGAGCACTGGTAAACCGCTTAGAGACTCTAAGCCTGCCCGGGCAAGGTGGTGCGAGTCGGACTCGTCCATGCTTATTATCCCTATTGGTTTCATTGGGCGACAGGGCTTGAGATGTCATTTCATCTCAATGCCGGGTAAAAGTCCCACAAAAGTGGAAGCAACGTCTCCAAAATGACCTTTACAGTGTTGGCGGGGACGTTAAACCTCAAATCAATCAAACAGACTACCCCGCCCTGACAACAACTGAACTACCCCGCCCTGACAACAACTGAACTACCACGCCCTGACAACAACTGAACTACCCCACTTTGACAACAACTGAACTACCCCGCCCTGACAACAACTGAACTACCCCGCCCTGACAACAACTGAACTACCCCGTCCTGACAACAACTGAGCTACCCCGCCCTGACAAAAACTGAGCTACATCGCCCTGACAACAACTGAACTACCCCTCCCTGACAACAACTGAACTAGGATCGATCCCGGGCTTCTCCAGACATTCGGATGAGTCTTTAAACCGATGTCCCATCTCCGTATGACCTGAGCTGTTGGTGGGACGTAAAACCCAAGCACCCACTCACCTTTATCTTCAAGAGAAGTGTCAGGAATAGAACATGGACATGTTCATGACCTTTGTTGACCTTACCAAAGCATTTGACACAGTCAGTCGTGAGGGTCTTTGGAAAATCATGGTGAAGTTTGGAAAGTCCAGCCAAGTTCATAGCAGTGGTGAGAAAGTTCCACGGTAGTATGCTTGCATGGGTCCAAAATGATGGTTAGTTTTCAGATCCATTCCCTGTGTCAAACGGAGTCAAGCAGTGCTGTGTGCTAGCCCCAACATGGTTCAGCATGATGTTCTCTGCAATGCTCACATATGCTTACAAGATGTTGACAATGGCATAGCTATTCGGTATCGCTTCGATGGGAAGATTTTAAATCTCATAAGGTTGCACATAGATGCTAGATGAGTTCCTCTTTGCTGATAACACAAGTGAAGGGGCAAAAAGGTATAGATCTAGTACATGTATCTGGCTCCTGTGATAGTTATGACCTCCCAATTAGCATCAAAAAGACTGAGGTAGTTTATCAGCCAGCACATGGCAAGCCTTACAAAGAGTCCACCATCACAGTGAAAGGTCAAAACTTGGAAGTGAAAGACAAGTTCACCTACCCTCGGAGCACCCTGTCAAGAGCCGTGCACACTGATGATGAAGTCAATGCCAGGATTGCTAAAACTAGTGCAGGCATTTGGCCGGCTACGTGGTACTAGCCTAGTTTCTGGGACCGAAATAGAATCAGATTTGATACAAAACTGAGTGATGCTGCAAACACTTTTGTATGCATGTAAAACATGGACAGTTTGTCAACGGCACGTCAAAAGACTGAATCACTTCCATACAAGCTGTCTTAGAAAACTCTTAAAGATTAAGTGGCAAGACAGAATTCCAGACTTTCCTCAGATATCCGGGTAAATTGACCTGTTTATCTTAACTGTGCTAGATACATTTTGCATCCCTGCCCTTTTCAGGACTTCCATGTCTGGAATCCTGGCGTACCATTTACTCTGATAGGCGAATGAAGGCGGAAGAAATAGCGAATGCATGACACATTTTACATGTTACATGTCAACTATTGTACACGATTGCTTTTGAATGCGCAAGCTAACAGCGCGTTGGGTACCATGAACAAATGGCAACCTGAGCATCAGTATGCAGCGCATTGCTGAAGCGGTTCAGGTCAAAGCAAGCGGATTTTCTTTCACGTCTGGTGACTGTAAATAAGACCTGCCTCCACATTATTATGAGCCAGACAATAAAATTCAATGTCGCCAATGGGTAGTGCCGGGATCTCCGAGGCCAAAAAAGTTCAAAACGCAACCCTCTACTGGCAAGGTGATGACAACTGTATTTTGGGACGCACAAGGCATTATTATGTTGGACTTTCTAGCAAAAAAAAAAGGACAATAACATGTGCGTATTATGCATATAGTAGAACTTCGATGGCTCGAACACCGAGGGCTCGTTTACCATGGATGTGTGAAACACATTCTTGAGCCCCTAGCGAAACCCTGTACATAAGAAATAGTGGGGTATAATTAAGGAGGTTTTAGTCTTTTATCTTGCAAATGTATGCTGTGTGTACTAATTAGAATCGTGTACTCATTAGAATCGCCTCATCGAGGCGATTCTAATGAGTACACACAGCATACATTTCCATTATATAACACCGAAAAGTATCTCGTTATGCCTCCTGACAGTAACCTCAGTGGCTCGAACTACCCCTGTCTCGAACAGATTTTCGAGGTCCCAAAGGTGCTCGAGCCATTGAAGTTCTACTGTATTCACTCGACCAACTGAGAGTTACAAAGGGATTCTGCTCCAACAGGACAATGCAAGAGTCCACACTTATAAAAAATATGCTGTTGAGCGGAATGGGTACGAGCTCCTAGTGACGTTTTCCTATTCCCAAACTTGAAAAAAGGATATCCTTGGGCGTCATTTTCGGCCAAACAAAGAAGTCGTCGCGGCAGAGACAAGGACGCTGGCTTCTTCAGTTCTAGGCTGATGGCACTGGAACAGCGTTGGTCCAAGTGTATCTTTCTAGAGGGCAATTACATCGAAAAAGAAGAGATCGATCTTGCCCAGAAAAAAGTTAGGCATTTATGTTGACTCGCCCTTGCAGTTTGGACGTTCTTGCATATATCTGAATATGCCGTCTTATTATCTATTGAGCTGGGCTCATTGAGGTGAGCCCTGTGTTTTGGTGCTTCTCTTCGAGGAGTCCCTGGATTTCTTCGTCATTGTCGGCACACCAGTTTTGTTCTTCACGAGATATTGGTTCTAGGGAATCAATTTCTGAAGCGTGAACGGTGTCTCTGAAGACGGTCCAGTTAACTACCAGATCATCTGAACTGAGTTCATTGCATCTTATCTGCTGCAGATGTCATGGATGAAGGCTTGCTTCTTGCTGTCTTGTTTCAGCTTGGAGACATTCAGTCTCTTTGGTACTTTCTTGCCTTGTGGTCACCGTGCAGGCTAAATGCGCAGGTTGAGGTTGCTGACAACAAGCCTGTGATCTGTCCAGCAGTCTGCACCACACATAGCCTTTGTCACTCTGACATCCCGTCTGTCCTTCCTTCTTACTGTGACATAGTCAATGAGGTGTCAGCGTTTGGAGCGAAGATGCATCCATGGCGGAAGACTGTGTTAGTGATCACCAGTTCATGCTCTGCAAACTTCCTGAAAAGAAGACCATTGCTATTGCACTTTCCTACTCCTTCAGTCCCAATCACTCCTTCTCAGGTTTGGTGGCCTGTGACCACTCTAGCATTGAAGTCTCTTAGGGTGGATGAGTTTGTCTCCCTCGAGTATAGCAGTAGTCAAAGAATCCAGATCATCGTGGAACTTGTCTTTGACCTCATATGGGTTGGTCATTGTGGGTGCATAGGCACTTACAGTAGTTGCACGCCTCTTACCGGATAAGGGTAGTCTCAGCGTTATCAGGCGGTCATTTATGTCTTTAGGAAGCCTTGAGAGCTTACTGACAAGGTGTCATTTAATGGCGACGCCTTCTTCTGCTTCACGCCGCTCTTCCTTTTTCGTCCACTACTGTAACAGAAGAAAGTGTAACCACCCCCAACTTATTTTATTTGACATTTCTTTGCAAGGCGACTGCAATCTCGACTTTGTAACGATACCAACTAGAGCTGTTCTTCGCTGTGGTCTGTCTGAGCCAGCACTGTCCATCAACGATTTTCACCTTTATCGTCTTTCTTGGTCGACCAATAAATGGGTTCGCTGCTGATCGCGGTTAACCAGCCAAGGGTTTTGAAGCAGGCAATTGTTTAGGGTACCTTTTCTGGCCCCTTCCCCCTGCTAAGATGGTGAGCAGTGCGATCCTAAAAAGGTCTGCTCAGAAACTCAGTTCGGCTGCCGAATTCCACATACTGCTTCAATCTTAGGGAAATCGGCCATATAGAACAAAGCCGCCTGTGTGCAGGTCCGCAACTACAGCTTTCATTGTATCCTCACCTGCTGGCGAGCTCGCACAGCACCACATTGCTTTTTGAGTTGCTTGCATATGTGTGCCTGCAATAACTGTGTGTATATGATTAAGATGACATGCGCAGTGGATGGGATTATAGTGAAGGAGAGTCAGTGTATAGTCAGTAACCTAACTACCAATTATCAGATTGCTGTTGAAGCAGAAATAAAAAAATAATATTTACCTCTTCTTTTTAATGTGTGTGTGTGTGGGTGGGGGGGGGGGGGGGGTAATTTCACGGACTCAGATTCTATAACGGTTCCAGCATGAAGGCTTACTGAGAATTAGAATTTAATTATAAGTAATGTGGGTTGGTGCCTGATGCTCTGTCTCTGGTCAGGCCAATCGGAGTCTAACTTCGTTTTATTTTGCTCCAGCATTTCAGTGGTTTCTTGCTTTCGACTCCTCGCGGTTGTTTCATTTCTGTGGTTGTTTGATTTTTGTGTTCTCGGAGGTGTTGCCCTGATGAGTTAGGAAGCCTTCATGTGGACTGAACAAATTATTTGTCTAAATCGCGACGGAAGTAAGGGCGAGGATTGCGGTAGCGTAAAATCGATTTAAGCCCCCGGTAAAAATTCGTTTCACTGACCGTTCCAATGCGGTTCTTCTGTCGCGGTTTGTTTTTGTTATGGTTTGTCTTTAGGTGTGTGTATCGCTTATAGTTTTTGTTTTGGATAGCCAATTGGCCATTTTGTGGGAAAGTAACTGTCTTTTTGGTTTTCCGCTTAGGGTCTATTTATCTCATGTTTGTGTTTATTTCCCTTTGGTGTCTCTGATGGGAGCTGTGGGTTAATTATATCGATTCCTGATCATTGCCTTCACTTCTATTTTGTTCACGTGATGAATCCACAAGGCAATTACGTAAATAAAGATTGACAGAAAACAATTTTACATGTACGTTGGGCTCATCAATGACTTATCTATGATGAGTTGTATATATCATAGCAAATGCTTTTAGTATAAATGCATTCGAATCCATCATCGCCCAAGAATAGTATTTTGCAGCACTGCAATGAACGTTTAATACTGAAAGCGTTAACCATTACAGCACTTTCCATTTGCCGAGAGAGCATATTTTGGTAGCGGAATATAGAGCCAATCAGTGGTGCCGCACGGTTTATCATGTGACGAGTCATACTTTGCGACCTACCACACCAGATCAAACGAACAATGTGCAGAATTATTGTGTGGCAATCCAAATTGTTCCCAACAGAGTTTACTCAGACTGATACAGATTGTGGGTGCTCGTTAGAACCGCCTATCTAAACGTGAAAGATGAAATTTTTGGCATCCGCCTTAAAAAAAAATCTTTTTATTTCATATCATTGCGCAATATTTCTGGCAGAAAGTAAAAGAATAGTAACGTTACCGGCTTGCTATTGTGTAACAATTTGTTTGATTTGGGGTTTAACGTCCCCGTCAACACTATAAAGGTCATTTTGGAGACGTTGCTTCCAATTTTGTGGGACTTTTACCCGACATTGAGATGAAATGACATCTCAAGCCCTGTTGCCCAATGAAACCATATATATGGTATCTGTCACTAGTGAAATGAATTAGTTTCATTAGTGACTAGTGAAATGATACGGTATCATTTCACTGGTGTTTGATATCATTTTTATTTGTTTCAAATATACATGTACAATGATTTAGCTGCTGGGTATAAAATAAATTCATATATACATGTATAACATAGAAATACACAGTAAATTCTCACGTAGAATTATGAGAGACATCATACAGTGATTATAAAAGAAAAGACAAAGAAATAAAAAAAATGTACAATGCGTGTATATATAGATCCTTGCTGGTCAGTCTGTAGTGTAAAACGCACCCTTCTCTCCTTCTGCTGCTTCCACCACCCGAAACAAGCTCAGGGCATATAAGGGAGAGAAAAACAGGGAGAAATAACACCCATATCGTACGAACAAACCATGGCACGGACCTCTGAAATGCGACACCAATATTATTAACTTATGCCCAAGACAAAAGATCATCAGGAATCAGAGTACCGTGGTAACACGTGCAGCACCGAGACAGCGTGTACATTTGTACTTCTATTGAAGAGAAGTTGTAACGCTGTATTTTTATACTTTTCAGGCAATTCACTTCAGTTGCTGACCGAATGTAATGACCCGCAAGTCCCCATGTGGTCTCCAAATGATTGCGCTCCCCATGACAACGTGATACTCGATATTGAAGTTATCACGTCGGCAGAGGACGAGGACGAACCTGTCTACACTGATCTCGACAGTCACGGATCATCCGGTGACGAATATTCCGATTATGGATCCGGTAAGTGACGCTGTCTTTTATTTGTTTGACATGAAGCTTTACGTCCCTGTCAACACTATTGGGGTCATTTTGGAGACGTCGCTTCCTATTTTGAGTGACTTTTACCCGGCATTGAGATAAACAATAGCACAGGTTTAGACATCCAAAGCGGTTTACCATGCAGCAGTCATGCGCGGTTGGTTTTATCTCTGCTGGGTAGCTGGGGTGATCATAATAAGCATTATTCGGGGCCATTTTGATTTTCGATAAAATAAGGTATGCTGTGGTACTCATTAGAAAAGGCTATTTTTAAGAATACACTACACAACACACACCGTAGTTTCAAGAGATATGGAAATATGATAGATGCTATTGAGAGATTAAATCACCCATGCCATGGTTAGTGAATGCAAAATGACGCATAACTGACGCAAGCTGTATCGCTGAAGCTTATGTGTAACAATGCAATAACATAACGCAAACACGACTACTCGAATATATGAAAAAAAAATCAGCAAAAAAAAAAAATATATGAAAAGTTTCAGATAAAACATTCTGATATGTTTCAAATTTATGCTCAAAACATGGATGGTTGGTACTCGTTAGAACTGCCTAGGCGAGGCGGTTCTAACAAGAACTCGATTCACCAACACTCTATGTTATTGAGTAGAAATAAGGCAAATAATGCATACCCCTGTGTACACCAGTTTCGCTATATAAGAGTAGGGTTTAACCCATTTTGTACCGGAAACCCCACAACGAGTAATTGCCAAACATTGCAGGCCAAGATCAGACGCCGCAGATCTCGGCGTCTGATCAGGGCCTACACTGTTTGCAAAAAGATCAGCCATTTTTCGAATGAATTTTGAAGAAAACACAACCTGACACCCCTAAAGTTTGAAATGGGCGCCTACTATATATAAGGAGGAAGATTCCATTTGGTACAAAAAGGGTTAAGGGGATCAAATTTATATAGGCGTGTTTTGGTGATGAGCATTGACAGCACTGGTAGGCCGATTGTCTCGGAGTATAGGCTGAAAAAGATCATATGTCGCTTCTTGTGGCGTCTGATCTGGGTCTTAACTGTTTGTCAATGTCCCAGTCAATGTTTTGCAATACACTTTCTTTTACACAGCACTCGGACGTCAACAGAATAGTAGCGCAGCTTTGTTCAATAAATAACAGCTAGCTGGATTTCCTACAAATCAGTGACAGTCATGTGGACATTAGCACTGAAAAACTTCTGTGGTTAGTAATTTTTGGTCGATTGATAAACAATCGACCCAAAAACTATGGTTTTATATATTGAAACAAAGTCGAGTTGTGGATACCTTACATGTATGAGGTAGTGCTAAACGTATTGCGCCCGTTATTTTTCCTGGTTGCGATAAATATCACAAATTATGATATCTAGGGGTTCTTCTTTCTTTAATTTATGTCTTCTGTGAAGGTTCTTCCTGGTTTAAATTAGATAATATGCTTTTAAACCTAGAACGTTCGTGAAATCTTTCTACTTTGTATAGGTTCTTTTGTTTCATGGCATTATTGCAATACTAGTAAAGTGTGGAATAAATTTCAGAAGTAAGAATATACATTTCTTCTCATAGTTATTCCATATGTTTCTTCGGTTTCCCTATTATACTCAACTGAGCTGTGCAGTAACTGCACACCTCAGTTGAGTATAATAGGGAAACTCAAGAAATTACCGCACAGCTCAGTTAAGTATAATAGGGAAACTGAAGATATTACCGCACAGCACAGTTAAGTATAATAGGGAATCTGAAGAAATTTCTGCACAGCTTAATTGGGTATAATAGGGAAACTGATGAAATTACCGCACCGCTCAGTTGAAAATTACTGCACAGCCCGGTTAAGTAAAAAAAAAAGAAATGGAAGAAAATACTGCACAGCTCAGTTGAGTAAATAGGAAAACGAAGAAATTACTGCACAGCTCAGTTGAGTTGGATAGGGAAACTGAAGAAATTATTGCACGGCTCAGTTGAGTATAATAGGGAGACTGAAGAAATTATTGCACAGCTCAGTTAAGTATAATAGGGAAACTGAAGAAATTACCGCACAGCTCAGTTGAAAATTACTGCACAGCTCGGTTAAGTAAAATAGGGTAGAGAAATTACTGCACAGCTCAGCTGAGTATAATAGGAAACTGAAGAAATTACTACACAGCTCAGTTGAGTATAATAGGGAAACTGAAGAAATTACTGCACAGCTCAGCTTAGTATAATAGGAAACTGAAGAAATTACCGCACAGCTCAGTTGAGTATAATAGGGAAACTGAAGAAATTTCTGCACAGCTCAGTTGAGTATAATAGGGAAATTGAAGAAATTACTGCACAGCTCAGTTGAGTATAATAGGGAAATTGAAGAAATTACTGCACAGCTCAATTGAGTATAATAGGGAAATTGAAGAAATTACTGCACAGCTTAGTTAAGTATGATAGGGAAACTGAAAAAATTACTGCACAGCTCAGTTAAGTATGATAGGGAAACTGAAAAAATTACCGCACAGCTCAGTTGAGTATGATAGGGAGACTGAAGAATTTATTGCCCATCTCAGTTGAGTATGATAGGGAAACTGAAATAATTTCTGCACAGCTCAGTTGAGTATAAAAGGGAAACTCAAGAAATTACCGCACAGCTCAGTTGAGTATGATAGGGAGACTGAAGAATTTATTGCACATCTCAGTTGAGTATGATAGGGAAACTGATGAAATTTCTGCACAGCTCAGTTGGGTATAATAGAGAAATGATGAAATTACAGCACAACTCAGTTGAAAATTTACTGAACAGCCCGGTTAAGTAGAAAAAGGAAATGGACGAAATTACTGCACAGCTCAGTTGAGTATAATAGGAAACCGAAGAAATTACTGCACAGCTCAGTTGAGTATAATAGGGACACTGAAGAAATTTCTGCACAGCTCAATTGAGTGTAATAGGGAAACTGAAGAAATTACTGCACAGCTCAGTTCAGTATAAAAGGTAAACTGAAGAAATTACTGCACAGCTCAGGGAACCTGAAAAAATCACTGCACAGTTAAGTTGAGTATAAAAGGGAAACTAAAGAAATTACTGCACAGTTCAGTTGAGTATAATATGGAAACTGAAAAAATTTCTGCAAAGCTCGATGGGTAAATAGGGAAACTGAAAACATTAAAGCACAGCTCATTGAAAATTACTACACAGTTCGGTTAAGTAAAATAGGGAAACTGAAGAAATTACTGCACAGCTCAGTTGAGTATAATAGGAAACTAAAGAAATTACTGCACAGCTCAATTGGGTATAATAAGGAAACTGAAGAAATTACTGCACATCTCAGTACAGTATGATAGGGAAATTGAAGAAATCACTGCTCGTTTCAGTTGAGTATAATAGGGAAACTGAAGAAATTGCTGCACAGCTCAGTTGAGTATATAGGAAACTGAAGAAATTACCGCTCAGCTCAGTTGAGTATAATAGGGAAACTGAAGAAATAACTGCACAGTTCAGTTGAGTTTAATAGGGAAACTAAAGAAATCACCGCACAGCACAGTTGAAATTTACTACACAGCTCTGTTAAGTATAATATTGAAACTGAAGAAATTACCGCACAGCTCGGTTAAGGAAAATAGGGAAACTGAAGAAATTACTGCACGGCTCAGTTGAGTACAATAGGGAAAATGAAGAAATTACCGCACAGCTCAGTTGAAATTTACTGCACAGCTCGGTTAAGTAAAATAGGGAAACTGAAGAAATTACTGCACAGCTCAGTTGACTATGATAGGGAAACTGAAGAAATTACCGCACAGCCCGGTTAAGTAAAATAGGGAAACTGATTAAATTACTGCACAGATAAGTTGAGTATGATAGGGAAACTGAAGAAATTACCGCACAGCTCAGTTGAGTATAATAGGAAACTGAAGAAATTGCCACACAGCTCAGTTGAGTATAATAGGGGAACTGAAGAAATTATTGCACAGCTCAGTTGAGTATAATATGGCAACTGAAGAAATTACCGCACAGCTCAGTTTAGTATAATAGGGAAACTGATGAAATTATTGCACAGCTCAGTTAAGTATAAAAGGGAAACTGAAGAAATTATTGCACAGCTCAGTTGACTATAATAGGGAAACTGAAGAAATTACCTCACAGCTCAGTTGAGTATATTAGGGCAACTGAAGAAATGACTGCACAGTTCAGTTGAGTATAATAAGGAACTGAAGAAATGACTGCACATTTCAGTTGAGTATAATAGGGAAATTGAAGACATTACAGCATAACTCAGTTGACTATAATAGGCAAACTGAAGAAATTACTTTATAGGTAAGTTGAGTATAATGGTGCAACAAAATAAACTACTGCACAGTTCAATGAGTATAATAAGGAACTGAAGAAATTATTGCACAGCTCAGTTGAGTATAATCTGGAAACTGAAGAAATTACAGCATAACTCAGTTGAGTATAATAAGGAAACTGACGAAATCACTACAATGCTCAGTTGAGTATAATAGGGAAACTGAAGAAATCACTACAGAGCTCAGTTTAGTATAATAGGGAAACTGTAGAAATCATTGCACAGCTCAGTTGAGTATAATAGGGAAACTGAAGAAATCATTGCACAGCTCAGTTGAGTATAATAGGGAAACTGAAGAAATTACCGCACAGCTCAGTTGAGTATAATAGGGAAACTGAAGAAATTACTTCACAGCTCAGTTGAGTATAATAGGGAAACTGAAGAAATTACAGCATAATTCAATTGAGTATGATAGGGAAATGAAGAAGTTATTGATGAGTTCAGTTGAGTATAATAGGGAAATTGAAGAAATTACGGCATTACTCAGTTGAGTATAATAGGGAAACTGAAGAAATTACTGCACAGCTCAGTTGAGTATAATAGGGAAACTGAAGAAATTACAGCATAACTCAGTTGAGTATAATAGGGAAACTGAAGAAATTACAGCATATCTCATTTGAGTATAATAGAGAAACTCAAGAAATAACTATTGTCAGTCCCTGGTGAATGGCGCCATTGCTATAAGTATATGGATGAAGCTACCCAGATAAATATACATGTATATTGTATTGACCACTAAAGAAAGCATGTTGTGGCCAAGCAACATCTTTTTGTTGAGTTTTCTGCCCTTTATGTATCTGTAGAATGAATTCTCTTTACTATTCGGGACATCTTGATGATGTCATGGTTCAAGTTTTTAACTTTTTGATTCGCAAGTTGCATTAACCCATTCTTGTACTGGTAACCCCAAAACGGGTATCCTGGAAAACAGTGCAGGCCCAGATCAGACGCCGCAGAACGCGGCGTCTGATCAGGGCCTACACTATTTGCAAAAAGTTCAGCTATATTCCAAATAAATTTTAAAGATAACACGATATGTCACACCTACATTTCGAAATGGACTCCTGTGATATATAAGGAGGAAGATTCCATGTGGTACAAAAAGGGTTAAACTACTAAACCTTTCAGCCAACTTGCTTTTTAGCTCGACAGAGCCGAAGGCTCCGGCGGAGCTTATAGGATAGACAGTTGTCCGTCGTTGTTGTCGTCGTGGTCGTCTGCTTCGTCGTCTGCGTCGTCGTTGTCGTCTGGCGTCAACACATTCAAACGACATCTCCTCTGAAGCCACTGGACCGGTTCATCCCAAATTTCATTTGTAGCATCTTTGGGCTGGGGGATTGAAAGTTTATGTTTTTAATGAAAATCGGCTCATTAGTTTGGTTGCTATGGCAACTTAGAGTTTCCATAGACATACGTATAATGGGGAAAAAAGGAAAATGGCATTTACTGCCAAACCTTTGCAGATATGTTGACAAAACTTTTATAGAAATATTCCTTGCATGAATCGCTTTTAGCCACATGCTTTTATGCTAACCTGGGGTTCCCTCAGGGTGTGTCGGGGCCATGCCCCGCCCCTCCCGTGCATAACAAATAGAAAAAAAAAATACTTAAAAAATCATCTCCTCAGAAACCGTAAGCTCTAGGAGGTTGAGACTTTATGAAAATATTCACCATATTAGCCTTTACAGGTTTTGTGGGGTTTTTTTAGCTCACCTGACCGAAGGTCATGGTGAGCTTTTGTGACAGTAAGATGTCCGGCGTCGTCGTGCGTCGTCCGTCGTCCGTCGTCCGTCGTGCGTAAACTTTTTCTTGTGAACACACTAGAGGCCACAGTTTTGGTCCAATTATCATCAAACTTGCTCAGAATGATAATCATGACAATATCTCGGTCAAGTTCGAATTTGGGTCATGTCGGGTAAAAAAGTAGGTCAGTAGGTCAAATCATAGAAAAACCTTGTGAACACTCGAGAGGCCACAATTTTGGTCCAATCATCATCAAACTTGCTCAGAATGATCATTGTGACAATATTTTAGTGAAGTTTGAATATGGATCATGTCGGCTTAAAAAGTAGGTCAGCGGGTCAAATCATAGAAAAACCTTGTGAACACCCTAGAGGCCACAATTTTGGTCCAATCATAATCAAACTTGCTCAGAATGATCATCATGACAATATCTTGGTCAAGTTCGAATATGGGTCATGTCCGGTCAAAAAGTAGGTCAGTAGGTCAAATCATAGAAAAACCTTGTGAACACTCTGAAGGCCACTGTTTTGGTCCAATTATCATGAAACTTGCTCAGAATGACCATTGTGACAATATTTCAGTCCAGTTCGAATATGGGTCATATCGGGTTAAAAAGTAGGTCAGCGGGTCAAATCATATAAAAACCTTGTGAACACCCTAGGGGCCACAATTTTGGTCCAATCTTAATCAAACTTGCTCAGAATGATCATCATGACAATATCTCGGTCAAGTTTGAATATGGGTCAAATGGTTCCGGTCCGTTGCACATCTAGGTCACAGGAGCCAAAAACAGATTTTTTTCACCAAAAACTTAAAAAATCTTCTTCTCTGAAACCACAAGGCCCAGGTCTTTGTTATTTGGTATGAAGCTTCATCTAGTGGACCCCTACCAAGATTGTTCAAATTATAGTGCTGGGGCCAAAAATGCCCCCGCACGGGGGCCCTTTGGTTTTACATAGGCTTATATAGGGAAAATCTTTAAAAATCTTCTTCTCTGAAACCACAAGGCCCAGGACTTTGATATTTGGTATGAAGCTTCATCTAGTGGACCCCTACCAAGATTGTTCAAATTTGAGTGCTGGGACGAAAAATGCCCCCGCCACGGGGCCCTTTGGTTTTACATTGGCCTATATAGGGAAAATCTTTAAAAATCTTCTTCTCTGAAACCACAAGGCCCAGGTCTTTGATATTTGGTATGAAGCTTCATCTAGTGGACCCCTACCAAGATTGTTCAAATTATAGTGCTGGGGCCAAAAATGCCCCCGCCCCAGGGCCCTTTGGTTTTACATAGGCTTATATAGGGAAAATCTTCAAAAATCTTCTACTCTGAAACCACAAGGCCCAGGACTTTGATATTTGGTATGAAGCTTCATCTAGTGGACCCCTACCAAGATTGTTCAAATTATAGTGCTGGGACAAAAAATGCCCCCGCCACGGGGCCCTTTGGTTTTACATTGGCTTATATAGGGAAAATCTTTAAAAATCTTCTTCTCTGAAACCACAAGGCCCAGGTCTTTGATATTTGGTATGAAGCTTCATCTAGTTGACCCCTACCAAGATTGTTCAAATTACAGTGATGGGGCCAAAAATGCCCCCGCCCCGGGGCCCTTTGGTTTTACATAGGCTTATATAGGGAAAATCTTAAAAAATCTTCTTCTCTGAAACCACAAGGCCCAGGTCTTTGATATTTGGTATGAAGCTTCATCTAGTGGACCCCTACCAAGATTGTTCAAATTTTAGTGCTGGGACAAAAAATGCCCCCGCCACGGGGCCCTTTGGTTTTACATGGGCTTATATAGGGAAAATCTTTAAAAATTTTCTTTTCTGAAACCACAAGGCCCAGGACTTTGATATTTGGTATGAAGCTTCATCTAGTGGACCCCTACCAAGATTGTTCAAATTTTAGTGCTGGGACAAAAATGCCCCCGCCACGGGGCCCTTTGCTTTTACATTGGCTTATATAGGGAAAATTTTTAAAAATCTTCTTCTCTGAAACCACAAGGCCCAGGTCTTATATATTTGGTATGAAGCTTCATCTAGTGGACCCCTACCAAGATTGTTCAAATTATAGTGCTGGGGCCAAAAATGCCCCCGCCACGGGGCCCTTTGGTTTTACATAGGCTTATATAGGGAAAATCTTTAAAAATTTTCTTCTCTAAAACCACAAGGCCCAGGACTTTGATATTTGGTATGAAGCTTCATCTAGTGGACCCCTACCAAGATTGTTCCAATTTTAGTGCTGGGGCCAAAAATGCCCCTGCCCCGGGGCCCTTTGGTTTTACATAGGCTTATATAGGGAAAATCTTTAAAAATCTTCTTCTCTGAAACCACAAGGCCCAGGACTTTGATATTTGGTATGAAGCTTCGTCTAGTGGACCCCTACCAAGATTGTCCAAATTATAGTGCTGGGACAAAAAATCCCCCCCTGCCACGGGGCCCTTTGGTTTTACATAGGCTTATATAGGGAAAATCTTTAAAAATCTTCTTCTCTGAAACCACAAGGCCCAGAACTTTGATATTTGGTATGAAGCTTCATCTAGTGGACCCCTACCAAGATTGTTCAAACTATAGTGCTGGGGCAAAAAATGCCCCTGTCCCGGGGCCCTTTGATTTTACATAGGCTTATATAGGCAAAATCTTTAAAAATCTTCTTCTCTGAAACCGCTAGGCCCAGGTCTTTGATATTTGATGTGTAGCTTCATCTAGTGGACCTTTGACAAGATTGTTCAAATTTTAGCCTTTGTTGATGTTTGGTATGAAGCTTCACCTTTAAGACCTCCCTCAACATTATGTACATTAAAGCCCTGGGGCCAATAATGGCCCTCTCTGGGGCCCACTTGTTACACTATGGATCAGGTGAGCGATCCAGGGCCATCATGGCCCTCTTGTTTAAATGAAATTTGGCCTTTTAGTTTTGTTGCTATGGCAAGTTAGAGTTTCCATTGACTTAAAATGGGGAAAACTGAAAAATGGCATTTACTGCCAAGTCATTGTAGATATTTTATCAAAACTTGCATAGAAATGTTCCTTGAGTAAACTTCTCTTAGCCCTATGTTTTTTGCCAACCTGGGGGTCCCCTAGGTTGTGCCGGGGCCATGCCCCGCCCCCTCCACTTCATAAAATGCTTTATATCTCAGAAACCTCACAGATCCCCACCCCTAAACCATATATATTCTTTTTCCTTATGATAAGATGCATTAAGTGACACCAACCTGGAGGTCCCCCGGGATATGCCGGGGACATGCCCTGACCCCTCCACTTCATAAAAAGGCCATTTATCTCAGAAACCATTCAGATCCACACCCCTAAACCATATATAATCTTGTTCCTTATGATAAGACACATTAAGTGACACAAACCTGTGGGTCCCCCAGGATGTGCCGGGGACAAGCCCCACCCTCTCCACTTCATTAAATGTCATTTATCTCAGAAACCATTGAGATCCCCACCCATAAACCATATATATTCTCATTCCTTATGATAAGTTGCATTCAGTGACACCAACTTTGGGGTCCCCCGGGATGTGCCGTGACCATGCTCAACCCCCTCCGCTTCATAAAAGGCCAAATATTCCAGAAACCTTACAGATCCCCACCCCTAAACCATATATATTCTTGTTCCTTATGATAAGATAGATTCAGTGACACCAACCTAGGTGTCACCCAGGGCACACCCGGGCCATGTTCCACCCCTTGACTTCACAAAAGACCATATATCTGAGAAACTGTTCAGAGCCCCAACCCTAAACCATATATATTCTTGTTCCTTGTGATAAGACGCAATCAGTGACACCAGCATGGGGGTCCCCAGGGTGCCATGGGCCATGCCCCATCCCTTTACGTTATTAAAATCCATATATCTCAGAAACTGTTCAGATCCCCACCCCTTAACCATATATATTCTTGTTCCTTATGATAAGACTCCACTTCATAATAGGCCATATATCTCAGAAACCATTCAATTCCCCATCCTATACATGTAATCACATATTCTCGTTCATTGTTAATAGACACATTCAGCCATCCCCATCTTGGTGGGGGGCAGGGGGGTCCGCAGGGGCCATTTCTCATCCTGCCACTTCATAAAAGGGCCTCATATCTCAGAAACCATTCAGATCCCCACCGTTTAACCATATATACTCTTGGTCCTTATGATACGACATATTCAGTGACAACAATCTTGGGCTTTTCTGGGATCTGCCATGTCTGAATCCCTCCATTGCTCAAAATGCCTTGCATCTCAGGAACCATACATAGCCTCACTGCTAAACCATATATGTCTCTGTTTCTTTTGATAAGATGCATTTATTCACACCAACCAGGGCTCCATTGGGTCCATGCCCCACCCTCTTTACTTAATAAAACACCTAATATTTATGATACAGTCCACATAGGTGCTCATTTGGGTATGGGCTTTGTTTGGGAGACTTTATAATTGGTATATTAAAATCATATCATGTTATAATACATGCCTGCCATTGGGCAGTGTCCACCTGAGCTCTAGTTTATGAAATCTAGGCTTTGTTTGCTATGCCAAGATAAGAGTTTCCATTGACTTAAAATGGGGAAAATTGAAAAATGACATTAATGTCTTTCAAGATATTTTGCCACACTTTCATAGAAATGTTCCTTTAATAATGTTCCGTTTGGCCTATTTGTTGCTACAGATGGGAAATTGTCAATTGACATCTGTTGTAAGGCAACAACACATTCAAGCGACATCAGAATCTGAAGCTACTAGGCTGATTGGATCCAAATTTTATCTGTAGCATCCTTGGGCACAGGGCTTCCATGGTTAATTAAAATACATTGCTGCCAGTGGGCAGTGCCCCCCTGAGCTCTGTTGAGCATTGTGGCCCATGGGCCTCTTGTTAGTTATCTCCCCTTCCAATAAAATAGAGTGACTACCTTGTGATGGCCATATCACCAATATCCTTTAAGATATATTGATGATACCTAGCACAATTGTTCACAAGTCCGAGACGGTGTGTCATGCACAAGAACCACAACTCTTGGTGCCATGTTTTTCATTGTTATCTCCCCTTCCAATAATATAATTCACTACCTTGTGATGGCCACATCTCCAATACTGAATGAGATATATTGATGGTACTTGGTACAGTTGTGCATGAGGTTAAGCAGGTGTGTCACGTGCAAGAACCACAACACTGAGTGCCCTGTTTTTTAATCCCCCCCCCCCTTACAATATATCTTTGTGATAGCCATAACTCCAATACCCTTTGAGATATATTGATTGTACTTAGCACAATGGGATACAAGATTGAGACGGCACTTCATGCCTAAGAACCACAACACTGGGTGCTATGATATTTGAGTTATCTCCCCTTCCAATATAACAGTATGCCCACCTTGTGATCACCGTACCTCCAATACCCTTTGAGACATATTGGTGGTACTTGATGCAGATGTACATGAGGTTAAGCAGGTGTGTCGTGCACAAGAATTACAACTCTGGGTGCTCTCGTTTTTTAGTGATCTCCCTGACAATATAACTTTGTGATGACCATAACTCCAACACCCTTTGAGATATATTGAAGGAACTTGGTGCAATTGTACATAAACTACGGAAGGGGTTTTATGTACAAGAGCCACGACTGTTGGTGCTGTGGTATTTGAGTTATCTAATCTTCCAATAAAACAGTATGACCAGCTTGTGTTCACCATATCTCCAATACCCTTTGAGACATATTGATGGTACTTTGTACAGAAATACATGAGTTTAAGCAAGCATGTCATGTGCAAGAAACACACTTCTGAGTGCCCTTGTTTTTTAGTTATCTCCCCTGACAGTAAAATATTGTGATGGCCATAAATGCAAAACTTTTGTGATATATTGCTGGTTTAATTCTGGTGCACTTTCTATTGGTGAACAATCTTCTGAAGGCCATATTGGCTTTTGGTCGGGGCATTTGCCATCTCTTCCGATAACTATTTTCTTTTTTCTTAGGATAAGATGCATTCCAGTGATACCAACCTAGGTGTCTCCTGGGGTGCGCCGGGGCCATGCCCCACCCCTTCACTTCATAAAAGGCAATATATCTCAGAAACCTTTCAGATCCCAACCCCAAAACCATATATATTCTTGTTTCTTATGATAAGACGCATTCAGTGACACCATCCTGGGAGTCCGCTGGGATGTGCCCGGGCCATGCCTCACTCCCTCCAGTTGCTAAAAGCCCCAATATCTCAGAAACCGTTCAGATCCCACCCCCTAACCCAAACATATTCTTGTTCCTTATGAAAAGACGCATTCAGTGATACCAACCTAGGAGTCTCCCAGGGTGCGCCGGGGCCATGTTCCACCCCTCCACTTCATAAATCAGAAACCATTCAGATCCCCACCCCAAAACCATATATATTCTTGTTTCTTATGATAAGACGCATTCAGAGACACCAATCTGGGGGTCCCCTGGGATGTGCCCGGGCCATGCCCAACCCCCTCCACGCCATAAAGGGCCCAATATCTCAGAAACCGTTCAGATTCCCACACTTAAACCATATATATTCTTGTTCCTTATGATAAGACGCATTCAGTGATTCCAACCTAGGGGTCTCCTAGGACGCGCCTGGGCCATGCCCCATCCCTCCACTTCATAAAAGGCGATATATCTCAGAAACCTTTCAGATCCCCACCCCAAAACCCATATATATTCATCTTTCTTATGATAAGACGCATTCAGTGACACCAGCCTGTGGATCCCCTGGGATGTGCCCGGGCTATGCCCCACCCCCTCCACTTTGTAAAAGGCCCAATATCTCAGAAACCATTTAGATCCCAACCCATAAACCATATATATTATTGTTCCTTTTGATAAAACACATTCATTGATACCAACCTAGGGGTCTCCCAGGGTGCGCCGGGGCCATGCCCCACCCCTCCGCTTCATAAAAGGCGATATATCTTAGAAACCTTTCAGATCCCCACCCTTAAACCATATATATTATTGTTTCTTATGATAAGACGCATTCAGTTACACCAACCGTGGGGTCCCCTGCCATGTGCTGGGACATGCCCCACTCACTCCACTTCGTAAAAGGCCCAATATCTCAGAAACGCAATAAGTGATACCAACCTAGTGGTCTCCCGGGGTGCCCCGGGGCCATGCCCTACTCCTCCACTTCACTAAAGGCGATATATCTCACAAACCATTCAGATCCCCACCCCAAAACCATATATATTCGTGTTTCTTATGAGAAGACGCATTCAGTGACACCAACTTGTGTGTCCCCTGGGATGTGCCCGGGCCATGCCCCACCCCCTCCACTTTGTAAAAGGCCTTATATCTCAGAAACCATTTAGATCCCCACCCCTAAACCATATATATTCTTGTTCCTTATGATAAGACACATTCAGTGATACCAACCTAGGGGTCTCCCAGGGTGCACTCGGGTCATGCCCCACGCTTTCACTTTATTAAAATGCCATATATCTCAGAAACTGTTCAGATCCCCAACCCTAATGCATGTATATTTGTGTTCCTTATGATAAGACTCATTCAGTAACATCAACCTGGGGAATCCTTGTGCTAGGACAATGTATCCATGCCACGGCCC
Source organism: Lucinisca nassula (assembly GCA_963580285.1). Lineage (NCBI taxonomy): Eukaryota > Metazoa > Mollusca > Bivalvia > Lucinida > Lucinidae > Lucinisca > Lucinisca nassula. The sequence goes on along the minus strand of OY757021.1, from coordinate 64,244,356 downwards.
ACCCCTCTACTTCATAAAAAGCAATTTATCTCAGACGCCATTAAGATCCCCACCTCATAATAATATATATTCTTGTTCCTTGTGATTAGACACATTCAGTCACACCAACTTGGTGGTCCACAGGGGTCATTCCTCTCCTCTTCCCTTCATAAAAGGGCCTCATATCTCAGAAACAGTTCAGACTCCTAAACAATATATTTTCTTGGTCTTTATGATTAGACACATTCAAGATCAACAATGTTGGATTTCCTGTGTCTGCCACCGGGCTATGCTTCAACCCTTCCACAGCTTAAAAGGCCTTATATCTCAGAAACTGTACACATCCCCACCCCATAACCCCCATATATATTCTTGTTCCTTATGATAAGACACATTCAGTGATACCAACCTGGGCTCTGTTTGGTCCATTTCCCACCCCTCCACTTCATAAAAGGCCTTATATTTCAGATACAGAGTCCACATAGAATGGGGGTTCATTTGGGAGACTTTATAATCGATAAATAAAAACCATACAAGCCTGCCAGTGGGCAGTGCCCGCCTGAACTCTGGTGAGCATAGTGGCCCATGGGCCTCGTGTTCAAACTTGTAAGCATTGTTAAGGGGAATGGGAAAACCTAGCACTTTTGACCGCCATTTTTCAAAGGGAAACAACTTTCGAGTCTTCCTGTTCACTTTTCTATAGGCTCAGTCCCACTGAAAAAAGGGATCTACACTTACAGGAAAGAATTTGCTCCTCAGGAGCAAATTCTTTCTTTTAAGGGTGGGTCCCTATTGACATGGGAAACAAAACATTATTTTGCAGGAGTTGCCTCCCCTGAACGTGTGTCCATTCCTCTTAAATTTGGCTTTAACACTTACTACTATTTAGAAGCCTCCGTGGTGCAGTGGTTACGCTACTCGCCTTGTAAACCAGGGATCGCAGGATCGATCCCGGGCTTCTCCAGACTTTCGGATGAGTCTTTAAACCGAGGTCCCGTCTCCGTATGACCTTAGCTGTTGGTGGGACGTAAAACTAAAACTCACTCACTCACTCACTTAACACTTACTACAGTAAACGGGTTTCCGTGGCCTAGTGGATGTGTTTGTTTGTGTGTTTGATTTGAGGTTTAACTTCCCCGTCAACACTATTTAGGTCATTTTGGGGACGTTGATTCCAATTCTGTGGGACTTTTACCCGACATTGAGATGAAATGACATTGGCCCAATGAAACCAATAGGTTTTATATGCATGAAAGAGCCGACTTGCTTGCATGACTCGACTTTGCATGAGCAGGCTTAGACTTTCTAAGCGGTTTACCAGTACTCGTTTGCTGTCGATTTCAGCTCTGTGCGGAAGCATCAGGCAGCCCAATCTATTTCTCCAAGACCCGATGGGCGGGGGCCGGTGGACTAGTGGATAAGAGCGGTGTCTCTTAATCATTAGGTCTCTCGCCGCTGTGGTTCGAGCCTGGCTCGGGTCACACGTGAGACGCCAAGTTCTGCAACGGAAGGTCATGTGGTTTTTCTCCGGGTACTCCTGTTTTCGCCCATCTATTATCAACGATCAGCTCGATATGACTGAAATAACCTTGAAAGAGCCTTACAACCAACACAAAAAAAAATCTCTTACTCAAGACTCCGGATAAAAAAAAACTTCATCAGACAGCATTTTGAAATATTTTCTTATTATTCCCAGAAAAAAGCTTTGACAATTCATGCAAATTGTCACTACGGGAGACAATTTGCATGAAATGCCAAACAAGAAACGTCAATTTGCATGGAATGTCAAACCTGTTTTATGGGAAAAGTAAGAAAAAAATCATCACGTTTTTGTTTTTTAATAAGCCCGGAGAGTGGTATAAAGGTCAAAAGTCATTCAGTTACCCTGACTTCCCCATTTGTTGGCATTACGATAACACACCCGTGCGACACAGTGCATTTTTTCACATCTCCAAACTGGCTACTTTTCTGATAAAAAATCCTTGATATTTTCCTTATCTATACTGCAAACATAGGTTGTGGGTGCTCGTTAGAACCGCCTCAATGAGGCGGTTCTAACGAGTACCCACAACATATGTCTTGGAGCAGAAATAAGAAAAATAATGTTTACCCCCGTAAACCCCAGTTTTCTCTGTATAAAGTGGGGTTTAGGGGGGGGGGGTCTTCATTCCACGGACTTGTTCACGTGATGGGAATGACTGTCATTATTGTTTCTCATAAAACATTGGCAATTTTGATAATTTCGAAATCCGTACACATGAGCAAATCTACTTTAAAAAAGAAAATGCAAAACTGCGAGTAAAGAGATTGTTTCCGGTACTGTATGATATACGGTGTAGATAAGCTCTAAGCTTCCGTTTAGTCCTGTAAAGTATCATTATGTGAAAATAAAAAAGTAAAAACAATACAAAATACATGTAAATATGCATATATCCCGATCTTCTCCAGATTTTCGGATGAGTCTTTAAACCTAGGTCCCGTCTCCATATGACCTTAGCTGTTGGTGGGACGCAAAACACACACAAAGACACACACAAAGACACGAACACACAAACACACGCACACACGCACACACACATATTGTTATACTAATGTTCGCAAAGAAAAAATAATAAAAAAATGAAATCGCCTCTTTAAACCGGTGAATGGATATCAAAGTAATTTGAAAGGTTTCCTCTACCATGCCAAAATGGTCCCGCAATGACCACCAACCGCTAAAATTGCATGATACCCCACCACTGCCGGCATAGGGGCTTGAATCATGAAAAAATGATTTTTTTTTTTTTTTTTTTTTTTTCATTTTTTTTTTCATGATTCAAGCCCCTATGACTGCAGGCCAATGGCATGCATTTGCAGGTCTTTCTAGATCAGACAACCTTAGAAATACGATATCCAGTATCCAAATGTGAATACTCAGGTACAGAAACTACCGGCAAAAACAAAGCATTTTTAGATACACCAAATCCAGATAATCCCATCATATTGCAGAAAAAAGCGACCGATAGTCGGTTGATTTTCTAAGAGTGCCCTAAAATCACCGTGTCATTCTGCCAGTCTGTCAGTCTGTCTGCCCGTCCGTAACCCGTTTGTGAAAATTGGTGATAGTGACTTAACCGCTTGGAATATTTAAACAATTTTTGGCATACTGATAGATATCAATGAGATCTAACCAATGAACTTGCGAAATATTACATTCCATTTAGTATAGCCTCGCCGAGGCGAAAAGTGTGAAAATTTTTGAACTGCTTCTCCTCGGACACCGTTGGGCCGATTGAAGTCAAATTTCATATGAAGCCTCTATGGGATGGGGGAAACCAAAATTTGCTCATGGGGTCCAGGTCACATGACCAAAATGGCCGCCAAGCCATATATGGTAAAAACCCTTCAAAAATAGTCTTCTCTAGAACCACTGGGCAGATTTCCACGAAACTTGATAAATAGCATCTGGGACGTAAGCCCATCATAAATTGCTAAAATGGTGACCCTGGGTTGACCTTGACCTTCTTTGTGCCTAGGTCAAACTTTGACACATATGCTTTTGTATTGGAAAAGTGTGAATGCATTTTATCCTGCAAACGATTCAGAATACAGTACAAAAGTATAAGATATATTTTTGCTCCTTGCGATAAGGCGCATTTATTGGGGGAACCGTTTTAGGTCCAGGTCACTTGACCAAAATGGCCGCCATACCCATATATGGTAACACACATAAAGCTTAAAAGATCCGGCGGGTCGTGCACTTCAGCTGAAGCACTTGTTCTTTTTTGAAAACAGTATAGATCAAGACCAGCTGGCTTCTGCTTTTGAATCCATGGTTTACTTTTCAATGCGGCCCCGCCCATCGGGATTTGAAGAAATAGATGGGCTTCATGATGCTTCCACGCAGAGCTGAAACCGACCCGCACACGAGTACTGATAAACCGCTTAGAGGATCTCAACCCGCCCAGGCAAAGCGAGTCGGACCGTCCATGCTTATAACACTATTGGTTACATTGGGGCGGCGGGGCTTGAGATGTAATTTCATCTCAATGTCTGATAAAAGTCCCACAAAATTGGAAGCAACGTCTCCAAAATAACCTTTACGGTGTTGTCGGGGACGGTAAGCCTCAAATCAAACAAACACAACAATATATATATAATGGGGCGTGATAGCTCAGTGGTTAGTGCACTTACCTCTGATGCCCCAGGTAGTTAGGGGGGGGGGGGGGGGTCGTATTTAAACACACACACACACACACCTTATCTGGAGCTATATGAGTGTGGTGGGGTTTAACGACACGTCAACCCTTGTGGGGGATTTTGTGTCGACTCCCGGAGAAATAGAGATAAGAAGATGGAGAGATAGTAGAGGGGATGAAAGAGAAGGACAGGGGAAGGAGGAATATAAATGAAAGTAAAGTAACAGAAGAAATAAAAACCAGCCCCGCCTGCTCTTACATGTAATTGTTTTTGTCCAACTATTGCGCGCCCAAGAAAGATACACGGCAATTTCGCCCATAAAGGTTTAGGATAATGACAAACAGTTTGGCCTAGGTCAGACACCGCAGAACGCACCGTCTGATCATGGTCTAAAGTGTTTGTATAAAGTACAGTAAAATTCGGCTATAAAGACCCCCTAAAATTAAGACTAATTCTGCTTTAAAAGGCTTATTTAGTAGGTTGCCGCGGAGTTATTTTGTGTACAGTGTCCTCTGGTCAGAGACCACCTTTGGGACTGTTCAAAAGTGGTCTTAATGACCACTTTTGAACAATCCCAAAGGTGGTCTTAGTAAAGCGGATTTCGGCCCCCGCCCATAGGGCCTTGAAGAAATATATGGGCTGCATGATGCTTCCACGCAGAGCTGAATCCGGCCCGCACACTAGTACTGGTAAACCGCATAGAGGATCTAAGCCTGTCCAGGAACCGCGGTGTGAGGCGGACCGTCCATGCTAATAAACCCTATTGGTTTCATTGGGCGACAGGGCTTGAGATGTCATTTCATCTCAATGTCGGGTAAAAGTCCCACAAAATTGGAAGCAACGTCTCCAAAATGACCTTTACAGTGTTGACGGGGACGTTTAACCTCAAATCAAACAAACAAACAAACAAGTATAGCGGATTTTGTTTTTTTCCAGCATGCACTCCACTAATGTTGTCCTTGCTTTGATTCCTAATCGTACGTGGGTAGGGAGTGCCAAACGGGTAGCCAGTCACTCACCAACCGTTCCACGACATTACTAACTTTGGTGACTAAGAATGGAACTAAGCTATCGTAACATGTGATCCGGGTGTATTTTAATTTAACCCTATTTGTACCAAATGAAATCTTCCTCCTTATATATAGCAGAAGTCCATTTCAAAATTTAGGGGCGTCAGGTTGTGTTTTCTTAAAAATTCATTAGGAAAATGATTGAACGTTTAGCAAACAGTGGAGGCCCTGATCAGACGCCGCGTTATGCGGCGTCTGATCTGGGCCTGCGCTGTTTGCCAGGGTACCCGTTTAGGGGTTTTTGGTACTGAATGGGTTAATGTTCCTCATCGGTCGATAGTTGGTTAGGACTTTTTCAAAACATGCTTGTATCAATAGCAAGAATAATGTAGGTAAATTTGTTTAGCGGACAAAGTTTCTGGTTGCACCATTTTGTTTGTTAGAAGCCTCCGTGGTGTAGTGGTTACGCTACTCGCCTTGTAAACCAGGGATCGCAGGATCGATCCCGGGCTTCTCCAGACTTTCGGATGAGTATTTAAACCGAGGTCCCGTCTCCGTATGACCTTAGCTGTTGGTGGGACGTAAAACTCAAACACTCACTCATTTTGTTTGCTTGGATTGAGGTTTTACGTCCCCATCAACACTATTTAAGACATTTTGGAGATGTTGCTTCAAATTTTGTCGGACTTTTACCACAAAACGACATCTCAAGCCCTGCTATCCAAACAAACCAGTAGGGTTTATATGCGGGGACGGTCTGACACGTCCCACTTTGCCCGGGCAGGCTTAGACCTTCTAAGCGGTTTACCAGTACTCATATGCGGTCGGTTTCAGCTCTGCGTGGAAGCACCATGCAGTCCAATCTAGTTCACCAAGCCCCGACGGGAGGGGACGCCAATCGTGCCATTAAAATGTCGTCTGTTTGTTTCGTGTGCTACAGTGTCTTGCAAACTTTCCAAACACATTTTTTTTTCATACAGACAAACAGTGTGGAGCCTGATTAGACTGCTTATGCTTAGTCCATACTATTTGCAACACTGTCTTTTGAAATACGTGGTACCCGACAAACAACAAAGCAGACGCTGGTTGTTGTGACTGATATCTTAAGGGTTAAGCGAAAACACGCCTTTTAGTAATATATTGAAAATTTTGGCACTGTAACCCATCTATGCCTAGCAGCCCTTTTCTGGGACGTTGGCAAACAGTGCAGACCCAGATCAGACGCCGCAGAACGCGGCGTCTAATCTATCGCTACACTGCGAGCTTAAAGAATATTCATTTTTGTAAAATTTGCCACAAACAAAAACAAACCTGATACCCCTATGATTTCAAATGGACCACTCCAAACTTACTAGGCGGAAGATTCCATTGTTATATGTAGACAAAGTCGAAAGAGAAAGCTCAGAAAGTCTAGTATGTATGTGCAGTCATGTAAATGGGCTTGACGCATGGCGTATTGCATGAAGCTCCCCCAAGGCCTCTCCTTCATGTACAGTCGAACTTCGATGGCTCGAACCCCTTTGGGACCATGAAATTTTATTCGAGACAGTGGTAGTTCGAGCCACTGAGAGTGACTGTCAGGAGGCATAACGAGATACTTATATTGTGAAAATGTATGCAGTGTGTACTCATTAGAATCGCCACACCGAAGCGATTCTAATGAGTACACACAGCATACATTTGCAAGATAAAATCTTCTTAATTATCTCCCACCTTTTCTTATCTTGAGGATTTCCCTAGGGTCTCAAGTACGAGTTCGACCCAGTCATGGTAAACGAGCCATCGGTGTTCGAGCCATCGAACTTGCACTGTAGATGTCTGAGAGTAACAAAGCCCCTAGCGAGACTGTGTTTTTAGCATGCTTGCCTGAGTCTTCGTTGGTCGCTGTAAAGATAAAACCTTATTCCTCAGGAGTTGGCTCAAAATAAAGTTGTAAGAATTACAAACATTATTCGAGTTTAAGCAAACAATGTACACTCTGATCAGATTCTGCGTTCTTTGGCGTCTGATCTGGGTCTACACTGTTTGGTAATGACCCACTTTTGGAATGTCACAGATATTTTGTTCTGTTTAAATGAGATTTCTGTTCGGGCTGTGTGTGCGCCTGTGCTGGAGTTTTACGCCCCACCCAAACCTCATACGGAGACGGGACCTCGGTTTAAAGACTCATCCAAAAGGGGTCGAACCCAACTCCCCTGGTTTATAAGACGAGTATCATACCAACTACACCAAGGAGATTTGTCAGATCAGTTTAGATACAACTGTTCATTCCACGTTTCGCATAAAACACGACGTGTTTCAGTTATCCAGTCATCCCATGTGTATGTGCGTGCGTGCATACGTGCATACGTGCATTTGTACCCCCCCCCCCCCCCCAAACAACTAAGGTATTACGGTTTGAAGAATCATTCGAAAGTCGGCAGAAGCCCGGGATCGAACCCACTACCCCTGGTTTATGAGGTGAGTAGCATAACCTCTATACCACGGAGGCTCCTATTCCTTTAATGTATAGGGTCAGACCGATAATCGAAGTCATCACCCAAATCATTCCCAGTCGTCGGGGCTCAGAGAAATAGATTTGGCTGCAATGTGCTTCCACGCAGAGCTGAAACTGACAGCCAGTGAGCACTGGCTTAGACGGTCTAAGCCTGCCCTGGCAAAGTCGTGCGAGTCGGACCATCAATGCACATAAACCCTGTTAGATTCATTGGGCGACAGGGCTTGAGCTGCCATAATCTCATTTCATCTCAGTGTCTGATGAAAGTCCCACAAAATCGGAAGCAGTGTCTCCAAAATGACATAAATAGTGTTGTCGGGGACGTTAAACCTTAAACAAGCAAAATATTAAATTTGACTAAGCCCTTCCAATAGTGCGTTAGATCCGCCAATATTGTTTATAAAAGGAAGTTAAACCTTATACATAGAGAAGAAATTTATAAAAAGACGGATGTGAATTGCAAATTAATTGCTAGTGGGATGTTGTGTTTTAGTCATCGTTCAACGTAAAGCGCACAGCTCGCTACATTTACATATAGGCCTGTTTAAAGTATTTTTCACCACTGTTAGAGACTCTCTCTCTCTCTCTCCGAAATCTCTCTCTCTCCCCGAAATCTCTCTCTCTCTTACTCTCTCTCTCTCTCTCTCTCTCTCTCCATTGTGAGAGGGAGAAAGAGAGCTCAGAATGGAGAAAGAGAGAAAGATTGGAGAGAGAGAGAGAGAGAGAGAGAGAGAGAGAGAGAGAGAGAGAGTTTGAGCTTTACGTTTCATCAACAGCGGGACCTTGATTTGGAGACTCATCAGAAAGTCTAAAAAAAGCCCGGGATCGATCCTGCGACTCCTGGTTTACAAGGCGTGTAGCGTAACCACAACACCACGGAGGCTTAGAGAGAGAGAGAGAGAGAGAGAGAGAGAGAGAGAGAGAGAGAGAGAGAGAGAGAGAGAGTAATGTTTACAAATATATACCTCCACTTTTTGCGACAAATGAGGTTTACAAGGGTTTTAACATCGTTTTCAAAACTTTTTGCTCAAAAAGATAGGTTGTGGCTACTAATATGAAACTCCACTAGGAGGCGGTCCTAACGAGTACTAACAACATAAAAAATCGTCTGCTTTAGAGACGTGTCATATGACTCGTATGAAAACGTAATGGACTTGCAAAATTCCTATATTACGACCACCTTTGGGTCTGTTCAAGACCCCTTTTGAACAGTTCCAAATGTGGTCTCTTGCAAGTCTCAAGATACTTGATATAGAAAACGCAAATAAAGTAAAACTGAAACTTTTAAATGTCTGAAGGGGAATGTGAACACCTGGCAGATTTTTTCGCCATTCTTCAAAGGGAGAGAACTTTCGTAACTTCCTGTTCGCTTTTCTATAAGCATTGTCCCACTGAAAAAGCGGTCTACTCTTAAAGGAAAGAATTTGCTCCTCAGGAGCAAATTCTTTCCTTCAAGAGTTTACCCCTATATTGACATGGAGACAAAATACTTTTGCAGGAGTTGCCTCCCCTGTTCCCATTTCCCTTTTGTCGTAATTTTAGTTGGTCTTAATAAAGGAATCGTTCATTATGTATGATTTCCTGATCATTGCCTTCACTTCTGTTTTATTTTACCCCAGAATTCATGGTTTCATATTCAGTATGTCATTTTATTAAAATGAACTACAAAAATGATAATAGTATTAACCAAATCTTCTTCAAAGCGGGAAAATCATTGAACACAAAGTTTTTGCTTTAAAAAAGTGTTGTTATTGCCTGTTACGTATATATAGTATTTGCAACATCTGTTTTAGCAGAAGTTGAATCATACATGCTAAAATGGTTTTAACTGGTATGTGCCACGGGTATCCGTGGCCTAGTGGGTAAGAGCGCTGACTCTCTCACGAGCACGGCTCGGGTTACATGTGAGACGCCAGGTTCTGAAACGGAAGGTCAGGTGATTTGTCTACGATCACTCCGGTTTTCACCCACACCTGATTAACGATCGGCTCGATATGAGTGAAATATTCTTGACAGTGGCGTAAAACAAAGCAAAGAAAAATCATATGTGCAAAACGTCATATAGTAGGAACACAATTCAAGATCATACACCGTAGCGTGCGGCGTCTGATCAGTGTCCTCTCTGCAAAACACGGTAAAAATTACAGCAAATAACACAAATTGGACACCTTAGGACATGTCCAAAGAGCGGAAGGTTTTATTTGTCATGTAGGCCACACCATGGGAAAACCTTTATATTTCTCTTTTTGCGAACAACAAAGGTACAAATCAGCCTGCGCGTATTTTGCGAACAACAAAAGTACAGATCAGCCTGCGCATACGCGCCTGCTGGTTTATACCTTTGTTGTTCGCTGTTCAGATAACTCCTACCTCTAAAATTCCCAAATTGTGTCTGTCTGTTTGTTTGATTTGTTTGATTTGAGGTTTAACGTCCCCGTCAACATTGTATAGGTCATTTTGGAGACGTTGCTTCCAATTTTGTGGGACTTTTACCCGACATTGAGATGAAATGACATCCCAAGCCCTGTCGCCCAATGAAACCAATAGGGTTTATAAGAATGGACGGTCCGGCTCGCACCGCTTTGCCTTGGCAGGCTTAGGTCCTCTATGCGGGTTACCAGTACTCGTGTGCGGTCGGATTTAGCTCTGCTAGGATGCATCATGCAGCCAATCGATTTCTTCAAGCCCCGATAAGCGGGGCGGAGAATTTTGTCTGTAGCTGAGCAGAACTGTTTGTACCTGACCTGGTCGCAAACATTATTCCGTATATGACAATGGAATCTCCCATTTAAAACGTTTGGAGTGGTCCATTTCCAATTATAGGGGTGCCAGGTGTGTCTTGTTAGCGGTAACTTTCGCAAAAATGTATGGTTCTTTGATTGTTTGTTTTGCAGTTTAACGCCCCCGTCAACACAATATAAGTCATTTTGGAGACGTTGCTTCCAATTTTGTGGGTACTTTATGCTAATAGTGTAGACCCAGATCAGACGCAGCATTCTGCGGCCTCTGATCTGGGTTTACACTGTCTGACTATGTCAAAAAATATATGTGGGTTAAAGACAGTTTTTCTCGTGACAGTCTCATTCATGTATGGGTTAATTCTGTGGTCGAAGCATTGATCAAAGCAAAAGATCGAAATATAGGATTTTTCTTTATATGCCGTATCGATTTATTTTTATCGTAAAAATAGCAAAATCACCTGGCGGAAATGGGAACCTTTTACACTTTTGAATACATTTTAACACACCTTTTTTCTACCTGGTTATGTATTGTTTGACTCATTTCAGTCATTGGATTTTATCTTCACATTATACATAAGTTTATAAATATGATTACGACTTCATATATGGATAATGGCCATTTTACACAGAGTTTGAAAAGACGATCTTATACGGCCGTGTTGTTTTGGAGCGTAGTCCTTGTTTGCCCTTTATAAACATTGATATACATGAATTTTTTTGTTTGATTTGAGGTTTAACGTCCCCGTCAACACTGTAAAGGTCATTTTGGAGACGTTGCTTCCAATTTTGTGGGACTTTTACCCGACATTGAGATGAAATGACATCTCAAGCCCTGTCGCCCAATGAAACCAATAGGGTTTATTAGCATGGACGGTCCGCCTCGCACCGCGGTTCCTGGACAGGCTTAGATCCTCTAAGCGGTTTACCAGTACTAGTGTGCGGGCCGGATTCAGCTCTGCGTGGAAGCATCATGCAGCCCATATATTTCTTCAAGCCCCTATGGGCGGGGGCTTTGATATACATGAATGGGCAGATAAAAATGATAAAGTAATACACGGTCACAAACAGAAGTATATTTGATTGCAGTTAACTACTTCTATATAAGCATACGATTAATACTCGAGGCGCATTTTATTACTCCTGTTTGACCAGGAAGTGAAATCTCGGGCTGAACATACGCTGTACATTAAACGGACATTCACATGGTCGCTATTTTTACTCACATTGAACTGGAAGTGAAATGAACCAGTGCTGTTTACTTTTGAACGCCTGGATCCCGACATATTTTATATGTGAACTCGCTTGACAACATTAAATTGTTAAGTGTTCGGAAAGGTTTACATTTCATCTACCGGATAGTAGAAAATTTTCCTAATACATATATGTATACACTAGTTTGTCCTTTAGATAAATCTTGTTTATACATTTGCGACAGTGATATTTCATGAGGAAGTATTTTAAACCGCGGAGGAGTGATATTGTTGTGTTATGTTTTACCATCTGGGTGGAGTTTGAACTGTGTTCGGAAATGTTAAAGATTCGATCAGGAAGGTAAAACGCTCCAGAACTGTGTTTCAAAAGTGAAAATGAAAAAGGCGCATTTAAACAAATGGAGACAAGAGCGTCCGGGGCCCTGGAGGGGACCACCGGATGATTTTAACTATTATGTTGGCGTCCATTCAGAAAATGGGTCGCCAGTTGGAGAGATGGGTGTGTGCAAAAGACAAGTTTCTGAAATTTCATCAACGACGAATTCGAATTTAGACGTTTTAGACCTTAGAACTAACGTCAAAACGAAAGTGAAAGAAGCCGAAACTGAAGCATTGGATTTACGGACTAATGTTAAAAAAGACAACATTTCAGACGAATATTGCTCAAATTCAACAAATGATGATAAAGTATTAGATCTTAGAATAAGCAACGTTATAAGTTTAAGTGGAATAAATCCCATCCCATCCTGTGTGCCAGAATCGCTCAGTGACTGTGATACCTCAAATCCATCACAACCAGAACAAACTAGTGCTAATTTGGAAGCAGACATTGAACAAATGCCTAAACAAGTGCCAACAGAACTTGGAACAGCTGACACTAACGATCCATCTGCGGACATTGCTACACCGAACAAAATGCTTCCAATGGAAATTATTGAGAAGTTCAATTTAATAAGAAATCTAGTGATAGCTTCTAATGGTTTAATTCCAAGTAATATTGAGGATCCCGGAGGAACGAAACTAGAGGTTGCGCAAGAAGAGGTTGTAGAAACATCACCGGTGGAAGATGTTCCGAGAATTAGCATGGAACAAACAGCAAACGGGTTTAATTACATCCTACATCCAGTCAAAATTGGTTCGTTGCTTATACTTTAATATCCTTTTTTTGTACCAAATGGAATCTTCCTCTTTATATGTGGCAGGAGTCCATTTCATAACTTAGGGGTGTAAGTTTGTGTTTTCTTCAAAATTTGTTTGAGAATTGGCTGAACTTTTTGCAAACAGAGTAGGCCCTGATCAGACGCCGCGTTCTGCGGCGTCTGATCTGGGCCTGCACTGTTTGCCAGGGTACCCGTTTTAGGGTTTCTGGTACCAAGTGGGTTAAATGTATCACTCGCATAGCTTTTATTCCGGAAAAGTACTGTTTTTTCTTATATCTGCGCGAAAACATATGTTGTGGGTACTCAGTAGGATCGCATCACCGAGACGCTTCTAGTGAGTACTCACAACATACGTTTTCATGCAGGAATAAGAAACAAAATATTTGGAGACCCCCGCTTATCTGGGGCTATATCTCGGTTATCCCTTTCACCCCTGGTTGGCTCAACTGATCTCTTCCAACTTTGAATTTGGACTCGCCCGTTATTGTATATTTTGGGCTCAATCAAAATCATTAGCGGCATCACAAACGATGTAGATTCTGAAACATGATTTTTTTGTTTGTTTGATTTGAGGTTTAAAGTCCCCGTCAACACTGTAAAGGTCATTTTGGAGACGTTGCTTCCAATTCTGAGGGACTTTTACCCGACATTGAGATGAAATGACATCTCAAGCCCTGTCGCCCAATGAAACCAATAGGGTTTATAAGCATTGACGGACCGATTCGCACCGCTTTGCCTGGGCAGGCTTAGATCCCCTAAGCTGTTTACCAGTACTCGTGTGCGAGTCGGTTTCAGCTCTGTGTGGAAGCATCATGCAGCCCATCTGTTTCTTCAAGCCCCGATGAAACATGAAACCGATATTATGTGAATCGTCTTGTCTTTATCTTCACTGTTTGCATACTTTTCTGTATCGCTGTACATTGTTTTGCGTTTTTACGCATGCGCACCCATGTCAGATAATTCTATCATTAATGGTAACATGGCTGACATTTCTCATGAAAATCGGCAATGCAATATCGTATTACCGATCGATATGTAGATTCCGAGTGCTCGTTAGGCGGTTCTAACGAGTACCCACAGTCTACGTTTAGGTTACATCTCGTTAGAATCAGAATCAGAATTGTTACTGGTGACAAGACAAATGGCATTCATACACCAGGACCTGTGATATTGGAATTTAGTCCCTAGCTCTAACCAAAGAGGTAGATTTAGCTATACAATCCTCAGCACCTTCAGCTGTCAAAATAATCAAACAGGGAAGGGCATTCCAATCTCTAATGGTTCTGGGGAAGAACGACTCTTTATAAATGTCAGTTCTTGCAGTAAGGGTCTGAAACGCCAACGAATGGTGATTTCTACAGTGTCTAGCTGGGGGAACGAGGTCATCTGTTGGTTGGTGACAGCACCCTTTAGGCCTTTGTATAAAAGGATGAGCCTGCTATCTTTTCTCCTTTTCTTGAGAGACTCCCATTTTAATTTTCCAAGTATTTCAGTCATGCTCCCAGTTTCAAAGCAGTAATTGCCTGTCACAAATCTAGCAGCTCTATTCTGAACTTTCTCAATTTCTTCGTTAAGGACCTAAGTGTGCCTTAAAATTTACAGTGTATTTGTATCGGTCTTCGTAATGTATGTCAAGGTTTTCATATCGAGCTCGTCGTTAATCACAGATGGACGATACCCGGAGTTTCTGGAGAAAAACAAAACATGTCATCTTCCGTTACAGAATGCGGTGGTGTTTTTTTTTAACTCACCAGAGCCAAAGGCTCCGGGGAGCTTATAGTATAGGCATTGGTCCGTCGTCCGTCGTCGTCGTCGTCAACATTTTCAAACAACATCTCCTCTGAAACTACTCGGCCAATTGAAACCAAATTACATGTGGAGCCTCTATGGGAAGGGGGAACGAAAGTTTGTTCGTGAGGACTGGGTCACGTTACCAATATGGCCGCCATGCCCATACATGATAAAAACCTGTAAAAATATTCTTCTTAAGAACCGAATAGCCGATGATCTTGAAACTTGGTATGCAGCATCGGGGACTCGAGCCTTACCAAGTTTGTTCAAATGATGACCTTTGGTTGACATTGATATGTTTTACGTCAAGGTCAAATTTGGTCACTTAGACATTTGTATGGAAAAAGGCAAAACAATGAATTTTTCTGATTAAATGGTAGCTAGTGGCATCAGAAATGGTATTTGAAATCAGCTGTATGGGAGTTTAGCAGTTCCAAAGGTCAAGGTCATTTACCGACCTTTGTGCAGGAAGGCTCAGATTCAGTATTTTTCTATCTTCTTCTTCACTTAAACTACTTGGCCAAATGAAACCAAATTACATGTGGAGCCTCTATGGAATTGGGGAACGAAGTTTGTTCTTGAGGACTGGGTCATATGACCAATATAGCCACCATGCCCATATATGGTAAAAACCTTTGAATATCTTCTTCTCAAGAACCGAATGGCTGATGAACTTGAAACTTAATATGCATCATCGGGGACTCTGGCCCTACCATGTTTGTTCAAATGATGACTTTTGTTTGACTTTGACCTAGTTCATGTCAAGGTATAATTTGTATGGGAAAAAAAGCAGCAAAATAGTGGATATTTCTGATTACCTGGTAGGCTGTGACATCAAAAATGATATTTGCAGTTAGCTGAATGGAAGTTTATCAATTCCAAAGGTCAATGCCATTTACAGACCTTTATCCTGGATGCCTCAGATTCAGTTATTTTTTTATCTTCTATTCCACTTAAACTTGTGGGTTGATTGAAACCAAATTACATGTGGAGCCTCTATGGGTAGGGGGAATGAAATTTGTTCGTAAGGACTGGGTCACATGACCAATATGGGCGCCCTGCTTATAAATGGTAAAAAACTTTAAGAATTTTCTTCTCAGGAACCAAATAGCTGATGACCTTGAAATTTGATATGTAGCATTGGGGTCGCAGGCCCTACCAAATTTGTTCAAATGATGACCTTTAGTTGACCTTGACCTGTTTTACGTCAAGGTCAAATTTGGTCACTTAGACATTTGTATCGAAAAAGGACAAGACAGTGAATTTTACTGATTGCATGGTAGCTGGTCGCATCAGAAATATCATTTACAATCAGATGAATGGAAGTTAATCGATTCCAAAGGTCAAGGTCATTACTGACCTTTGTCTTGGATGGTTCAGATTTAGTATTTTATCTTCTTCTCCAGTAAAAGAGCTGTGCTGATTGAAACCAAATTACATGAAAAACCTCTATGGGGATGAGGTAATTAAACATTATTCATGGTTTTGTTGTCACATGACCAAGATGGGCACCTTGCCTGTATATGGTATAAACCACATGACCTCTGGTGAACGTAGTGGCCCATGGGCCTCTTGTTTCTACGGGTACTCTGGTTTTTACACATGAAGTTTTTGCTCCATTTTGCACCTTTACCGTTATAGTTCTATTTCATTAGACTAAATGTCTCCAGGATTCAATTTCCTTGTTACATTTGAGCGTCCTATTATGTATTTCCAACACTATATCTGGTATCTAGATTACATTACATTAACTCATACACGCATGCAACACAATCCCTTCAAATATAATTATTTGTGGACTTGAACCGACCAGTATCGCCTGAGCGTGTGTGTGTTTGAGTTTATTGTCCCACCAACAGCTAAGGTCATACGAAGGTGGTACCTCTGTTTAAAGAGTCATCTGGAAGTCTGGAGAAGCCCGGGATCGGAACTCATGACCCCTGTATGTCGCCTGAGTATGTCGGTTCTTGTACAGTAGAAGCTCAGTTGGATGCGCGCCTGACTGGTGATCAGGAGGTCGCAGGTTCCATACATTCCGCTGATTTCCAGGCCAAACGCCCCGCCCATCGGGGCTTGAAGAAATACATGGGCTGCACGATGTTTCCACGCAGGGCTGAAACCGACCCGCACACGAGTACTGGTAAACCGCTTACAGGAGCTAAGCCTGCCCAGGCAAAGCGGTGCAAGTCGGACCCGTCCATGCTTATAAACCATATTGGTTTCATTGGGCGGCAAGGCTTGAGATGTCATTTCATCTCCGTGTCGGGTAAAAGTCCCACAAAATTGGAATCAACGTCTCCAAAATGACCTTTACTGTGTTGACAGGGACGTTAAACCTCAAATCAAACCAAACAAAATCAAACAAATAAACTAGCACCTTTAACTATTTCTAGAGTCAACGAATATTTTAAGTAGAAAACTAACTCTTTTGTCGACATGAATGATATAGAAAATCTTACATCCGTGGCCATTCCATATGAAAGTTTTGAAACTAGCAAACAGGCTCGTTTAATAAATTTTACAAGAAATGCCCACGAGTGAAAGATGCTGTTTATCATAAAAAAAAATGGAAATATCTTCAACGATAACCATATTCAGTAAAATTCCGCTATTAAGACCACCTAAAATTAAGATAAATTCTACTTTAAAAAGCTTATTTTGAAGGCTTTACATAAGTTTCCTTTGTGATTTCTGCCCACAGTGTCACCTGGTCCTCTGGTCACCTGGACCACCTTTGGGACTGTTCAAAAGTGGTCTTAAAGACCACTTTTGAACAGTCCCAAAGGTGGTCTTAAAATAGGAGTTTTACTGTATTGTCTAAAAATATGCAATGGGCGATCTTACGATTTTCATTCAATGAGGTTTTAACTCTGCTCGTGACATAAAGTCAGATGACTCTTATATAACATGATGTATGTCGCTCCCTTATTGAGTAAGTCATATGTTCGAGACCCATGGAATACGCTTTTCATATAAAATACTTAAAATTGAGGTGTGCTTTTATGTGTTATTTCGGTCATAACCAGATAAAAAAAAACTTGAGTGGGCGTAGATCATCTCGAGTCATAATATGAAAAAGGATTTAACACTTCACGAACCAACCTGAAAACATGCTTATAATCATCGACTACATATAATAATAAAAAAGATAGCAATTTTACCAAATATAATAAAATTGACACGCCCCATGCTTGAACATTTTTAGCACAATACACTGAGGTTGGTGGTTTGAGGCTGTAGACGCGATGCTAGTGCCATGGAGCTTTAGTCGGAAAGTGAAGGTCCGGATCAGACTGCGCATGCGCTGTCTGATCTTGGCATTCGATAACCGCATTATGCTATACAGAATATTTTCGCGGCACCTGGCTAAATCTTGTGGTTCGTAACAGGATGGTTTTTACTATATACAGAGATCATCCGGGTACAAGAAATCAAGCATGTCACTGATATGACGTCAACACCTTTTTGTTCTGCTGGACGGAACAATGTCGCACATGCATGTTTTCGTAATGAAGGATTAACGAAGGGTTTTCGGTTTCATTACGTGCTCATGTTTTGGCGAAATAAATTATGAAGAGGTTTAATTTAGGTTTGCTGAAAAGAAAAAAAAGGAAAACAAATATTCTCTATATTTACTGCATGTAAAACTATAAGGGAACATGGCCGATTACTTTTAATGGAAAAGGGAACAATGCCATGGCATTGTTCCCTTTTCCATTAAAAGTAATCGACCATGTTCCCATGATCTCAAAATTTAATTTTCAAAATTCCCATGTACCCCAGAATTAGTTTTGCTCCCTTGTCCCCTTAAAGTATCTGCCATGCCAATAGCGCCTTGTTCGCTGATTATAAATGAGTTTCCAACTTGTTTCTCAGAATCTGCACAGGCCCTATTTCAAAGGGATACAATTGCAGTTCAGTAAAAATATAGTACATCTTAACTTGGGAAATATGTGATCCTGGATGGTCAATTTTGACCTTTTCCATTTTTAACCCATTACTCCATCACCCGGCTGAGTGTTTTGATCATGTATACTGGGGATTATCATCTTCAGAATGGTTTGTTGGGGAGGCGCTTCGTCGGTTTTATGGTCACACATTCCCTTGATGTTTTTTGTTTGTTTTATTTGTTTGTTGTTTGGTTTTACGACCCTTTCAAGATAATTATAGCCCCGCTTTGAAAAAGTGGGGGCTATATTGGATTTGCCTTGTCCTTCTGTGATTCCGTAATTCCGTTATTCATCATAACTCAAAAACCGAGTTATTGCCCTTTGAACATTGAAAAAATTTCGTTATTCATGATAACTCAAAAATCGTTTGAGGTATTTTCATGAAACTTCCCACAAATGTAAGGCACTATGAGACGATGTGCAGAGCGCATTAACCATAACTCTGGATTGCATACTTTTTTAGTTATTGCCCTTTGAACATTATAAAATGGCAATATTATTTATTTTAACCTTGTCCGCTCCATAACTCAAAAACCGTTTGAGGTATTTTTATGAAACTTCACACTTGGTGTTTATGCCGTGTGAACATTGAAAAATCTCAATTTTACCTTGTCCGTACTAGTAAACCGCTTAGAAGGTATATGCCTGCCCAGGTGATGCGAGTCGGACCGTCAATGCATATAAACCCTATTGATTTCATTGGGCGGCTGGGATTGGGATGTGATTTCATCTCCAGGTCGGGTAAAAGTCCCACAAAATTGGAAGCAATGTCTCCAAAATGACCTAAATAGTGTCAAATCAAACAAAAAAATCTTGAAAAGCAATGTTGTCTGTACTCATTAATATCGCCTCAGTGAGGCGATTCTAATGAGTACACACAACATTAATAATTTTATAGAAGATTGAACAGTTATCTTAAGGGGAATAGGGACACCTGGCAGATTTTCTGCCATTTTGCAAAGGGAGACAGCTTTCGGGACTTCCTGATGGCTTTACAATAAGCCCTGACCCACTGAAAAAGGGGTCTACTCTTAAAGGAAATTCTTTCCTTTAAGAGTTGACCTTTTTGACATGGGAGACAAATATACCTTTGCAGGAGTTGCTTGCTCTGAAGGTGTATCCATTCCCCTTAAGATGTTCCCATTAAGCCTTATATGCCCTTACCCTATGATTAACCCGCAGAAGTTCGAACTACAGTCTAATTTCGATGGCTCGAACCCCTCTGGGACCATGAAAATTTATTCGGCACAGCGGTAGTTCGAGCCACTGAGGGTTACTGCCAAGACGCATAACGAGATACTTTTGAACATCTTTCGATGTTCTGTAATGAAAATGTATGCTGTGTGTACTCATTAGAATCGCCTCACCGAGGCGATTCTAATGAGTACACACAGCATACATTTGCAAGATAAAAGACTTAAATCTTCTTAATAATCCCCAACTATTGCTTATGAAGAGGATTCCCCTAGGGGGCTCAAGAGCGAGTTCGACCCAGCCATGGTAAACGAGCCAACGGTGTTCGAGCCATCGAAGTTCTACTGTAGTTCGTATATACTTGATATTCTCAGTGTCCCAAAGGTATTTGAGCTGTTGAAGTTCGACAATGACTGTTCATTTCTTATGTTTTGTTCAAATTTTGAATAAAAGCGGCAAGCACTGACAGCTGCATGAAACCCAATGCGCGTCAGTGAAAACAATACACTGAGTTAAGAATGTGTTTTATCGCGGTTATTTATAAGCGTTGAAACTGCGCATATGGTTATCACACTGCCCTTTTCAATGAAGGTTTCCGATTCGCAGATCCTCCCAGTTGGGTATCATATTTCTTTGGTCCCTATAAATAATCGAGCATGTTCCCTTGTTTCCTAAAAGTAATTTCAAAATTACTGTGTTCCTTGTTCCCCAAAATTAAAATTAGTTTTGTTGCCCCGTTTCGTAGCAATACATGCAAAACAGTTGTCATTGGCCCCTAATGTCATCGAAATAAAAGGGGCACGTTCTTTTGTTTTCCCCAAAAACCTTGAATAAGCCCCATTTCATATAGGGAAACAGCTGCAGCAATTAGGAAGCATTTCCTGGTATTTGAATCAGTATACAGTACAGAAAATACCACCTAAAATTAGGACTAATTTGTCTTTTAAAGGTGCATTATTGAGCTACCGGGTCTCAAAAAAAAAATTTCTGGTTTTTATCTTCAGTGCATACTCCTTTGTCATGTGTACACTTTTGGAGCCAAATACAGCTTCAGAACTTTGTGAAAATGGTTGTTTTCATTCGTGTTTACCCTTCGCTCTGAACATGTGTTCGGAATTTCTGTTCTAAAAATAAATCTGTCACTTTACACATACATGGCGACAGTATCGTCTCTGAGTGTAGTTACTTATGGCATGGTACTCAGCGTCATATTTTTCCCGATTCAGGCATGGCCTAAGCAAACAAGGCCAAAAATGAACGTCGCATAAGTCATATATGGGGATTCTATTTTTGTCACGAACTAAAAATAGATCTAACTAGTGTTCGAAACCTAGTTAGGGAATCCCTCTCAAACTCGTTTACCTGTCATCATAATTGTTCGCATTTTTGCATAAAATGCATTCATTTGTATTGTTTTAAAGAAAAACACCGGCTATATGTATTTTATTTTTGGAAGCATTTTTTCCGGATAGCTCAATAATGCACCTTTAAAACATATTAAAAAGGCTTCAGTTTTTGTGTGTGTGTGTGTTTTTTTCTTTGACTTTTCTACACCGAGCATCCTCTATAGCAAAAGACCACTTTAGGGATTGGTCAATAGTTGGTCTGTCATTACTGACAATGACCAATCTATTCACATTTGATCCTCTATCATTGATGATGCTGTCAGTGGATTGTTCAACAGTCCTAAAGATGATCTTAATATAGTAATCTGACCTTATATGTTTTAAATTCATGGGGAATAGATACATCTAATTAAGTTTCCGTCTTTTAACAGGGGAGACAACTTGTGTGACTTCCTGTTCACTTTCGTTCCAAAAAAGTGATCCACTCTCATACATAGCCCCAGTACGAGGAGGTATCCACATATTATGAATTTGTTGTGGGTACTCATTAGAGGCGAATCGCCGAGGCGCTTCCAATGAGTACCCCAAACAAATGTTTTCATGCAGAAATAAACAAAAACACGGGTACTTTTCGATTGAAAAAAGACGCCTTATAGGATCGACCCGAATTGGCTCCCTAGAAGCCAATTTCTCTCCTTATGGGTTGGGTTTCTGTTGATAAGATGAATAAAATATTGTCCAGGCGTTGCCTCCCTGGTAACTTCATCTATTGCCCTTAAATAAGGAAGTATTTTTTCGCTACCGCGGGCGTTTAAAATTTGCATGTGGGTTGATATCGTCATTCTTGTACATGTCTGTTTTGGTTGGGATTTGTGGCCCTTCCAAGAATATTTCGGTTTGATATGAACCGATGGTAAGTCAGAGGTGGACTAGAAGGGCTAAGCCGGTGGGCGGAAACCGGAGGGCCGGAGAAATAATCCAAGAGACTGTCCGTTGCAGAACTTAGAGTCTCTCTCACTTCTTATTCTGCTCCGACTGAGGATCGAATCTTCAGCGGCGATAGAACTAGTGATTAGAGGGATGGGGTAATAATCGGCGCTCTGCCACAAGGCCCCTTTGGCTCGTGCAAATATTATAAAATTGTAAAAGTATAAGTTTAAGGTTTAGTATTTAGTGTTAGATTTACAGCTTTCATTTATATATAGTCGAATTTCGATTGTTCAAACAGCGATGGCTCGTTTACCTTGGATGAGGCGAGTTTCATTACGATACCGTGTGGTATAGTACATTTTTTAAAACCTCTAAAGAGGGTTTTGTTTGATTTGAGGTTTAACGTCCCCGTCAACACTGTAAATGTCATTTTGGAGACGTTGCTTCCAATTTTGTGGGACTTTTACCCGACATTGAGATGAAATGACATCTCAAGCCCTGTCGCCCAATGAAACCAATAGAGTTTATTAGCATGGACGGTCCGACTCGCACCGCGGTTCCTGGACAGGCTTAGATCCTCTAAGTGGTTTACCAGTACTAGTGTGCGGGCCAGATTCAGCTCTGCGTGGAAGCATCATGCAGCCCATATATTCCTTCAAGCCCCTAAGGGCGGGGGCAGACCTCTAAAGAGGGTACTTTATGATGAAAATTTGTTACAATTTTCTTATTTATACGCCAAACATAGGTTTTGGGTGCTCGTTAGAACCGCCTCAATGAGGCGGTTCTTACGAGTACCCACAACCTATGTCTTGGAGTAGAAATAAGGAAGATGATATTTACCCATTTAAACCCGATTTTTCTCCATATAAAGTGGGGTTTAGGGTGGGTGGGGGTCCTTTATTTCACGGACTTGTTCATGTGATGTTTCTTGAGGTCCTAAGGGAATTCTTCCATGGAATTATTTTGGGATTTGAGGTTTTTATGTCCCCGGTAGCGATAGCGGGGACATTTTGCTTTTCACCTGTCTGTTTGTTTGTCTGTTTGTTTGTTGGACAACTTTAACATTGGTCATAACTTTTGAACGATTTAAGATACAGCCTTCATATTTGGTATTTAGGTTGCTTGTGACAAGGACTTCAAACTCATACAAACTTATTTTACCTGTGACCTTGACCTTGACCTTTGACCTTCTTCATAGAAAAAAAAACAGTGACCATATCTTTTGAACAATTTGAGATAGAGCTTTCACAGTTAGCTCGAAGGTTCCTTGTGACAAGGGCTTTACGCCAATAGAAAAAAGAAATGACCTGTGACTTTGATCTTGACCTGTGAGCTACGTTTAGGGAAAAATTATAATTTTGGCCATAACTTTTGAACCGTTTCAGGTATGGCCTTCATATGTGGCACGTAGGTTCCTTGTGACAAGGGTTGTCCACGCATACAACATATTTTGACCTGTGACCTTGGCCGTGACCTACTTTAAAGAAATAATTGTCATTGGTCATACCTTTAGAACTGTTTGAGATAAAGTCTCCATATTGTGCATGTAGGTTCTGTTCCTTATGTCAAGGGCTTCCACTTATAAAAAAGACCTGTTACATTGACCTACTTTTAAGAAAAAAAATCATTTGTCATATCGTTTGAGCCGTTTGAGATAGAAACATAATTTTTGGCATGCAGGTTCCTTGTGGCAAGTACAAAAATTTTGACCTGTGACCTTGACATTGACCTGTGATCAGCTTTAAAGAACGAAAAATGACCTTGCCCGGGGACATGTTCTTTTTCACAAACATCTTGTTTTTTTCTTGAAAATGAATGCTGCATCATTTCTTTGAAGTGAGAGTTTTGATATTTTTGCTTGTTTATTCTCTTAATAGCTTGTAGGTGCTTGTTGGAACAGCCTCATCTAACAAGAACATTTAGTCACAATCTGTATGTGCTCTGTGAACCGCCTCATTGAGACGAGGCTGTTCAAAAAAGTACAGTCTATGTTTTGGAGTGGGAATTAAATATATTTATGTTTTTTTAGCAGATGTAAGAAAAATAATGTATACCCCTGAAAACTCCAGTTTTACCATATAAAAGCGGGAATGAGTGAGTGAGTGTTTGAGTTTTACGTTCCACCAACAGCTAAGGCCATACGGAGACGGGACCTCGGTTTTAAAGACTCATCCGAAAGCCTGGAGAAGCCAGGGATCGATCCTGCGACCCCTGGTTTACAAGGAGAGTAGCGTAACCACTAAACCAATGAGGCTTCTAAAGTGGGATTGAGGGGGTCATAGTTAAAGTGTGTTTTCATGATGCAAAGTCCGCCTCGCCCATAGGGGCTTGAAGAAATATATGGGCTACACGATGCTTCCACGTAGAGCTGAATCCTGCCCGCACACTAGTACTGGTAAACCGCATAGAGGATCTAAGCCTGACCAGGAACTGCGGTGCGAGGCGGACCGTCCATGCTAATAAACCCTATTGGTTTCATTGGGCGACAGGGCTTGAGATGTCATTTCATGTCAATGTCGGGTAAAAGTCCCACAAAATTGGAAGCAATGTCTCCAAAATGACCTTTACAGTGTTGACGGGGACGTTAAACCTTAAATCAAACAAACAAACAAATTGAGACGAGGCTGTTCAAACATGCACCCTCTATGTTTTGGAGTGGGAATTAAATATATTTATGATTTTGTTTGAGCAGAAATAAGAAAATAATATATACCCCTGAAAACTCCAGTTTCACCATATAAAAGGTGGGGGGGTCAAAATTATTTGGGTGTAATTTCATGATGCAGAGCACAGTAAAATTCCACTATTAAGACCACCTAAAATTAAGACAAATTCTGCTTTAAAAAGTTTATTTAGAAGGGTGCAGTTATAATTTCTTCGTGTTTTCTGCACAAAGGGTCCCCTTGTCAGGGACCACCTTTGGGACTGTTCAAAAGTGGTGTTAAAGACCAATTTAAACAGTCCTAAAGGTGGTCTTAATATAGGAATTTGACTGTATGTTTGTTTTTTTTCACTCATCGTAACAAATGTATTTGTCGTTTGTCCCATGTGATATTTAAGTTAAGGAATGTTTATAACTAGTCATTTTACTGAACTTCCGAAACACATTTACAGGCTTGCACACACTTTTTATTTATCTATTAACTTCCTCATTTTTTTTATTTTCGGTATATATGAAACGAGGTCTTGTTTTAACCTTTGCAACACTCTCTGGGCTAAATCAGCAAACGATAAATTTTATTTGCCCCCCAAACAGGATTTGACATCTGGTGCGCATGGAGACAATTTACAAGAAAGGTCAACTCCATTTTTTTAGAAAAATATCTCAAAATGTCGACTGCTGAAAAAAATACTCAACATTCAGAGCGTTAACTGTGTCAAATTGCTAGAAAACAGTATGGCGACCATTTAGGTCAGAACTCAACACATATATGACATTGGAAACTTCCTCCTAGTAAGTTTGGAGTGGTCCATTTACCTTATTGGTGTGTCAGGTTTGTTTTTGTTTGTCTCAAATTTTACAAAAATGAATGTTCTTTAAGCAAACAGTGCAGGCCCAGATCAGACGCCGCGTTCTGCACCGTTTGCCAATGTCTCAAAAAGGGCCGCAAGGAATATATGGAATAACTTTGTTGTTTTATTGTGCTGGGGTTGTGCAACGCTGAACAACCCAGGTCATTTTGTGCCATAGAAGAAATAATAGAGCAGATGAAAAAAAAAAGAGGAAAATGAATGAAAGTGTAATAACATCCAACCTCTTCCCGATGACGTAAACACACGTCACCGAATCTTAAAAACAAGTAAACAGATTGCATGTCTAGAAATACGAAAAATATATATGTAGTATTAGAATTATTGCATTAACATAACGAATGTCCATATACATGTTAACCCATTTTATACCGGAAAACCCAAAATGGTTACCCTGGCAAACACAGCGGGGCCAGATCAGACGTCGCAGAACGCAGCGTCTGAACAGGGCCTACAATATTTGCAAAAAGTTCAGCAATTTTCCAAATGAATGTTGAGGATAACGCAACCTGTAACCCCTACATTTCGAAATGGACACCTTCCATTTATAAGGAGGATGATTCCATTTGGTACAAAAGGAGTTACAGAACCG
Source organism: Lucinisca nassula (assembly GCA_963580285.1). Classification (NCBI taxonomy): domain Eukaryota; kingdom Metazoa; phylum Mollusca; class Bivalvia; order Lucinida; family Lucinidae; genus Lucinisca; species Lucinisca nassula. The sequence continues at coordinate 64,218,245 of OY757021.1, read as the reverse complement.
TATCACAAAGGGATTGCTCTTGCACATAACGGTTATGTCTTGTTTTTGTTATAAAACACAATGCGGTGGTTACATTGAATATGTTAGAATCGCAATTACGTTATCAATTAGCTCGCTCATTAGAAAAAAGTTACGTATTAAATTTTTAATTAACCCATTTTTTACCAGAAACCCCAAAATGGGTACCCTGACAAACAGTGCAGGCCCAGACCAGAAGCCACAGAACGCGGCGTCTGATCAGGACCTACACTATTTGCAAAAAAGTTCAGCTATTTTCAAAATAAATTCATAAATTTTGAAATGGACTCCTGCTATATTTAAGAAGGAAGATTCCATTTGGTACAAACATTTCGAAAACACGCCTATACACATACATTGTAAATATTGCCGCCGAAAATGGCATATTTTAAGAAGAACAAGAGCACCGCATGCGGGTGCCAACGGTCGGCTGCACCCCCTTTTCATAATGAACAACTAGTCCGAGTTTCAAGTAAATATGTTCAGTAATGACAGAGATATTACAAAATGTAGACGACGCCAGAGCTATGACAATACTCGTACCTCGTCGTTTTCTTCGAAAACAGCCGAGCTAAAATTGTGATGTTTTTTTCTTATTTCTGCTCAAAATATAGATTGCGGAGTACCCACAATTTATATTTTAGAGCAGAAATAAGAAAAATAAGGTTTACCACTGTAAACTCCAGTTTTACTATATAAAAGTGGGGTTCAAGGGGTCAGAATTAAGTTAAACCAAACTTTGGCTGAGCATCCGGATCTCCGGGTTCTCCATACGGGTGATTAAAATACGACGTCGTCCAATGGTTTTCCTTGTTTGAAAGATGGCACCATTCACCTTGTTGTTATTCCTTCTATTTCGATCATAATTATAGATTACCTTTCCGAAAACGATACATGTACACTCACTGACAGATTAGCTGAAGGGTTTGTTTGTTTGATTTGAGGTTTAACGTCCCGTCAACACTGTAAAGGTCATTTTGGAGACGTTGCTTCCAATTTTGCGGGACTTTTCCCAACATTGAGATGAAATGACTTCTCAAGCCCTGTCGCCCAACGAAACCAATAGGGTTCATAGGCATGGGCGGTCCGACACTCACACCGCTTTGCTTGGGCAGGCTTAGATCCTCTAAACGGGTTACCAGTACTCGTGTGTGGGTCGGTTTCAGGTCTGCGTGCAAGCATCGTGCAGCCCATATATTTCTTCAAGCCCCGATGGGCGGGGGCTATTAGCTGAAGGGTATGTCCACCTTCAGATAGAAGTCTGTCTTTCTTACATATAAAGGTCAACTCAAAGGGGGATGCTTTTGAGAAGAAATTCGTCCTGGTAACCAGGAGGTCGGGTTACCAGGACGCAGGTTCGATACCAGCCACGGCTCTAACATTCTTTCTTTAAATATTGTTTAGACACATCTTCTCCCTTCTGCTGATTCAAGAACTGTGTTTGACGAATGAAAGTCCACTATATTGGTTAAATGCTTATGTAGGTGACCCGTGCGACTTAAATATTGTTGACTGGGCCGACGAGATGGTATGGTTATTGTCTTTTGGCGCGTAAACAGTTCTGATTGGTTTTAGAAGGTACAGACATGCACCTGTCATGAGTATAAACTCATCTTCGATTACAAAATCTTATACATATATGCAACATTTGAGCCGTGGAACAGGAACTCTTGTCTTCGGGAATCAGGCATGATAAAATTCAGTCTTGTATCTCAGTATAAAAGGAGCCTTCAAATCCTCCACGGGTTATGGGCGGTCTTGGGCCTCAAAAAAGCTTTATGTGGGCCTCGAAGGCTCAGATTAGACTGCGCGGATGCGCAGTCTAATCTGAGCCTTCGATGTCCACCCGTATTTTGAAACAGGAATTTGTTTGCAATTGAACTGGAAATCAATACCTCAAACGTGAGCTAAGTTGTAATAACAATTCGATGCCTTTCCGGAAGAGAAAATGAAATACGGGTCTATTTCAGGGTAATTCTTCCTCCTTGAATTTCTTTCATATTATAGAGATGCATTTTGTCTGGTTCATATTGCAACTGAACGTAAAGGCATAATTATGTATTTGTGAGTCGGGATACTTGTTGTTTCTTTGATTTGTGGTTAAGCGCCCCCGTCAACACTATTTAGGTCATTTTGGAGACCTTGCTTCCAATTTTGTGGGACTTTTTCCCGAATAGAGATTGACAAAGCCGTGCTGCCCAATGAAACTAAAAGGGTTTATATGCATTGACGGTCCATCTCGCACCGTTGGTTTACCAGTACTCATGTGCGCGGTCGGTTTCAGCTCGGCGTGGAAGCAGCCGAATTTATTTCTCCAAGCGACGATGCGTGGGGGCGTTACAGGATACTTGTTGAAATATAAACCGTTTTCTTTTTTTTCGGTCCCCGCCCATCGGGGCTTTAAGAAATAGATCGGCTGCATGATGCTTCCACGCAGAGCTGAATCCGGCTACACACGCGTGAGAGGATCTAAGAAACCTGCCCAGGCAAAGCGGTGCGGGTCGGACCGTCCATGCTTATAAACCCTATTCGTTTCATTGGGCGACAGGGCTTGAGGTGTTATTTCATCTCAATGTCGGGTAGAAGTCCCACAAAATTGGAAGCAACGTCTCCAAAATGACCTATACAGTGTTGACAGAGACGTTAAACCTGCAATCAAATAAATAAACCGTTATGATTTAATTATAGATATGTTTACAACAAAACGCATTCTTCAGAAAGACTTATTTTCTGATGAACAATTGTGATATTATTCTTATTTATACTCAATACGTAGTGTTGTTGGTGCTCGTTGGATCCGCCTCATCTAGGCGTTTCTATCAGGCGGTTCTAACCAGTACCCACAACCTATGTCTTCGAGCAGAAATAAGAAAAATAACGCATTCCCCTGTAAACCTCTTATTTTTCCAAATAAAGTGGGATTTACAGGGGTGTTAATCTTACCGGGACATGTTAACATGGTGTATGCAAACAATGTAGATCCGGGTTATTGAGACGGTTCGTTTTCTGGTATTTCACCGTTTATCATCGTATTTGTGATTTTGACTAAGTCCGCTATTTACATGAATGGGATAAGCACCTTGGCAACTGGAAAAATCAGTTTCCGAAACGCGGGGATGAATGGGTTAATATCGTTGTATTTCAAGGCTCTGGCACACGATCTATGATTTTGAGCAGAAATAAGAACGATAAGGTAACCCCCTATAAACCCCACTTTTACTATTAAAAAGTGGGGTTTAAGGAGTCAAAATTTATATAGGTGTGTTTTCGTGATGGTCTGTACACAATTTTAGCCAGAATGCAATCTTCCTGTCTGCACGAGGAAGCTGTTTGTCAAAGGTCATCGATACATGTAAAGCGCACATAGAAGACTCTGATCAGAATGCGAGCATGCGTAGGCTGATCTGAGTCGTCTATGGGCGCACGTGTTCAAACAATCCTTTTCGCATGGCGCGTCCACTACAATATCATTTCTAACGCTTCAGTGGAATGGATACAGCTGGCAGATTTTTCCGCCATTTTTCAAGGGGAGACAACTTTTGGAACTTCCTGCTCGCTTTTCTATAAACTCTGAACCACGGAAATGGAGCCTACTCTTAAAGGAAAGAATTTGCTCCTAAGGAGCAAATTCTTCCCTTTAAGTGTTGACCCCTATTAACATGGGAGACAAAAATACTTTTGCAAAAGTGGCCTCCCCTGAAGGTGTATCCAGTCCCCTTAAAGATACGCAGCATTGCCGAAGTATGTTATTGTCAAGGAAAGACGGTGTTGAACATGCATGTACGTGTAATGAACTTGAGTACAAAATGAGTGAAGACGAGTATCACTTTTTCTTTCAGAGTCCGGTGCGGATCAAACTTCTGATATGGATCTCAGCCAGCGGTCACTGGAACTTAGTCAACAGCAGTTTGAAATCTTACAAAATGCTGCAAGAAACCATTGCGGTGATTATCTTCAACCGGCAGCACTCCATCAAAATTATATGCAGGCAGCGCAAGTTAGGGTAGAAGAGAACGTCCCGACGAAAGAGCAATTGTTTCAGTTACCGCTTATTAAACTGGAACCAGGCCTTGGTTTAGGTAAATTTTCATTTTATACTGTTCAACAGGTAGCACTATTTATACCCCCACAAATGAAATTTGGGGGGGGGGGGGGGGTGGGGGTATATAGGAGTGAGCTTGTCGGTCTGTCTGTCGGTCGGTCGGTCTGTTGACTTGGTTTCCAGACGATAACTCAAAAAGCGCTTCACCGATTTTTATAATTTTTGGTACACTGATGTAACATAATAAAATACAGGTCAAGTTCGATTTCCACTACAATTCGTCAATTTTCGACATAGTTATGGCCCCTTTCAAGTGAAAAAATTGCAAAATGCCGCTGTTGTACTATCAAGGCAGTTTTTGTGGGGGTATTCATCACCTTTAGTGATAGCTCTAGTTTTATATAGCATGCCATATATAGTTGGTTATGAGGCCGACTCTGTTGTTGATGCAAAACTCCAAAACGTTTACTGATCGTATAGCTCAGCCGGATGCGCATCTGACGGGTGATTGGGGCCGCGAGTTCGACCCCCCCCCCCCCCCCGGGTTAAGCTACAGGCTGTCGTGGATACTGACTTACAAAGCTGAAACTATTTTATACGGTCATTCCCCACATTCTGTTGATTCAAGAAGGGTATTTGACACTAACTGACGAAAGCATGAACTCTTAACTTACTTACAACTGTATATATATGGAGGCCTTGGCCTGTCCAACGAAAGTTAAGTTAGCGGAAGATGCGAGTTTGCTAGGACGTGCCTTAGACTTCTTGTAGAAATGATTTACATTTATTCTAGTAGAAATGCGAATTGTATATATTAAGAGAGGTAATTCATTCAAGTTAAAGAATATATAATCAATTTGTTATTTGCAGGCAAATCTAATGTTGTTTTCATCTGATCTTTGACTGCAGGGTCGCCGTTTTTAGGCATTTCCCCACAGTTACTATAATAAAGAGTTCATAAAAATTACTAAACGATTATTCTAAAAGAATAAACGCATTCATTAGGTATAGGAATGGTCAACAATATTGGCTGATTTTATGACAAACCTGAATAGGAAAATTACTTTCCTATACATGTACTGGATAAAAGTCCCACAAAATTGGAAGCAACGTCTCCAAAATGACCTTTACAGTGTTGACGGGGACGTTAAACCTTAAATCAAACAAACAAAACTGGACAACCAGATACTAAACGCTTTCTATTTCATTCTAAAACTAGGGGTGCCCTTCATACTAAACGCTTTCTATTTCATTCTAAAACTAGGGGTGTCCTTCATATTTTGGGATACATGTATAATCTTGCATGCGTGGAAAAAATCAAATCTTTGGGCGCACATTAGTGTGATATTAAAATGGATAAAGAAATCATTAAGTACGTAAAAAGCGTTTTATACGAAAGCCGGGTAGGGCCATTTCTTATTTCTAACTTCTAACTTCTAACTTCTTACTTCTAACTTCTAACTTCTTACTTCTAACTTCTAACTTCTAACTTCTTACTTCTAACTTCTAACTTCTTACTTCTAACTTCTAACTTCTTACTTCTAACTTCTAACTTCCATGTTGTATATTGTTGTTTTTAATATATTTTGGGGGGAGGGAGGAGGGGGCGGGGTGATTTTACGGCCCTTTCAAGATTTTTACACTCATATCGAGCCGACCGTTGATCAGAGGTAAGCGAAATCCGAAGTACCCGGAGAAAAGCCATCTTGCCTTCCGTTGCAGAACTTTGCGTTTCATACTGGCAAGCCTGTGTTGGCGTGTGTGTGTGTGGGTGGGAGGGTGTGGTGCGTGCGTGCGTGCGTGCATGTGTGTGTATACCTGTGTGAACATTTCTAATTTCTAACATCTTATTTCTAACTTCTAACTTCTTACTTCTAACTTCTAACTTCTAACTTCTAATTTCTAACTTCTATCTTCTTACTTCTAACTTCTAATTTCTAACTTCTTACTTCTAACTTCTAACTTCTAATTTCTAACTTCTTACTTCTAACTTCCTAACTTCTAATTTCTAACTTCTTACTTCTAACTTCTAACTTCTAATTTCTAACTTCTTACTTCTAACTTCTAACTTCTAACTTCTAACTTCCATGTTGTATATTGTTGTTTTTAATATATATTTTTTTTGGGGGGGGGGGGGGGGGGGGGGGGGGGGGCGGGGTGATTTGAGGCCCTTTCAAGATTTTTACACTCGTATCGAGCCGACCGTTGATCAGAGGTAAGCGAAATCCGAAGTACCCGGAGAAATGCCATTTGGCCTTCCGTTGCAGAACTTGGCGTTTCACACTGGCAAACCTGTGTTGGCGAGTGTGTGTGTGTGTGTGTGTGTGTGTGTGTGTGTGTGTGTGTGTGTGTGTGTGTGTGTGTGTGTGTGTGTGTGTGTGTGTGTTGGTGGGGGTGTTGTGCGTGCGTGCGTTCGTGCGTGCGTGTGTGCGTGTGTGTGTATACCTGTGTGAACATTTCTTATTTCTAACTTCTTATTTCTAACTTCTAACTTCTTACTTCTAACTTCTAATTTCTAACTTCTAACTTCTTACTTCTAACTTCTAATTTCTAATTTCTAACTTCTTACTTCTAACTTCTTACTTCTAACTTCTAACTTCCATGTTGTATATTGTTGTTTTTAAATTTTTTATTTTTTTTTATTGAGTGGGGGGAGGACGGGGATGATTTTACGGCACTTTCAAGATTTTTACACTCATATCGAGCCGATCGTTAATCAGAGGTAAGCGAAATCCGAAGTATTTTTCTTTCTTTTTTTCTTATTTTAGGGGGCGGGGGGGGGGTGATTTTACGGCTCTTCAAGATTTTTACAACACTCATATCGAGCCGATCGTTAATCAGACGTAAGCGAAATCCGAAGTACCCGGAAAAAAGCCATCTGGCCTTCCATTGCAGAACTTGGCGTTTCACACTGGCAAACATGTGTTGGCGTGTGTGTGTGTGGGGGGGGGGGGGGGTGGGGTTGTGGTGCGTGCGTTCGTGCGTGCTTGCATGCGTATGTGTGTGTGTGTATACCTGTGTGAACATTTCTTATTTCTAACTTCTTATTTCTAACTTCTAACTTCTTACTTCTAACTTCTACACACACACGCACGTACGCACGCACATACGAACGCACGCACGCATCCCCCCCCCCCACACACACACGCCAACATAGATTTGCCAGTGTGAAACGCTAAGTTCTGCAACGGAAGGCCAGATGGCTTTTCTCCGGGTACTTCGGATTTCGCTTTCCTCTGTTCAACGATCGGCTCGATATGAGTGTAAAAATCTTGAAAGGGCCGTAAAATCATCCAGCCCCCGCCCCCCCACCCCCCCCCAAAAAAAAAATAAAAACAACAATATACAACATGGAAGTTAGAAGTTAGAAGTAAGAAGTTAGAAGTTAGAAGTAAGAAGTTAGAAGTTAGAAGTAAGAAGTTAGAAGTAAGAAGTTAGAAGTAAGAAGTTAGAAGTAAGAAGTAAGAAGTTAGAAATAAGAAGTTAGAAATAAGAAATGTTCACAAAGGTATACACACACATGCACGCACGCACGAACGCACG